>OY282399.1:13090924-14290924 GCA_958295455.1 Coleophora deauratella
GTGACGGGAAGAGAAAAATGTTGACCTGTGCACGAGTATTGTTCGCCGAGTTCAGTGACTGTGCACGCGATCACTCGCTGGCTCGACGTAAACGATGCCATTGTTGTAAGTTACGCTGTGACCACTGTTAATACTATTAGCTCAGTGTGTGACTGTCCACTGAATAATAAAGTAGATATTGACTTTAAATACTATTTTATTGATACAACAGACTTATCTAAATATTAATAATGAAAGTCTAATAATTGAAAACAATGTTCATTATAGTTAAGATACTCGTACACACAACTTGTATTTCTCTTAATGGAAAAATAGCAAGTAGGTACATCTTTTATGTTTAATATGTCCTCAGTATCCCACAAATCAATCTTCTATCACGTGAAACATCGAAGGCTGCGGTTGTGGTTTCAACCACAAAGGTTCAACGTGTCCATAATGGCTGCATATTTCGTATGGAATTACCGTACTATTAACTGACTGATAGCAGGAAAGTTTGTACACGTGTTGACATCATTCGATATTGTTCTTAAAACTTTGATTCCAATCTCGCATAATACGTATTATAATGGACAAATCATTATGTGAAAGTGACAGTACTTTAACACTGCGTACCCCTGTCTTTTTTCATTTATTTTATAAATATTTTTTTTAACATCAAATCAAAAAAATTACTTGCATTTTGTGACTGAAGACGACTTGAATTTTTACAGCTTTCTTCATATCGCAATTTACAAGCAGTAAGATCCTAAAGTACAATAAAAATAAATAATGTAAGGCCCTACATTTCGAAGAAAATAAGCTTTTATATTGTTAGGTAAATAGATATGGAAAAAACAAGTACCAGCCAGCATAATGGATTTGCATAATGGATGGGTTTTAGTACTTTTAGCAGCTTATCATGCGTATCCCATTAATGAGACAGAACTTTCCTGGAAAATTTTAGATTACGAATATGATAATATCGAGTAGTGTCATACATGTATATGTAATATTATGTTTTAGATAACGTACCGATAGCAGTAATGAACTTTTATGATTCGAAAACGAGTACATTTCGTTATTTATATACGGCGTTTCTGAAATAACAAAAATAAACATGCATTCATCTCATGAATCTGATCAAACTACTCTATATAATTACCTATTCGGAATTCAGAAAAAAAAATACGAACTTATCTTACTAAGTTCACAAATCAGGTGATCAGTAAGTATAAAAAACCGGCCAAGTGCGAGTCGGACTCGCGCACCGAGGGTTCCGTATAAATTCATAATCACACATGTCTTGAACTCGATATTTTTAGGGTTCCGTAGCCAAATGGCAAAAAACGGAACCCTTATGGATTCGTCATGTCTGTCTGTCTGTCTGTCTGTCTGTCCGTATGTCACAGACAATTTTTTTGCGAAACTATAAGAACTATACTGTTGAAACTTGGTAAGTAGATGTATTTTGTGAACCGCATTTAGATTTTCACACAAAAATAGAAAAAAAACAATAAATTTTGGGGGCTCCCCATACTTAGAACTGAAACTGAAAAAATTTTTTTTCATCAAACCCATACGTGTGGGGTATCTATGGATAGGTCTTCAAAAATGATATTAAGGTTTCTAATATCATTTTCTTCTAAACTGAATAGTTTGCGCGAGAGACACTTCCAAAGTTGTAAAATGTGTGTCCCCCCCGTAACTTCTAAAATAAGAGAATGATAAAACTAAAAAAAATATATGATGTACATTACCATGCAAACTTCCACCGAAAATTGGTTTGAACGATATCTAGTAAGTAGTTTTTTTTAAATACGTCATAAATCGTAAACCGCAATTTACCTTTCATTCAAGTTACAACGAACTACAAAAACTTTTATATTATGTTACTTGCTGCTACGGAACCCTTCATGGGCGAGTCCGACTCGCACTTGGCCGCTTTTTTTTTATATTTGAATTGATTGAATGAAAGGTAATTTGTGGTTTACGATTTATGACGTATTAAAAAAAAACTACTTACTAGATCTCGTTCAAACCAATTTTCGGTGGAAGTTTTTTTTGAGTTTCAGTTCTAAGTATGGGGAACCCCTAAATTATTTTTATTTTTTTTATTTTTGTGTGAAAATCTTAATGCGGTTTACAGAATACATCTACTTACTTACCAAGTTTCAACAGTATAGTTCTTATAGTTTCGGAAAAAAGTGGCTGTGACATACGGACGGACAGACAGACAGACATGACGAATCCATAAGGGTTCCGTTTTTTGCCATTTGGCTACGGAACCCTAAAAACCCCAATTTTTTTGCGAGTTACATAATGCTTCGTACAAAACCTGCGCTGGTTTGAAGATACTTCAGAAGAACTCTATGTATCTTTAATATAGTGCTGAGATTAACTAATAGACTGACAGGCAATGCAAAACCTACAAATAAATCATAGAAGAGCGAATATTAAAATTTGGAACACACGCTCCTTAGAGGGCGTGTAAAGGAGCACCAAAAAAAAACCTGTATATTTTACAACCACTTTGGTCTAGTTTCTATGACTTATAATATTTAACAAAACTTATGTTTTTATTCAACAGTATTATCTAATTCTCTATCTCTAAATCTATTATCTAATAAAACAGAATTTCAGACAGCAGTTACTTGTTCTCTAAAAGTAGGTAAACTAATTAAGCCTACGTTAACAAATCTAGCAGATACCTAGCAACTCATTAATTTCAAATAAATACCGTAATAAGTTCAATGCTACAAGTTTAATGATAGATAATGAACAACTATTACAACAAATTTAAATGATTATAATCTACACAACTAACGATATTTTATATTCACGTCTATTTATTTTTAACACATTCATTTTGACTGTGTACTAAAATGTCGATTTCAAGTACTTAATTGTCAATAATAAATCAATCGATTAAAGCTTTCCATTTTAACTTTACAAAACAATTAAAAAACAGGCTCAGGACAAATGACCTTTCAATTTGTTATAAAAAATATATTTTATGCATCACATTTTTTTTATTGAAAGTTTTATTTTATTTGGTGTAATAAGTAATATCAATAAGGTATCTTAGTTTCATGGGTATAGTCTGTACAATTTGACATATAGGTATATCAAAGTCACCTGTATAAGTACTAAGAGCAACATTTTAAAGCACCTATACATACATCTAGTAAGGTGCGCATAGAATGCGATTTCACGTGCCATCGAGGCGTACGTATGCATGAAACCTTCACTGCCCTACTACGCTACGGCGTAGTTGATTCATTGGGCATCGTAGCCGCATACAGAAATATCTATTACATTTCATACATATGACATACATATATGAATAAATTTACAGGTATAGTAGCAGGGTTGGTTGCCGGGACTTGTACCGAGCGCACGTCTGCTGAGTTATTTTTTTAATTATTTCCGTTTTAGAGTAGTCTCAACGTTATTTTTGTGATGGGAAAATAGCTGTGAAACCAATTCAGTGATAAGCGGTCATAAGAAGAGGATTAACTCGGGAGACAGCTCCGTTTTCCGAGTTCCAGCAGCAAACCACCACGTGGAGCGTCTTTAAGTGCCCATCACCCTTAGGGCCGCGTCTTTCACTTGACATTGGCGTTTCGCCATTTTTTTATTGAAGATTCTCCCATTTTTCACTTGACATTGGCAAAATCACGCTCGTTATGAGAAGTGGAATACCAAATAGAAAAATAGAATAGGTATAGAAGCAAAATCGTTACTTCCTTTGAAAAGTAGCCTTTTACTCATGAAACGGTACAGTTTTCTAATAGTAGCATAAATAGAGAATTAACAAAAAAATGAATTTTCTAACAAGTTAAACAGGTGACTATCGAAAACTATAAAAATGTGATCGCTTTGTTTTGATCAACCGTGGTATTTGCATACAATGAGCGCAGGCCAATATATCGTATCAAATACTACCGATACCGATGAAATTATGTTACAGAATCACAGCTGGTTCATTCATCACAAAATGACATCAAATTATATTATAATTTGGTACCCAGCTGGATCATCTATCACAAAATGGCATCAAATCTACTATGATTTGGTACGTTTCGCTGTTTAATTTAATGTTAACCTCTGCAGTTGAAGATTAAAAATACTTTTATGATATTTTCGTGGAATCAACGCTGTCAGTAAGTCACGGGGGGCCTGATTTAATTTGCAATACACAATACAGACAAGGAGTAGGCGGTCTACATTCAAAACAAAGAAAGAAAGCAAGCACTTTCCGTCCCACACTGCGCGTACGATGACATCACTCGGTCCGTTTCGCGGTAAACCATTAGTTGACAGTAATCATCAACGTTTAATATTAATTAGCCGAGAGGTCAGCCAGTGAATTGGAATGTTTCCGGTGAAAATAGTATAGTAAAAATCAACCTTAATTAAGGTACGTAACCAGTCTATTATCTTCGTTTTTAATCTACGAACAAAGGGTCTTGTTGAGTTGAATTTGCAATTTATTTTATTAAATGATATTTCCAAATATTTTCGTAATAAATGAGGTAACTGTTACACACACTACGCATTTAATATTTTGTTCAAATTCTGGAATGACTCGAACGAGTCAGCAGAAAGTCACCTTCATATTCTAAAATTTGGCGTCTACTACAGATAAATCTCGATAAATTAGTTTCACCAAATTTATTATTCAAAATTCTGGAGACACGGTCTATTCACGCTTTCTAAGAATGCAAAATTCTGTCGATTTACCCAAATGAAAATAAGGCAATGTATTACCGAAAAATTAAGTCTATACAATTTAATAGATTCATTATGTTTTGTTATAGATTTGATGTTACAGTTTAATTTACATTGTAAAGTTTACGCAGATATAGAATTTTATAAAAAAGTTAAGCGTAGCGTTATTTTTTATACAGTCTTGTAAAGAACCATATAACAACGATTTCAGACAGCCGTAAAGGATTGAAACTCCCGGGATGCCTGCGTCTGTTACCCGATTGTTACAATCTAGGGATCTTCAATGCGAGAGTAAATAGCCATTGTTTGAGCTTGCGCGTACAATCCCTGATTATATTGTCACTTACGTCATATGAGAGGCAGTCAATCGCATTCAAGCAAATAAAGAAATAAACATGAACAATATTTAATTTCGAAACTTCGATTTCTAGAAATTAAAAGGAGATTAAGAACTGCCTGCTTCCCGGATATTTTAAGAGCAGAGTAGGGTTAAATAGGCAAAAATGAGTTTTATATACTGAAAATCCCCATTTTTACCGCAATTGCCTTACAGTTGTCGCAGCGGGTTTTTCGTTTCCACCCGACTTTTTTTAAAAGTCCCGCATATAATTTAATGTATATCAATTTAACGTTGAAAACTAAAATTAAGATTTCCCACATAAAATAGTATTACTATTTTCAACAACGCCACCAGCACTAACCGAAATCCAAACACCGTGTCACATCTCGCTTGTTTTACAGGTAGCTAGGTACGTCACCGAACAGTCAATATTTGATCATATGGCAATAGCAACGTCAGTGGATCAAAACACCGCGCCGGCGTCGGTACCGGTAACAATGTCGTGTTATCGAGACATTTCATGCAATAACACTTGTCGAATTGGTGTCCCGTACCTACGTGGAAGTCTAGTATTGATGTTTTAAAAATTCAGTCAGTTTTGAAATACGTGTGTGATTTGTCCCGGTTATTATTATTATTATTAATACTTCAATACCTCCGTATCAGAAGAAAAACTAGTAAAAGCCCCTTGTGGTATAAACGACATGAAAGTAAAACAACCTACTATTAAAACGTCTGAAATTTTAAATAGATTGTCCTTCTGATACGGAGGGGTTATATATACTTAGTTGCTTCTCGGAATCTTAAATCTGAATTTGAAATATCAACAGTACCTGTACCTTGATTGACTGGGTCAAAAATAGAGTATATATATATATACATATATATATATATATATATTATATATATATATATACAGGGTGTAAGGGACAGGTTTCCGAAAACTTTAAGGGCTTGCTCAGTAGACGAAACTGAACAACTTTCCACAAGATTTTTTTTCAGGAAACGAAAAAAAAAATCGGCTTCTCCATACAAACTGTCCAATCAAATTTATAATTTTGTATGGAGAAGCCGATTTTTTTTTTCGTTTCCTGAAAAAATTTCTTGTGGAAAGTTGTTCAGTTTCGTCTAGTGAGCAAGCCCTTAAAGTTTTCGGAAACCTGTCCCTTACACCCTGTATATATATATATATATAGCTTTGGTCGGTGCAAACAATTCTGCGAAACGTGGAAAATACGACGAAACGGACCAAGAAAAAATAAAACGACTTTATTTAGTGAGTAAGAATTTTCCCAACACAGTTTGAGGCCACGAAACACAAAAATATTTATAATTAATACGTCTGAAATTTTAAATAGATTGTCCTTCTGATACGGAGGGGTTATATGTATATACTTAGTTGCTTCTCGGAATCTTAAATCTGAATTTGAAATATCAACAGTACCTGTACCTTGATTGACTGGGTCAAAAATAGGGAAATATAATAGTTCTTTTATTGAAATTGCCTGTATTAATTTATATATATATATATATATATATATATATATATATATATATATATATATATATATATATATATATATATATAGCTTTGGTCGGTGCAAACAATTCTGCGAAACGTGGAAAATACGACGAAACGGACCAAGAAAAAATAAAACGACTTTATTTAGTGAGTAAGAATTTTCCCAACACAGTTTGAGGCCACGAAACACAAAAATATTTATAATTAATATACAAATTCTAGTGCTTTTTAAAGGAAGACAAAAATTGAACTGACTTTAGAAGATCACACAAAATATGTATCTAATTGATATCTGGGACAAATCACACACGGTCATCTGGCCCCAAACTAGGATTCCCTGTATCTTAGGAACCAGAGACTGATATACATACACATATACTTTTAAATACATACATATATAGATATAATACACCCAGACTCAGAGCAAACAATCCTGCTCATCACAGAAAAGTTTGCCCTGTGTGGGGATCGAACCCACGACTCTCGGATCATTGGTCAGGAGCACTAACCACAAAGCCACCGAGTCAGTCAATAACAGTCATTGATTTTAAATGTTAAGAGTTATTAAGAATATCTAAATTCAATAAATTCCCTACAATCCCGGAGATGACTGCATGAAAAATATATTACAAAATATTATTGACTAAATAGCTCTTTAATTGCAATTGTTGAAATACTTAATCACTTTAATTTTCATTGCATTTTCAATTTTTTATTTATAAGAATTTCCTAATGAGTATGCAAACTACTATATTGAACATGCAATGAAAATTAAATACTATATTGTACAAAATTTCAAACATTTTTAGAACAAAATGCCGTTTTTGACAATTGATAAAAAGTAACTCAAATGACTAGCAGTCAACTACCGGATTGTGTGTCTTCTTACGTGTAAGAATTAACGACTATAACAACAGAATAAGCTTAGAATTTGGAGTAATTAATACCAGTAATAATTATGAAACCAATTCATCACAAGAATATGACGTTAAATAAAAACTTTCGTAAGGCAGTTTTCGGTAATATTACGCTACTTCTACATTCAATAGTTAGAAGTTTAGTTACAAGTTTAATTTGAGACGTAGATTTTATAATTTAAATATCTCATCTGCATACGACAGACAGATATTTAATTACATGTTGGAACGGTTCGGTGTAAGTGCGTAGCTTATTCGCGATAAGAAATACTTGGAAAATAATATGTTTGTTTTTTGTTATTTTAACTTTTAACCAAGCGCCTAGTTTGGATATAACAATATTAAGAATTCCATTAAGTTACGCCTCAGCGGCTATAAGATCTATATTCAATTTGTATCAAAAAATATATTTTTCGCTAAAAGCTAACAATGAAATACTGAAACAAAAAAAAATATTAAATTCACGCTACAAAAAATGGGACCAAAATTAATCAAACTTTAAAATAACCTTGAGCTCACTACAGACTTTCATTCGGCCCCTTAGCTGGATTAGTATAGTTCGTCTTATAGTTAATTCAGTGTATTCTATGAGCAACTAAAACGAAACTATCGATCGAAAGTCTGTAGTGCGTTCAGGGCGTAATGAAACAGTCACGTTGCTAAACACCAGAGCAACGTTTCCGCAAATTGAAAAATATGCAAACCACGATGTCACCGTTCAGCACACATAACACAAACACTACTGAATCAATAGGGGTGAGGTAACCGTACGAATCCAACCAACTACAGGGAAGTTTCAGTGCTACGTACATTCTCATGCCCCTACTGTTGCTATGGCACTTTGTCTCATGTTTTAAATTTCGAGTTTTACACAAATTGCGACATAAAGATTTGGTACTGTCGTATAGTATGGCCTCTCTTTGCTCTTTTCAAAAGGCGATCCAAGTTTTAGTAAAACATGTGAAACATTTTTGGTGCAAATATTGGGAGTTGGGACACAAGTCTGAAACCGGCCTAAACCTGACTCAGTAACTAACCGCTGATTCTTAGCTTGAAGTCAACCTTATTGCCACCTTGACCCTTCTGGCCTACGAGCTATATTGTAATATTCGATTCGCGTGGTTCTTAGACTTCTTTGTTGTAAATATTGATTCGGCGTGAATCTATGTCTGTATTCAAAAAGCTAACTTAGTTCAAATATAATTCCTAACTAGGGAAAAGCAAAGAAGACGCTGGATGCGGGCAGGACAAGCAATGACCGGTCGGTGTACAAAAAACAAATCCTTGGGGGAGGCCTACGTCCAGCAGTGAACGTCTTTCGGCTGATGATGAACTAGGGTTAGAGTGGCGACCGCGCACCGGAAGACGTAGCGTAGGCAGGCCTCCCACTCGGTGGACCGATGACTTGGTGAAGGTTGATGGAAGTCACTAACTGCGGGCAGCGCAGGAGCGGTCGATGTGGAAATTCTTGGGGAGGCCTTTTTCACTATCCGCTAAGATTTCTACTCACCATACTCAATAACATTTGTTCTACGATTTTGCTGAAATCGCAATCGAATTTTTTTTGATACAAAATTGGTCGATCAGCCGAACAATTTATATGAATACAAACCCAGTTTATATAAAACTACATTCATACATACATAAACCAGAAAATCATTAACCCTTTGGGCAGTCACGTAAAAAGCTTATCCTTTCATGACTAAATTACGCCGCTATATCAAATTGTTTTTGTTCAATTTGTTTTCCTTGTCGTTGTAAATATTTGAAACATAAACAATTACATTAATTCATCACGTAACGTAGCTTTCACTTGTTTACCCATTCAGACTAATTCCACAATGAAGTATCTTTTCGGAATATTTTGTGTAACTCGGACACGTAAATAAGCACCAACTACTCAGGAGCAAGGGTTAAGACCATTACTTTAAAAGCTTACAATTAATTATCTAGAGAAAAAAAAACATTGGTACTTAACTGACTGTACATTTTTATTTATTATTATTATTTATTTGTTTATTTTAGGCATTTTTGTTTTTAAGTTTATTGTAACTTCTAAAAAGGTGCCTCATTAACAAAATGTTTTTTTTTTTTCGAAATGTTCATCAGTATAATTACGTAGCAACCAAAATTGAATAGACAGTTTATTAAAATTCTATAAAGCCGCACGAAATCTATCTATCAGAAATGAGGAGATACGTAGGAGAACTAAAGTTATCGACATAGCTCTCAGAATCGCTAGACTTAAGTGGCAGTGGGCAGGGCACATAACTCGTAGAACAGATGGCCGTTGGGGCAGTAAAGTTCTCGAATGGCGACCGCGCACCGGAAGACGCAGTATGGGCAGGCCTCCGACTCGGTGGACCGACGACCTGATGAAGGTTGCAGGAAGCCGCTGGATGCGAGCCGCACAGGACCGGTCGGTGTGGAAATCCTTGGGGGAGGCCTTTGTCCAGCAGTAGACGTCTTTCGGCTGATAGATAGAAAGCCGCACGGTGCTGTATTTGCCGTGCTTACAATAAAAGTAGTGTTTTTAGGGTTCCGTACCCAAAGGTAAACTACATTTTTCAAAAATTATACGTTTATTAAAGTAATCTAAGGAAACAAGTCAGGAAAGGCATAAATTTTAAGAAAACTTATTTTCCCAGACTTACTTATAAAAAGCACGGCAGGTACATGAAGCTGATATCGGTCTCCATGTTAATTTAAAGTTTTGTTATAAAAAATATTCAAAATGTTCGTAAATAACAAGCACGAAAGTTTATCTTTAAATAGAAAGAAAAATAAAAGAATATTAAACGGATGCAGAAGTTTGGCGGTCTTCCAGACATATGGTGGGGAGTTAAATACCAATTATTGTTGTGTTTAATTTATGAGATCACCGACGGACTTTCAAAAATAACACATTTCCTTTACTGTGTCCTCACAATTAGTTATAAACTTAAAACATGGGTAGTTATACATTTAAAACTCACACGAGTCCAATATACCTTGGGCATTATACAATACATATTTTGATGAAGAAGACTATAAAACAATTGCTATTCCGATTACATATGTAAGCCTATCAGAACACCCTTGGGGGTCCATTCAAGAAATACAATATACATTGCTCATAACCGATTAGCAATTATAATTTCATAGAAGAAATAATAATACTTACATAGGAAAATACATTTTATATACTGACCGATTACGCACGCTATGTACGATTTTTTGAATTAATATTTGCACTTAAAATATATTGCAATATTTTGCGGTGTACTTGTAAGTAACAGTCCCGTTTCCCTCTTATAGTTCCATCAAAAATAGCATTGTGTATCATAAATTCACACAGAGTTTCAATCCGAGATGCATCGGACTTCAGTGAAGATGCTCGCTGTGTGAAGCCAAGATAGGTACGCGGAAACCGTCGACATATAAAAATAGGTCATGCTATAAAATGGGCGTAAAACGAAGTGGATGCATTTACAGTCAGCGCCTTGAGTTTGAACTGTCTCAGTAGTCAAGTAACTAGCATAAATCACAAGAAAGAAGGCCGCAAAGTACAAAGAGTATTCTGTAAACTTGTGGCATAATGTTACGAGGGCAGAAATGTGGTCAAACTTTCTGGAACTAGAAGTATGTTCGCTAGTTCTGCTCAAAGTTGAGTGTTCTACTATGGGTTTATGAAACGGATAAACGTCGAAGATACGGGTATTAATTAATATATTTAATAAATTAATACATTGGAAGTATTCACCTTATCCATCTTTTTCTATTCCGATATCTAACACACTGGAAACAAGTCTCATGAACGCGCAAGTGATCAGATAATTTCTAGCTCTGAGTATACACAATAGCGTATACTTCTACTGTCTGGGTAGAGTTGTTAAATGTTAACAGCGCAACCAACCATTCACGTTAAAGATAGTTCTTTTACGTCTTTCTTGTCTTGTCAGATAAAATATAAAATTAACTATAGTAGAAGAAGGTAGGTTTTCTTCTCGACAGTTTTTGGTTACTCTTACATAATAAGTAATAACTAAGTAATGTACTACTAATGTAAATATGAATTAATAACTAAGCTGAAATATTGTAAAATTTGTATTCGGTGCGGTTGGTGGTTGCCTGTTTTCATAAGATGGAAACTTCTTTAAGTCAAAGTCACGCCAGCCTTTTTAACCGACTTCAAAAAAAGGAGGAGGTTCTCAATTCGTCGGAATATTTTTTTTTATGTATGTTCACCGATTACTCGAAGACGCCTGAATCGATTTGGAAAATTCTTTTTTTGTTTAAAAGGGTGGTCCCATAAAAATTTTATCAAATCGATTCAGCGGTTTTTGAGAAAATCAACAAAAACATAGCAAAATTGGAGTTGTTGCGATTGAAGTCGGTTGTTTTTAACGTATTCAGCGCGATCAATTATCTAAGTTGTTGTCACTGAGAAATGTTAATAACAACAGACAATTATAAGCTAGTACCCTAATAGCAGGTTAATTTGACAACATTAAGAAAGTACGACGTATATCGATTGGATTAGGTAAATTATAATAGATAAAAGCAGTTCAAATAATAAGCTACTGATACCTATCTCAGAGAGCAAGTTTGGAGAACAACAGGTGGTTAAGACGAATAAGCTAGAGTAATTTGTTTGAAAGCCACCCCTGAGCTTCTAAATACGAGTATTATGATGTTAGCAGTGTTGTCGATTCCAAGAAGACGAACCTGAATCTGCTTACCATAAATTATACGTATACGTCGTAAAAGGGAATCGGAGTGCGCAGTTCTTTTCATTAAATCAAGGGCGTGTAAACAATAAGTAAATGCCGAGAGCAAAGCTTTTAAGAGGTCATAATCCAGTTTAATAAAAATCTTGATAAAACAGACATTGCGCAATAACGATCACTTATACTAGTAACTATTGGTTATTCTGTGCTATCAGTTCATTGTTAATTTTTATTTCATTGCTTATTTAAAAGCCAAGTTAAGAAGATAATAGTTATGTGTTAAAACGACAATTGTGTATTGATAATAACAAACAGCAATTTCAAAGACTGAACGAAAAAATAAATATGAAATGTGTTTCATGACATTTACCCTTAATAAACAGAAGTAAAATCTAGCTGGTGTGAAAAGTATTCTCGCACTTTACGCTCTATTTCGTATGAGACTTTTATTTCTTCAAATGAACGAATAACACAAATTCCTAGATTAAGCTTTGTTTGTAGCCAATGTAGCGTTATAAAATAGCTTACTCACCCATCCCAAACAAAAATATCAGTATGCTGAAAGATTCCTTTTTGATGGAGATCATTTATTTCACATTTGTCTTAAGGGAATACTCAGAGGCTACTCAGCCGTTGGCAAGCTAGCCTCTGTCCTACTTTGCCTCTGATCCTGTTTAACGTGACTTCGGCGAATCCGATCATTTTTGTTAACAAGATGTTTTTGACGTTGCTAACTTGTCATTCAAAGCTCGCAATTTAATTTATAAAGTAAAAAAAGTATTAAAGAGTAAAAAAAGAATTAAACGCGACTTTAAAGGAGTTCACGGATCCAAAGTTTTGATGACTTTAACACGGAGACGGTCGAGGTAAATCCCATCCAGGTAATTATGGTACTCGAAGTCAGTTAACCTGCGCGATTGACGTGACTCACGCACGGTGCATTGGAGCTATGACCGCTTTATAAACTCAAACTCAAAATGTTTTTTATTTAAGTAGATGCTTTACACATGCTTTTAAATCGTCAATATTTTTTTCTACCTAGTACAAAGTCCCTACCACGCGGGACTTGTACACTCAACGTTTCGGGAAGTGTTTGCGAAGTGTTTTATATAAAGTATGTATTGGATATTGGCCGGAATGATGCGGTTTCGCCGGTTCAAAGCCCGATAGAGGCCGGGACGACAACCTCAACCTCGATCGAAATTCCAAGCGAGTGAGGAATTGAGATTTGAACTGGACATTAGACCTTAGGGTGCTAATTCAGTAAAGGTATAGGCTGTGAAAGTTCTATTTGATTTTTCTGAAGATCTATAAAGACATAATACCTCACTGAAATATAGTATTAAATCTATACTGCGAAAAAAAAACATTTCCTCTATTAGCAATATTCCATTTCCTAAGAAAAAAGTCAATTATACTTAGAAATAGCCACCACGCAAAAAAAAAAACGCGTGTCATAAAACCGTGTATATTACGAGTACACGTATTGCGAAAATATTGAGGCCACTCTAGTCAAGTTTTCTCCCATACATGACCCATTTCCGTTATTTCCCTTGGGCGTTATAGTCACACTATAGGTACTGCGTAATATTATTTTCTGGGAAGTGACATTTGGTCTACTATCAATTGTATTACATATTTGGTTTTAGGTTATAGGTTATTTTGCCTGATTGTCCGATGTAATTTTATTTTTTTACTTTATTGCTATGAACTTACTATTAAATTCATCACAGACTCAAAAATGACTTTTATTTATTACATGAACGAATGATTAAATCATATTTAAGTACAACGTTTCTACGCTCAAACTTGTACGCTCTAAATCATGCCCTTTCTTAGTCTAAGCCATTATTAAGACTTGTAAATACGCCATTTCTAAAGACATAAAAACATGTGCACTAAAAACATCTTATTCGACATTGAACAGAAATATTTGAAAGTAATTTATTCGCAATAGCACAAGATATTCCCTTTTTATGTGCAATTTTAAATATACTTCTTGTAAATACCTAATGTTTATTTGAACAGAGAGCGCAGACCACCATGTGGTTTTTATCATATTTTCTTTCAATCGAGACATCGTTGTTATCTGTAGCATCTATGTAGATGATATTAAAAAGAGTCTTAGAATAATAGATGTTATACGACCCGTAATGGCTTTATGGAGGGAAAAACGACATATGTCACTTCCCGGATCGGGGAAAAGGTTAGACCGTACTCGACATACGACAGCCTAATTCAGATTGGTTGTCTGAGACCTCCCGAGGTTGATTACCTCAGACAGTTTCCACAAAGAATTTGGGCAGGTTATTATCTTTTCAAGTAGTTTCAGACTCGATATGTTTTTAGGGTTCCGTGTCGCAAAAGGAAAAAAGGGTATTATTATATAGGATCACTTCTTTGTCCGTGTGTCTGTCTTTCTGTCAAGACTCTTTTTCTCAGGAACGCGTATCAAGTTGAAATTAATATCAAATACTCAGGTCTGCAATCCCTTGGAGCTTGTAAACTTTGGGTGCCCACCACGCGGAATATTTTCAGTAGACATCAAAAACTTCTATTATTTGATAGACATACGTATCTCGTATATAAAGACAAGATTTCAGTAGTATATAGCAGTAATAGTAAGAGTGCTAAATAGCACAATTTATTTAACCAATTTGACAAAATAAAATAAGATTCAAAACGTATCTTGTCAATCTAAGGATCAAGACGAATCTATGGACACCTTGCACTCAAAATTCTATGTATTTTTGTCCAGGTTTGAGGTAGTTTTTAGAAAGGGGTAGTCGTTGTCTACCGGCTGATACCTATAATGAAGATGATGATCAGCTCATATCATAAACAAAATAGGTAGCAAGGTTGCACTAAGTACTTAAGTTATCGCCAAACTTCCCAGGACCTAAGTGGAAACTTCCACGATTATATTCCCGATCCCGGCTGCATACCTAGTAAAAGACCTCGGGCGCGGAATATTTAATGAGACCTTAAAGCTGGAAGTTGTATCTAATAAATTTATAGCGCTACTTTAAAGTGAGAGCACAGAAGTTTCAGAAAGCAAGAGAAAAGTATATGGGTTTTTATATTTTACTTAAATGTAACCAAAAGACCGCATAAACTTTTTTAACAATAAAACCGTTCCGAATACAGTATTTTCACGAAATCCTATTTATTCATAAATTTATTGGAGTCAAACGGTAAGATCGCGTAATTTATTATGCAACACAAAAGTTTGACGCGAACAAGGCCGTAGCACCTATATGTATATTCGCGCGTTAATACATTGTTCAGAAACATCAAAGCGATACATAACAGAACAGACATATACTTGACACAAATGTCGAAGAATAAAGGCATACGCTGTCAACGCACAAAGGAAACTCGTTATCTATGATGTAACGAAATCTCATTTATTGCCTTTAAATAGCGATATTGAAGCTTAGTACTGTAAGTAGATATATTTGAAGTAATTGATTTTTTTGTAGTTTTACCCTTTGATAGTTAATGATGATTAATGCCCATTTTGGGTATGTTATTCAATTCAGTAAATATAGGTAGAATTCAGTAGTGTACTTTGGCAGGTACACAATATTAAATTACTTTTCAGAAACGTGACAGCGGCAAAATTGAACTATTAAATCTATTCTCGTGAATCACAAATAAGTGAAAAAAATTAAATCGTAGATAGAGTTCCACGGACATTTCCGCCGGTACGTGCTGATAAAATTTTGAATAGTAAGAATAGAACTTCACTCAGTATGCTGAACAAATAAAACACTGAAACTGTGAAAGTAATACCATGAAATTACAAAATATATTCATTTCTAAATGCGAAAGTCCGTTTGTTTGTTTCTTTGTTCTTATTTTAAGGCTCAATGAACCGACGAAGATGTGATTTTTTTGGATATAAATATTTGACGGGATGGAAAGTGATAAATGCTACATTTTATCTCGTAAAAAGATAGCATTCCTTGAACCCAAAAAAAAAAACAATCTCACAAAGCAACGTTTCTTTATTACGCTGCTACACTCACTCAGGGACAGTCATATATTATAAGGGTCGTCCATTAATCACGTGATGTTTATTACCAACTTTTTAAACCCCCCTCCCCCCTGGTGATACATGGTAAGGTTTTAAACTACCCTCCACCCCTACTCAAAAAATACAGGTATGATGTAATTTAATTCTGGAAAATTAAGCACCATGATAAAAAAATGTTCAGACAGTCATTAAGGTTGCAGGTTGTTTCTGATTGCCTGAAGCAGTTTCGAACCTTGAGATGAGTTAAAAACAACAGTCCGATGTTTGGAACTTACTCTAGATGTCCACGCGTAGGAACCGCGGGCAAAAGCTATAGTAGTGTAGTGATACTGAAGAACACGAGTTGTTCAGTATCACTACCCTACACTTTTTGTTATAGAAATAAAGACTGTAAATGAAATCACATCTTCGAATAAAGCGACTCATATAATATTGATCAAACATCGCTAGAGAAGTTTGTTTGATCGCATAAAAATGCAGGTAATGAATGAATTTTAATTTGATCACTATAACAAATGTAGGATTTTCCGCGTGCCATATACTTAATACATTCTCTGTAACATGCCTGTAACCTTCCTATAACTGTTTTATGGGTCAGTTCCACCATTTATACGTATAAGCCTTTTGTTGTGGAGTGAAAACATCGCTTACTCATTAGAGACGGTATATAGGGTCCTTCTAAAATACCTAAAAAAAAGTTAACCGCGGCTTCTACTCATAAATCTGAACAACGTTCCCCAAGGAACCTATACTCAATTCGCCGTGGTTTACATTTTTTCAGGTATTTCATAAGGACCCCATATAAGCGGTATCGACTTCGACCTCCTAACCAGAGGTCGTGGGTTCAAATCCTGGCCAGTGCACCAATGAGTTTTTCGAGACTTACTTGCATTTTCATACCGACTGCTTCAAAGATGAAGGAAAACATCGTGAGGAAACTTACATATCTGATTTCTAGATGTGTATGATGGTCGCTTTGCACACGTCCGTAGGTGTATATCTAAATGCCCTACACGTGACCGCGGGTGATGCTAAGTGCAACACTAGGCATAGGCAACCGCCGTCTATACCTTGTGGATAGGACTGTTAAATGTGCCACACGATAAGAAGTAGAAGAATACTCATTACAGAAGAAAACAAATATGTAATCGTAAACTTGTAAGCACACTAAATTGAAATGCAATTTATAGAAATAAAACGCAGTAAACAGATGATTTACTGGCTTTCATATTCAGATAAATGGAAAATGTCTTTACTTTATACCAGTTGACACCTCTTATTTATATTTTACGATATTTAATATCTTCGACTGCAAATACGTCGTTTCTCTTACTCACATTCAGTCACATAATAATGAATCTCATTTCAAATAAGTACTTACTTTTTTGAATACAAAACCGCCTTTATATAATACTATATTCAATACATCGATACTTATTGAAATCCTATTTGTAATAAAAAATGAAATTGAAATGCCATCCACAGATGAGCTAAACTATGTAAATCTATTTATTTCATGTGTTTATGTTCATTTACATAGATGATAATAGGTTGTTATAAGTAGGTATTCTTATCAACTCGTATAGAGTAACAATATAATTCTTTATTACAGACAATCGCCCCTAAAAATTTATTTAATTTTGACCCCAAAGATCATCAAAGGTCATAATGAGATCAACCCTAGTCGCTTATAATGGCAAGTCCAAAAACGTTTGAGATTTTAAGGGATCACTCAGAATCAAGCATAGAATACAGGAAAAATATTGAAAAAATGCGCTCTGCAATTTTTTTTTAGTTTTTCATACACATTCTTGATTCACTATTCAGATTTAGTATGGAAATATGAAAAAATATTGCAGAGCGGATTTTTTAAATATTTTTCCTGTATACTTTATTTGATTCCGAGCAACCCGTAAAATCTCAAAGGCACTTTTTTAACATCCTGTATAGTACATAAGATACTGATGCCAAAAAATAATGTAATTGATTTCTTCCTATTATAATTTTTTTCGACTATTCATAAAAATCGTTCTGATTAGTCAATTTTGTATGAAAAGCCTTTTTAGGGTTCCGTAGCCAAATGGCAAAAAACGGAACCCTAATGGATTCGTTATGTCTGTCTGTCTGTCTGTCTGTCCGTCCGTATGTCACAGCCACTTTTTTCCGAGACTATAAGAACTATACTGTTGAAACTTGGTAAGTAGATGTATTCTGTGAACCGCATTAGGATTTTCACACAAAAATAGAAAAAATACAATAAATTTTGAAATTCCCCATACTTAGAACTGAAATTCAAAATGTTTTTTTCATCAAATCTATACGTGTGGGGTATCTATGGATAGGTCTTCAAAAATGATATTGAGGTTTCTAATATCATTTTTTTCTAAACCGAATAGTTTGCGCGAGAGACACTTCCAAAGTGGTAAAATGTGTGTGCCCCCCCCCCCCCCTGTAACTTCTAAAATAAGAGAATAATAAAACTATGAAAAAATATATGATATACATTACCATGCAAACTTCCACCGAAAATTGGTTTGAACGAGATCTAGTAAGTAGTTTTTTTAATACATCATAAATCGTAAACCGCAACTTACCTTTCATTCAATCAACTCAAATTAAAAAATATAGAGTTCAAGACATGTGTTTGATTTTTGAATTTATGAATTTATACGGAACCCTCGGTGCGCGAGTCCGACTCGCACTTGGCCGGTTTTTTATTTTTAACATCAGTATCAAGTGAAGGTTCCACTGCAATAATGATGAATGTCCAAAATGATTTTAATTCCAAGTAAGTGCGTCATTAATAATTTTTTCACCATTTGTAAGCTTAAACCAAATGAAGGGTACACTACAATAATGGTGAATGTCCTTTTTATCTTTGTTTTAAGATAATTTGGTTTTAAGTGTACAAATGGTGAAAAAATGACGAATGACGCACTTACTTAGAATTAAAATCATTTTGGACATTCATCATTATTGCAGTGGACCCTTCACTTGATACTGATGTTAAAAATAAAAAAGGCTTTTCATACAAAATTGACCAAACAGAACGATTTTTATGAATAGTCGAAAAAACTTGTATAGGAAGTAATCAATCATATCATTTTTTGGCATTCATTTTGGTCATTCATCATTATTGCATTGGACCCTTCAAGTGTCTATATGGATTGTCGACCAAAATAAAACCCTGCAGTACATCCCAACTAATAGGGTTTAAATGTGAAAATTGGATTACTTGTTTGTTCCCTCTAGATGCAATGATGCCTAAACGTATCTTAACGAAACTTGCCAAGAACGTAGCTTGTGACATGGAGAAGGATATATTATGTATACAGGCATATTTAAACTCAACTGATCAAGCGTTTTCTCTGGAATAACAAAAAATAAAATGTTTATGCGATCGAAGGCACATCACAGTAAGTCAATACTACAAATATTCTTCTTCTTCTTATCGCGTGATACAATTAACCGTCCATCATTAAAAAATAGACGGAAACGGCGATTCCTTGGTGTTGCACTTAGCATCACCCCCATAAAAAGTATTATAGCTGAACTTAAACGGGCTTTGCATATAACGTACCTATGCCAATTTATACTTAGCACATCACTCCATATTTAGAAGATAAGCTCAAATTTCTATGAAGTATATATTCGTGAACGTAACCATTCGTGGAATTTGGGATAATCATTATCAAAGTATCGAACCTTTCCTAGACACGGTCCGTTACAGGTTAAATCAAAGGGTTCCTAACTACTCGAATAAGTATATAGTAAGTAAAACGGGGATATCGAAACTAAACACACCGTATCTAATAAAAGCAAAAAAAAATGAGAAATGAAGTACCTAATAAATACAAAATTATAAGCCTTGATCACTAATCCCCTCCCCTGTTCTTCATAATGTAGACCACCAGTATACATAATGCTGAAACTTTTTTGCTCCGACTGTACCTCTAAGTTTAGTTTAGTGTTAGAGAACCATCTAGGATTTGCCGCTTTTTTCAATAATTAAAACCCACCCTGTTCATTTGGATGAACCGAACCAAATACTATCGACTATCGACGGCTGTTATTTAATTTTAAACTGATCAAGGTAACGTCATAAAGACAACAGTAACCTACTTGTACAAACAAACGACAGACAACAATGTATTGGAAATTATCATACGTTTGTTAACTGTACAGGTGTAACTATACCAAATGACACAATACCATATGCATTCACGCCATGACGGTATTTTTCTTTATAGAAATATAATAATTTATTTTTCTACATCCAGATGCCATGCAGACGAGACCCGCCGCCACCAATTCGTTTGGTTTAATCAATTTCGCGGGAGAAAGACACCAAATATGACAATATAACAATCATAGTTCCTACAGATCTACTACAGGGGCACGGGTCTCTTCCCTACGTACCAGTTAGGCTATGCTCCACACACGGGGGACTAGGACGGATTGGTTTTATTTAACGATTAAAAAAAAGTATTATGAGGATGAGGTACATAGCTAAAGGAAGTTTACTGTAAAATATATATTTCTTATATCTTAGAACCGACCACTTGTGACTAATTATAATAATTCAGCACATAAGTTGTTAAGCACCATAAAATATCATCTTCCTTAAAAGGCATCTTACTCGATAGAAACGCTCTGAAATACGTCTACAAACCTTCATAAAGGCCCATTAAAACTTTGTAAAGGATATTAAGGTAGCTCAAAGTTTTCATAATTGAAATAGGGAAAAAATGTAGCCTTTAAATATAATAAAAAAAAAAAACTATTAATCATGGCCAGGGACTGGAAATAGAAAGAAAGAGTCACAATATGCGGCGATAGAAATACTTAAAATATAAACTTTTTGGTTAATAAACACTCAATTATCCGCTCCATGTGTGTGTTTCCTGCAACAAAGTACAGGCGTAGAGTACCAAGTTGTTGATAATCCATATTAAGCTTCAATACTAGAACATTAACATCCATTGCGGTCGAGTACCGCAAACAATTTAACGTCTTGTTTACAGCTGATCGGCGGAAAAGTAAACACTTACCTACTTGTTACAAGCACAAGCTACGGGAGTTGCACTATCAAATAACGTTCCAGAATCAAACACAAAACTTCCTTGTTACACTCGATCCAAAATGGTATACGACACGCGATTTCCGCGGACTAAAAATATAGTGTTCTTTTAGGATTGTGATGTCGCGGTCGTTTTGCTCGGAGGACGAAAGGGCGTGCGTCCTCGACAGCGATCGGTTCACGACTGAGCAGTCTACGACTCTACGGTCTGGCAGCTGGCTGGCTGGTCTGTCTGAGCATGTGGCTCGATGCTACTGAGTGCAGCGTCAGGTAAACCTCGACTGGCCACAAACATACCTACAGTCCGTCCTAGTCCGTAATCCTTTTGGGTGTGCAAATACCATACTAACTAGGTAATTTTGGGAATATTTTGTTCAGCTCAAGATTAACCATTACTATTGTATTTAACATCACAAATTTCTTTCCAATTAACAAGAAAATCAAGGAAACACCATGCTTTGTTATAGGCAAATCACGATATGAACAAGGTATCTATTATGGAGTAACATAAGTGATCCGACATTTGTGATGGACATAGGTGCATCAATACTCAAATAAAACATAGGCAGGTCAATGCAGGTTTGATAACATGACTGACGCAAACCTCATATGTATATATTATGTTTGTTTTTGTTTGTGACGGAGATGATGATGTTTGATGAGAGGATGTGCTTATGTGTATTAGTATACTATTTACACTGAGGGTGTATGTATGTCTCTTTTTTGGCTTAGTCTGTATTGTCTATTATACATTGTATGTACCATACAAATTATTGATTCACTATTCAGATTGAGAGTATAGATAGTATGAGAATTGAAGAGTGAATTTTTTCAATATTTTTCCTGGAGTCTATACATGACTCTGAGTAACCCCTTAAAATTTCAAACGCATTTTTTTAACACCCTGTATAGATTAGATTATCTTACCGTTCACACCACTGGCAGTTGAAGTTAACATCACCCCGAGGTTGCAGATTAACAGTTACTTAAAGTGTGCAACGCGACCCTTCATTTAAAATATTGCCCTAGTTCCGTCACAATGATCTTTCTCAGAGTGTGCCTATATCTCGGAATCCAAGGTGATGACTTACGTGAACATTGCGATTATAGCTTGGATGACTTGCTTGAAAATTACTGTTGAAAAATTTTTTCAACTTTATAATATGTACATTTATCATTACAACACACAAAAGGTGACATTGCGATCTCATAAAAATTACTGTGATGCTGCTGACAAGCTCTCAATCTATCACCGTTTTAGATTTGCTATCTGATTTTAAAATTCCTAGTGACGTAACGTATCTGCATATCAACTACTAACGATTTATTTATAATGATAAATATATTTGTTTCATTTTTGGCGATTGCTTGTAACTTGCATGTAAAGTAATAAATGACCTTTGTAACTTTAAAAATGAGTATATCAACATAAAAACTGTAATAAAAATATCTATCTAATAAAAAAACAATATTAAACTTAAAATTCAAATAAAAAAAACAAATTTAGCAAAACTATACTAAAATAACAGCCGACACTAAAAATGTACCAAGCCATTTAAGAAACGAACTCAGCCAAACAAACAGACATATGTAGATACACGCGAAAACATTATCTATCTCTGGGATAGTCAGTTAAAAATATTTGATGACACATTTAGCCCAAACTATAGTCTCGTCGAAAGACTCATCTCAAATATGGTTATAAAACTTTGATATAATATTATAAAACGAGGTATCAAAATGTTTCAACTAACTTCCTACTAGTATACTAAACAAAGCCCGCACCTGACTAAAATTTTAAGCCATTCCACAAGTTTTGAAAGCCTCGGACAGTCCTGTAGTGAATAGACTCATAACAGGCTATTTCACCTGAACTTATTTACCAAACAGCTCAATAATTTCAGTTACTATTGAATAAAAATACGAAGGTTTCAAGGTACGACTTTTGGATAGAAAAATGTACTATATAATATTGCGTCTCTTTATTTTCTTTGTATTTCAGATCACGTAAATAGCTGTCTAAAAAAGAGAGAAAAGCAAAGAGATGACTTAGAAAAAATTTAAAAGCATTCGTGTTCTTTTGTACTAAACTTTTAAAATATTGGTACGAGTAAGTACTTAACAAGTTATCTTCTTAGAGTAAGTATGCAGTACGTAAGTTTTGGTTTTTCGTCTTTAATCTTCGGCAACATTATGCATGATGTGACTTCAGCCTGAGTGTAGTCAACATTATTTACGAAACATTTTTAAAATTATCGTTGCCACAATACGAATTTATAAGAAATATAACAACAATATTTTGACTAACTGAAAATCACTAAATTTTATATGATTTTGCAGAATCACTCTATCGCAGCAACCTTATTATTACCGTGCGACTACAATTGTTCCTTTTGTAACTAGGTACACGTATCATATTTTTTTGTATTTTAAAGAAATAACGATTTCACTTTCACCTCTAAATATCATGAATATAAAGCGATGTAGCCTCAAGGTTGCTTGTTGACATTATTTCAACTCAACGCTGGTCAAGGACAGACTGATGCAAATTTGCAGAATGCATATAGCACATACGAATAAAGCACTCTATTTGTTGAAGGACTTTTTTTTTTTTTTTTTATGGCAGAGGTGGCAAACGAGCAGACGGATCACCTGATGGTAAGCGATTACCGCCGCCCATATACACCCGCAACACCAGAGGAGTCACAAGTGCGTTGCCGGCCTTTGATTACTTCAGAGTAACAATTGTGAAAAGGTAACTGTTGTAATCGAGATAATTTTTCAAAGAAACTAGGGTCCTCAGTTCTTCGTAGAGCATTTGTATATTATCATGTTCTTCACTTCAGTATTCATTGAATCGTGCCACTATTATGGGTAGAACTTGGTCACACTGAGACGCGCAACTAAATGAATTTAATATGACAAGGATTCCCTCTTGAGGTATAGAACTTTGACATTATGTAGCCGCTCAAGTCAGTATAATGTTAACGTTTTCAATTAGATAGTTGAGTTTTGCGAAAAAGTACGTCACCCCAACCTTTATGAAAGTATACTCATGGACAAAAAAAACGACTCAAAGTTTCATGCACAACTTTTGGAAAATTAATCTAGCAAAATAAAACTAAACCAAAAGTTCAAAAACTGTGTGTTTAGTGTTTATGATTTTAGTTTGATGGTTTTCTAGTTTTTTGCTTTTAGTGTTTAGCAGTTTTGAGGACTGAGTTATTTTTTCAAAAGTCGAGCAACAAATCTTGAGTTGGTTTTTTAGTCTACCAGTGTAGTAACGACCTTAAGGTTTCTATACGTCGTCCTCCGTCGTATTTTCATACATTACATTAAGCAGCCTTCTAATCCGATTATCTGTTAAAGCACATAAGGTCCAATATTAATTCATCTGACGTCTGATCTCTTAGAACTAAGAAAATTAATTAAGAGCTGCTTGAAAAGTAGTGCTTAAACCCGTAATCTTACTAATAAAACAAGTCAGTTTAAAAAAAAGAAATTTTTCATAGAACATATTTCATTAGAACTAAGATGAGAGAAAACAAAAATACGTAATATTTTCAGAACACCGTCTTGTTTTAATTTAATTAAAGAAACTGTCAAATTTTCACAACTGAAGGACGCGGTTTATTAAAACAAAGTTTGTTTATGCGTACTTGTTTGAAAAATAACAAAAAGTAAAAGAACTATTGATTTTTTCTCTTAATAAATTAACTACTTTTACTTTCGGAAGTTACGATAAACTGAGAAATAGACAAACTACATAAGGGACCTACACACGAATTTTCTTGGAGTTTGTTAATAAAAAGTTGGTCAATCAATATTAATACCCACAGCTCTAGAAAACTAATCCACGCACCAAACATCCTAATTGAGTCTGCGAAGAAAAAGACAAATCTCAGCTGTGTCGCTGTAAAAATTCCTTCACTTAGGTTTCAAAGTTTCATTTGCTAAAGAAAATTGTGATTTAAGTTGTTTCCAAAACAAGTAACTCATCTTCAGAATAGACATCCAAATTGAGTCCGCGAAGAAATTTAAGATAAAGCTCAGCTGTGTCGCTACGAGATTCCCTGAAAACTGCCAGCATTTTCATTTAATTACAGAAGGGATAATTTAGGCTAATTAAATAAAGTAGTTAGCTTAGCTTTTTAACACTTCGACAGGAGCGACGTGGGTCCGTAACTTTTAAACTAACTTACAGTGACTGTTACTAGAAAATCACTCAAATGGAAAACCAATCACATAATTTATTCAAAATTGTAAAACTCTGCAGCCTCTACAATATTTATAGGTGGTCCATTCTGCGTTGAACCCACACAATCGCTCTAGTCTGGAGCATAGAATAAATACTTAAATAAAAATTGATTTATGTTCATTGTTTCTAATCAAAATACTATTCATTTTCGTAGAAACAAAGTTTCTCTACACCAGATACATTTACTAAGTAGTATGTCAGACTTAATCAACAAATGAGAAAATAAGTCTGTATCTATCTTTCTATTATTGTATTGTACTCGTTAAGGTTGTTAAAAACAAAAGTTAAAGTTTAGATTTCTGATCAGTTTGCTCAATCATCCCTCTGTTTTGATTTATATTATCGACTGTTAGAAATAAAACATTTCATTTTACCAATACCGCGTTTTTACCTTTTGTGTAACCGTAGGCTTATCTGCTCTGGAATATCATATGAAACATTCAGCAGCGGTCGGGTCGAGGATAAAAATACCACACAAACGGCGGCGTAGCTCGTAGCGAACATAATGACATGCTGCCAGGCACAATATAATCCTAAATGAGGATGGAGATAGGAAACATTACAAAATTTCATGATTACAAAATTAACACGACAATGGTGTCGATTCGGTGTTTACGATCCTATCCTTGTCTTTTCGATATAGAAAGAATAAGACAGAACACCTAAATTAAGTTAAATCCTGTCAAATAAGTTAGTTTCATCGTGAAAACCGAATCGACACCAATGGCGCCTGAAATTAATAATGCATCGTTTTGAAATCAATAAATTCCGAATCATACATTCAAAACATTAAGAAAAGAGCATAGGATATTAACATATGCGAGCGTATGAGACTTAATCCCGATGAAAAGTTCGAGTAATGACTGATAATAAAAATAGATTTAAAATATTTTTGTAACAAAAAATGCTGAACAAATTTAATAATTTATTGAAAAGCCGAGGGCTTTTATCCAAAGCTATTGTTGTGCGGACTTTGTTTGCGAATTCTTGGAAAATAGTAAATATTAATTCATCTTGAACATAAATAATGAAAATTTCATTGGCAGACGTTTAACGCTAAAATGTAGGCAGGTAAGTTGGTAACGCAGAGAAATAAATTAAACATCATGAACACAATCAAAGGCTGTCTAGACTAGACCGAACCTATGATTAGCTGTTTTTATAAAATCTGTCAAAACCCTTGTAATACAGAACGTCAAAAGGTTTTTCGCAAGCAGCGGTCCTAAAAGCCATATTACGTAGAATTATTCTTCATTGAAAGTCTTTTATAGATTTTCAGCAGGCTCTAGAAAAATATGAAAAGCGTCATCTGGAGTAAAAGCTACGAGTAATGTAATGTGACCAGTAGTCAATTTGAATAAATTACTGATATGATAACTGTACATAACGAACATCGCGAGAAACAATTTGGACTGAGAATACAAACTTGGCTTATAATATGATCAATTTGTTTAGAACAAAATTTATTCAGTTTCATAAGAAGAATCACCTATTAAGAGGTTTGCAGGTATATGTACCAGTCACCCTGTATATCTCTCTTTGGTTTGTAACGTTTGCAAAACAGGTTGAATTGTTGACAGTATGAGTGCAGTTACGAGAACGAGTCTAAGGCCGGCTACAGAAAACTGCAGTATGATGCTTAAAATATTCGACGAAAGGCACTGCGGATTAATTTATAGATACCTCCATTACAGAAACTAGGGAATTCACTAGGTCCTGATGCTATTTTAAATTTCAAGCTGTTTGGAAAAAGCATAATTTCACCATGACCTGCAAACGACTTTACTCGCGACACGCATGACACATTCCCATAATTTGCGGGGCTCTGATTGGAATGCTAACGGTGCGGTGCAGGTCAACGACCGACCGCGAAGGCCGCGTGGCGGTGACGTCATTGGTGTATGGTTATTGGTTCACAGAGGAAGTGCATACCGTCTCTAATGTAGGAAGTATACATATACGGAAAGCTAAACAGGGGCAATGAATATTGCACCAAGCTAAAGCTTGCAAGTGTGAGGATAAATATATATAAATTGAAATTGATATACTTAAACTGAATAAAATTAAATACTTACATGTAATGTAAATATTTATGCCAAATAGTTTAACCATGTCTTTTCAAAATTCATAATAACTATAATATGGTATTTGACAGGATTTAAATTAAAACTTATTATAATAATGTAAACGTAATAAAACGTTAATATAAAACATATTACTATAGGTAAAAACGATTGTTAGGGAACAACACCTATCTATTATGCCTGTATGACACACTTACTAGAAAATACAATTAGTGCATCAAACCCAACACTACGGTACAGTAACTTTATACCTTTATAAAATTACCTGCCACTGAATGTCAGACAAAAGAAGATACGGTGTCACGACCCGAGATGAAGTTCTAAAGGCAAGATCGGCAGGATACGTCTAAGCCTACACTGTAGACGTCTACAGTATAAACCACAGTCTAAAACTTAATTCACCCAGGTCTCAGGACCCGATGAGAGTGGTATTTTTTTTTAGTTACGGTACAGTAACTTTATACCTTTATAATTACCTGCCACTGAATGTCAGACAAAAGAAGATACGGTGCCACGACCCGAGATGAAGTTCTAAAGGCAAGAACGGCAGGATACGTCTACGCCTACACTGTAGACGTCTACAGTATAAACCACAGTCTAAAACTTAATTCACCCAGGTCTCAGGACCCGATGAGAGTGGTATTTTTTTTAGTTGTCTATGTAGCATTTCAAAAACAGCTGATTACAGAAAATATATTTTATACACTTGCCATATGAAAAAGATAGGACAGATAGACCGAACATTTCACCGAAACCTTCACCAAGCGTGTACACGGGGGCGTTGTCGCTCACTTTAATAAAGAAAAGTCTAGACTAGACAAATGCTGTTTTGATAGACTATATTGTATATTTAGCAATTTCGCAAAAATAGAATTGAGATAAAATGACTTGAAAGTTGAGAGTTAACAAACGACGCAACCTCCACATTAGGGAAAAGTGGAAAATGAGGAGCAGGAAAATATTGTACGATACTTCTTCACTAAACGGAAAGAAATAGCTTCAAAGTGCCTTTTTAGTCGACAACGCATTTTTAATTTGCACTAAATTACTTTTCAATGTTCATGTATTAATGTTGAATAAACTCATTCAATCAAATGACACTTTAGTAACAGAATAATACAATAAATATTGATAGCGTGACAAGTCTTCTTATTTGACTGTTCTCCTGAATGAACTTGTAGAATAAATGAACTTTTTTAGAAAATCAAACATTAGGTAAAGGTAGACAGCGTCCGAACGGGTTTCGTATTATGCATGCAGCTCTAAATATCTCATGCAGGGTGATAAAAAAGTGCGTTTGAGATTTTAAGGGGTTACTCAGAATCAAGTATACACTCTGATTTCTGATTCCGCGGAATTCTGAAAAATGTCATTTCGATTTTGACAAATGTGAATGCAGAGGTTGCAAACCAAACTCCTACATAGATTAAGACAAAATATTTTTGATAAACTAAATATTGTGGTATATAAATAAATAACATTTACTTAAATTAATTAAAATACTTATCTTAAATGTAGATTAGTAAGGTTATTTAAATGGTAAATTAATTTGAAAAAAGAGTACTTTATTTAATTTTGGTTATTGTTTTGGTCATCTATTCATAACAAAAATAAAATACATTAGTTACAAATGTTCAAAATCAATATTTTTTCGTATATGCTTGGAAAAACCTATACCAGAAAATTATAAAATATTATTTTCATAATTCTGTCAAATGTGTGCCACCACCGCCACTTTATTGAGTGATGTCAGTGCATTTTTTTAAATTTCCCCTTTGCTGACAATAACTCAGTGGTATATGTTTTGAAATATATAATTTAATTATTCACGAATATTTTAAATAACATATTTACTTTTGACTTTAGAAATTTTTCCGCCTTTTGGACTGATTTTCTACAGTAACAATACCAAAAGACGTCAGAATTCCGCCGAATTCAAAATCAGAGTGTAGAATACAGAATTTTTTTTTCAGTTTTCCATACTAAATCTGAATAATGAATCAATAATTTTTTGTATAGAAAAGTGAAAAAAGTTGTAGATCGGATTTTTTCAATATTTTTCCTGTATTTTATACTTGATTCTGAGTAACCCCTTAAAATCTCAAACGCACATTTTTAACACCCTGTATAGTTGACGATGAAAAAAAAGAATAAAATATAGGGTGACTTTAAATTAGTTCTTGATACGAAAGGCTATGCATGTGCTCGTGGTAACAAACAACTTTCCCTAAGGAACCCATAATCAAATCTCAAAAAAGTTTTGAACCTTCCATACAAATCGGTCAACGGACCGGCCAAATTAATATGAAGAGTCCAAAATTTTTTTTGCGATTTTCCTATTGGTTCCTTAGGGAAAGTTGTTTGTTATCATGAGCACATGCATATCCTTTGGTATCAAGAACTAATTTAAAATCACCCTATATATAGAAAAATCATTGTTGTTTCGGTTGATACTCAAGTCTGTTTTCATGCTCTGAATTTATGTAATTAAGTATACCATGGTGACGAGACTTAAAAGCAGCCTGACAGCAGAATTGTGTGACCTTGTTGCCTCCAGAAAATAAGACTACAAGTACATAATACAGAGTATGCAGTCTCTGAATACTCGTCTGAACATCGTTATTACATTGTTCGACTTTGCGAATTTAGGAGAAAAGAGATATATAGGGTGACTTTAAATTAGTTCTTGAGGCGAAAGGGTATGCATGTGCTCATGATAACAAACAACTTTCCCTAAGAAACCCATAGTCAAATCGCAAAAAATTGGACTCTTCATACTAATTTGGCCGGTCAGTTGCTCGATTTGTATGGAGACTCCAAAATATTTTTTGCGATTTGACTATGGGTTCCTTAGGGAAAGTTGTTTGTTATCATGAGCACATGCATACCCTTTCGTATCAAGAACTAATTTAAAGTCACCCTGTATATACGAGTATATATGAATTCAATATGAAACCTTTTTTACTAAATATGTTTTATATTATACTCAGATGTAAAGATCGTTTTATAGAATAAACTTTAGGCCACTTTGTTTCAAAAAATACAATACATTGTGTCTAGAGGGACTAGAGTTGAAGGTCTGAATTTGTTAAAAGACATTTGTAATCTCTGAATGCAAGACTGACACATTTAGTCTAGACGAAATGTATAATTACATTTTGCAACTTTGCGAAAATGTTGGGTATAAAAAGGTTAAAGTTGGAGATATGAAAACTTTTAGAATTTACTTTATTTCATTTTGTAGCGAAACTTTCTTATCTCTGTGATGTTTAGTAATAAGGAGTAAGTGGTTTGGTATTTTTTGTTGAACAGACCTCATTACTTACATGAGAAGCTTTAAATGTGGATATTACGTTCGGAATTAATCGAAAAAAACACATTTTTTTTTTCAAAAATGGCTTTAATGATTTTTGATGAACTATACAAAGTAAAGTACTTTTATTTTAGAACGACCCGCTTTAGATAGTTGGTCTTCGGGAAAAATCTAATTAAGTTATGTACTTACATACAATGCAAGGTTCTTCATTATTTTTTCTCAAAAATAACTTTAAAAATATAAATGAAACTTTGTAGGTTATTATAACTTTATACGGCCTACTTACTAAAGAGTTCATTAGAAATTAGGTTAAATAACCTCACATACAAATTAGATTATTAGTAAAAAAAAATTGAAGCCTAAATGCGGCCTATTTTATACCACCAGAGATACAAAACTCAGCAATCCAGAAAAAATATTTAGTATGTCTATCTATCTATCAGCCGAAAGACGTCCACTGCTGGACAAAGGACCAAGGACCACCGACCGGTCCTGTGCGGCTCGCATCCAGCGGCTTCCTGCAACCTTCACCAGGTCGTCGGTCCACCGAGTCGGAGGCCTGCCCACACTGCGCCTTCCGGTGCGCGGTCGCCATTCGAGAACTTTACTGCCCCAACGGCCATCTGTTCTACGAGCTATGTGCCCTGCCAGCTAAGTGGCAGCACTTAAGTCTAGCGATTCTGAGAGCTATGTCGGTAAGCTTAGTTCTCCTACTAAAGTTACCGACCTCCTATTTTGTATGTAAGTATACTTAATTCGAAAAGTTTCTTAAGTTTACTAACCTCAACGAACAAACCACAAAATTACTGCCTGGACAGACTATCAAACAAACAAATAAATAAACGGACGAAGAAGGTCGAATGGTGGTTTCAAACGTAATCGTATTAGGACTAAAAGATCAAATGTATTCTATTGAAAGCACGTACATAGTGAAGCTTAAACTAACGTTCAAGAAGGGTAGGGTTAAGAGCATCCCCTCTTGAACAGTCTTGCACACAAATAAAGAACCTCTTATATTATAAATTAATGTGTTTGTACTGTGCTTTGTGAACGACTATAATTAACCTACAACATAATTAAGCCTTCTTCAAGCCTTCTTCTTAAGTAAGTGAGGTTTACTGTCTTTTATGAAAATAAAGTGTCTTATATATAAAGCTAAGTTCTATAACCTATTTTACATATGAAATGAAATAAATGTCTAAAGCTAGACACTCCTTATTGTATTGTATCAACATCACACAATCAAATCCAAGCGCGGCAAACATAAAATACATTAAATTTTCTCTCAGCTTCACAAAGTATTCCAAATGTTTTTGGATGCATGCATATAAATTCTCAGCCGAGCTCTCGAGCTCGTGATGCAAATTCATGTTTATTTTGTAGATATTATTATTTCAATTTCATTTCGCTTTTCGACCGCGCCTGTACAAGCTTGATACAAAATGCACACAGTATTTTTAGAGAGACCCATTTGGCCACTCGATACCCGGTAGTTACGGTGTACAGTCAATGTCCCTAATTCATTATCTCACATTTCTGTTGGTGATACGGGAGTTCTTGGTTGAGTTTGTGACTAATGCAACGCCATTTATTTTCTTTAGAATTGTTGTTTCCATACTGGAGATGATATGCGACCAGAATAAACAAGATATGAGACTAGTTTTGATTTTTTTTCACATTTTGTGTGTATCTTCTATTGAGATAATACAACAGAAACACTCGGCACCTACGTATAATGTGTGCGAGGATATTAGATAGCATATGGCACTAACTGTACTCTAGTTGCTCTGCAAAACTGACACAACCAGACCAGGTCGAGCATCCGAAGGCAGTTTTATGCGTCCAGTCGTATAGAATTCACAGCTAATTTAATGATGTCTATAAAAGTTTTATATCGATGTGACTATCAAATGTTTTCATAACGAGAACACGACGCAATAAAGCTGGATCGATAGTTGACATCAGATGGACGAGACTGATAGTGCGACATACGAACGTAATAAACATTTCAGGTGATAAATAATAAGAATGTCGAACAATAGCACGTTAAAATAATGTTTAATTTCCTATCCATCATGTAGACCTGCAGACTACTTACAGAAACGAAACAAATTATTATTATTATATTCGTACCTTATCTGACAAGTTACTAACTAATGTAAACACATGCCCATAGATAAATGGAAACTTGCTAATCAAAATTATATAGATTTAAATACAATAAGAACTTTACAAAAAAGCTACATAAGTTAACACCACAGTCTTATACTATGTACATGCAACTCAGCTCCTATTCACTTTCACCTGTAAAATAGCCAAAACAAATGCCATACGCATATTACCTGACGCTTAAACTCGTTGCTTTTCAAAGCCATGCATGTGTCGATGCAGCAGTTATATTCCCATCTTGAACAACGATAATAAATGAATTCAGTTTTTTTATGTGCAGTGCATCTAAGTTGAGTACTCGTAACCGGGTCACCTATTTCCGGATACGGTCTCTTCCACGCTGACGTTCGTATATCGACCCGACCGTACCGGTTATTACGGTTAAATCCGATCCCGCACCTACTCACTACACAAGTACACATAGTACAAATACTACACATTTGGGACAAATGTCCCTGGCTGCGAATCATCTGATAAATCCTGATATTTCGTTTTATACACTAAGATTTTGCTGTTATCAATCTAAATTACGTCAACTTAGGTTATATTATAAAACGAAATGGGGCTATTATAAATTTAGCTGTAAGAGGAACTTTGCGAAATAAGCATTTTAAGAAAGGTACCTTTGTAAACCAGGGGATATTTTGCAAAATACTCTTTGAAAAATCCGCTCAATGGGTTGTGCTTTTCGTCACTTCTATGCATCTATGATACAGTAAGTTACTGAAAGATCTTCCTTACGAGTTCTGTCCCATGCTTGAAGACTTCGGGAAAACCTAGTGGAAAACCTAGTTACCTACGAAATTTCATTTTACTGATTTAAATACTTAAAAATATATTATTAAATAAAGATCGGTATACAAAACCGGTGAATAAATTTCCAAATATTATAAAATTAAAGACAGTAGCGAACATCGATATAAGAGAACAATTAGATGTGGTTAATACTCCACGACAGCGTAGTCGCTGATAGTGGTTTGCTCCCCTATGTTGAGTAGCGCCGCCTTTTCGCGCACCATTCGCAATCTGACAAGCGACGAGTAAACATCCCGTGTTTAAATGAAAATATATCTTACAGAGCAGTGAAATGTGCTAAAACAATAAAAAAATAAAGAACAAAACTAACAGCAACATTTCTTATCACTTTATTCTTGTTATTTTATGAATATTTTGTCATTTTATAGTGATGCTACGCTACTCGTCGCTAGATGTCGCTAGTAGATAACATTAATTAATTACATGCCTCCCTACTCGTCGCTAGATGTCGCTAGTAGATAACATTAAATACATAAACCTTAAGCTTGTCACACAACGGCGATATTTGTTTAAATAAATGCCTCCCTCTTCACCCCGCTTCAGCCCCCGCAAGACGAACACGCTGGTTCAGAAACAAACAGGGCGAGTAACCTTATCTAATGTTTCCCATATCGATGGTAGCGAAATTAAAAAATAAATAAGTATTTAAAAAATGTACAATATAAATGTATTTTTTTTTCTTTCTTTCTTTTTTCTTTACCGTAAAGGTCCAAAGATAACTGATAAAAATGACTGACTCGGTGGCTAAGTGGTTAGCGATCCTGACCTCTGATCCGAGAGTCGTGGGTTCGATCCCCACACAGGGCAAACTTTTCTGTAATGAGCAGAATTGTTTGTTCTGAGTCTGGGTGTATTATATCTATACATGTATGTATTTAAATGTATATGTGTATGTATATCAGTCTCTGGTTCCCAAGATACAGGGAATCCTAGTTTGGGGCCAGATGACCGTGTGTGATTTGTCCCGGATATTATTATTATTATAAAGAAGTCTCCTTTCTGTCTTAACTAACTCCGTCTTCTAACTAGTAGACTAGGTTTATAGTTGGTTTATAGTTAATGTAAGATACTGCTCCAGATAATGAACCACCGTTTACGACGTTTGGCGCCTACATACATTTTGTGATTAATTTATATTGTGGAATCAATACATGTGTGTATAATAAATAATTTTCTAAAATGAGCAAGATTGTATTTTATTCTTCTACTCAATATTTGTAATAGTATATTAATTATGAATAGTTTTTGTTGTTTTTACAGCTTTTTTGCCTTTTTAACTTACTTCAGGTTTTAAATTACATTGAAGTAACTGAAGAGCAACTGAAACATATTGGAATTGGTTTGTTAACTATCCATACCGTCCCCACTGCGAGGACACGGGTCTTCTCAGGTACCTCGGGAAGGTTAGGCCATACTTGAAACACGGGGCCACAAATTTTACAGAATTTCTTCTAATCTACACTGTAATATATAACTAACTGTGGACCAGAAAAGCAGACTCCCAAGAGAAATCTACAAAGTTTCCATATTACCAGGTAGTTGTTCATAACAATATCCATAAAAACTTTGTTCAGACAACGGTTCAGTTGCCTAGTGCTTGTATTTTAGTCAGGAAGGAGTATTAGACAGGAATGTCGATAACAGCCGCCTCTAGAGAAATACGTTCTGTTGACAACCGTAGAATAATGGATGGGTGGTCCAATGCAGGGCGTTTCACATCGAAATGCATTATGCATTTTAAGTCGCACTTCAGAAACATTTGCCAGCAGATTACTAATTACCCTATAGGGTGAATATAATATTATTGTAATTCGCAATCAATTTCAGCTCCGAGTTAAAGAATATTATTAACCACTACTGTTATGCAGGTGTAATTAAATTCACGCTTTAAATCAATCAACTTATGGAACATGGAAGCTAAATAAAACTGCAAAGTAATTAAGGACAAAGACAAAAAATTCATACCGTAAACTTTGATATCTCCTATTTGATAGTAGCACCGGCAAATCAGTACCAAAAACACTATCCACGATAACACTATGGGTCCATCTTGCACCATCAGAGTATCCATTCTGAATATTCAGATTCGAAATTTATAATTTTTGCATGTACACTTCGTAAACTTTTGTCTATAATGAAAAAAATTAAGTCACTTTTCACTACGAAAACATTTACATTTATTCCTCCTTAATCACAAAGTTTAAATCATATTTCTGTACCAATGATATCACGAAACTGACAGGCCATTTACGCTTCCGAGCTTTTTAAATTGCGGGTAGACGAAAAAATATACACGGCATGTACACTGAACCAAGTGAATGAACTATAGAGCGATTACTGAACAGAATCATGTGTGAGTGAACACTGAATTGTTTACTGTATTTACCACTGTACATACATAAGATCACCGGGTCGATGTCATTTAGCTGACACCAAAGAAATGCGCTACACTGTTTGGCACATGTGCACGAGACGCGATCCAAATTACAAAAACATTATTTATTCATAAACTATTTGCGAAAATTCACTTTGTAACATTCGACAGCATCCGGTACGTGATAATTATAAAAGATTTTATGTCTTTCAGAACTGGAATAGATATTACGAATTTTCAAATAACGTCACATTTTGTTTAAAAATTAAATATTATAAACTTTTTAAAATCCATGTTCTTCCTGCACTATAATAATACGCGTATTTCAAAAGAGTTCACTAAAAAACAGATTATTTTAAGTCATAAATCATACGTTCTAACAGACGAAACCGAATTAGCAGATAAACCCTTACTAGAATTATCCTTACGTTCATTAAAAAAACTGTCAGTATATCGAAAAGCGAAACTAAACTCACGCGCCGATATCGAACGGACGACTGACCTGCGAGCTGCGCATGCCCAGCCGCCCACAAGGCACAGCGTGTGTGTATGCCAGTACAGCCGTTGATAATCAACTCTAAATAAACCACCTCCCAAGGAGCAACAAAAAACCTATGAAGAAAGTAAAACTAAACTAATTATAGATGTCACTTGGGACGTTCAAGATCAAGGCGACAACGCTCTGAGGTCAGACGTATAAAAAATGAGAGACATTTTGAATAAACACTTTTTGTATTATTTTATTTGGGTTATATCATATTTAAAAGACGGTGAATAGATCCTCAAATATTGGAAAATACTCTATGTAAAGATCTGGCATTTCGCCCTTTCGTAATTTATACAATATGTTATACTTTACTTACGTATTCCAAGGGCTTACTTTGGGTAATAAAAAATATATTCTACCTAGACAGTAAAACCGATACCGCAAATATTTACTACAGAATACTTGATTACATTTATTTTCTATACGCCTTTACATAACAAATACGAGCCAGAACTAGAACTTAGCTTAAGAAAAATTTAAGAGTAAATAAGTCGAGATTTTTTCGCTGTTATGTTTTCTTCTCCTGTGTCCAAAATGCTAAAGCTATGCACTTGGTATTCTAAGGCAATAAAAGTGAGTATATATCGTAAGGTTTGTTTGTATGTCCCAAAAACAAGATCCCTTGTAATTTTCTCGATAGATTTCTCATTATAATCTGAAATACAACCCATTCTCTCTTCCAATTTTGTTTTATTAAGAAAGCATTTATTTTCATTTCAATTCATTTTCATTTCAATCAATCAACCGATTGATTTGTATTATTGGTATTTTTTCTATTGGAAGTCTGATTCTTTTTCGATTTTACCAAAGTCTTTGAATAAACAATTGTTAATTTCCTCAGCAGAATGTATTTTTTTTTATGTGACAGGTGACAAACGAGCAGACGGATCTCCTGATGGTAAGCGATTACCGCCGCCCATAAACACCCGTCTTTAAATTTTAGTGTAATATTTCAATTTCAACATCTACAAAATTGAAGACTGTATTGTTATTATAACAAAACAACACATAAACGTAAAACCTAACAGTGTTCGTATCGTACATTCTGTATCTGAATAATAAAATTTATAAACAACAATGTAAGCTTAACATGACGAGTATCTACTAAATTATTCTCATAGATCTTTTATCTAAATAACCCGTTGCGGTTTAGTCACGACAATTCATAAATCTTGTCATAAACAACTTCCCGTAGAAAAGCATAAAATACACGAGTGGAGTAGGTACATAGTCCACTCGTATGCTGACTAAATCTACGAAAGGAATACTTCAGCGACAAAGATATGAGTACTGAATATTTGTCTATTTTACTAATTACAGTACTTATAACACTACATGTTTTTATTTATTTTCTAATTTTATAAAATATCAAAGAAGATAATTGACCACGCTGAATACATTAAAAACAACCGACTTCAATCGCAACAACTCCAATTTTGCTATGTTTTTGTTGATTTTCTCAAAAAACGCCAAATAATCGATTTCGATAAAATTTATATGGGAAAACCTGTGAAGTATACCCTTTTAAACAAAAAAAGAATTTCGTCGGTTCAGGCGTCTTCGGGTAATCGTTGAACATACATAAAAAAAAAAGATTCCGACGAATTGAGAACCTCCTCCTTTTTTTGAAGTCGGTTAAAAATATACCTCATGAAATTAAATAAGTAAGTAATAAATGTTCTACAAAACTGAAATTAAAAAAATAAATGAATTTACATTAAAAAAGTTGACTCATCAGCAGATGCAGCATCAGCATTAAGTATATTGTCTTTCCAAAACACTGAAAATTTCTACTTTCAAATATTTCAGCTAAAACGGTAGGTGCCGACAAAGATATTCTAATAAAACTATTTAAGTAGTTTATATTTGCCCTGCTAGTTTCTAAAAAAAAAATAAGGCGTTGTTACTAGCTTACAGAACGCTTTTAAAACAATAGTTGAAACAAGCAGAATGCATGGTTCAGACAAAGATCAGTGGCATTACCGTATAAATTCTACTAAACTACTAATACTTCAGTTGGTGAAAAGCACAAAAACAATAAAAATTCAACTATTTCAACTAAATAAGAATTCAACCAGACAACAATATATTACATATGTTATGCAATCTGTGAAAATATTGCATTACTTACTTTACAAAAACAAGAATAGGGGTATAAGGGTATAATGAGTACACCTGATGACTTGGGCGTCTGTGCCCCGTAGGCGTCCTACCCAATTAATAATAAAAGAAGCCACTTGAGTGAACCAAGCTCTTTAGATTAAATTTCTAGCATCAATGTCACCTCAAGCGTGCTCAATACTTACTCTCGTACTTACTTAATTTCTTTGATATTACTTGATATATTTTCAATTTAAAAAAACGCTCTATTTACCCCAAGATGAAAGGAAAAATGATCATAAAACTCTATTACCACTATAACCCCCGCGTTAGGTTCCTTAGCAGTGTTCCAATTGCCACGCGTGTTTATATTCTCATAAAAAGTAACTTCCAGATCCCTAGGCTATGGTATTCGCCTGCTGATGGCCGCCGGCTGACCTTAGCCCGGTATGTATATCTTTAACCTAGTAGATAGACCTTTCTAGATAGACCCGCATAATCGCCTGATGATAAAGAGACCGGCTTACTCACGCAGAAAGTGATTAACAGGAATTTGAAAATGGAAATATGTATTTTTTTGTACTTTTGTTTTAGAGTTGGTGGTGTCAGCTCAGTAAGAAGTGCGTTAGGGGTCCGCTGATGGTAATCGTCGTCCCTCATAGTAAGAGTAGTAAGAGTTGGCCCTCTTTGCCAGAGATCCGGGTTAAAATCCTGGTCAATGCAACACTTAATTTTTCCAAAAAAATACATTCATTATTATACTCGTATTTACTTACTGATTGCTTTAATAGTGAAGAAAAAAGCCTGAGAAAACCTGCACAACTGTATACTAAATGCATAATAATATGAATGAATTAATAAGGTAGGTTTGTAAACTGCATCATCGTAATAGGTAATAAATCTAAAATGTAAAATCTAAAAATCTTCAGGCAACCCGTCTGTCTATGTCGAATAGCACGGGTAATTATATCACACGATAAACGAGGCAGTGAGTCAAAAGTACCACGCGTATAACAACACAATTTTGAACAGATTTTTATTTTAAATAGAAACATGAAATATCGTTTTCATGGTAGGTACAATTGTTATCTAATACAAAGATGTGATCAAAGCTTTTAAGTTTAATTTAAAATACCTTATATTTTGAAAGTTGCCTCAGATTTATTGATTAATTAAAAAAAAAACTGTTTATATATTTTTATGTTCGCATTTTTATTTTATGTATAGGTTAGGTACGAACATTACTAAGCAACAGTGGAGATAATCGTAGTGTTTCTCTTTTATGTAGTTATTTATTAAGTATCCTAAAAGCTTACAAATTAATTATTCAACACTTTTGCGCAACATTTCTTTACGAAACAAAGACCCAGTGAATTATCCATTAGCGTCCCAAGTAAAAACACTAGCTTAATGAGAATTTAAAACAATACGGCAAACAGAAAATTAAAATGGATGGATGCACAGTCCGCGCAGAAACTTCTAGAAAATAACACTTCCATGAAAATGATTGCCGTTATAACGATTCTCTGTGCTATCGTAAAAATTTACCGGCAAACCTGCTTTAATACATGCTCTCATTTTCTATTAGAGTAGGAGAGGATATACGATAGGTTTCTTTTTATACATATTAAAAATAATTCGAAAATTGTGTTTTTCCAATATTTCTCTTGTATTCGATCCCCACCAAGGGCAAACATTTAGGTATGTGCTAAGGATGAGCTGGTTGATTTGCTCTCTATCAAGGAGCTTAAAATCTATGAACATTGTATTTAAATGTAGATATATCAAGTATGTAAAATATATCAGTCTCGGTTCCCGGGAATCGAAGTTTGGGAACATGTACCCATATGTGTGATTTGTCCCGTAATTAGTTCTTACTATTAGAAATTTATATAATTTCCTGGACAGAATTTACCCAAAATCAATTTTAAAAAATTATATTATTTCGTGTTTGTGTATATCCTTTATATTGTTAATTATTATGTTCCTTGTGTTTCAAGGATCAGGTGAAGGCCCCGGCCTTCAGTTGTTTACTGCTTACCTGACCAGCATAATAAGAACTCTAAATGTCTTAAATATAAGTGGCGATAGGGATCTGATACCAGAGATGCTGCGGTAGCATTTAATGAGTAAACAGTGTTTAGCTGTTTAGTTCTTCAAAAACTTCCTTAAGGGATTATGATGAGACACATTTTCTGATTTAAGTAAATACAGCGAGTTTATTCGCTTTCCGTATAATGTCTGAGGTCAAATCCTTGTATAACATTTTCAACGCATAGTAGGTCTGAGACAAGTCTTATGCCTACTTATATAGGTATTTTATACACAGTTACTTATAATAAACTTTATTATAAGTAGTTTAAAATTTTATAAGTTTAAATAAGAAATTAAATTGGGTTCTTAGAATTGAAGAATTGTGACGCCTTCAAATTAAGCAAAAAGCTTACAGACGCGTGTATAATTAAATCAAACGCCCACGATGTCTTGTTTGCTCTCATTTTACCTGAATTCTAGGTGACATTCCTAGTCACTAAATAATTCATTTAAAATTATAATACCAAAGTAGGTATCGATTTCAATAACAAAATAGGGTTTTGTTCCAAAACACATTCGCGAAGCTTATTACCTTACCCTGATATTAAGGTACCCTACTGTAAATCTTCTAAGCGTGAAATACATAGGCTCTCTTCAAGTATATACCAACCTGATTTTGGAAATGGTCCCACTGTGAACTATGAACAACACTGCCTTTTATTTCACGGCGACAACGCGTGGGCGGTGAAACAGATAAAACCTTTTTTTGCATTTCTTAAGGCGGGAAGTATACTCAATCTGAGCAGGTTGATGCATGATAATTTAATATCGACCGTAACGCCAATCATTTTAAGTTCAGATCAGTGTGGGTACCGTCGCGGCGGTTACGTCAAGGCCGAACGCAAAATTCTCGAGATTTCGATGTTTTTATTACTTTTCTTGGCTTTCAAATAAGTTAAAAAAAATCCGTTTAATACAAATTGAAGGTATTAAATTGGCCGATTTTTGTGTGTTGGTTTCAACATAAACAAATATTGTGTTTCCGAGAGAATTTGCAATTAATGCAAAATACAGGGTTTACAGGATATTTTTTTTCATTAAAGTTTCTGTGATTTTAATGATTCTGTTCAATACAATTTGTTTTTTATTGTTTCAAGTATGTTATATATTTTTTCCATGGTGATAGCTTTAACCATTACTTCAAGAATTTGAATTGAATATTGCGATTTGGCTATACTTAGCGCCTTAATACTAATACTCGAAGACTATTACTTTCATGTAGTTAAGCTGACTTTCACATTAAAATTGTGTATAAAGTGGTTCGTTACTGTATAAAAAAAGTCGTAGAACAAAACTTGTTCAGTACGATGAGTAAAATCTACAGTTAACGGGTCCTACACCAATATTGTTACATCCTGTATATTAATAAACAAAACTATCAACAAGGGTTCTAACAGAAATCAAACTTAAAAAGAAAAGAAAAATTGTTAGAAATTTATCCACATATCATTTTCACAAAGTTCAAATTTCTCTTGAACCTTTAAGCTCAATATAAAAAAAGAAAATACAATAATAAAAGATGTATTTTCGTTACGTTAATATATATTTTTAGTTATTTATATTGCAACTAGGCAAATGACAAAAACTTAATCCGACATGTGATCTACGTCAAACCCTACTAAATGATTCATACCACCTACATGAAAAGTGTGCCTTCATATTGAAATTCTACGTATTTACTGCTATTTTACCTCGAAAATACTAAGATAAGAACTCATAAACGTATAAAATAAAGGAAAGGGAATCAATTATGAACATATGTAGTATGTATTTTATCATCTTGTCAAAACTTTATGTACTTACTTACGTTCGCTTGAATATAAAATATCAAAAAAAAAAAAACAAAGTAATAAATACTATAAAGTAAATTGGGTGTTATTACGCAAAAACATTGCCTGTTAAAACTGAAAGACACAATATTGTGAATAAAAATGCGGACGTTCCTAAAATGAATGAGGAAGCCCGTGAAATTGATTAACTGAAAATATGATTAACAGAGCAAACACGAAACCAACACATACATATACAGGTTGTAACATAATAGGTATAGGACTCGAAAATTAAGATTCCCCTTATTAGTGTAAAATTGTATGGCAAATCCAAAGAAAAAGTAATTAAAAAAAGTTAAGGAAAAGTCATTATAAACAAAGCGGAAGAACAACAGTTGTTTAGTTGCATAAGCATAACACAGTTAACGGGTCATGGCCGAATATTTATTTAACTATCCTTTTATTTCATTGTTACATCCTGTACGTTATTATTATATCGTAAAAAGAGTAAAAACTTCAATATTTCTGAGCCAAATCACCCAATTATAGTATTTCTGGGAAAACGTCAATTAGTAGAGAGGCCAATTGGAAAAACGGCAATTTTCGTAGGACCGAGCAGTATTATAGCGACAACTGGTACCGTTGGAATCAGCGTGGTCTACTGATTATCAAACCACTTGTTGTCGCTTTCTAAAGTGGTGGAGTGAGTATCTATGACGTAATCAAGATGGCGGCTGAAAGGTTTGGTTTTTCAATATTTTCTCGAGAACCACTAAGTTTTATCCTATGTGTGTTATATCATTTGAAAGCTATTGAAAAGACCTACAAATAACATGTATGCACTTACTGTCGTAAATATTCTATTTACGGAGCTACATTGAAAAAACTGACTTTTTTCGATAAGACTGTGTGTTAATTCTTAATATAAGTCGAAAAGTAAGGGGTTTATCAAAAATTTGGTTATTATCTTTTTTGTAGAGCGGTTACTAAGGAATTCAAAAATGTACATTTCAAAGTTATACAATAAGTATTTTTGAACCAAGAGCCAATAACAAGACGCAAGTCGTAAAAACAAAATACGAAATCGGCAAGCTCTGTTTAGCTATAACTATACTATGTCTGTGGTATCATTTAAAAGCTACTAAAACCTTCTGGTTTAATACGGATTGCATGGTCACATCGATCAAGTAGGTTAACTAACCATATTCAAGGTCATAGCCAGGATGGGTTTGTAGCATAGTAGTGGCATTTAGCTCGGGCGTTTCCGTGAATCGCAAAGCACATTTGAACGTTTATCACAAAATTATAACTATTCTATTCTATTTTACCACTGCGGATTTTATTGATTATCTATTGAAAAAAAAAACCAGTTACTACAAACAAGCCGTCAATTACTGTATTATACGGGTATACTTTGTTAAAAAAGGCAGATTTGTATTTATACATTAAGAAGAACTATCATTTCTTTTTTTCTAACACTTAACATACTTAAGTTATTATATGGATAACGTTTTGACAGATAAAATCAAATATTAAGTAGGTTATAATTAACTAATAAAACTATACATCCTACTTTACAGCAAATCTAGATTTTCTTCAGTGTAATTGAACTGGATACTGAGAGAGGAATGCGCGGGGTAAGCTGCTGGCCGGCTTTATGGAGAAGGAGGGCCTCTTCATGATGAACTCTTTCTTCAAAAAGCCAAAACAGCGCATGTGGACATGGCTGCATCCCAATGGCGTAGTAAAAAATGAGAATGACTTCATCTTGTCGACAAAAAGGCAAATATTCAATTATGTCTCTGTGATCAACTCGCTGAAGACAGGAAGCGATCACCGAATGGTAAGAGGCACATTGAATCTAAAAACAAAGCTAGAAAGATGTCGACTTGTGAAGTCCACGCTCTGACCAGCGCCTATCCAACTCCAAAACCCCCAGCCGTTTAAAAAGAACATCTCGTATCTCGGACCTCACCAGCAAGCTCATGGAGAAAAGACGAAGCCTGATTCTGAAATCCTCTGAAGATGCTTGTCAGTATCGTCGACTTAACAAACAGATCTCCAAGTCCTTGACCCGCGATATACGCCAATTTGATACCAATCGTATTAAAGAGGCTATCGAGCGCAATAAAGGGTCAAAAGTATTCGCAAGGGGTCTGTCTGCTGGTCAAAGCCAACTGACAAAGCTGAAGACCGAGGATGGCAGAGTCGTATCGTCCAAGCCCGAGCTGTTGTAAGAGGTTGAGAAGTTCTACGGACAATTATACACGACTACACGCTTACCTGTCAGCAATCTGGCTGAAGACCCGAGAGCCGGATTGACCCGACACTATACCGAAGATATCCCAGACGTCAGCCTGTGCGAGATTAGACTAGCTCTCAAACAGCTTAAGAACAACAAGGCACCAGTGATGATGGAATTACGGCTGAGCTTCTGAAAGCAGGTGGAGAACCGGTACTTATAGCTCTTCAGAAGCTATTCAATTCCGTCATGCTCGAGGGACGAACGCCTACAGGAGTGTGGTGGTGCTCTTCTTCAAGAAGAGTGATAAGACTCTGCTGAAGAACTACAGACCCATCTCACTCCTGACCCATTTCTACAAGCTGTTTTCGAGAGTCATTACGAATCGTCTCGCACGCAGGTTTGACGACTTCCAGCCTCCCGAACAAGCCGGTTTCCGAAAAGGCTTCAGTACCATAGACCACATACATACACTGCGGCAGATTATACAGAAGACCGAAGAGAATAATCGGCCACTATGCTTGGCGTTTGTGGACTATGAGAAAGCCTTTGATTCGATCGAGATCTGGGCTGTGTTGCAGTCTCTCCAACGGTGCCAAATTGATTATCGATACATCGAAGTGTTGAAGTATTTGTATGAAAACGCCACCATGTCGGTCCACCTCCAGGATCAGAATTCGAAACCTATCCGGCTGCAGCGTGGGGTGAGACAGGGAGACGTTATATCTCCAAAACTGTTCGCCGCTGCACTGGAAGACGTTTTCAAGCTTCTGGACTGGAGAGGACTCGGCTTTAACATCAATATCGAGTACATCACTCACCTTCGATTTGCTGACGATATCGTGATCATAGCTGAGACCTTGGAGGACCTAGGCGTAATGCTCGAAGGACTTAGTAGAGTCTCCCAACAAGTGGGTCTTAAAATGAACATGGATAAGACAAAAATCATGTCAAACGTCCGTGTTGCACCCACTCCTCTGAAGGTTGGAGACTCTACACTCGAAGTTGTTGACGAGTATGTATATCTGGGACAAACAGTCCAGTTAGGTAGGTCCAACTTCGAGGAAGAGATCAATCGTCGAATCCAACTCGGCTGGGCAGCACTCGGGAAGCTTCGCAATATCTTCACGTCCAAAATACCGCAGTGTCTCAAGACTAAAGTCTTTGACCAGTGTGTGTTGCCAGTGATGACATATGGATCCGAGACATGGTTGCTTACTATGGGCCTCATAAGAAGGCTCAAAGTCACCCAAAGGGCGATGGAGCGTGCTATGCTTGGTGTTTCCCTACGTGATCGAATCAGAAATTAGGAAATACGTAGGAGAACTAAAGTTACCGACATAGCTCTCAGAATCGCTAGATTTAAGTGGCAATGGGCAGGGCAAATAGCTCGTAGAACAGATGGCTGTTGGGGCAGTAAAGTTCTCGAATGGCGACCGCGCACCGGAAGACGCAGTGTGGGCAGGCCTCCGACTCGGTGGACCGACGACCTGGTAAAGGTTGCAGGAAGCCGCTGGATGCGAGTCGCACAGGACCGGTCGGTGTGGAAATCCTTGGGGGAGGCCTTTATCCAGCAGTGGACGTATTTCGGCTGATAGATAGGTAGATATAATTGAACTGATTGAAACATTGGTCACCGTTATGACAAATATCCTCCATGCATTTTTGTTTCCGTTCAGCACATCCACAACGGGATGTTCTGCATCCTGTCTTGCATTTACAAGAAATTAATTCCAATTTTTTAAGAGTGATAGGCTCTTGCAACGATGTAATCGGACGTAGTTGCCTATCTTCTAACTTCCAGCCATTATCAGTGGGTTTAGGTAAATTCTGGATTGGCAAATCAGCAGTATGCCAACAAAATGCTTGGTAATTTGCCCTTTTAAGGTGTACCTCCAGAACATGTTTCGATGGTGGCAGTTTCTCAAGCGCTTTAACTTGCTGGAACATAGATGGCCTCAAATTATCTATGTTGTCTAACGTATTGAATGTATACGTTTATAAGCACGTATATGCTTAGGATTTTAGTGGTTTGTATTGAGCGGACACTCTCTTATGTATACTTTGTGGTGTGGCGATGTAGCCAGTAAAGTGCGTTGACCTCGGTGCGGCGGCGTGAAATGCGGTTTCGTATACCTACTTCTAAAGTTTTTTTGCAGTAATTTGAATAAATAAACTAGGTATATGTTATTTTTGCATTCAGTGAAACAAATAAACTCAATGATATTTTTGCAGTCATTTGAAAGGATAAAGAAGCAACTAATCCTTAAATTGTAGGTTTTTCACTTTAACAATGTACCTATATCATGTACACTACAGAAGCACGGGTTCCGTCTCGTAGCACGGGAAGGCATGGTTAGGCTATACTTCACAGAATGGTCCAGGTCGAAACTGGTGGAGGTCATGGGCTAGTGGCCAGCCCCAGTGTCAGAAGTTTCCAAACCACCCATAAGGCCTCTGACACGGCTAAACCTACCATCTAGTGATAAAAGCCGGCATCAACGCTCAAACGTACTTTACAAATCAAGGAAACGCTCGGGATAAGTGCTAATAATAGTAAAACCCATCCATGTTATGACCGCGAATGTGGTCAGTTAACCTGCGTGATCGACGCGACCACGCAATTCGCATTAAACCAGAAGGTTTTCAGTAGCTTTTAAATGATACCACAGACATAGTATAGTTATAGCTAAACAAAGCTTGCCGATTTCGTTTTTTGTTTTTACGACTTGCGTCTTGTATTTGGCTCTTGGTTCAAAAATACTTATTGTATAACTTTGACATGTACATTTTTGAATTCCTTAGGAACCGCTCTACAAAAAAGATAATAACCAAATTTTTGATAAACCCCTTACTTTTCGACTTATTTTAAGAATTAACACACAGTCTTATCGAAAAAAGTCAGTTTTTTCAATGTAGCTCCGTAAATTGAATATTTACGACAGTAAGTGCATACATGTTATTTGTAGGTCTTTTTAATAGCTTTCAAATGATACCACACACATAGGATAAAACTTAGTGGTTTTCGAGAAAATATTGAAAAACCAAATCGTTCAGCCGTCATTTTGATTACGTCATAGATACTCACTCCACCACTTTAGAAAGCGACAACAAGTGGTTTGAGCATCAGTAGGCCACGCTGATTCCAACGGTACCAGTTGTCGCTATAATACTGTCGGTCCTACGAACTTCGTAAATAAAGCACTTTCGACGAATCGGCCTCTCTACTAAATGTTGAGTTCCTTACCAATTGCTACCAAATGAAAAAGTTTTAGACGACTAATAATCGACAACAATTTAATTGTGACTAAAAAATTTTGCAAACGTTCCGTCTATTTCAGATAAAACTGGATAGATTCGATTACACTTTGCTAAGAAGGAACTACGAGAAACTCAATAATGGCTATGCAGCACATTTTTGACGGTATACATACAAACAAACAAACAATACAAATTCATACCATGGCTAATAATAAATGAATCTAAGGTTAAGTACGTACGTAATTTTGATTATTTGCAGTTATTTCCCCATTGATTTCCTGTAATCCACATGTAAAATCCAATTCACGTGTAATTCAATAACAATTGCAAACGGCAATATATTCAAGCCATCTGTTGTTAGACAAATGTTGCCAACGAACCAGACCAGGTGTCGATACTTTCGCAATATCTACATCGACACGTCGACGTCGTTAAGTCACGGCCAATGTTCAGTCAAAACATTATAAATAACATAAAGGCTAAGGGCGAATACATGACTTTGGCGAACCCTATTTTTGACATTATAGTGTAAGGGTTAGACATGCTTGTATATGAATTAAAATCAATCCACATACAATATAATAATATAAAAGAAACTGTGCTGAAATAATTTCATGCGGTCAAGGTAACGGCCAGGGTTTAGCCAAAACAAATAAAACTATAAATATTAGAATATAAGCTTCTGAGACAAAAAATAAATAAACAGTCTAATATTCTGGAAGGTTTTCAGTAAAGTACTTTCCTCGGAAAGCCTTAGCAATCCGAAATAATGCTTAAGTGGTATTTCCCATTAACTTAAAGACCTCAGTTTCTAATCAGATTACACAGGATGTTAAAAAAGGAATTATAAGGGACATTAATTGTTCAATTAAACTACGGGTAATCGAATACCATTTAATTGTAACAATAAAGTAGATATTTTATCGGAAGAAACAAGATAAAATCAATCAGTGTTTGTTTGTGTTGACACATAAATGATTTTATAGGTATTTGTTCAAATATTTACGTACTCATGTTGTTTATCTTGCATTCCCGAACACGTGTAACTGAACCTTCTCGTGTTGACATACGTTCGAGTTTTAATTACCTACATTATTTCCGATGTAATTAGCTATAATTATGTACACGGTTTTTAAGTAAATTAACTCTTTATTTTGGAGAGTCAATTAACACATTCACTGTCCACCTATATAAGTTTGAATTCCTACTGAGGAGTTCATTAAAAAAATACATAAATAAAAATATTATTTTTATTTGCAAGAACACATTTTGCCGATAATGATAACGGAATATAAAATTCAAACATTCAATGTCACGTCACGAGCATAAGATGACATATGTATTATGTATGTATAAAAACTTTTTTGACCAAATTTTAAAAACAAATCTGACTTACCATTGTCACTGGCGACATTGGAGGGGCCTCGTTTTGCGGCTGCCACCGCAATGGTCTCCAGGGGCAAGGAGCGACGACACGGTGCCGTACACTCTGGTGCTGTCTTGCGCTGCAAAAGGAAAATAAATAAATATGAGAATGGCTGGACAAACTATTAACTGAATTAGGGTTGCTACTGATGGACCTCTCAACATTATAATGTATTTATACGTTTTTTTTAGATAACGGAGTAAACTGAGCACCGACGTTGTGAAAGTGCAACAAGGTCTTCGGCTTCACACACTACTATGTAGTGATTTTAATCGATTATAATTGTTTTGACTCCTTATCGGTATAATTATTATTCACACAATACAATTTTATTAGCAAATACAATATTTAAACGCTGAAGTGTAAATTTTTATTACGTAATTTTTACTTCATTTGTTTTTTCAACAGGACAAGGGTCTCATCCCCAAGGGTCCCATTTCCATACCTCGTGAAGATTAGGCATTGATTAGGCATTACTCCACACACGGGGGCCAAGTCCGGATTGGTAAAGTTCCAAGTAGTTTGACGTTATTCGAACATGGTGCAATTTTTTCACAAAATTAAAAACTTTTCTTCTATTCTCATAAATGCACTATCGTTGATATTTTGTCCTGTATTTTCATTTCTTTACCCAGGGTTGTCTGGAAGAGATCGCTCTTAGCGGTAAGACCGCCTTTGTACACATAGTCTTAGTCATTTTTATTTTGTAATGTTCTCCTTGTGTGCAATAAAGTGATCAAAAAAAAACTTTTTGTTAATTTATCGATACAGTTGTCGACAAAAAAGTCTATTCAAAATTTTAATATCATATAATATGTCAGTTTATTCCGTTTTAAAAAAAACGTTAGGGCCTCAAAGGAACTCAGCCCACTGCAGACTTTAATTAAATCTACCTATAGTTTAGTTGGTCATGTAACTAACTATGTAGTATGAAACCTGTATTAGTGCTTTCAGGGTCAAACTGAGCAAGTAAGTAAGGAAGCCGTTGCTACAACTCACATAAAGGGGCGACACGTGTCCTTGCGTAACAGATCACAGATGTAAAATTCGCTAATATAGTAATTACTAATTAAGTAATTAATTAAAATAGTAGGCACATCATAAGAGAAGGCCACAACATGACCCAAACACGGAGGTCCGTAGGCCGTCCTTAGTTTCGATCTCAACCTGCGTTTAGTTAGAGACGACAATTCGCTATCAAAAACATCCGAAGAATTTTTGGCTTAAAACATTGGTTACTATATGTACAAAAGGCCATAGGTACTGATTTGTAAGCAAACGAAGCCGCGACACGAATAAACAAACATTAGAAATAAATGACAAAAACAAACATCAGTCTAGAACTATTTTATTTACTATCAATAAATCAAAAAGTATTTTTATCTGTATGCTCATTCAATACCTGTTTAAATATATAGTTTGGGGAGTGATAGTTTATTCAATAGATTTTTAGGGTTCCGTAGCCAAATGGCAAAAAACGGAACCCTTATGGATTCGTCATGTCTGTCTGTCTGTGTGTCTGTCCGTCCGTATGTCACAGCCACTTTTTTCCGAAACTATAAGAACTATACTGTTGAAACTTGGTAAGTAGATGTATTCGGTGAACCGCATTAAGATTTTCATACAAAAATAGAAAACAAAACAATAAATTTTGGGGGTTCCCCATACTTAGAATTGAAACTCTAATTTTTTTTTTATCAAACCTATACGTGTGGGGTATCTATGGATGGGTCTTCAAAAATGATATTGAGGTTTCTAATATCATTTTTTTCTAAACCGAATAGTTTACGCGAGAGACACTTCCAAAGTGGTAAAATGTGTGTCGTCGTCGTCCCCCCCCCCCCTGTAACTTCTAAAATAAGAGAATGATAAAACTTGAAAAAATATTTGATGTACATTACCATGCAAACTTCCACCGAAAATTGGTTTGAACGAGATCTAGTAAGTAGTTTTTTTTTAATACGTCATAAATCGTAAACCGCAAATTACCTTTCATTCAATCAACTCAAATATAAAAAATATAGAGTTCAAGACATGTGTGATTATGAATTTATACGGAACCCTCGGTGCGCGAGTCCGACTCGCACTTGGCCGGTTTTTTTTTGTTATTGTTAAACTTGTGCTGTGTCAATAGGTACATAGGTAAACTGATACAGTCTGTTACCTATGTTTAGCCAACTGTGTCCTGTCGATAAATAAGAAGATATAAGCGAGAAGCAACTATTTAGCGAATTGCTAAAATACTTAAGTATTACTAGTACAGATCGGCTGTTACAAAATAAAACACTGAATATGTCATTGCGATAATTTTACATGAACTAAGTTTTAAAGAAAGCCTTAAAACTTTCAAAATATAATACTTTCTTAATTGCCTTTTTTCGGTAGCTCAGGGTCCTGGTTATTTTACAAGCTATCGAAAAAAAACTCCGCTAAGGTAACATTGTATGCAATAAATTCAAATGTAAGAGAGTCCTTTTTTGTAAAATTGGCATATTCAGTGTTTTATTTTGGAACAGCCGAGATGGTATGGTTACTTAATTAAATTACTCACCACTTTAACTTTATAATCCTTGAAGTATACCCTCATTTTTGGTTTAGAGGTCAACTCATGAAATTTATGACGTCACATAAGTATCAAGATTGACTTATAAATTTTTGGTTGCGACTTTTTGCACTTTTCACTGTATTTTCTATATCTTCATAAGTTATTTAATACCAAGTTTAAAAATAGACACAAATGGATACATCAAAATCACAAAATAAAGAATTAATAAAAAGATCAAAACAGAACAATCTAGAAACAACCTTCAATGTTGAACAATACATCATACTATGACAATCGCAGCCAAATCAGAAAAAAAACAGATAAGTACTATCAACAAAGCCTGTGCCTGACCAATTTCAAAACCTTTTTGCCTGCACAAGGCGAACTTAGCTAGCCCCGCCTCTTATTTTGTTATTTCAAAAGCGCCCATTGTCGATTTCATTTGCGTCAACACTGTTAATGGCTTCCAGATGTTGTTGTATTTATGGTCAGCACTTTCTTACGGATTCCACAAGGATTTTTTGAATATTTCTTAAATATCTTACGTCTCCGTCCGAAGCCAGCGACCGATTCTGCATTTTTTGCAGGGTCAAGTTAAAACCGTGGACAAAAGCGCCCTTTCGTATATCTACGCTGTTACCTACTGTTTATGGCTTCCAGATTTGTTGTTTATTGTCAGAACTTTCTAAAGATTTAATTAAATAAAACAGTTCAAGTTTTTATTTAAATATGAGTTATTTGGTTCGTTAAAAAAATGTGATAAAATGTTTACAAACCGTTGCAAAATAAGTTAGGAAACTTATGAATTTGATTAATATTGTAAAAATGTGCAAAGTATTTTTAAGATACTAAAAAATTTGCTTCTTCTATTTTAATGTCGGTTTTTTTTTTAATCAGCAGCTACCCACTTTGTAATCTTCATTAATAAGGAAATACATTATTAATTTATTATTTATCTCAAACCATCTTGTCAAAATCAAAATTTACTTATTTGCATTAGGCAATTATTAGTTTAGTTTCTATTTCTAACAGCTAAAACATACAAAAACTGTATTCGTATCCTGATCATTTTGACGAACAAGCTGATCGGGTCAATAACTAAAGTTTTGTCACAAAAACCTGACAATACGGTAGAGTGTGAATAGCTATTGACAGACAAAAGCTGGCAAGGCGGGGCCTGGCGGGGATGTTGCAAACCACTGCACAGAAAACTGACCCCTAAGGTGGTCAGGCAAAATAGTTGTTGATAGTACTAGATGTAGATCTATAGCACAGTCTCTTGCAAAACGATCAAACAGTTTACAATGCGACCGATTTATCGAGATACATAAAGTATTGAGTTACATTATTTTCCACTAATTTTTAAGATTCATGTACACTGCGTTAGATTTATCAAGAAATACTTTTATTAACCTTGAAAACGAAATATAAAATCAGTAACTAAACAGTCAAAATCAACTTAAAAAAAATACAAGCAAAGGTCTATTTATTTTATAGCCCTAGTTTTTTTAAGGAATTAGCAGGGGAATTCACGCGTTTTCATCCGTGTACATTTATAATTGAAAACAACCGAACCCGATGAAAGTTCTATTTTATACAATCTTTAACTCATTTAACTTAATTACTATTCAAATACTATATACTGTCTCAGTACTACTGTCTAAGGAAAATAAGTTTAAAATTTCAAGGCTGTGATTTGCTGCACCATGGTTCTCTTTTATGGGTATAAACTAGGGTTGCCAGGACAGTCCAGTTTTCCTTTTATCTGTCCGGTCAAGAAAACCTTGGTAATCCCGACAAAAGATTTGAAATTTTATTGTAATTTTGTTAAATTAATAAAAATAAAAAAAACTTGTAGGTTTTTTTGCACCACACCTGGCAACCCTAGTACAAACACGGGTTTAAAGTAAATGACCAGATCACACTATGACCAAAGCAGTACATTGAATTTTCAACCACAGACAACAACCTTCAGTCAAATAGATTGTAGATGCAGTTACCGTGATACTGAGACCTACGCATGCAAAGTGACTGTTGTTTAATGTGCAGTATTCAAATTTAATCACCTTTTCAAGTCATACAGAACTCGTTTTTAGTGTCAGATGCGATAAAGTAGGTGCAAGTGTTAAGATATTGAACATTTGCATTCTAAATGAATCTACACAGTAATCTAAGTAAATTAATATTAGATATAGTCTAAAAACAAAAAGATAATAAATAAAAAAAAACATCATGAAAATTAATAAACACAAGAGCAGTACGAGATGATTCAAAGTTATCGTAAAACAGTGAATTCAGAAAGTTTTGGAAATACAGAGGTAAGTAATAGAAGTTGGAACGGCTCGGGGAAACGTGTAACGTAACTGCGACGTTGACTTGGGGATAGGGCGCAACATGAAATGGGCTTGTGAACCTGAACATAAATACATACATTCACGGAGATACCTTATCATGCAACATTATATGATTCAAGGGGAGATGTAAAAGTGAGTTTCGTTGAAAACTGAGGAAGTGTCGAAGCAAGCGATCATCATCTTCCTGTTCGTGTAATAAAGTATATTTTTCGTTGAACAACGCGTGAAAAATCTAAAAAGCATAAGTACCTTTTCTTAAATCATATAATCATTCGACAAAGAGTTTCATCGTATTAAAATATACTCGGGTACTCGAAAATATGTAATAATTTAAAAACTAAAAAAATACGAACCTGTTACTTATGTATGACAACGTATTTGGGGTAAAAGATTTTAAAATTGGTCCATTACATTTAAAAAAAACATGCGTAAAAACGTGTCATTAATGTGTCATACATAACATCCATTGTTTTATAGGCTTATCATCATCGATCATTATAATGGGTATCAATTGACATAACAATTGGTCCATTATATTATTATATCACAGATGATGATTGAGTGACTCAATGAGCATTAGCTGAAGAACATTACACATCGAGAACTCAAAAAATAAAAATACTTAAGTAAATAAAAAAATTGAAAAGCAATACCTCCAAATACATATAACAATGAGCAATTAATACAAAACTCATACTGTATAGGGTATCGTGTACAATTTTAAGCGGAAACCTTAAATCTACAGTAAGTTTTTTGATTTTGGATGCATGAGGAGAAGAAATTCCATTTCAATAAAAATATTAATGCAAATGCGATGGATAGCAACTACTCACTCAAAACAAAATTACTTCAGACTTCAAATGTTAGGAAGGAAGCAAATAATTTCATTTGGACAACAAAATAAACCAACGACATATTAAAATTTCTTTTCAATGACAATAACTTGGCAGAACTGCTAACGATATATACATAAAAATATTGCACATAAATAAAATACATAAATACATTCACATAAACAATCTTAACAACTTATTTCTTCTGTCTTAGAACATAAAAAAGTGCCATGCAAAATTTGGGAGAACCCTATGTTCAACAGTGGACGTAGACGGGCTGAAAGTACTGATTTAAAAAAACTGGTCAGGTTTATAAAATACACTTCGATTCACTCAATTTCTTGCGCATTAACCGTAAAACAAAACAAAAACGACATCGCGAATAAAAAACACACACCCATCAAGAAAACTCCACTAAACTATAGCACGGCTAATACTAAATATGTGAAAAAAGGATTATATCCATATATATCCGGTGATTTATTAAAGCTATAATGCTTTAATAAATCACCGGATTATTATTTATTACACTCGCGATGCGCGTAAGCAAGCGCGTCGAGTTCGCAACTGTCGCACAGGCGACTCTTGCGCAGCCTTCTTTCACTTGCTTGTTGCTGCGTTGGTGGTATGTATTAGGGTATGCACTTAGGTTTGCATCAAGAACTGCATTTTATTTAGATTATACATAAATTATAAAGGAACAATTTTTGTCCAATGTCTAGTAATTTCAATGATTAATTAGATATAAGGTTTCGGAAGAGTCATATAATCACACAGTTTATTTTAACATATAATACTACCGAACTGTAAACAACAAATTTGTAAACACGTTTTGTGTCATACAAATCTTGTAAGGCTTTCAAAAAACGTTCTAATTTTACGTCAGATACAAAACTAACTTGACTCACTATTTCAGTACAAATTTGCTTAATTCTTGAAAATCTAACAACCGCACTTCAGAATACATGTGCAGCATGCATAACAAAAACCCATTAAATACAATTCGAAAGCGCGTCAATATGAAGTAAAAGTAGCCTCAAACTCAGCCGTAACATAATAAAACGATCGCACTGTCGTATTACTCGTATCTGTATGTAATCTCGACAGTGAATCGTACGCACAGTGAAGAGTAATACCGTTTTGTATAAACTGAAATGTTAGGCTATCATTTTTAACCGACTTCAAAAAAAGGAGGAGGTTCTCAATTCGTCGGAATCTTTTTTTTTTTATGTATGTTCACCGATTACTCGAAGACGCCTGAACCGATTTGGAAAATTCTTTTTTTGTTTAAAAGGGTTTACTTCACAGGTGGTCCCATATAATTTTTATCGTAATCGATTCAGCGGTTTTTGAGAAAATCAACAAAAACATAGCAAAATTGGAGTTGTTGCGATTGAAGTCGGTTGTTTTTAACGTATTCAGCGTGGTCAATTATTAGCAGCAATAAAGTTGTGAAACTTGGTAATGTTGCGTTTGAGGTTTCTGTCTCTTTTTAATCAGGTCGTTGTCATTTCATCCTTTTTCTAACCGAGCCTGGCCAAGAGCCGGTATTTCTAGATTTAAACTCGCAGGCACTTGATCCGATTTTAGACATCATGCGTAATTAATCTGTAATTCTGCATGGAATCTAAATAAATCTCTCGGTATTTTCCAATAGTTTTTTAGCACGATTAGTACCTCCCATTGTAATTCATAATATAGTTTACTAGCTTCCGCCCGCGACTTCGTCTGCGTGGACTTAAGAATTGGGTCCTGAGAGAAAGAAATTGTTAAGTTGGCGCCATCTAGTGACGACTTGAAATTTTAAGTTTTTAAGCATTCGTCCGGGAACCCTTAAAATTCCGGAATAAAAGTATCATAGGTATGTGTTAGCCGAGTGCTTAATCTACTACCTACCATATTTTCATTCAAATCCGTTCATCAGTTTCGGCGTGAAAGTGGAACAAACAAACATCTATAGTTTCGCATTTATAATACGATATTAGTAAGATATCCTAATGAAAATCATTTATTTGTGAATATAGGTATCAGAGATGGTGGAACATAGTAATAAAATTGTGCTCTATATTCTACCAAAAGAACTATACAAATTAGGAAAATAAATAAAAATATGAAAATATTTGGATTTTGTTTCATCATTCATTCACAATGAAATGGCTTAATAGATGTAGGTAAAATTTTACAGACAGGTAAGTTGTCTTTATAACTGATCGTCCCGACCAATATAACTACTTGGTGACAAGACTAAGTGACAGTAAGTGACAACGATGCTGGAAGGTACTTACGGTTTTAACAAAGGTTATTTTATTTGGTTCTCCGTTCTAATATTTGGAATGGTTTCGTACTTTAATTTTGCCCTTGTGTAATGGACATTAAATTATAAAAGCGAGTCTAAATAACTAAGAATAATTAAAGAATCGAAAAATAACTATTTAACTAATCTAAGTAACAACAAACTATCCAGCCATTAGCTACAATTAACTAAATCATCGAAAGTGCAATTTTGAATCTTACCTAGATAAAAGAAACATCCGCATTGCAATATTATATGCATCGAAAAACTTTCACCCAATTAAATTTTATTCCAAACCGAAGCCAATGACCAGTTAATTAATAACCAACAGAGTTCACTGTGCTATCTCACAGATTACAATTAATTAAAACTAGTTAATTCAGTCTATTAGTTTCAAAAACCGCAATGTCCACAATGAAATATATTTAGGGAATTATTTTTAACTATTTTTTTCTCACTTACATGTTCAGAGGATTGCCGTGGTCGTATGCTAAGTATGTAATTCAGGGTTTGTTTATCCCTAAGGATAAGGGGGCATACGACCACGGCTATCCTCTGAAGATAATTATGTAAGAAAGAAAACATATTTTCTTAAATATTTTTCATTGTGGACATTGCGGTTTTTGAAACTAATAGACTCAATTGATTGCTCTCTAAACGCACCCATCTGTGGCTACGATTCTATCCAACAATTAGTTACTATTTTGTTCTTACGTACATACGTCAAATTGTAATCAGGTAAAGACATCTCACTCTTCTTCACCAATCAGGTTACAGAATACTTCAAATGCGATCACGCGAACGTATAAATTTCAGTATCGATTAAAATGTTTGCCGTGACAGTCGTCAATTATTGAACCTATCTGCAGTTGAGTCTACAACAGTATCCTGATTCCTGTAATCACTGTTGCATGACACGGTCAGAATGTTCGACAGTTATATCGATAAGGGTTTGTTTACATACAGTTACTTTAAAAATGTGTGTAACCCATTTCATCGTGTGCTTAAAGGAGTTTTTTTTTTTTTTACAAAAGGCGGTCTGAGACATGGCACAGAATAGGCTCTTGTGAAAAATGTAAGCCATCTGCCGAACGTAACAAATTAAAAATCGATAAACGGTAACCACGGGAGGTCTCCTTAATGAAACATAATTATCGCCACAAGGCCATTTTATCGAAATTAAAAGGAAATTGGAAAATGCTTATATATATTGTCCCACATGTAAAAAGAGGTCGAGACCGCGAAGACTATAGCCAAATACGATGCGAGGCCACCAACATGTCTGCAGACGCTGCCGACAATACAATACGATCGATTCAAGCTGTAGGCGCTACCAAAATTGGCATTGTTCAGCTTGAGTTACTTTTATCCCACCCTTGATCACTGCATTCGTGCTTTAAGCCCACCAGAAATGCAACGATAGCGCAGGCCTCAACCTTGCGAGGTTTCTTTTGGTGTTGGTCAAAAAGGCCGGCCAGTATTATTGCGGAGGTCTTAGCGTTACTGGCACGAGGAAAAAGGTTTTGTTCCGTAAAACGTGTCATCGACATAATCTCCTTTGAAGGTTACGTAACCATGTGGACAGTATATACGCTAGTATCTATACTACGTTTCTAGTGGACAGCTTATTATGCTTATAGGAGTAGTAGAAGAATTTTCATACATACAATTTAATAATCAGACTGAAAACTGACAGAATCATGATGAAGTCGACAAATTGTAACGTTTTGACAAACGGCCAAATATTTATTTCATGAACGGGAACTACGGTATAAGATTTTCTAGAAGAGATACCTTTTAAACAGGAAGGATAAATCGACCGTCGGATTGACCATTTTTGTATGGAGAGTCCAGAAATATAATAAATTTAATTTAAATTTAAGTGGTAAAACAAAAGTTGTCACATTGACCCAAATAATAGCCTGGATATCTTCATCATTAAAACAATTACATTGATTCACATTATAAGGCAACATGAGTCACAAATCTAAAAATACGACCTCATTTATAGAGACAAAATTGCAACTACGAGCTACGCACATACCTCGTATACAGTAAATGGATACTAAATTGGCTTCTCGATGATTTGCATAGTAATTTCATGACTTGGCCATATCCGGTGCACTCTTGACCTGATTGCATGCGATAAATGCATATGCAGGACTGAAACGGAACGCAGCGGCCACCTAAGTTGGGTACAACTTTGAAGGTTCAAAGTATCAACATAGACCTTGAAGAGTTTAAGCCTTTCCTGTGAGATAAGTATTTTAATGGTTACGCTTCGCTGTACTGTAAATAAATAACCAAACAGCGCACCCTCCACGTCAATCATTTTCTCTTATTTTTTACCCAATTGCTCAAGTTGATATAATATGTATTTCAAGCATGTATACGAATGGCCGCCTCCGTTTAGTCTTGTGGCTTGTCCGCTCGCTTCACATCAGCAGGTCGCGGATTCTATTCCCGGCGGGGTCCAACTTTGTAGGACTTGGTTTGGTTGGTGGTAGGGCATTTTCTGAGCCCGCCTGGCTAGCTACCCCCATCTTATTTAAGTCTTGCCGGCAAACATCAATGTTAACAGCATTGATGTGTTCCGGCATGAAGATAAGATAGCCAGTTCCCCATTGCGTTGGGGAATCTTGGTAAGCCCGCTTCCATCTTCGGCATCATCATCACTTACCATCTGGTGAGATGATGCCAAGTTTGCCAAGGGCTTACCAACTGAGGGTAAAAAAAATGGCCGTTTCAGTGTGACCACCTGTAACTATTACGGTTTGATAGATTTTGGAGTGCAAGGTGTCGGTAAAATTCATCTTGATCTCGAGATTGGCAACGAAATAGAACACATTTAGTCGCAGTAAATTGGTTACGTTATTACTTATTAACATAAGAGAACGACAACAGTTACTGAAACTTTAATACCTTCATTTGCAAGGCGACGTAGAACTGCGCAATAAAAACTCGTCGTGTCTAAATCGTGAACTACATCGTAAAATCGTAATTCATAAATTACAGTAGTATAGTAAGAACAGGTTAGTGACTTCGGCATCAGAAGCTATAATTTCACACCATATAAGGCAACGGTTCTGGCAAGGAAATGCTATATGTAGATGCAAGAGATTACGCGCTTACCGTTCGAGAAGTCAAGGCTTTCGATTGTTATGTATGAGTAATCGAGAAATATCATCTTATGACTTACACAAAATAAATCGACGAAAACAATTTGTAATGAAGAATGCGGTCGGAAAAGCTAATTAAAACTATCACATACCAATCGCATATAAGAAATACTAAACCAATTATAAATGTATTGGATCCTATATAAACTACTGTGCAAATTAAAGATATAAGTATTTAGTAATTAATGAGAAATCTCATCTCCTAAGGATCAAATTCTATGGCTTAATTGACACAATTAACTTCCGCTGCGAGATAATTGACTTTGATGATAGTTTATCGAATAATTAAGGCCAAATTAAGATGGTCTATCAATTAAAATGTTATTAATTAATAATAATTATGTTATCAATAAATTCTTGTATCTTGTACATATCTAATAAAGTTAAACAGATCATACTTAATAATTGTCAAATTAAAGACAACAAAAATATCATTTTAACTTTTACTCCAGCCTGAATCAAAGTTCGCTTTGTCTGCCCGATCCTCACACTACATAAAGCCAGGGCTTCCCGAACCTTCTACAATTTCTAGAGCCCTCAACGATCCGGTTATTACTATACAAGTTACTCTGACGGCCTGCAGTTTATATGTGACTAAACCATCATATTTCACTATATTATGTATAATCATTTATTATTTTAAGTATTTTAGAAACTAAGCTATAAAAAATTACTACAAGTCTATTCAAAATTAGTATACAAGTTACTCTGACGGCCTGCAGCTTATGTGTGACTAAACCATCATATTCCACTATTTTATGTGTAATTATTTATTGTTTTAAGTATTTAAGAAACTAAGCTATAAAAAATTACCACAAGTCTATTCAAAATTCCAGACAAACGAAAGACGTATCAACATCAAGCAAGCATCACATGAAGGAATTAGCAAATGCGTGTCAAAAGGCTAGTAAGGTCGCGATAATCCCTAACCCACCACTGATAAACCAGTTAGAGCAGCCATAGAAAGGAGCCAACCAACAGATCGAATACGAAACATGCGACAGCGCATTTACATACGTAGATTACATGAAAACTTATACATTTTTATGTGTATGCAATGAGAGGAAAGTCATTCGATAGACTGTGACAAATAGAATATATATTTGTAACAAAATAGTGTATTAGGTAAGACTTTGAATTAATTAGTTTTATGTAGGTCATTCGTTACATTCGATACATTTATCATTTACCACTAGGTGAGGAGTCTAAATCAGAGGATTCTCCTTAATTTTTCCAGGTTACACATACTAGGGTAAAATTAATCTACAAATAGTGTTTCTTTTCATTATTGATGGTATTTTTAATTAGTAAATAATATTAACCAAATAAAAGATAAACTTTCACCATTAAGTCTAGTCAATTAAGCTTCGGAAGCTTTTTACAAAAAGTGGTTGTGTTAATGGGAAAATATAAGTATTTTGACCAGTTAAAGTCTCCTCTTGGCACTTGCTTGGTGTTTCCCTCCGTGATCGAATCAGCAATGAGGAGATACGTAGGAGAACTAAAGTTACCGACATAGCTCTCAGAATCGCTAGACTTAAGTGGCAGTGGGCAGGGCACATAGCTCGTAGAACAGATGGCCGTTGGGGCAGTAAAGTTCCTCGAGTCGCAACCGCGCACCGGAAGACGCAGTATGGGCAGAACCCCGACTCGGTGGACCGACGACCTGGAGGTTGCATGAAGCCGCTGGATGCGAGCCGCACAGTACCGGTCGGTGTGGAAATCCTTGGGGGAGGCCTTTGTCCAGCAGTGGACGTCTTTCGGCTGATAGACAGATAGATAAAGTCTCCTCTTATACTATGATATCAAGCTATCATACTCACCACAGTATTAACTCCATCAAATCCCTCGTTTTCCAGTATATCATCAAACAGGACATCAGCTTCGGATGGTGAACAAAGATTGCTAAGAAGTTCACTGAATCTTTCCACTTTGGGCACACACACCACATCAAGCAGACTACCTGCTCCTTGTTTAATCACTTCATTTGGCACAACACTTTCTTCTTTCCCAATACTATCAACACCATTTACCGCTATTGCTTCTTCGTCAGGAATGTTGAATTTGTGACTACCATTGAGCCTTGAGCTATCGTCCAGATAATTATCATTAAGTTTGAGCCCGATTTTCTGGACATTATTATTTTCAACTACAAGATCTTTAAATAAATCTTCAAAATTATGTTTATCCGCTACATCAGAAACGTTATCATCTAGCACTTCCTCAAAATTTTTAACACCATTTACAAGCAAAGGTTTATCTTCTTCGCTTGCGGCTGGTTTCTTCTCTTCATAATTTCGTTTTATTCTCTCATCAGAACTCGAATATGATTTCTTAACTACTTTCGTTTCTTTACAAATATTGCCTAAATTGTTATTTTTGCCTTTTTCTATCGTACTTTTGCTAATGGAATGTTTAGGTTTCAATCTAATAGCACCATTTTCTTTATCAGGAAAGCACGTTGTGGACGCACTCTTAAAATTTTCCTTCTCATGGCTCGGCCTTTTACTTGCTGTCCTGTTTTTGTCTCTGTCTATCAATTTGGAGCTACGTGTTTTTTTGTCCTCTTCTAATGATTGTATTGAAGAGCTTCTGTTAGATCTTCTGAGCGAGGTTGTTGAATCGGATTGGCTAGCGGCTGCTGCTCTCAGACGTGAAGTACGCGTAGATCTTATAGGCACTGATGTCGTAGCGGTGGTGAGGTTGATCTCAGAGGAAGATTTAAGGTGATCAGAAGTGTCCTCTGACGCCGCATCGTTGACAGATCTTTTATTACGTCTGTAATAACATAAAAAGATATGTAAATTATAGCTAGATGCTTTTTGAAAACGTAATTGCATTGGGTTAAAAAAAAACATAGCTACGTATCTACCTTATAAGGAATAAATTTTCAAACATGATATTAATAATAATGTTTTTGTAATACATTCAGCATATTTTAGTGTCACACACCATTTGAATTAACACTAAGTAAAATGTTAAAGCGAAGATTACCTGTCGGTAACATTAGCAGAAAACAGCAACGCTGTCCTTGCCGTAAGCTGTTTTCTCCTCTCCTCTTTATACTTCTGTATCCGGGCCGCTCGGGCCTCATCTTGGGGCTGACTCATGTCACTATCCCTCTCCAGACTTTGTCACGACAAACAGCTATAAAACTTCTTGTGAACTTGAGCGTGCGTCTCGTGGCTATCGTGGATCTTGTCTAGCATGGCGTCTTGAAACGAAAGGGCGGAATTATTGGCAGTGAAGAGGGGGTGAGCTTTGAGGTACTGTAGCTGTGATCACCTGAAATGAAGGAAAGGTAGATTTATTCATATGCGTAGAATTGTTTGTAACACGAGCCTCCTGCTTCGCACATTATTACTATGCACTAACTTGCCTTTTACTGTACTATGGAAGTCTACACTCGATGGGTTATATCAGGACATGGTGTTTATTTATTAATTAATTGTGAATAACTTTAAAAAATGCAGTCTCCATGAAAGACAGTACAAATGAAAGAACTGTATAAGTTAAAGTTATCCAACAATTTCTAATACGTGACCTACAACAATGGGGGTGAGTAACAATTAACAAACGAGTAACGGAAAGGTCGCTGCAAAATCCAAAGAAGAAACAATGGTGTTTGATTAATCGACTCGTGGCAAGTTGCGTTCTAAATGAGACATCGCATCGGTAAGCTTTTGTTCTATTGTTCATGCTCCCAGTAAACCAATGAGAGGGGCCTACCGGTGTGAAGCGCGAATGACATAACTTCCAGATAATTCTAAATATTAGTTATTCTTTTAAACAGTTCTAATGGTGAAAATGAATAAGAAATCGATGTAGGTTAAGCCATTCTCCGTGAGTCATTTGGTGGACACTGACATGGACTTTGTGCCAGGACATGTTTGAAAGAGCGAAATACAATGAAAATTATTCAGTAAAACCCTACAAACTTTATCAAATGATAGCTTTATATCGTGCTAAAAATGAACAGGTTCTTAAGGTTGTGTATTTTTGTCAAATGAATCAATGAACGCTTCCTCGCATGCAGTTCATAGAACTTACAGTGAAATTAAATGAACTTCTAGTGTATTAGATTTGGCTCCATCATTGGCATCTAATTAGTTTATATTTGGTATAACAATTATCATAAATTTTGTAAGTGTATTCTTAATAAACATACTAATACTGTGATGACAGGACACATAATCCACGAGTACAAATATTCAAAATATTTTTCAATGGTTTGTTTTTCCAGTTTATAACAACACTGAGGCGTGTCAGGTACTGGATACGGCACGTGTCAAAATGGTGTTTTTTATTATTATTATCTGTTGCATTCCTAACCTATCTTAGCGTAAATAAGATTTTACTTTTAGTAGGTGGCAACAATTTCGCAAGTGTACCCGATTCGATTTAAAAACCAGTTAACCTGAATCAGTCTCGATGAATTTTATTACTTAGTATTTAGATTTTATCTATAACTGCACAATTTAAGTGGCTTAGCTTTCGCAAGTGAATTTCATAATGTTAAAATTTAGAGATACAATTCACGATTTGTTAAACCTTCGTTTTATAAATTATTAAAAATAGTCAGGAAAGTCGACCCAGAAAGATAAACTCTCTTTACCTTACTGAAATTGAGAAACAGAGCGAAGCTTCTGTAAGTATAACACCCAGTTGCAGAAAGGACTCCTTTAAAAGAATGATCGTTTCTGCAACTGGGTGTAAGAACCCATTTCTTTTAAAGAGTAGGACCGGCGTTGTGGATATAGTTAGCAAGTACATATATTCTTTTGGACGAATTTAAATAAATAGACTTTATTGCACACCAACATGACATGTTAAACCTTATATTACGCTAATTAAATTACAAAATGTGCGAAGGCGGCCTTTCCGCTTTCAGCCATTTCTTTGAGCTTCTGACAAATAAGTCAATTTTGAAATACGATCAATAATTTAATCCCATTATGCGTGAATATACAAAGAAAAATACATACGACACATGGTCTACGTTCATTTTATCAAAGTCGGTCGGAAGTGCAGCCACTGGACAGTCAGATATATTTGTTCCTGAAAGACTATGCCTTGTTACCTGTATTGATGGTAAATTATTTTACCTTATCCTATACTCCCAATCGGAAATCTTTGAAAATTGCAAGTAAACGAAAAACACGCAACAGCTAAGTATTGTAACAAATCTATAGATGACGACAATATGCAATTGGCATTGACATTGTATAATCCAATATCTTGGAGTCGGCCAAGTGGAACACCAGCTAAGTTTACTGCAATGGCGGAAATTAAATACGACAGAAAGAAGTCACGTTGCGTTTTTTTTAAAAGATTTTATCTATTAATGTCGGTCATGGTTGTTAAGCAAATATAATTTGTATTATCATGAAAAAAAATATGAAAATCTTGAGGTCCGCTCAGCACAACTCTGAATCAAATGCATCCAACAAACTTTACAAGATAACAGTCCCCATGGCGGATTATTTTCAGTTATTTATTGTATGTATGTATGTATGAACACTTTATTGCACACAAGGAGAACATTACAAAATAAAAATGACTAAGACTATGTGTACAAAGGCGGTCTTATCGCTCATTATTATAATTAATGTGAGTGAATGTATATTTTCTAAAAATTAAAGCAAAATACCAAAAAGTACAAGAGCACAGACAGTTTTGTACGTTAGTTTACTTTAATCTAATTAAAGTAATACTTTAATCTGATTAAATTAATTTAATCTAAACAAAAAGCTACTAACTTCCATTTAATCCGACAAGAAGTATATTAAATCTAATTAAATTCGCTCGCTGACTCAGGAACTAAGTAACACCATAAAATACGTTTTAGAAGAGAAATGGCTTTATTTCAAAGTTCATTTAAACCAAGTTTCTGTTAAAGAAACTTTGATGAATTATGACGCAAAAGATGGAACATCTGCTACCTGAATCTATTTATTTTCAAATTTTTCCTAGTACGGTCTTGGCTTATCCGTCGGTCCCATGTTAGGATAAATTTATTTATGGAACAATATTTTTCCAGAATAAAAATTTCCTCTGCAGCTATAGCATCGAAGTCAAAATCCCTTATTTCAGTCAGTGAATGATGCACTGGGAATATTGTCGTAAACAAAGGAAAAAGAAATACACTACTCGTGATATCGCAGATATAAGAAAACAAATACGATAAAGACATTCTCAAGCATCGATCTCAAAGTTTTTATCTAAGCAATGATAATGTCCAAGAATGTAGGTTACACGATCACCTAATATACTGACACACTGTCAATAATGATATGATGAAGCGTAAGCACACCATAGACAAGCAAGTCGGTCATTTTTTGTCGCCGATGGAACACAACGCATCGCGTGCGCGTGCGATTAGCACAGTCTACTTCACACGGTGCAGTTGCGCGATGACATCTTGTAACAAGCCTGTACTTGCGGATCCGCATAGCTATCGGTAGATGAACTTTGGATGATTCATTCCATTTGAATTTTGAACTAATCCCCTTTTTTGTGGTACCCTGCAACACCAATAATGCTGTTTTTGAGCTAGCTTTGCTCGTATCAGCCACGTCAGAATTTTCCTTGTCTTGTCACAATCATGGCAATGTTAAACGCTTCTTGAAAATATTTGCAAATACATAGGTGTATGAATAAAAGGTCACCATCTCTCCCTGCTCTAGATTTTCCGCTATACTGGACCTACTGTTATAAAAAATAATGAGTCAAAAGTGCCAAAAATTTTAAACAAAACGACGAATGTACCGATTAAACACGAGTGGATAATTCAAGATGAAAGCGAACGACGTGTCAAATATAAACTGATATTCTAGAAAAGGCCAGACTACTCAAACTTGACTTGTCATACCTCTATCACGTGAATATGACACACAGCATTCACAATAAAACAAAGAAATCATATATTAAACGTCCCTTGATTTGTCACGTGAAGCAACGCTGTTATATTGAGATAGACATAATATTACATTTGTTGAAGAAAATGAACTTTAAAGGGGCAATTTCAGTACCAATGTTAAGCCGTGTTTACACGATACGATACCAGAGCACTAAAGATCGATAAATTGGAGATTTGTCAACGAGTAATCCGACAATAATAGACGTACTGTCCAAGTAAACATCAGAGATTACTAACTCCGAGAACAAAAAACTTTCATATTCCAACCGAAGACTTGTCAAGTTGTTACAAGCGGTTAACATGAAGACTGTTATATAATACTTCCGGTAGATATAATACAAAAATCTAGCAAAATCTTTGTCCCGTTCCAAACTGGAAAATAGCAACGGTGACAACGCAATAACTGATAATAACATTATGTAAAAGTAAACATTTACACTTTACACATACAAAAGTTTACTTAATGGAAATAAACCGAGACAGCGGACTTTTCCGTATTCTACAGTTAAAACTGATTTACTAAGATGGCCGTTAAAGTCCCTATATCCCCATTCCCTATACCAAAACGACGTGTTAAGTTTTTAATCCATTTTTAATTGTAAAAACATAATTTTAGCAGTGAACGGATTAATACACTGAACTAAAATACCTACCTAAAATACCAAAGCTAAAATAAAATAAAAACTTTTTAAGTCGATTAAAGATTACGTTTACCGCAGTTGTTTTTTCTGCACCATTTGCACTGAAGTATGAACACTAGTGGTTGTTGTAAAGGCCTGGAATAACTTTTTAATGCATCATTGTTTTCAGTGTATTTACACTTAATTCCCTATAATCTGTGCCTAAAGTCTAACTGCAGCGACACAGCGAAAGCTAATGCTGCTGTTATTGAACACACATCTAAATTTTAAGTTTTTGGTTCCAAATAAATATTTTTTCATTTTTTTCATTTTTTCAAAGTTCTTTGAAGTAATGAGGACAATACGAGCAGGAGAGCCTTAAGACGACGGCAATAGACGATGCTGAAATTAAATTCCTGACCTGTATTTTTATTAGTCTCGTACTAAAGTAATATGAAACTGGGTTTATGCCATCTTTGAAGTATCAAACATTCCATGTAATTAGTCAGAAAATTTATATACTGTATAACAGTGCAATCGTTCTCTACTGCTGACTCAGAAGAACAATAATATCATCTTTAATAGCAGTCCTTAAGACCATGGCGAATAAATAAAACCAGTTTGGATCGTATCGACTCGAAAGCCTTGTTGTTTCAAGTTTTAAATTTAAGAAAAAGCCTCGAATGAGTCGTTTTTTGGTACACTGCATTGAAATCACCGCGAATAACGGACAGCAAATTATATGAAAAATATAATTCTCGCATAAAACTGGCTTAGTAAAATTTATGTGTTTATAAGTACAGGGTGTTAAAAAAAGTACGTTTGAGATTTTAAGGGGTTTCTGAGAATGAAGTAAAGAATACAGGAAAAATATTGAAAAAAATCCGCTCTTCAAATATTATTTTTTCAGTTTCCATACAAATTGTTGATTCAATATTCAGATTTAGTATGGGAATCTGAAAAAAAAAATTGTAGCGCTAATATAATCTTTTTCTGTATTCTATACTTGATTCTGAGTAACCCCTTAAAATCTCAAATGCAGTTTTTTAACACTCTGTTTAGATGCCATAAAGGCTGATGATCTACCAAACGGGAACCTGTTACCGCCGCCTTAAGGTACTAAACAAACACCAGGTACGTTATCAATGCTTTGCCAATCCTCATAAACCGTATCCATCTTCTTTGAATTCCTCACTGAAAACAACTTTTTACATATCGCCAAATATGAACATAATATGTTCGAAAAATACCGTCAAGGCGCATTAATTAATGCAGGGGATTTTTTACGTCCTTACAGAAATGTTGAATTTGCTGATGCAAAAACTTATCGTGAACAGATTGCTATATTATTTTTAGATGTGATGTGTTTACGATGATTTTAAAACTTCTATGGAATTTTACACTTTGTGGTGAAAAGAGTCAAAAATAGGATACAAAGCACACCTCCTTTGAAAGAAATAAAGAAAGAAAACACTAAACTACTTCTACTTCTACTTACGTACCATATCCATAAAAAAAGTGTATAAGTTTACACTTTATAGATGTACTTAAATAAATTAACACATTTTATACCTACGTTTATAGAATTACACCTACATGGCAATATATCAATTTATCTCTAACAATGCCCATGATAATTAATCATCATAGATGGATTCATGGTTTAACACATTGTATGTAAATAAGTACTTATCCTAAAATTAAATGTCATTATTAAAGTTTTTTCAGGGTTCCGTACCTCGAAAGAAAAAAGGAACCCATGAAGGATCACTCGTGTATCTGTCTGTCCGTCCGTCCGTCACAGCCAATTTGCTCCGAAACTGCTGAATCGATTAAGTAAAAACTTAGTACACATAAAGATTTATGTGATCCAAACACTAACGTGTAACCTAAATAAATGAATTTGAGTGTGGTGGGTACTTTTGGCGGTAAATAAAAAAATAAAAAAGTATACAAATGAAATTATCTCCGAAACTACAGCGCCTAAAAATTTTGAAAAAATACAGAAAATATTGTTTTATACTATAGTTAACATTAATAAAATTTCGCAGTCAGATAATTTATAACGTCAATGAACACATAATACTTTTTATCCCTGCAAATAACAATTCAAAAGTCCACCAGTCGAAGTAGCGGACAAAAGCTATTCTGTTTAAATACTTCAACTAATTTTGATGCCACAAACAAAACGTCAAGTTTTATATTCGGTCGGCACATTTTCATCCACGTGTGACGTGTTTACACGACCCAACTAAAGTACTTACTAGCCAAAGTACTAAAAATGTACTATCTCGGAGCGATTGTTGATTCGAACAGTAACCTATCAAGTTCATTGACATTGCTAATTAATACGTTCGAGAAGTCCGTTTTAGAAGAACTTATGTCACGGACTTTTATAATCACTGTGTAACCTTTATGAGGTCAATATTTATTTATAAATCCTAAGCAGTCTGTCAGAGTTATATTTACTTGAGTGGACAAATTACCTACCTACCCACTCAAAAATAAATTGGTTGGAGGCATTTCGGCACTTTTTGACAGATAGCGTATATGACTGCGTTTGATGCCTTTTCTAAATTAATTAATTATACAGGGTGTAACAAAATTGGTGTAGGACCCAATAACTGCGGTTTCATAATTCTAAACAACTTTTGTTCTACAACTTTGGTGAAATCGCAAAAAAAATATTTGGAGTCTCCAAACAAAAATGGCCAAACAGGTGATTTTTTTTTAAAGGTATAATTTCAAGTGATGATTGCAATACATCATTCTAATAAACCATTAGATCTATAATTATAATAATCCATTAGATCTATGAAAACCGTAGAATCCTCACTACCATTTTGATCAAAATAATTTGTAGCACTCTATTTATATGTAAGTATAGGAAGAGGTCAAATGAAAAACAACAATTAAGATATTTTTGTCCTTTTGAAAAGAAGCCAAAACCAAGCCACCCAAAAAACACTACGATATTGACCAAAGTGTTTATGGCTGGAAATATTTACTTTAAACATATAATATAGTACTCACACCTATGTACTTACCTCGGTATTTCGCATTCACTATTTATTACATACTGATGTTTTTTATCAGGTTAGCTGACTGTAACTGTGCATGTCAGAGTTTAAACATAACATTCTAGATGTCAATGTGTGACGTAAATCGCTTTATGGGGTGATAATCTCATGGCCTGCCATAAAAGTCAACCGGTCGAAGAATCAGTAGTTAAAAGACCAATTATGAAATGATTGCTAGATTTAGGATACAAGAAACGCGTAACGAATTCAACTTTTGATTAAGTGCCGGCTTGGTTAAATTTTATAGCTTACACTTATTGTAACCACAGTTAATTGAATGAGGATTCTTCCTATCGTGCTATGTACATAATAATATCAAGAGACATAAGCTCTAAAACTGAAATCTGAATCATTACTTTATTATAAACGAACAAAAAAACGATCTTATACTAACCTAAAAGTCACAAAACCACCCAAAAACCAGAGCTACCACTGCACAAAAACACAATTTATGCCGAAAAAGTACCAACAGTTTCATTAGTGACACCAAAAACACTAATTACTAAGCCAGGACTTAAGCCACAAAGTACTAAGCTCACAAAACACGGTAAGAGGTGAATGGGGCACCTGTTAGCACGACGCGAGAAGCATTACTGGCCGGCACTATGGACAGTATAATCGGCGAGCGATGCGGACCATTGGACGTTGCTTACTAAGTCACGTCACTCGGAAGCCGGTTCCGAGCGAAGACCTTAATGTTACTTGTATGGACAGGAGCATCACCACTCTGGCGGAGCTCATGTCTCTCATGAAGCAGTAACTGTCAAAGAGCAGGCTTGTTCTATTTGTGATGTAAAGCATAAACAATTTAACAGATAGCGATATTTATTTTCCACGAAAACATTTCAGACCTAGTCCTCATACTAAAGATCTTTGGTGTTTCTTAGATAAAAGGCACTCTGTAAGCTTTAGCTGGAAATCGCTAGACGACGATTGTATTGAGAATTGAGATTCAAGCTCAGAAGGCTAGCCACCTTAGTGACTTGCTAAGGCCGTCGTCGAGTTTTCGTTACCCAAATTCAAGATACCTACTACGTATTTCACACTGGAGATCAGAAAAAACCGAGCTTAAATCTACATGCTCCAGTCACTGAAACACATGGTGTGCTATTTGTATTAACAGCCTGATAAGTGATCGATTACGAGTACAAACATGTTAATTGACATAATTTGATTATTACCACTAGACACGGATATAACCGTTGTTATTGCGATAAACCAAGTCAATATTTATAAATAAAAGATTCATCAAGACGACACAAACTAAACAATGACATTTAAAAAATAAATATCGAAGACACCGCGACAAATTTACAAAGCAGATTAAATACGGAGAAAGTCAGAGAACGCGAACATCTGGCCCAAGACGGTTTTGATGTTAATTGATTAACATAATCCAACTGGTTTTATCGTCAGCGTAGGCCGAAAATGCTTGGACAAGCCAATACGCAAAAACTCATAAAGATATCAACGTCAAAAAGGAAACAACGAAGTCTTGGACCTTTCAAGAGGAATCCCTTTCATCAACTTTCATATTAAACTTGGGAGGAGTTTAGAGACTTTGAAAGGCTTCACCAGTAGCAACTTTAAGCGCCTTTGCTTTAAAGTGGCAAGACTTTACGGTTCATGAAAACGCACATTGTATAATCAACTAAGAACTTATTGTAGTTACGTTTGAAGTTTAGGAACTTCATAGATTGTTACTCGTCAGCAATATACACGTGATCGTTAACAGTCTATAGCATCCCCACCGCTAGGGCACGGGTCTCTTTACACAAATTGGGAAGGTAAGGTCATACTCCAGACTGTTGGAGTCAGTTGGTCAAACCTAGTGTCAGAAGATTTCAAGCCGCCTACAAGGCCTATGGCATCTCTTAACGTGACTTGTGAAGCACGGCGGAAACAGTCGAGATCAATGCCACCAACACAACAGCCAAACTTATACAAATGACCGTATCTGGAGTCAGTCAGTTAACCTGCGCGATTAACGCGACCACGCCAGCCGCAATGAGCCACGACCGCTTCAGGTAATAACATACGTTAATTAAACTATTTGTATTCTATCTGTTTCCTCTGTATATCGTTTTGGGCCTTGAACTAATTTCACTGACAATTTCACACACATTTTCTACTCGGTGGAGAAACTGCTGAGGCTGATTGTTTTACTAATGATGGGTCAGTCCCCAGGGAGTGATATCTGTGAGTTTGGAAAATGGATCGTTACTTTATATAAAATACATAGATATTCAATTCTGTTAATTTCATGGAGGTTTCACACAGGTCTCTATCTACGTTTTAAATATTGTAGATACATAATGAATAACAGCTAGTAAGTTAAAGGGTCCACATAAATATATGCATTCTACAAATATTATATTTCCCTCCGCTTTAACAGTCGGGTAAATCCAAACCAAATTAAAATCTTGTGCATTATTATATTGTAGATTATAAAAATAAGAATAATATTTATACAGGGTGTAAATCTAGTCGTGCGTCAAATTCTAATCAGTGCTTCTACTCCTGATACTGATCAAGTTTCCCCATGGAACCCATATTGTCAAATCGCAAAAAAAAATTTGGCCTCTTCATACTAATTTGGCCGCTCGGCTGATCGATTTGTATGAAGAGTTCTACCATTTTTTTGCGATTTGACTATGGGTACCTTGGGAAAAGTTGATCAGAATCAGGAGTGGAAGCCCTGATTAAAAGACGCACGACTACATTTACAGCCTGTAGAAAAAAACGGAAGATTACAAATTAAAAATAAATTACAAGACATTCAAAAACTACGAGAGATGTTGTGTACTCAGGTACCTGTGCTTCAAAGGACGAGGTTGTTTCTTGTAGACTTTAAAATTCAACTTATAGAGACAGTTATTATTAGTGAACAGCTTAATTATTATAGCAGAACTAAAAACTTGACCTTTAGCGAAGTGTGACACATCAAAACAATGATTCACCCATTTACGCATCTATTCCGAACATAAGGAAATATTGAAGTAAACACAATGTCAGGCGAGAAATATTATCTAATGCGGCAATAAAAGCAATCTTCTTGGGCTCAATATCATAGCAAATAACCCTTCGCAGTCCAACCAGTTTTCGTGGAAACGATTTCATCCGTTGAATCATCGCTTCACAAAGAGGTCGGGGAAATTCGATAATCGAACATTTACTTACACTTTCGCTGTATCTTATTTCTCTCTTCAACCCTTTTAACCTTATTGCCGACTTTCGCAAATTCGTTAATATCATGGTAAGAAATTATCAAGATAATTTCTTTGATTTTATCTGATAATTGTTCACATCGTTTCTTAGTACTCTTTATTCAATGACTAAAAATTAATATACTTACCGTTAGGTAAAAAATATATATAATTACTAATAGTGAAATCGACTATCGTTTTACGTAACATATTTTATTGTATTACACGGTGTGCAACAGATAGTAAATTAGCCAAAAATAGCGTGCTTCTACCGTAATTACCGTATGTCCTGCAACACTGGTTTTGTTTTTGCAACAATTATATAATTATCAACACTTAATTATTAGGATAATTATGTTAGTGATAATTATTACTTCGAAACCTGACTAACACTACAATTATTATTTTTATTCTGAAGCTGGCCAATTTCAGCATCAAATATCCAATAAAAGAACTTTATTAACGATTATTGTTTGCCGTTTATCCTTTGTACTATCGTACGGTTAAATTGTGCCACATGTTAAGAAGAAGACGAAAAAAGTTCGCACGCAAAAGTATATAGAACGCAAATTATTGCGTAATAGATAAGTCTCAAATCACGTCAACAGCGCGAAAACCAATTAAACCCATGCCAAATGGTACGGATCGAACGAAGCCATTTTCGAAGATTAGCGGGCGAAGTATCATGTGGCAAATCTCTAAGTCATTACATATCGATTGTCACAATCGTACAAAATGGATCGGGGCCAAAAACTACTAACGAGGGAGAATCGTAAGATAAACACTTGCTATATAGAACGTGAAAGTCATTTTATATATCTGAAGGAAAAGCTGGCAATGAGACATCATAAAAGCAAATGGCGAAAAGTTTCCACAGTAAAGTGAGGAATTTCACCATTTGCGTTGTATGTAATTTGTAACAATGTTCAAAGTGACCGCTGTCGTGGTGATTCAAAGGGATTTTATTTTACTTGAGTAAAGATTATGGTAGGATTAGAACACAAATATTCAAACACATACGTACTAAATACCTGCTCATAAGACATATTTTTTATCAACAAAACTACACATTTCTTTTGAAATGTAGGTGGTATATATTACGATCTAATTTTAATAGGTTTACCTGTTATGATATAATTATTTTTTGACAGGTTAAACCGACAAAACATTTATCATTTAAACAAGTACTCAAATAATTGTTAACAGTAGGAAATCATTGTAACTCTTATTATCTTGAAATAAACTATTGTATATTTATTACTCCAAACAAGGTGATGCATATTGCACATCCATTTTCCTGCTTACCAAATATCCTATTAATCGACTGAAAACTGACAAAAACGAAATAAGCTATTATCCCCACCCCGTGGTAGTCTATTACAGAGTGTTCGTTTGATCAGCTACTTCTCAATATCAGACTACTTTAACTACGCAGAAAACAAATAATTATATCCTTACCATCTGAAATTTTTTTTTTAGAAATTGATAATTGATTTTATTTTGAACCAGGTTGAACACGCATGTAAGTAATCCCTGTAATTATCTTACGTAAAAACCCTTAATTTAATTAATGCGTATGGCAGACTGACATGGCAGGCAATTGCTCGATGTTTTGTACGGAAAATCAATTTGTTGTAACGTCATAAAATTGTGGACATATTATGTACTAGCTTCCGCCCGCGACTGCGTCAGCGTGGACTTCGGAATTGGGTATAGAGAGAAAGAAAATGTTATGATGGCGCCATCTGGTGACGAAGTGGAAATTTTGAGTTTTTAAGCATTCCGCCGCTGGGATAAAAAGTATCCTATGTGTAAGCCGAGTGCTTTATCTTTTACCTACCTTTCACCCAAATCCGTTCAGTAGTTTCAGCGTGAAAGCGGAACAAACAAACAAACAAACATCCATACTTTCGTATTTATTAGTGAGATGAGATAAAGATTTGAGGAGACTGAATCGGCGGCTCAGTGGTTAGCGCTCCTGACTACTAATCCGAGAGTCGTGTGTTCGATTCCAACCCAGGGCAAACATTTCAGTGAGTGATGAGCAGATTTGTTTGCTATGTATTATATAAATATGTTTATGAATTTAAAAGTATGTAAGTATGTGTGTATATCAGTCTCTGGTTCCCATAATACAGGGAATCCTAGTTTGGGGCCTGATAACCGTGTATGATTCGTCCCGGATATTTTATTTGAGAAGATTATACATAAACTATAATCTGTTTGTCTTCTACAACAGACTAACTCAAATAACTAATTCAAGCGAGACTGGGGCGAAGATAGACAATAGATGTACAGACTAGCTGCCCAATGGCCGTGTGACATGGGTAGGGTTTCAAGACTGTCGAAGGGCCGACATATTATGGTCCTGACGTAGAAGCCTATGCTAGGATAATGTAGGCCGTTTAATAGATAAAGGACAAACGCTTTTCTTTCTCAAAAACATCACTACATTAAAACACTACAATAATTGTTTAACTTCTCATTAAGGTAAAACACCTTTTCAAAAGTGGACAGGTCATCACATTTCCATGTATTTTCAAATATGGCAGCCAAATATAAGATATGTAAACACTGCAAACATGATAAAGTCGAATTGATTGTAGAGAAGACTGGAAAACGTGGTCATACTAAGTTGTAAAAAAATGGAAAACATGTATCCTATGACCTGTTTAACTCACTGTGCCCATAAGAACATATGGGCTCACTTCCGCGTTTATTTTGAGAGGCTATTCGTACTTGGTCGTGGTTTCTATTTAATTGAACAAGGCATTGGCAGTGATTTTGACGTTCTGTGCTTATAATATTATTGTTATTTCATTATTAAAGGTCAATATCGCCATTTATCTGCAATATAAACACTCGTACTTGGTTGATTTAAGAGTAGGCAAAAAAGGTATTCTTCATCTGGCAAAGATAGACTTTACTTTTAATAGAAATGGTTCAGATTTTTAGTCCCAAGATCTTAAATGAGTACCTAATTAATAATGGCGCACACTTTTTATATAGAGGCTAGTGGGCATATAATAAATAAAATAGTGTAGCTATGAAGATACGAAATGGCCGTTGTTGAATCTCATCACGCATACTATATTTAAAAATATTATAACAAAACTACGAATAAATTCTTGTCACTCATGGACTTCCTAAAGCAAACTAAGTGCAACACCAGATAATTCTTGTCTATCCTTTGTTCTGGTAGCTAACAGCAACCGCGTTGTTATTGACTGTTAATGTTAATCTCACCGTGAGCATGTGGAACTGCAAGAAAACAAATAATCACCAATGTTAATCAGGCTGAAAACTAGTAATGATTATGTACATGCGCTTTAGATATCTACAATACAATAAAGATGTCGATTAAAACTGTTGTTTGTTTTTGCAACCTACTAACCACAGATAAAAATCACATCAGAACGGTCGTGAGCAATATATCGCGAATGTTCTTTCATACAGATTTTGTGTGTCAACATTCCTTGGTCTGTTCAATCGTTTATTTTTAATTTAAAAATGAGTGCATCTGTCTGCATCTCACCTCATGGAAAGTGACGATGCATTCGAAGATGGTATAAACTCAAATAATATCTAAGTGTTCCCTCTCGTCTCAAAGAACCCCAACGTATAAGAATCGAGAGAAACTGTCGCCGGTAAGAGTTCCACAGCTTCGACGTCCGCATGATGAATAAATCCTGTCATTGCAACTTTTAGACAATATAAACGCGTCGTAGAACTCGTATTAACGAGAAAACATTTTTTTTTAAGTTTACTAAAGCAAATATTTCTGTTCTATCTCAATTAGTATATCTGTGGCAGGCACAGGCCTGTATAGACAAGGCAGTAAGTTTTAATAAGTTATATGTGTATGTAACGGTCGACGCACTACCGCTTAACTACGATGTTGGTGCAAAAACAAAACGATTAGATAAACAGCAGCCTTGCATTATCGTTATCTGGTCCGCACTATCTTTCAAATGATACGAATACGATGATGGGAGTAAATGTACCGAAACTGTGTCAGAACAAAAACATTGGTTATAATTTATGGTAAGATTTCAGAGAAGAATAATAAGTTGCTGCACATAATGAACTACCTATTTAAGATATAAAATACTCGTAAGAGTTATTTTTTAATTTTTGATTCCATGTAAGTACAGAAGTTCATAAAAATGCATAACATTACCCCAAACTCAACATTTCCAACAATTGTATCTCTCACATTAACTGCTTAATTAGCCCAATTCATAATGCCAGTAACTGCATAAACAATTGCTGGCGTAGATAATGGTACAGCCAGCGGCCCGGTGGCCATTCACAAGGCATGTTGCCCAATCACTGACCTTTAGGAAATGACTGATTGTAGAAATAGGCTAAAAGGGCCACCATTGTTATATAGCACTGTGGGGTCAAGTTCAATAGGATTAATTGGTAGATATGTATTTCTTTCATTTAGTGAACTCTAAGGGAAAATATAGCTTTTTCTTTTTTGGTATAATTCGATGTAAGTATCATTATTAATTACTTAAAAATTATGTAATATACTTATTAAAAAAAAAACAAGGAGTTAATACTCAGCCATGTGAGCCCATTCTTGGCAATAATTTTATTTGAAGGCTATATATGCTGTAACATTACATACATTAAATAGTATTTTAACATAACCTGATAATATTAGCCTCAAGTCAAAATTCAAAATCATTTATTTCTTTACGTAGGTACATTAAGCACTCTTATAAACGTCATATCATTTTGCTGGAGGAATATTCAAAATGTCATTATCATTAAAATAATCTACAGCCTTATAGTATCCTCCAGCCTTATAGTAAGTTTGTTAGCAATGAAGATCAGATGACTCCTTATGCACAGCTGGGTTACTTTGTGTACAAGTGTACATAACTGCCAAACCAGGAAGAGATTATATGAAGCTAAAAATAGCTCAGGCTCTCTTCCTGGGGCCAAATGTAATGGTACAATTTATTATGTCCATGAAAATTTAAGATGATTATGATGTTGACAGTTCACATGAAATTACTTCCTATTCTGTCTGAAAAATATGATGTATTTTATGGTTGGTGGCCGGGACTCTGTACCGAGCACACATCAGTTAATTTTACAATTATTACCGTTTTAGAATAGTTTCAACGTTAGTGATGGATAAATAGTTGTGATTCGAATCCGACATAAGCGATAATAGAAGAGGACTAACTCAAGACACAAATCCATTTTCCTAGTTCCACCAGCAAACCACCACTTGGTGTGTCTTTAAGTGCCTATCACATTCACTTGACATCGGCGTTTCGCTATTATTACATACTAGATTCTCCCAAATATTCGCTTATCTCTTTTCACTTGACATTGGAAAAATCACACTTAATTGTAGTGGAATGCCAAAGAGAAAAGAAGATGTATCTTATAATAAATAAGTGGTAAAACTTACAGACTGTTCTTTTAATTTTAGCATTCTTAGGTTTACAGCTACCTGAAAACACCTATTAAAGAAAAAAAAAATAGTATCTTCCAGTTGACACTCAAAATACTTAGACTAGTGATATTAGACTAGTGATATTAGTGATATCACTTTTTATGTATCTTTTTTTATTGACCACATTTGTTTATGGAAAATAAATTCAAATCCAAATTCCAAAAAAAAAAAAACTCAACATACCTACTAATCATCCTCTTAAGTTAATGTCAAGAATGCACAGTTTTAAATAACACCTTACAAGTATGAGGAGCAAGAGCCTTACACCACTCTGCACTCACAATACTGGCTGGTGGACACTAACCACGTTATAGAAATAACTAATGATAAATTACAAAAATAAGAATTATGGCAAATTCTATTTCCTCTTAACAGAAATATTTTATTTAAAGTGAAAGAAAAACGTGGAACCGTTCAATGTTTAATTATTTAAATATGGTTTGCATACGATTCAATATGGTTGTTAACAACATGTACTGCATAAGTAAACAATAGCCATAATATATCTTCCATTAAGTTTGCATTTTTATTTGCAAATCCATTGGCATTATCCAGTGGTCCTGCAACTGCCTATTATAAAAATTATGGTATAAAAACCATACCAAGCCTTTCCTTTACAGTGTAGGTGGACATCATGCGCTCAATATGCATATACATAAATAGAATACAGTTAAAGTTTTGACAAAAATATAGGTAGAATTATACTCAGTATTAGGATGAGGTCCTTTGAGGTTAAAATACAAGCAAAGTTAAGTAGCACAGGTATTATTAATAAGGTCAAGAACAGCTAAATAACCTACTTTGTTTATTGAGCAAAAACATTATTTAGGACACATTGAGGAAAGACAAAAAAAGAATAACGAGTTCATGTATACCCTCTTAGGTTTTTTTTTTTTTTACTAAATTTACTTACTGCAGCTATTACATATGGGTCAAAGTACTCATTACTGAATGAGAACTATCATTTAAATTACAACATACAACTCGTAGAGACAATGTTCTCATGTCTAGAATGAAAAATATACCTCTACCATCTCATAACCATTCGTAGCAATGCAGTATAAACCAGAAAGGAATGCCAATAATTTCGAGCAAATTTCAATGGAGAACTGCACGTTATCGATAGATAACTACCTCCAAATTCTTAAATGATAATGAAGAAACCCGCTTCTTGTATAGAATTACCAGAATGCTTGCACAAATACAGTTTTAACGACAAAAATATGCAAACCGTTACCTTTTCAAAATCGGTCGGGTCAGTGGCTCGAAAGAGTAGGTTGATGCTCTTACAATACAAAACTAACACGACTTTAAGCCAAAAAACACACGTGAGTCACAATACACTTTGTTATCTATCAATAGGTTTAGAAAATTTGACAAAATATAAAAATTTCGGTGAAAATAATCAAAAACTCGGTTGCAAAATAAAACCACAACACACACAACGTTTTCAATGCAAAAATTGTCTCTGACAGTTGACTCTTAGTGTTACCATACCTTTACTTTTGCTTTCTACTACATAAGTTTCACGTTAAGCCGTTGGTGCCGGCTGCTATCGCTAGATGGCAGTCGTTTAAGCCATGCCAATACAATACAATATTTATTGATAAAATTATAAATTTTACATGTCCTCTTATACATTAGTCATTACACATGGTATAAATAAGTAGTTTAAGTAATACAATAGAAAGTTTGTGAGAGTAAACTTCTTTTTAATTTGTTTACAAGGGACTAGAGATGGGCAATCTTCCCATACCCTATCTACCCGGGAGGGTATTTATAGGGTAGATTGGGTATTTATGGGAATATACCCAGTTACATACCCAATCGTTGGGTATATAAAACTTAATTGCCATTTAAAAATAAAGTCTTAATTTTATATGCTTTTACTTAGTATTTTTGAAATTCTGAAGTAAGTATCAACTACCTCAGTATCGAGAATTAAGCAAAATTGATTATATTTCGGAGACAACCATGATTGAAGCGCAGGAACTGACTTATCATATCGATATGGCTGTTATTTTATTAGTTTGTGGGGTGCTGATTACGTTATAAAAACATCTGTTTTTGAATCCAATTAAAAAAAAAATTAAATGGGTGTAGTTAGTGTGGATTTCTAAGGTGCTGATTACGAAAATGTCATCCACTTTAGAACCTAAAATGGCGGAAATGTACTTTTTCGAGGTTCTCATTATGAAAAATGACATCGATTTTTTAATCCAGTATAGCGGCCATACATTTATAAAAAAAATTCGTTCCATAAAAGTACAGGATGTTATGTTTTCGGATTTTAGACGGTTCGATTCCTGGGTGTGTCAAGCGTATTTTAAAAAATCTTTTAATGTAGTTTTGCTTCTTTTTAAAAATAAAGAAATGTTTCCTTTGAATAAAATTTGCTATCTTCAACATTTAAAGTACTTTCCCTCCAGGTGACGTTACAAAATTCCATCCCGTATACATGACCGTGAGAAAAGCAGGAGGCTCCCCTCCACCCGCGCCTAACCCCTGCACCCCGCTCCTCAGCCCGCCACATCCCGCGCCAACCTCCCGCACCCCGTGGCTAACCCCGTGCCTCACCCCCTCGCACCCCGTGCCTCACCTCCCGCTCCCCGTGCCTCACCCCCCGCACCACGCGCCTCACCCCCCCCGCAACCTGCGCCTCACCCCACACACCCGTGCCTCACCCCCCGCACCCCGTGCCTCACCCCCACACCCCGTGCCCCACCCCCCCGCTTCTTACCCCCACATCAGGCGTCTCACCCGCCCGCACCCCGCTCCCCCCCCGCATCCCGCACCCCACTCCTCACCCCCGCACCTCGCACCACACCACCCCGTGCACCGCACATCACCCCCCCTGAACGCACCGCCTTTCCCCGTTTTTTCTTTTTGTAATTAATACACCACAAAATGACACCCGTATTTATTGAATATTTCGAAAATGCATGGCCCCCATGTTGGATTTCATAATAGATAATAGATGTCATTTTCTCAACTAGAAAATAACATCATATAACTCGGAAATTCAAAATATCATACTCAAGACTTGTTATACAGGTGTGAAAAAAAAACACTATTCAGATTTAGTATGGGGAACTGAAAAAATATACATATATTTTTTAGGCTGTTATTTATTGTAACAAGTTACTGAATTACATAAGATTCACTTATGCAAATTATAGAATTGAGAGTTCTGAAGTGAAATTTAAAACAAAAAAATATAATGCTCATAAGTTTATATACCCTGATAAATACCCACTGGGAACGTATTTATGGGTAAAAATTGGGAATATTCCCAATCTACCCGGTAGATTGGGTAGATTGCCCATCTATACAAGGGACACATAACTGGAAGAATTACATACCTCATGTCAAATTTTATTATACACTTTTGGCCCTATTACATGGAGACTTGGACATGGTGCTTCTGAACTTATGAGCCAAATAAATGTATAAAACATATGAGCCACTTGTGAACCCAATAAGAAATGTTGAGAAATCGTTTTAAACCCTTCTGGTTATTTACGTACTTACCTAGATTCTTTCGCTTTTGCCCTACGCTTTTTAAGAATTTAATGCTTTATGAAAATATCTTTAAAATAAGATTTGCATATTCGGAAAAGAAATCTATCATACATCTCACTTAATATTATAAAAAATGCGAAAGTATGGACGTTTGTTTATTTGTTTGTTTGTTGTGTGTTCCGCTTTCACGTCGAAACTACAGAAAGAATTTGGATGAAATTTTGTAGGTAGATAAAGTACTGAATTAACACACAGTAGGGTTTTTATTCCAGAAAAATGCGATGTTCCCATAGAATAGCTAATTAAAGACGGCTGAAAAAAATGTGTTTGTACTTCTTTTACGTTGCAGCGGAGCAATGGATCGACCTAATTTTTTGCAAAAGATAGTGACGGATAAGTGACTGAGTGGGAAGTGACATAGGCTACATTTTATCCTGAGTTCCCTCGAGAATGGGATTCCTACCAAAATAATGTAATTTACAAAAACTACCTAGATTGCGTTTCATAAACAAAGATTTCACTCAGAGTGATGCAAATTTTACCCTAAATCGTTACAAAACCGAGCCGAGTAAAACCGAGGGCAACAAAATACTCGCCTGCAGATCTCCGTCCAGATTTTGGAACGCTTTCGTGAATGCGATTTTCGCACTGACAAGTATCGCACTTTGATTACCATTAAAATTCGCCTGACAGTATATTCGGTGGGAAGTTCGTAGACAATGTTAAACAGATTAAGATGAATATACATTTTATCTTCGGAATTGCTCTGAAATAGGGTATTTTACTCTATACAAGAAAAAATCAAAAACTGCTTTTTACTGTGGTATTTGTAATATGTAATCGATTTAATATGATTTCTATACAATAAAATGAGAAAGAACATTTTATTTTTGATTTACTAAAATCAAGTTTTTTAATCTGTTATTCAAATATCTGAAACGACAGCCGCCATGCTGGTTGTCAGATGACGTCACAATAGTGGTAAACAATGACATTTTGTTCGCGATATGTGTCAAAATTTTAGTACAGAGCTGTTTTGTTTACTCCTGAAATGACGTCACGACCTAAGCATCATGGCGGCTATCGTTTTCGCGCGCTAATTGGAAATGGTAATTTAAAATGTATTTTGGGGTACTTATAGGTTTCAAAAAAAAATTAAAAAAATATTTTTTACTTTTTCTCACCTAATGATCAATTTGAGATACTTTTCAAAAAATGGTGAAAAACCCTATTGTATTCCTTGTATCTGCTGAGGTATTAAGCCATAATTAAGGTAGCACCTACGAAAAAACATAAAAACCATTCTGAATTATTTTCGACGAAGTTTGTTACCCACAATCGACTCAAAACACTTGATAAAAAAAAAAGGTTTTTTATTTAAGTAGATGTTTTGCACATACTTTTATATCGTCTTTTTTTTTACCTAGTACAAAGTTCCTACCACGTGGAACTTGTACACTCAACGTTTCGGGAAGTGTTTCCGAAGCGAGAAGAAACGTCGAGCCCAAAAGAAACTCGCTTCAACACATTTTTTTAAATAATACTTAATTACTAATACAACGAAAACGCCACCATGTCGGTCCACTTCCAGGATCAGAATTCGAAACCTATCCGGCTGCAGCGTGGGGTGAGACAGGGAGACGTTATATCTCCGAAACTGTTCACCGCTGCACTGGAAGACGTTTTCAAGCTTCTGGACTGGAGAGGACTCGGCATTAACATCAATGGCGAGTACATCACTCACCTTCGATTTGCTGACGATATCGTGATCATGGCTGAGACCTTGGAAGACCGAGGCGCAATGCTCGAAGGACTTAGTAGAGTCTCCCAACAAGTGGGTCTTAAAATGAACATGGATAAGACGAAAATCATGTCAAACGTCCGTGTTACACCCACTCCTCTGAAGGTTGGAGACTCTACACTCGAAGTTGTTGATGAATATGTATACCTGGGACAAACAGTCCAGTTAGGTAGGTCCAACTTCGAGAAAGAGATCAATCGTCGAATCCAACTCGGCTGGGCAGGCGTTCGGGAAGCTTCGCAATATCTTTACGTCCAAAATACCGCAGTCCCTCAAGACTAAAGTCTTTGACCAGTGTGTGTTGCCAGTGATGACATATGGATCCGAGACATGGTCGCTTACTATGGGCCTTATAAGAAGGCTCAAACCCCCTATCCCTACGTGATCGAATCAGAAATGAGGAGATACGTAGGAGAACTAAAGTTACCGACATAGCTCTCAGAATCGCTAGACTTAAGTGGCAGTGGGCAGGGCACATAGCTCGTAGAACAGATGGCCGTTGGGGCAGTAAAGTTCTCGAATGGCGACCGCGCACCGGAAGGCGCAGTGTGGGCAGGTCCCCGACTCGGTGGACCGACGACCTGGTAAAGGTTGCAGGAAACCGCTGGATGCGAGCCGCACAGGACCGGTCGGTGTGGAAATCCTTGGGGGAGGCCTTTGTCCAGCAGTGGACGTCTTTCGGCTGATAGATAGATAGATAGATAGACTAATTTTGTTACATTGTCTGGTATTTTATTATAGAATCGTACACATTGCGCCACAAACGACTTTTTAACTTTGCTCAGTCTCGAATAGGCAATATCAATGTTATTTATATTCCTTAGGTTTAAATCATGCCTCTCACTGTTTTTACGAAACAAATGCAGATTCTTGCGGACATACATAATGTTCTCATATATGAATTGACTAGCAACCGTTAAAATATTAATTTCCTTAAACTTATCCCTCAACGACTCGCGGGATCACATCTGATAGATTGCGCGGATTGCCCTTTTTTGTAAAACGAAAATAGTTTTGATATCAGCTGCATGTTCCCAAAGTAAAATTCCATAAGACATAATATTATGGAAATAACTAAAATACACTAGCCGTGCAGTGTCTACATCTGTTAACTGCCAAATTTTTTTGACTTGTCACTCTAGAATCACTCGCAAGCGTTCCGAAATCATAATTCTTTTCTCTTTCTTGAAATAGCTTTTTCTCTTTCATTTTTCCGAATGAAATCCCGCCTTGGTTTTGGATTTGGAACGACTTGTTATTTCTATAACCTATTTGCTAACTTTGAAACTTTGCAACTTCGCAAAGACGTTAAATTAAGGGAACTACTAAGGACAGGGGGTTGGTTGGCGGGACTTGTACCGAGCACACGTCTGATCAGTTAATTTTTTAATTATTTCCGTTTTAGAGTAGTCTCAACGTTATTTTGTGATGGAGGAAATAGCTGTGATTCAGATTCAGTGATAAGCGGTCATAAGAAGAGGATTAGCTCGGGAGACAGCTCCGGTTTCCGAGTTCCAGCAGCAAAGTTGGTGTTGCGGGTGTCTATGGGCGGCGGTAATCGCTTACCATCAGGTGATCCGTCTGCTCGTTTGCGACCTATCACATAAAAAAAACCACCACGTGGAGCGTCTTTAAGGTCCCATTACCCTTACAGCCGCGTCTTTTACTTGACATTGGCGTTTCGCCGTTTTGTTTATTGAAGATCCTCCCATTTTTCACATGACATTGGCAAAATCACGCTCGATATGAGATGTGGAATGCCAAATAGAAAAAAAAACTAAGGACAGCTTTTTCTCGAAAACCTTAATTCCAAGCTCGCGAGCCGCATGCAGCTCGCGCAATGCTCTTCCTCAGAGATAGTCATATAGGGACTGGTGGCGTCGTCGTATGCAAAAGCTTTGTATTAATATATTGTGCAAGACAAGATCATTACAGGAAAGAAGACTGTACAAAACTTTCAACATCAGATAGTTGCGTAAAAAATAAATAAACACTACAGTATCATTATTCATTACTCAACATTACTTATTCATTAGACAGAATCAAAATCTACTTCAATAAACTTTTTTGAAACTACTCGTCATAAAACGGAATCTACCAAAAAAGTACATTAAGAAAAACACTTTGATAGCAACACTGATGTAAACAGATATGACAGCCACCGTTAGGAAAACGTGCGTACTAACTCCAGAACGTAGTTTCTATAATACCTACTAGATGGCGCTAAAGTAAATCTGTTTAGCGTTGCACAATTTTTCTGTAAGGGGGCGACACTAGCATCCGGGATCTTGGTTCTTTGCTTCAAAGATACTTTGATCAAATAATGTTTTTCATCTGTTTATTTTTGACCAGCTGCAGGGGGCCGACTTCATAAAAATATTGAGTGGGCTTACCCGGAAAAAAATGTTTATTTTCCTAATAATTTCTAATTAACTTTCGCCCACGGCTTCGCCCGTGCGGATTTATCTTTTTGTGATTATGTTGAGGGAGGACCGCAGCCGCAGTGCGCGAACTGCAAGCCAAACCAGTATTTTCATATAAAATATTGGTTGCCCTCGGCCCAGTTGGTATTGTCATTGGAGGGGCTCGGGCACCCCTAGGCCCTATGGAGTCGGCGCCAGTATTTCGCAAATCATGTTTTTCATCTGTTTATTGTTCACCTGTTCGAAATAAAAATACTTTGTTATTTAACTGAACATTTTATTTTAAATTATGGTTTCATCTTTAATAATAAATAACTCTCTGCAGTAACAGGGATGTGGAAGCCTCTACAAGTATTTTAAACATAAAATCATTCAAAATATTAAAAGTAGCATAAACATACAGTTACGTACTTACAAGTAAATTATGAAACAAATATGTAGAAGTAGGTTCTTCTCCTTAATATTTAAGATATGCGTAAAAAATATTACATATTACATTACATTAAGTGTAATAAGAATGCATGACTTTATCAACTAACTGATGCGGCCCTTGGATTCGTGCGGCGTTTAATTATCACCTAGAAACAAAAGATACATTAGTAAAATGTATAATTAGCAATTGCCTAGGTAATCTTACAAACCTGGGTACTTGGTTTTATTTCATGGAAGCTTATAAGTACAAGTTAACTGACGCCTGACGATTAGGAATCGTGGACATAAATCGCCCCTGCATGCTAGCAGGTTTTTAAATTTAATTATTCACCAATTAAAGGTGTGTTAATCACGTCATATATAGGTGACTTTAAATTAGTTCTTTATACCAAAGGTGTGCATGTGCTCATGATAACAAACAACTTTCCCTAAGGAACCCATAGACAAATTGCAAAAAAAATTTTGGACTCTTCATACTAGTTTGGCCGGTGTTGTCCGATTTGTATGGAGGGTCCAAACTTTTTTTGAAATTTTACTATGGGTTCCTAGTCGGGACCAAGATAAGACTTGAAAGTCATACGGAATGTTTTATTGTAGTTTGGTAAAGAGGTGGGTAAAATTAAAACTTATAATCACTGGTTTTAGGTAGATTTTAGGCATATATGCCATGCTTAATAATAAAATGTAAATTTATTGTTCTAAGATAATATATTAAAAATTTCAAATAGAATGTTAAAAATTAAAATAGTATACACACTGTCGTGCGTAATAAAATCCATGCAATGCAATGCAGCAAAAAAAGTGCAGCAATATTTTATTTTATGGTGGAGTTATACTCATGACAATGAATAATTTTTATTAGACTTCGCTAAAGGACAATGGATACCCAAACATAAAGTTAATTGTAGCATTGTGGACTAAGTCGGTATGAGCCCTAATGGAGAGTAGTTTTATTTATCCTAAAAGCGCTTACGCTTGTCTAAATTCACGTGGAGAAAAATACCTAGTTTCTCGTACATTTCTGGAACAAATATTTATTTATCATAACCAAATCAATTAATCTTTCAACGAACATATTTTTTTCTCCAAGTGAATTAAGGCATACTGTCTTAGGATAAATTAAACTAGGTACTCCAAGAGGGCAATAGAGACCAACATAGTTCATAATGCTACAGTGCATTGGGTACGGTGCTTATTCAAAATTACCCATTCTCCTTTTGCCGATCAGCTGATATATTTCCATACGAAGTAAATAAATCGAGATTTGATTTGTCGTAGAATAGAATTAATCAGTTTCATGAGTAGGTACAGATACACCTGTAAGTAAGTAGGTATTTTAAAAGGTACTTAGGTACACAAAACATAACATAACAATGCATACAAAACAGATGAAAAAATATATATTTCGACAAAATGCAGAATATAGGTAGATATTTACATTTTACATCCAGTTTGTAATTTTAAAATAATTATTTTGTGATATATAAAGTCAAAATCAGACAAATGAAAGAAATGTTTATTCTGAATATTGTCGATCTATATAAAAGTGTAAGTATCAGAGAAAGTACATTAATCATAAATAATCATAATAAATGTCTGAATAGTCAGCAATAATTAATAAATTAATAATTAATTTTAAAAAGTGTAGTTTTTCCTTTCACTGACACTTAACAGTCAATTACTTTTTTTTAATGGTTGATTAACATAAAATTCATCGATTATTTTGGCACAGAAAACTAAAAAATATTATTTAAAAATAAAATATACAGGGTGTAACAGAAAGGTGTGATAATACTTCAAGGTTTGCTTTTACCCATCAAACTGAACAACTTTTGTTCTACAACTTTGTTCAAATCGCAAATTTTTTTTTGGACTTTTCATACAAATCGATCAGCTAGCGAACCAAGTTTGTATGAAAAGTCCGAAAATTTCTTTGCGATTTCAACAAAGTTGTAGAACAAAAGTTGTTCAGTTTGATGGGTAAAAGCCAACCTTAAAGTATTATCACACCTTTCTGTTACACCCTGTATAAGTAAAAAAGTACATCACAGCTAAACTTTCTACACGTAGCCTAAATCCATATAAAATATAAGAATCTACAGATGAATAAGTAAGTAGGTACTTAATTAAATTAAACTTAAATTTTAAAAATTAAACTTTGCAAGCTAACTTCCTAATAACTGAAAATACATGAAAAATACGCTTAACTTAAAACTATTCTAACATATTTACAAAAATAAATGAAATAATATGATACATAATTCATTAATTCAAATATGGGCAAAATTAATTGATAATTGGAGTTGTCAGTAATTCAATAAAAACTCAAATATATTGAAATAAACGAATCTAAATAATATGTACAAACTTTAATAAAATTTCAGGTTAAATATTTTAATATGTTATTTAATAAATGAATTAGGTAAAAACCCGATTATCTATATGTAATGCAGTTAAAGTGTTTACTGATGATTGTGTTACGAAATCAACTAAACCTTTAAATGAGAGCTAAATTATTTATAAAAGCTATGCCTAATTAATCATTAGGTTAAATGTAGCTAGGTAACACTACTCTTGGTATACTCTATTAAAATTTACTCGTATGTGTTATATTTAATTCATTTCTGGGATTAAGTTCTTGGTGAAATTAAAAATCGTTCAGAAGGTAACTTGTAACTTACTCGGAACTACTAAAGAGGCGACTGTGCCATTCATCTAATGTAAAAGCTAACTAAAGGCATTATTTTTACATGAGCGACTTTCTACCTTATGCTCAACAACCATTCAAGCACATCGAAGTTATTTTGCAAAATTACTAAGTAAATTACATTAATATGTAACCATTAAAGATTCACTGCTTGGTGTCAACTCGCTTCTATTATGAGTCGTAGGGTTGTAACCAAATTACAAAATCAGCAGACGATCAGTTCAAACGGGCTAAAAACCGGGTTATTTAGAGTTTTTTACTCAGTAGTTTAGTAACTAGCCATGCGCCGGTTTGAAAAACATCCAATTTAACAATTTAGTTACGTCATATACGTCTCCTATAATGTATGAATCCTGATGATAAGAATGACATTTCAAACAAAACTAAAAAAACTTGAAAATCAAATCAGTTATTAAATAGCGTTGCAAAATATCAATTTCTGAAAATCTGCCCCTAATAATAACGAATTTGACAATTGTCATTCTAGTCATTATAAAATAATGTAGGTAAGGTTAAATTAGGTCAAAGTATGAGCATAGCGACAATAGTGACTATCGCCAGGAGCAGGCCAAGGATCGTCAGCCAGTCCAGGTCTTGCAGGTGCTGCGCGAACATCAGGGAGTAGCAAGCTAACATCAACGTGCTGGACTCGTGCCAGTGGCTCTTGCTAGGACTATCGTCTGTTGGCAAAACGGTGGGCTAATGTTAGTTGCACCTAACTATTAAATTTGGTTAAATGTAGAAAGTTCTCTAATAAAATACAACCGTTTTTAATTTGTTAAATAAGATTTAAACCGTACCTGCTTCATGCTAGGCAGGTACTTAAAAAGTCTATCTAAGATCTATAATATATTGTGTAACTTTCTACAAATAACCTTAATAAAAAAATAAAACAGGTAAGTACATCGACCAACTGAAAAAAAAAGCAAGATGCAACAAATGGTTCAAAATGAAAACCGAACACCATGCATGAAAATGGGCCACGTACCTCTATTTTCTTTTTGTGAATTATGATTTTGCCGTTTAGTTCTCCAAGGCACTACGTTAGTTGGCAGTGTGCTTTGACTAGAAGTGCATTCGTCTGACTGATCTACTGACAGCCTTCGCAGCTGTTGGTTCATTGATTTAACCAGTTTAGGTGAGCTTAAGTCATCTCTAACATCGGATGCTGAATTTTCTAAAGCTGTGCGTTTCGCGGCTGAATCTAGTTTGAATATCGTAGCTAATTCTTCTGAGGAGTTGTACTCCGTCGAATCGGCCGCATCCTTTTTAATTTCTAAATCGTCTTCGTAAATAGACAGATTGACGGAAGCCCTACAAGGAACTTCTTGTTTACAAGCATTCTCTATCACTTGGCTTAGCTTTTCACTGGCTTCGGTTATTCCCGTAATTTTTCCCGGACTTACCGGTTCTTCTGCAGATTTTAACGCTTTAGGGACGTTCAATTTTTCATTAACCTGCGATATGCCAGCAATCAAATCTGAAATTCCATCTTTCAGCTCTCTAAAAGCATTTATTTCATTTATATCTTTTACTTTACTATCTGTATCTAAGAATGGATTTGTAGAAATAATTTTTGGTGGCGATGGTTTCATTATTGTGTGTGACTTATCTTCTATTCTATTGATATTTTCGACTATGACGGAATCATTTTTTACATTTACAGTAACTGTATCCGGTATAACTTTTTTCTCAACAGCAACTATTATAGGTTCATGTATTTTTGACTCTTCCAGATCCTTAGTCCTGAACTTTAAAACTTTTGAACTTTCATCCTCTACGTTGATTTCTTTATCAATACTGTGTTTTAGTTTATCTTCTACTTTATGTAATTGGTCTGATATAGCCAATAAACTGTCTTCAGTTTTCTTTGCTTTGGACTTTTCGTCGTCTTTCTTTAATGATTTCTCCGTTTTAGGTTCATTTATGATTTCTGAATGGACATTGACAAGTTTCACTTCAGGTACAAAATTATCATTTGACTTGCAAGTTAATCCATTTAGAAAGTTTTGTCTGCTATCAGATATCCTAGTTTGAATATCTGACTTCTTTTCTGCATTGTGTCTATTTTTATCCAACTCGGCTAAGGCTACTCCTAACTTGTTACTGGTATCCATAGCTTCTTGAGCCAACATACTGAGAACCTGTTGGAATTCATCTCTAGATGATCTTTTAGAAGCTTGTGGTGATCGGTTTGATGGTGATGAACTTTTGGACTTATCACAAGATGGGGGCTTGACGAGGTATTTGTCGTCGTTATGAATGAATGAGTCGTCTTTTGCGAAATGATGGACGGATGCGTGAGGGTTATTGACAAATATGTTGACGGTATTATGGCGTTGTTTTACCTTGTTGCGTGGGTAGCGATCTGGTTCCGTGTCATTTCTTTCGAAAGTATCTCGCAGTCGTTTCATGACGTCACTGTTACTGTTTGTTTTTTGAATTGTAGCCATTTTACTCATATTCAAAGCGTCATCGATCTCTTTTTGTATCATTGTGAATATATTTGCGGATAAAGAGCGAACTGCTCGTTTCTTTTTAATATTGGTAGGTGAATCTTTCGTGAAAGGAAATTCAGTATAATTTTGATTATTATTTATGTGACTGCTGTAGTCTTCTCCATTGAAATGTGTTGAATGCCTATTGTCTTTTCTTAAACTCCTGTAGGCTAAGTCGTCTGACACAAGATCAGGGGATCTTCGCGGTATGAACCGCGATCTTGTTTTATTTTCAGGTGTGGCATGTAAATAGTCACTTTGGGGAGCTGGTGACACGGGGCCCACAGGAATACCGAAAGGTGGTTGTGGATCAAGAGTCCTAAGGCGATTATTTGTCTGCTTTATATTTCTGTACACGACATCATCTAAGACAATATCTGGTTCATTACGGTCTGAGTGCCTGTCATCATCAGACACATATGGGATATAAACTGGGGAAGCCAACATGTAACTAATTTGTGCTTGAGTTTCTTTAAGACTGGGTTTCTCTTTTGACAATGAATTCATTCTTCTAAAAGCCATGTCGTCTTGCAATTTGTCTGGCAAAGTTGATCTTCTAGGAATACGTCTTAGTGGCGTGGTGGGCTGACTCCGCAACTGAATTTCGTCCCCATTGCCATTCCAGTCATTGTAATTTTCATTAAACTTAGGGGTCATCAGTTCTCTTCTTTCTGCTCTGTCTAGTAAATCTTCGTCACCTAGACCTAAACTATTATATATGGCTTCTAATTCATTAAGTGCATCATCTAGATTCGTTGATTTTCGCCTTTCAGAGTTTTTCTCATCATCAGAAGGTACTTGGTAGTTGTTAGACACGAAAGTATCAGATTTATGTCGAACATGAGTTTTGGAGACCGGTGATGTTATCAGGTTTGTTGGTTCTACGGTAGTCGACCTTTTGTATTCTGTAGTAGCTTTCCATATATTAGCACTATCAGTTGTGTCTAAAGACTGAGTGCTACAATTTGTTCGATTTTTATTTTGATAATCAGTATTCTCTATTCTGTTTTGTGGCATTGTGTTTGAATCCAAACAAGGTTGCAGTTGCGTATTGCTTGAATAGTCGCTGTTACTTCTTGTGTTCGCGTACATGTGTTGTTGACGTCTTTGTCTTTCAGCATCATCTAATTTCTTCCAAAACTCAGATGCGTTTCTTGGTCTTCTGTAAACATTTTCGGCTACATTTAAGGAAGCTTGAGAGTCACTTAAGTATTGATTATCAAGTCCGTTTTGACTAGTTTTGATGCTTATTGGTCTCCTTGATCTGGGGCTTAGATCGGCATAATATAAGAAATCTTGTTTTAGGTGTACAGGTTCAGGTTTAACAATATTAGATTGCTCATATTTCTTTCTCCAGGGTGGTGTATTAGCGTATAATCCATAGTGATTTGGCTCCGCTGATACAGAAGCAGGCCTACGAGGTTGATCAGTTCTATATGAATGGAAGTTTTGCAAATATTCATTGTTTTGCATCGCAATGTGATCTTCGGAGTTCGATATCGGTCGTCTCAGTCCATTAGGTCCATGACTCATGGATCTGTCTTGACTTCGTCTCATGATTCTTTCGAAATCGTTATTAGGTACGCCATGAATCGCATTTTGATTATTTCCCATCCTATCGGCCACGGGGTTATTCTCATAATACATCGATATGGGTGTGGTGACCTTCCTCTGCATATCTCGTGGGGGCGGCACTGGTGGTGCTTTCTCGTCTCTTTTTATATTAGTAACACTTCCTAAAGGAAATTTTACGTACATTACACTTTCGGGATTCTCATAATCACGAGAACAATTTGTTTCTGTGCTGTTGGCATATATTGGTTGTTTATTATTGTTACCGTTTTGATATTGAATGGAATAGTTAATGCGTTCATTGTTAACTTTCGCGTTAAAATTAATAGACGATGGATAGCTTTGTGTTGAAGGGAATGATGATATTGATTCAGATTTCATTGGTCGGCGGTTAGTCTCGTTAGCGTATATTTGTTCTTGTTTTATTTTATTATTTGCTTCGCGTTTACATGTTCCATATCCACTGCTTTGACTCGTGGGCGTTCTCGTTAACATTTCTACTTCTGCTTTCGTGTAGCCCTGCTGCAGTAGTTCAGCTTCCTTGTTTAGCTGATTTTCATCGTCACGGGATAGTCGTTTGATGTATCGTTCGTTTCTTGCACTCCTTGATCTCTTGTTCAAAGAACTGTCGCGTGAACGCATGAGGGAGTCCTCGCTTCTGAATCTGATTATCGAAGAAGAATTAGACGATTTCAGTGATTCCTCATCACTACTAGAATCTCCTCTCATACTATTCCTTAGCGCTTCCACTCTAGCTTTTAGTCTACCTTTTCTAGTCTTTCTCGCTGGTGTTTCGAAGCTACGCATCTTGTTTGGATCTTCTCTCATACTAAGAGACTCTTTAGAATTTCCATATAATTCTTGAGATTTGTTTCTGTAGTTGACAAATCCCGCAGAAGGATCTGATAAGACGCCATCATCTGTTACTTCACGCAGATTTATATTGGGTTTGGCAAGACTCTGAGCTCGTCTTGTATCTCTCATTACTATGTGATCGAAGTTATTGACAGCGGGCGTCCTTTTCTTCTTTTTGGATTTTCTTTTAGAGGGCGACCGTGTGCTGACACCCTCGTCACTTTCTGATGATGATGCGGTGTCATCTTCTTTCTTCTTTCGCCTGAACAGTTTCCCAAGAGACCATTTCTTGTCTTTTTTGCGTTCTTCGGGCTCTGGCGCCGCGGGGCGGTCGACGTGTCGCGGCGCCGGCGTAGGCAGATACTCCTCATTGTAAGGACGGTAAGTTACAGGCGCCGGAATGTCCCTGTGAGGGACTGGTGGTGAGTTGACGGCCTGGAAAGTAAAGAAAGATATCTGTAAGTTTAAACGAATCACTAAATTTTAACTATTATTAAAGTTAAAAGTATAAAAATATTTATATACTTATTGGTGAATATAAGACATAATCTGTCATAATAGAATATGATTATGTAATTCCCAAAAAAATTGTCTTTTGACATTAATGTAAATCATTTCAAGGACAATAAATTCAGAAGATGTTCATTTTATTTTTAAGTCTGGTGATTTTATGAATACCCATTGTCTCAAGCAAGCTTGCCTGTCTCAAGTAAGCGTGACTCTTTATTGTTACGTACCTACTACACCCAATAATTACGGGTCAGTGATCCCTCAGTGTGATTCTTAATATGTACATAATATGCACTGCAAAACAATCTAAGAAATCGTAACAGAAATCAGACCAACTCATGCTAACTATAGCAGCACGTGAGATCTATAAATTACTCGCCTGTTTATTATGGAATTTAACGCAAATTTTCACTCGTACGTTTGTTCTCATCCTGTGTTAAACTTTAAGATATAATATATTTTGTACTAAATACGGCCCTTTAGAAATACCAGTTTTTTACGTGGTTTGTCGTTATAAGCTTTTCCGTAAGGTACCAACATTTCCATACTTAGTTCACGAATCAACTGAACAATTAATGAGGAATATAATTTTAATTTTATGCACTTATGTATATACGGTCCTACCTACTAAAATACTTAAAAAAATAATCGTGGTTCTATGCATGAAACTGAAAATTTTTCCCTAAGAAACCAAATTATCATTTAGTATGAGGAGCACAAAAAGGAGGAAGTTGAGTTTATAACTAGTTCAATTTTCATTTCGGAAGCTCAAAAGCCTTTGGCGACTTTTTTATTCACGAAGCAAAACCAATTTCTATAAAAATTATCTACTTCACATTTATTTGTGCCCAACACAATTTAAGGAAACTTAATTTTGGAAAAATTGGGCGGCTGATAGCTAAAATGGTGTCAAAAAATCACACTGTGTTGTATAATTATATGAATGAAACGGTATAACTAAAATCGTACCTTTCAACACAAACACAAAGTGTTTAATTAGAAACGTGTAAAAATAAAGGATTGCACACAAAAATATCCCCTGGCTGTCTCGAGATGATTGACCAAGGCCGATTAGTTGGCGTTGTGACAACGTTTAAAACGGTCTGAGTGGACTTTCTTTGTTTATTTAGCTTTCGTGACAAGGAAATATACCTATGCGTGAATTGGTAAAGATAAATACCATAACTATTTAATTCATAAATCAAGTAACATTATTGTTATTTTTATTATGATAACGTTTATTTTATTAACCAAATGTGTGCGACTGCGGCCATAGGTCAAAGTCATACATACGTTAACGTTTTCGCAAGTACTTACATAGATAATGACTTGTTTTTACTTCACAAATACAGCTATATTCATAATTTAATAAACTTACGGGAAGAAAAGATTTGAAGTAATTATTGCTTGCTACTTCGATCATCTTTCTTATAATAGGTTACACAGAGATATATGTATTATCCAAAGCTCGCCTACACCTGCACGTAATATTTTGGCACTAGTCAAGTCAAAATTTTTATTCACATAGGTAATATAATAACTACTAAAATAAAACTCCTAAACTATTGAGCTTTAAAGTCATTCACAGCCATAAAAGATTCCAAAAAATTTCCAACTAAATACACATTTTCTTTTGTTTTAAACTCCGACGCTATAAGCGTTTTAAATAGCACAACACTTTCTTTATTGCTTTTAACATCGTTTTAGCGCAAACACTTTTATGACACCAAGGTTTCGTATTTAATTCTATTGTTTATAGAGATAGCGAGCGAGCGCGGCTGTGTGCCTGCGCATCCCAGCGACGACTCTCGGAATCCCGTGGCCCGTGATTATTTCGACCGCGATATATTCGTCCTATTGCCTCTAATACGATTTTCTCCCTACAGTATGACTACTGGATATTGGCAAGCATTTTGTTAAAGCGCGATATACATATAAAACAAACTTTCGTCGAGTTATTGCGGTAATTCAAACCTAGAGTAGAGACCTACGAAAAGTAGATGTGTTGTGCTGTGATTAGAGACAATAAAAATCAGGCATTTATTTACCTATCCTTTTTTAAATTTTTAACCTAACATAATTTTACCTAGCGACAATTAATATTTTATCGTATTTTTAAATCAGGATGTCAATAAACAAAATGGTGTCAAAATTTTTAGGTCTCACTCTACTAGCAGACGCTACATAATAAGAAGCAGGTTAATGTTTTCACACAACATTAATATTAATAACTATTAACTATATTTTAAGAAGAGACTTAAAGCACAGTATTGACGAGCTCTCCGTATAATCATCATTTTTTTAAACGTTAATTTTATCATGGAAATGGTTTTTCAAGTCTATACAGACCTTCTAACTTGATGTTGCTACTTATATAAAAATAAAACGAATTAAGACACATTTTTCCTTGCCTTGAAAATTTTACTGTAAAAATATTTAATAAAATCATGCATCTTGTGCATTTCGATGTAAAAACGTAAAGAGTTATTTTTCCGCACTAATTCTTTTAACGTTATACTGCGTAATCTAGCTGATGTTGGCTATTTCTCTGCTCACTTATACAGGACACACTATAAGCTAGTTCTACACTCTGCCTATAATCTATAATACACCTTACTATAAGTTTTATACTTTAGCATCGTGACTCCACAGCGACGGAATCCGCGCGGTTATTATTAAACGCGGGTGCACCATAGACATTTTCTTGTAGATCTGGCCTTCTCAAAATTCAGCTCCAAAAAGTTTCCATAGTTTCTTTAGGGTTCCGTAAGCAAAGTGTGCCACCTGGACCCTATTACATGCTATTACCTGCTATTACTAAGCCTACACCAATGTCCCTTTTTAACCGACTTCAAAAAAAGGAGGAGGTTCTCAATTCGTTGGAATCTTTTTTTTTTATGTATGTTCACCGATTATTCGAAGACGCCTGAACCGACTTGGAAAATTCTTTTTTTATTTAAAAGGGTATACTTCACAGGTGGTCCCATATAAATTTTATCGAAATCGATTCAGCGGTTTTTGAGAAAATCAACAAAAACATAGCAAAATTGGATTAGAGCGATTGAAGTCGGTTGTTTTTAACGTATTCAGCGTTTTTATATAATAATTTTAATTTAAAAGTGCCTGATACGAGATGATACAGTCAAGGATGGCACAATGCCTGTTCAGCCTTGCCTTGATTACTCCTAATAATTGGGTTCCAAGGAAGACAGTAAGAATTGGGTAATACAGATTTTTGGACATACACTAAAATGATAGCCTTGTCCTTACGATGCCTTGTATGGTTCATGCGTAAAACATTATAGTGCTTAAATGGTCGTAGTTATACCATAACGATTAAACTGACTTTAAAGTAAGTAAGGGATTTTACACCACTGATATTATCCCCTACTTACTTTAAAATCAATTGGATCGTTATGGCATAACTACGGCCAAATATCGTACATAATTGCATTATTTTTATTCTGATTGTGATGCAGTACAAGAATAAATTTATTTTAATTTTTTTCTCAGAGCATTATCGGAGAAAACTGTTTAAATTAATGTGTATAAATAATAAGGGTTCAATTTGACCCCTGGCAAACTTACCAAGCAACTAACGATAATAATTTGTAAGAAGAGATGTTCATAATCACGTGAACAACATTTATTGCAAAGGTGAAAGAACCTGTTAAGTTATTATTCCAGTCTGCACTCCAGAGACATCATGTCGTCTGCAATAGCAGTTTATGGATAGTTACCTAGGTTATAGGTATATAATCCTAGCATTTGAATAGGTAAACTATATTGCGTTGGTCGAACAAAGGGCCTTAACGATATTGTTTCCATTAAATTTGCATACAATTTAAATATTAGACATATATTTAATATTTTAACTAAGTATTATAGATTCTAGATTCAGTCCGTGTGTTTGTGTGCATTCTTTTAAATAAAACCTACTTTACTCTCTGGCAAAATATTACCTCAAAATTGAGTTGTACCATACCCATGTGGTATAAACCGTCAACCTTTGAACCGATGTATCCATGGAGACTTAATTTATTTATTTAATAATCAAATATATACTTAGATGTTTACAGAGTGAGTTAACAGATAGTGCTGCAAAAACCAAAAACCTCTGAGAAAAGATAAATCTGAACAAGATATATGTATAGAACCCATATTTAAAATTAGTTCAGACGTTTTAGAAGATTTTTTTTATTTTTCTTAGAATATTTACCTAGTTTTATGATAGAAGATCTCATTAAAATACCAGTGCTGTTTTATCTAACAGCTTGTATAAGCATTTCAGTGAGACTACATAAAATTGCTTGAACCAAGCATTTCTAAACCGACTCTCCCAGTTCTATTTTAAATGAGGCAAATCTGAGCGTAGCGACCATTTTTCAGACTTAATTGAATAGTGTTGTGAGACTGAAACTAATTTGTTCAGACGCCGGAAGAAAGGAATTTTCGGTGAAATTAGAGAGGTTAAAGCAATATCAAAAAAATAACATTTTTGGAAGTTTCGTAAAATTAAACCTTTCATATAAAGATGAATACGTTATTCAGCAAGTTTAATACATAATAATAATAGTATGTTAAGCAGATCTAATCTATCCACTTCCATTCTAGAAGTTTTACCAGGAAACCTCGAAACTAGCTTAGGTTTCGACATTCAATGGTTTAATTCCAATATCAAATCTATTTAGAGTTTGCAACGCACGTGCAAATTAAGGTAATAATCGCCATTTTACTGTAACACACGATAATTCACCGTCATTACACCCTTGTAATGCCCAGTTACATCCTATAAAAATCTTACCGACCGGTCCCATATACCTTGCCGGTCCGTAAAGAATACCTTATGAGGCGAGCTTATATGCGTGATAAAAGCATCGTAGCCGTTGAAGATATGAGTTGGAACGAAGATGCTTTTATAAAGTCTTTTAATATTGCTTTATTTTTACGCCATTTTTGGCTACGAGATTTTGATGTGATACCAAATAGAGTTTAAAGTTTGAAATCTATTCTGACTAGGTTCTGTTATCGTAAGCTGGCAAGCTGGTAAGCTGGAAAGCTTGCACTTCGAAGATCTTGGTCGTTGGTGCTTGAAACGTAAACTACAAAGGTTGTTGTTACTTTTGTTAGTTCCTCCTTAGAAAGGCAGGGCTGTTACAAGCTTTTATTTCATTAATTCAAGGATGAATCTGTTAGGACCTAATTATGTAAGGTCTGATGAGATGGGTACCTTTGTTTGGCCTATACCTGCTGCCAGCGCGCTGTTCCGGCGGATGAGGCGAGCGAATCAATGCAATTCAAGGAAATGTTTACTTTTCTTTCTTTTTACTAACTTCTTACACATTTCCATAGGCGGCAGTACCACCATCCATCAGATGCGCTGTCAGTCTTTTGCCATTTCAGACAGTAAAAAAGAAACGCAAAGATTCAATGCAAGAGTTCTTTAAGCAGTTAAAAAATTAAGGGTATTTTTTGGGAAAAAAAATTAAAAAGAAGAAGACAAACGTAATAGACCTGTTCAGCCACAGCACACCGTCCGTCTGTCTGTCACACAACTGAAGGTACAAAACCAGTGAGGGCAATCTATCTCTGAGACGTTTCTTGTGATTCGAGTGAGTGATGCGCGCGACGATGCGAGGCGACCGCCCGTAAGCTCCCATCCGAATATAGAATTGGATAGGTAACGTGCGTTGTTTATTGCATTTTTTATTAGGAGACATGGGTGTTTAAATTAACGGTGTGAGATTCACAGGATATACTACTTACCCATAGGAATGCGGGGTTATTTGCAAAGATGTGATTTTATTACCTGAGAATAAGCAAAGCCTTAAAATAAGCAATTGAAGTAGCATTCCCTAAGAATATATTTGCCTATCTTTCAGAAATGAAGTGAACCCAAGTTGCAAAAAAGTTACTAGTCTTCCAGTTACTAATTTTCCATGAAACCCATTAAATATTTCTGTACAGGGTTACTTTTTATAAAATGTATTTATTATTATTATTTTTGTCCTTATGAAACTGAAAACCACTTTTACAATCAGAGCAAAAAACTTGTTCGCAAATTCACTGATCTATTCATACATTGTATAGAAAAATAATTATTTTTTTATGTTTTACTAGTGTCTATCGCCTTGCCACTTGTGGATAAATAGAAAATCTCACTCTGTATACCTTTTTTTCCGGCTCGTATACAAAACGTAACAAACATCTAGTGTTATTTATTACATTTTTTATAACAAGTTACAGTCGGTCTGGGACATACTGTGACAATGATTGAGCAGGATTATTGTTGCTTTTTCCGTAGAGTTGCCCCGGAGTTTTGGGATTTTTCGCTTTTCTAAGACCGTTTTGCACGAGTGCTCTATTAGATTGGCCTTTTTGTATTGAAACCTTAGTTGGTTTATCGTTTAGTAGAGGTATTGTTGTTTGTCTCTGCACGTTAGTGAATGATAAAATGTGAAATAAAATAAAAAAACGACATATTTCTTAGTGTCAAAATAGATTGCTTCTTTATAGGCTGTTGGAAAGTTGTTCACTTTTATTAGTGGTATCTACCATTTGCCGTTTGTCAGCGAATAAAAAGTTATTATGTATAATTGTATATTTATCGTTGTCTTCTAACGTGTACGTAACAAGCCGATTTTAATATTTAAATCGATTTTGCTGGCCTGAATCATAAATGATTTAGTAGTTACAATCTCGACATTTTTATGATGTTCGAAAATGTGGACCTAAAGACCACAGGAAAGGATTTGGCCTCGTCTTCTATAATATAATAACAAGATGAAAAAAAAAAAAAACTTAAATTTTAGATATACTTGTAGATGAATAAGCAACGTTATAGAATTCTTAAGAATCCCCAAGATTCACCCACACAACTTCCAAATAAGCAACTTTACCACACCTAAACTGTAATCTAAATCCAAGCTGATAACACTACATAAGACACAGAACAGTATTACACAATTTAGAGCAAGGGAAAGTCTATCTTATTGTTTGGAAATATAATTAACATACCTCCCACAGTCGTCTGGCAGTTAAACACAGTCCTGGACCAGTAATTTTATACACACGTATTGTTCTTTCCCATGACTTTTATTTTCGATAGCAACAAACAGCTAGCGAATTCCAACTTAAACGAAAGTTAATTACTATTGCTGTCTGAACAGCTAATAGCTCCATTTGTATTTAGTGCAGAATATTGGAGAATTCTCATTAGTAGAATCGTTACTATGAAAATGTTCGAATTTCGTTGTAACGGAAGTTAAATTTTGTAATTTTATAGTGAAGGTCTTCAAGAAATTAGTATTTGAGTGAGGAGTAGAGGAGTTCTTTCTACTTAAGTATCTACTTATTTCAATGCCCCTATACACAGCAAACTTAACGTTCGTCCTGAAATAATGTGTGAGGCTTTAACTCTATCTATTCAGTCAAAATTCGATATTTTTGACGAGTTTTTTATGAGTATTTATTTAGCATTACCCTGAATAGCTCGAGGGTATTCGCCAAATCTTCAGCACTTTTCATAATAATCTCTTTATTTAATTCAGGTTTGATTTCATTTTTGGTCAAATAATGACAAACGCTTACGAACTGATAAATAAAAAATATCATCTAAAGCAAAATCAATTGCCCTTATTGAAATCCGAAACAGTTTTTAAAACATCAACACCCTACTTGAAGTAGTATAGTCCTCACAATAAAGTCCCATAAAAAAGGAATAACTTACAGACTTCCTTTCCCGTCGTCGCAAGCTAGTCTTTTTACTATTCCCATAAGATGGCCATGCGCATGGGATCCATATGAATCCTGCGCACGTTTGAATTGAATGAATGCTTCATTTCGTCTTCTATGACGTTAGACGGAAAGGCGCTGTCCCGTTCATTTTGTAGGAATTTTATGAATACGAATAATTTTGGATATATCACATGTATATGTGACCAAAAATATCAATATCCGAAAAGAAGTTTAAGCCAATTTTCTTATGTTTAGTACAAAATCCAAAGGAAAGACTGCTGAACGTAGGCCCCTCTCTCAAGGATTATCAGCATGATTGATCTTCCAAGGGCTTCCCGCTACGTCAATGTAATGTACCTCTGTCAAAAAAACCGCATTAAAATCGGTTCAGTCAATGTAAATATAAATAAAAAATACTAATTAAAACACAACACACATACACATATACCTTTTAGGTCAAACGCATTAAGTTAAATTCCGTCATTAGCACATAATATAGGGCGTCCGTGAAGTATTGTTTTTTTTAATATAAGTACTTTTTCCGGACCCAAAGCCCCATAATCCGAAATATGTATATTGTATTGGTTATCGTAACGTCAGAGGAAGAAGCACTTTCCCGTGCTTTTGTAAGCCAGCCCACATCATTCACATGCGCGTGCGTCATTCATGAGACGGTAATGAGCTGAGTAATGGGAGAACATCTGATAACCGTAAGTTATTTTGTTGTTGCTTACGTAGAAGATAACTAAAAGTTGAAAACCAACATTAGGGATGAAGTGAAATTATTTTGCATTCCGTTCGTAATAGGACACAAGATTACATAAAATATTACCAAAATCCGAAAAGCACCGTCCACTTACTTACTTAGTTTGCTGACTCAGAGTTCTGAAGTGGCTTTTGGCCTCCGACATCAAAGTACGCCACTCTTTCCTGCCAAGTTTGACCAGTCGAGCACTACCAGCTCTTTTAACACTTGCTTAAATTTTTTTCAGGGTGAAATGGGAATATTTTTCACCACACAAAATCTGATGAAACGATAGCAAATTTTATGGTTCTAAATAAAATTGATAACTATTGATGTTCAAAGAAATGGCGTATAACATAACAAAGACAAAATGCAGTATGTAAGAATAAGCTTGTCATCAATTATGACATGTCCGGTAGTCCAGCTTTTAGCACGTCACGCCTATTGTATCAAGTTATACTATACTTACTTATGCAGAAACATTATTCCATCCTGTGCCGTTCCTGACTCCATTAGGATCAAATGTTTCCGGCATATGTTTTACCAGGCGTGATAGTGAAAACTGTTGTTAGAGTTGTTAGGGCAAGGAAATGTGATGAATTTTAACTTTTATCAAATGTTGTTATGGAACCAAAAAAATACTGAATTTATTTAAAAGCGTATGTAAAAACACGTTTGGAAAAATAAACAATCTTTGTTACCTTTTTTTTGTTGGTTGAACATTGGTTCACAGAGTTCTAATCAATAGTTTACTTAATTGATTATAATCCTTATAGGTTTTTAAAGAGCCCTTCTAAAGGATTTGCGTGTTTTAAATTTATTTTGCAGTATTATTCGTTTTTTTTTCATCCTGAAAGTTATCAAATAAGGCTTTAGCCAACAACCATCTTATTTTGTGGGTATCCTTATTTCTTGCTATCTAATTTTGTGACCTCGGCCCCCAGACACTATAACAATCTAGCAACAGATCCGCGGTCAGCTCTCAGGAATGTCCTAATCTCGTACAAAATGGACTATTAGGGAGGTGTGACCCGGAACCCCCCGGGCCCCAATTCCCGGGATTACTGAAATAGCGGGAATTTTTGTTTCGTTCTTTTAGGTGTGCGGAGGACAGTCAGAAATAAAGGTTGATGATATTTTCGTCGCGATGTGATGACCGTTCGAATGGTAATGACGCGACAAACTGAGAGGGCTTTTTATATTTACAGACGTATTTATGACTTTGCTATTTATAATTTGTATGTGTATAGTTTGTTTGGTAACTGCTACTAAAAAGCCTTTTTCTAGAAGCATAATTCAAATACAAAAATATCTGAATCAATTTTAATACTCTACAAATGTTCATACAAAGAACTTTACAACTTACTCATATTTTGCAAGTCATTTAAAAAAGTACTCGACTAGTGAAATGTTTAATTCAAACATTAACATAATTGATGTATATTTTTCTTCATACATACCAACTTATTTATAGGTACATAATACAAAAATATCTGAATCAATTTTAATACTCTACAAATGTTCATACAAAGAACTTTACAACTTACTCATATTTTGCAAGTCATTTAAAAAAGTACTCGACTAGTGAAATGTTTAATTCAAACATTAACATAATTGATGTATATTTTTCTTCATACATACCAACTTATTTATAGGTACATAGATCGGAATTTGAATTCTTGACCCAGTTTTTTATAATCAACAACTGCGCCAGTCCTCTTGAGTTCGTTCAAATTAAATTGATAAAATAAATAACGAATATTATATTTGGTATTTTATTCACACACACAGGGTGATATAATCGAAGTCTCTACGCAAACAGACATGGCGTAGCATGTCCAAAATCACAAATTTTATGTGACAAGACGTTTCCAAATAACAGGCCATATTAATATTATAGGACAAAATATAAAATATAATAATAATTTGGTCGTATTCTTGCCCGTTATTTTACCAGTGACGCGGCCGTGCCCCAAAAATCTAAAAATATAAGGCAAATTAGGTATTGGATTTAGAAATTTTAAATTATAAATGTATTATAATTAAACAATTTTAATAACATTTCTCAGCTTTCATAGAAGTAGTATAGTATATCTTTGGCTTTCATCCCACTTATTCTCATTCGATTTCCTGCGCTCCATCCGGTTCTTTTTACAACCAAATTCACCTAAACTACTATTCCCAATAATAGTTCCTGGTGTTTACAACTATAACCCAGCATAGAGGTCAATAGCAACTCTTCCTACAAGACGCGTGCGCCTGCGCATAGCATAGACAATAACACGGACATCGCCCGCTGGATGCTGTAAAGAGTTTTATATCGATCGCCCACGCCGGACCTGTAGATAGATGCACAGGAGAGGAATAAGGATACATTTTGAACCGATAGACGAAAGAAGATATGAATTTGCTAAAGCTTTTCACTATTTAGTTTTCTACACTACAACGAATATCGAATATACAAATGAATCCTAATCTTTGTGCATTATACAATATTTTGTCATATAAAGGGTGTAACAAAAACAGCGAAACCTATTAATTACCTTCAAACTGGGGCTTCTACACATGAAACTGAACAACTTTCCCCAAGAAATCCATAGTCAATTTGCAAAAAAAACTAGATTTCTAAGCTAATCATCTGATGGCTAACTTAGTATAGGAAGTCAAAAAAATATTGCTACTATAGTGGGATCTTTGGGAAAATCTTATTCAGCTTCATAAGAAACCCGTGTTTAAAAATTTTCCGTTTGTGTTAGAACTTTTACATTTAGAATAAATAGTATCTATGTCAGAGCGAGGTGTAAATAGGTAAAAGACGGGTGCCAGAGCCAGACATAGATGTTCGTCATTTTCGAATGGGCCAGACCTTTCAGTAAGGCCTCAAACAAGGAAATGCCTTTTTTTATTTTTTACTTTTAATGACATTTCCAAGTTCAAACGGGGGCAATGTTTAAGAACCTCGTTTATACCTTCCGGACCATTTCACAAGCGCCTCCAAAATAAGAGTGAATCCAACTAATACCGCCCAGTTACCTTTTACCTGAGGGGGTGCAATAAACACCGCATTTAATGGGGCGACGGGACCCCCTAAATCACTCCCTGGTTTTATAACGGCCTGTATATGCCAGATGATATATTGGGGTCAACGGCTTCGACGTAATATAAAATTCGGATTTTCACCAAATATTCACAATTTTGACAATTTCCATAAAACCTATTTCCTTATAGTGACATTCGCATTTTCCATAATAAAAGCCTCTCAAATCTTTTATTGAAAGATAGTGGGAAATATTGCGGTTATACGGGAAAAAGGGACTACCTTTTTGCTCTCAAATAGGAAGATATTTTCACATTCAATCACAAAATATATTTATTTTTTTGATACTGTCACTTGACTACGCAACAAAAAGATATATTGCAAATCACTAAATGTGTGTTTTATTTTTACTAAATTAAACTGAAATATTTTTACTGTCCGATGCTTGTTTGTTTTCCGATTAATATACGAATGCATAAAACTAACATTATTGTATATAATGAATGAAGAAGTCGTTTCAGTATAAGTATCTCAGAAACCTACAAGTATTAAATTCATTTAGGTTGTAGTATTAAATGTTGCCATGAAAACGAAGGCGCCCTAATTTTTATCAACTCTTTATGGCCAAGCTGTACATTACGCAAAAGATTTTTCGTCAACTACATTTTAATGTGAATGAGCAACATTTTTTCCACGCAGTTTTTATTTTTGTAGAAAGACAAAGCTTGCCGCCAAACATCAATGTTAACAGCATTGATGTGTTCCGGCATGAAGATAAGATAGCCAGTTCCCCATTGCGTTGGGGAATCTTGGTAAGCCCGCTTCCATCTTCGGCATCATCATCACTTACCATCAGGTGAGATGATGCCAAGGGCTTACCAATTGAGGGTAAAAAAAGCTCTTTGTTTTAGTACGATGAACACAGAAACACTGGCAGGCAACATGAAACTCGACCTTGTGCTTCATCAAAGAGACGGAAGTGGCTATATGCCGAAAAAGTTTACATTTTAAAAAGTTGGCAGGTTTGAAATAGAAGAACGATTTGCCTAAAACTGAAAAGCACTTACACTTTTGATCTAAAATATTTTAGCGGACTTAATAAAAAAAGCTTACAGAGAAAATCTGATAACCACAATAATTTAAAGAAAATTTTGTAACTGGATGTTTATTCTAAACAAAGCGCCTTTTAAAAATAATGAGGAGGTCGACGGCCCCTTAACGAGTGTTTTAGGTAATCATTACTTGGGCAAACAAGTAAATTAGGTACTTACATTTTTGTAACATTCGGAGCTCTTGAAGGATGAAATTGGAATTATATGAGAGAATTTGTTTTAATGGAATAATTTTAAATACCTTTGCTTACAAAATTGTTCTCTTATCTCCATGCTTACAAAACATCAAATACCAAACACATAAAAAGGACATAAAACAAACATGTAAAATAAATTGGCGCTATACTTTTTGAATTTAGAACTTTATTATGTTTCTTAATTCTTTTGATCTGTGAAGTAAAAAATGACACGTTGAAAAAAATATACGCTCTTTTTGCAGCTCTGGCATTGACCTCCTGGCGTTTTCCCAGTTTCCCTTTTTAACAAAGAGTTTTCACTCAGTTACCCGTCGCCTGTAGCGTGCCGCTACTCATTTAGTCGGGTAACATGGCTTCTTATTATTTTGAGTAATTATTACATTATAACGCGACAAAATCACGACATCGCCATAAAATAAATTACGTACGCGATTAGACATGACCAGCGCAACGCGTGACGGCTCTCCTAGCTTAAATAAGGACATACAGGACAGGCATTATACCATTAAAATTATGTGGTTGATATAGAATCACTACATTAACTTACGGTAACTTATAAGAAAAAAGGTTGAAAGTTTTGTATACAAATAATTTAACTTAATCTTTTTAAAAGACCAAAGAGCTTATTATTTTTACCCGCGATTCTTAAACAATTTTTAGTTTCACCTAAAATCTAATATTATGTTATCTATACGTAGTATTTTAATTTTTAACCTTTACGAAATAGTCATTAAAAATATACAGGATTTTAAAAAAAAGTGCGTTTGAGATTTTAAGGTGTTACTTAGAATTAAGTATAGAATACAGGAAAAATATAAAAAAATCCGACATTCCTACAACTTTTATTTTCAGTGTCCCATACAAAATCTGGATATTGAATCAAGAACTTTATGGGAAACTGAAAAAAGTTGTAGATCAGATTTTATTTTTATTTTTCCTGTATTCTATACTTGATTCTGAGTCTATCTATCTATCTATCAGCCGAAAGACGTCCACTGCTGGACAAAGGCCTCCCCCAAGGATTTCCACACCGACCGGTCCTGTGCGGCTCGCATCCAGCGGCTTCCTGCAACCTTTACCAGGTCGTCGGTCCACCGAGTCGGGGGCCTGCCCACACTGCGCCTTCCGGTGCGCGGTCGCCATTCGAGAACTTTACTGCCCCAACGGCCATCTGTTCTACGAGCTACGTGCCCTGCCCACTGCCACTTAAGTCTAGCGATTCTGAGAGCTATGTCGGTAACTTTAGTTCTCCTACGTATCTCCTCATTTCTGATTCGATCACGTAGGGAAACACCAAGCATAGCACGCTCCATCGCCCTTTGGGTGACTTTGAGCCTTCTTATAAGGCCCATAGTAAGCGACCATGTCTCGGATCCATATGTCATCACTGGCAACACACACTGGTCAAAGACTTTAGTCTTGAGGGACTGCGGTATATTGGACGTAAAGATATTGCGAAGCTTCCCGAACGCTGCCCAGCCGAGTTGGATTCGACGATTGATCTCTTTCTCGAAGTTGGACCTACCTAACTGGACTGTTTGTCCCAGGTATACATATTCGTCAACAACTTCGAGTGTAGAGTCTCCAACCTTCAGAGGAGTGGGTGTAACACGGACGTTTGACATGATTTTCGTCTTATCCATGTTCATTTTAAGACCCACTTGTTGGGAGACTCTACTAAGTCCTTCAAGCATTGCGCCTAGGTCTTCCAAGGTCTCAGCCATGATCACGATATCGTCAGCAAATCGAAGGTGAGTGATGTACTCGCCATTGATGTTAATGCCGAGTCCTCTCCAGTCCAGAAGCTTGAAAACGTCTTCCAGTGCAGCGGTGAACAGTTTCGGAGATATAACGTCTCCCTGTCTCACCCCACGCTGCAGCCGGATAGGTTTCGAATTCTGATCCTGGAGGTGGACCGACATGGTGGCGTTTTCATACAAGCACTTCAACACTTCGATGTATCGATAATCAATTTGGCACCGTTGGAGAGACTGCAACACAGCCCAGGTCTCGATCGAATCAAAGGCTTTCTCATAGTCCACAAACGCCAAGCATAGTGGCCGATTATACTCTTCGGTCTTCTGTATAATCTGCCGCAGCGTATGTATGTGGTCTATGGTACTGAAGCCTTTTCGGAAACCGGCTTGTTCGGGAGGCTGGAAGTCGTCAAACCTGCGTGCGAGACGATTCGTAATGACTCTCGAAAACAGCTTGTAGACATGGCTCAGGAGTGAGATGGGTCTGTAATTCTTCAGCAGAGACTTATCACCCTTCTTGAAGAAGAGCACCACCACACTCCTGTGCCATGCTGTAGGCGTTCGTCCCTCGAGCATGACGGAATTAAATAGCTTCTGAAGAGCTATAAGTACCGGTTCTCCACCTGCTTTCAGAAGCTCAGCCGTAATTCCATCATCACCCGGTGCCTTGTTGTTCTTAAGCTGTTTGAGAGCCATTCTAATCTCGCACAGGCTGACGTCTGGGATATCTTCGGTATAGTGTCGGGACAATCTGGCTCTCGGGTCTTCAGCCAGATTGCTGACAGGTAAGCGTGTAGTCATGTATAATTGTCCGTAGAATTTCTCAACCTCTTCCAACAGCTCGGGCTTGGACGACACGACTCTGCCATCCTCGGTCTTCAGCTTTGTCAGTTGGCTTTGACCAGCAGACAGATCCCTTGCGAATACTTTTGACCCTTTATTGCGCTCGATAGCCTCTTTAATACGGTTGGTATTAAATTGGCGTATATCACGGGTCAAGGACTTGGAGATCTGTCTGTTTAGTCGCCGATACTGACAAGCATCTTCAGAGGATTTCAGAATCAGGCTTCGTCTTTCCTCCATGAGCTTGCTGGTGAGGTCCGAGATACGAGATGTTCTTTTTAAACGGCCGGTTTTGAAGGCCTTATTCCCAGCCGTTTGGACAATTTCCATGAACCTGTCGTTATAATTGTCCACATTTTCGCATTCTCCTAGGCATTCGAAGCGGTTGTGCAACTCGAGTTGAAAGCTTTCGGGGTTTTGGAGTTGGATAGGCGCTGGTCGGAGCGTGGACTTCATCAGTCGATATCTTTCTAGCTTTGTTTTTAGATTCAATGTGCCTCTTACCATTCGGTGATCGCTTCCTGTCTTCAGCGAGTTGATCACAGAGACATCATTGAATATTTGCCTTTTTGTCGACAAGATGAAGTCAATCTCATTTTTTACTACGCCACTGGGATGCAGCCATGTCCACTTGCGCTGTTTTGATTCTGAGTAATCCCTTAAAATCTCAAACGCACTTTTTTAACACCTGTATTTCCTGTAAGTTTAAATTCAAAAACTTCCTAAACATAGTTTGAAATATGTAATATTTTCAGCAAAAACATAATTTCTGTTTACCATTTTTCCAGTATTTTCCTTGACTAGTTAGTGGGTGCTTGACCTAGCCCAGCAACGGCGTCAACGGGGTCACGCCCCCGTGCACCCGCTAACAAACCGCGCCTACACCGTGGGGTTTCTTTTCATCCTGTAACATGGGACATTATACAACTATATAGAATAGAGCAGTCAACTTCTACCCATCTGAGGTGAGAACATCTTCAACTATCTACATGTCATTAATTCTACAGGGCGATATTTTTTTTTCATTTTGTTCCCGTTTGCAGCGGCTTTTATACTTAAAACTGAAGGACTGTCTCTGGGAAATCCAGACAATAGACGTAAAAAAATTGTATGAGTGTCTAAAACTTCTAAGTATTCGCACGTACCGAATTTTCTCCACAACTTTACATTGCTCTAACTTATATGTTTTGGTGGCTTTGGCCTTAGACCTTGGTTTGCCATTGAGAAAATAAGAGTTTAACAGTGGTGGTGCCTTTACGTGTGTGGGAGTGAGTGAAAATTCCTTCTTAGTATTTTGGTCTCTTATGAAAAGTCCAAAAATGTTTTAGAATAGACGCTGTAACTAATAATTGACCACGCTGAATACGTTAAAAACAACCGACTTCAATCGCAACAACTCTAATTTTGCTATGTTTTTGTTGATTTTCTCAGAAATCGGTGAATCGATTTCGATAAAATTTATATGGGACCACCTGTGAAGTATACCATTTTAAACAAAAAAAAAGAATTTTCCAAATCGGTTCAGGCGTCTTCGAGTAATCGGTGAACATACATTAAAAAAAAAAAGATTCCGACGAATTGAGAACCTCCTCCTTTTTTTGAAGTCGGTTAAAAAGCGAAGAGCACTGGTGCGTGGCTTCACTTTTAGTTTAATAATGCGCTAACTAGTACTAGTAGCTATTAATTAGGTTATCCAAAATATATCGAGTTTTGTAGGAACATGAAAGCGTCGATAAAATCGAGTAATAGAAATATTATTGCAGATAAAAGCAATGGTTTATCTTTGTGTATAACGTCGCCACCATACTACTATTTTTTTTTTCTATTGTAATTCATATAAATTGCATAAAAGGTGTGGTTATTTCTACCATTTATCAGAAAATGCACTACCACCCACCATAGTCAGCACCGGCTGCGATATCTTGGTGATGTCAAAAAAATCGGGAGATATCCATGTATTTTTCAATTTACCTAAAACAAGAATAAAAAAAACATTAAAACCATTTATTTTAAATACAATATGTTTTTGAATAATTACCTATTATAACCTGCTTATATCTGAAGGTATGTCAATTATTTATTATCAATCTACGGATATTTTATCGGATTATGGACAACGACGTCTCATTTTAGATTAGTTAACCACAGACTATTGTATAATTATCCGTTTATTTTCAGACCGTTCAGTAACTAATTTACAGGCCCATATTTATAAGTGAAACATATAAAAAAATACAGATACCATTAATAAATACAATGTACGCAGTTTTCATAGATATATATGTATATATATGTATGTTTGCGTAATTAATGTAAGGGTTACGGGAATTTAGTTGAAATCGATATGTTTCCACTGCTTAGTTATACAGATAAGTCATTAGGTATTTTATTGAAATGTAAACCCAATTTAACCCAAATGCGTATCAGAGGTAAAAGATGAATACGGATAGGTCAATATTGCGTTACAGAGAGTTGATTGATGTGGTCCAAATCTGCGTGATTGATTGAAAACCAAACATTTATATAACGGAAACGAAACTGGCTTTATGATTATGAAATTTTGTAAACAAACATCATTTTCAATAAACCCAAATACAAAGCTGAAATATACAAAGTTTCTTTGTATCATACAAAGTTTGACGTAAAATACACTGGAGAAACAAAAATTATTAATTGTTTCATTTCACTTTTAAGGAGCCACAGATATTTTTTTGAATCAATTGTTAAGTACGCATTGCAATTTTTTATATGTATATTTATAAACGAAATAATATGATATGGTCAGAAATAGACGAATGTTTTCTAGTTCATTGATGAACTAGAAAACATTCTTCACTAGTGTACACATGACTCGGTAAACGACACAGGAAGGAAGGGCTCACGACACGGTAATCCCATTAGCGTTAAGTCGCGCGACGGGCTTGACTGCAGTCTAGTTTAGTTATGGCCCTAGTTATGGGTTATGTGGCCCGCCTTGGCGATCAGCAGTGCAGCTCATGTGTCAGTCACATGTCACATGTGTCTACTGTGTAATAAATGAATGTACGTAAGTATTATAATATCTAAAACAAACCACACACGGTCATCTGGCCCCAAACTAGGGGATTCCCATTAGTATTGTTGATACACTTCAAATATCCACAATCGTTTTGAGAACAGAAAGTTATTACATTGTAATACAGAAGTAAGGTAGATACCGAACTGTAAGAACCATTCTCCACTGAGAAAGAAAATAATGTTACTATTGAATCGGAGAAAAGTCTTGCGAAGGAGATCGCAACTATGTAGACGAGCAGCGCGGAGATGAGCAGGTTTACATTATCACTTACTCGAATAACACGGATAAAGAACTTCCCTTTTAGCTAAACTATTGCATAGAATGCATTAATGCTTTAGAAAAAACCAACTCAATAGTGATTTTATGGCTAAAGGTACATGTTGTTTTGCGCTCCACAAATACCAAATGTCAAGATAGCCAGAAGTATCTAAAATTTTCGAATTTTCGAAACGAGTAACCCAATCTCTCATAAGCGCTTCTTTCTTTTTGTTTTATCATTATTACCGAACAAAAAAGAGGCAACAATAGGATTTTATAAAAAAAATTACCGCGCCCGTGTTTGATGGGTTGAAAGAACTTATTTAATGAAAGTATTGAAAAAACAATAGCCCTGTACTTATCTATATCGTATAAATTTTTGAGATTTTTATAAATTTCTACTTATTTCTACCGCTACTTATTACAATAAACATAATCGTCGTAACTAGATATGTATCATTGTTTTTTTTTTGCAAATTGAACCCAAACTGCTTAATGTTATTTCGTATGTTTGATCTTGGGAGACATTGTAAAAGTAGGTAATAGTATTTTTTAAACCTGATTTCTCTATCGTTTAACACATTGAATGCCAATCCCGCTCCGGGGCCGGGAAGGGATACCGCGACGGGAGGCCGACCCCGCCCCAGAGCGGGCTTGGTGCTAGCCAAATTCTAAAGTCGGCTCCCGCGTGAAGTAACCAGAGCTGAGTACAGAGCGGCAGTCAAAGTGTTAAGAGTAAATGATGTTCAAAATAACGAAATGTGTGAATAAACTTGTAGTTACGGTAATCTTACACGGCAGGTGTTAAGTTATTCGTGAACGACTCACGCGCGTCCCACCGATGCACATTCGCATCCAAAATAGTTTCTTAGTTTCGGAAACGACGCGAGGGTGAATAGAGTTGTCACTTTGTGGCGTGTATCCGGTGACGCGGTTGTGACAAATTCCTGACTTCGTCTGATACTTTTTTGCTTTTTCTTTTACAATGATTTCATTAGATATCTTGCCTTTAACTCAGTTTTTGGATGTAACTAATCCACTAGACTAGACTGCTGGACACACACTAACTAAAGCGATGAGAAGGAAACTTTTCGGGTTTTGTATGAAGGTTTTTTTTCTGCTAAACCGAAGTCTTTCTTAGGGTTCGATTCATAACAAGAGGGTTAACATTATTGTGACACGACATGACTATACAAGACCTAAAACAAACGTACTTACTCGTAAGAAATTGTTAGCAAATAAAAATACGAAATTCATAAAATACCTTAAAATATTTGTACTAAAACTTAGTTTTTTTATTAATTATAATATCTGTCACGTTCAGAGTAGGCAACGGCTCTGGCTCCACGTGTAATAAGACTAATAAGAATAAGACCAGGGGCACAAAAAACAGGGTGGGATTAAGATGTAAGAGGCTTGGCTTAAACTGCTTTTAAGAATTAAGTCTCAGTAATTTCGTCAGAGTATAATAAAATTATAAGGGCTTACCTTAATTAAACGATACGTTAGGAGAAAGGGAACTTTTATAACAATCTTCATTTAACAAAACGTGCTTTTTTAATTATAAACAGCAATATATTAATCAGCTTCTTGGACTAGCTAGTCAGTTGAACATATTTATACAAATAGCAACATTTTCATTTTCTTTGTTTTAAGCAGGTTTTAAGTCACATGCACCCAGCAGAAGTTTTTTCCTGTAATCTGCACTACCTATTAGATGAGAAGATGATATTTATTAAAAAGAAAATCGAGTTCTTGTTTTTGTATTTCTAAGTTAACGCAATTTTTTTAAGAAACATGCTAATGGTTTACTAAAGACAAGAATAATATTTTGGAGAAGAAATGTAAACTATGTTATCCAACTATTAACCCTTGATGTGATTTACGATATGAGGCTAAGTCGATATATTTTATCGTTTCCTAAAATAGAGATACGCGTTGCCGCTGCCCCGCTCTTTTCCCAGACATATTTCTTACGATTATGTACGCTGACTTAATCCAAACTTATAGGAACGTCGTGAAACGTCATCGTTAAATTTTTTACTTTTTATTTTTATTTGGTGCCAGGTTAGAATTTTAATTTTGTCCGTGAGCTTAATATAGAGAGTTAATATATAACTTTTGGGGAACGTATTTCATTAAAATATCTTTTCTTAATTTTGCGTAAAATTATTCTAGGTATAATAGGTATATGTTATTTTGTGAGATAAAAAACGAATATATTTATAATTTGTTGATGTTTTGTTAAAGGTACGTATATTCAGGCCTGATTATGATAAAGTACCTAAAACAAAAGACGTTAAAACAAATAAATATGGACTATAGATAATAATCATCATTGTCATCATCAGCCGAAAGACGTCCACTGCTGGACAAAGGCCTCCCCCAAGGATTTCCACATCGACCGGTCCTGCGCTGCCCGCATCCAGTGGTTTCCCGCAACCTTAACCAGGTCATCGGTCCACCGATAATCTATAGATAATAATGCCTGAGAGATAAAGTTATGTACTTTGCGAAATCCAGAAAACTTTTCAATAAACTTAGTTCCAAGGAAAATCAGGGAGTAAGGAGTTTCGGTTTTATGTTTGCGTCCTCTTTCTCCTCATGAATTATATTAGTTTTGATGGATATTCCGCTCTTTGTTTTTCTCGGTCGGTTGGTCCAGTTCTTGTATTTTATTTGTAAGATATTTTTGAGTTTTTTAACCTTACCGATATAATAACTTAAACACGATATTAAAAACACGATTGTTAAAACAATTGCGACACAAAATCCATTCAGTCGATAATTAAAGTAAAACTACAGGGCCAGATAAATAAACATAAAAACCGGCCAAGTGCAAGTCGGACTCACGCACCGAGGGTTCCGTATAAATTCATTATCACACATGTCTTGAACTCTATATTTTTTATAACTGAGTTGATTGAATGAAAGGTAATTTGCGGCTTACCATTTATGATGTATTAAAAAAACTACTTACTAGATCTAGTAACGAGATCTCGTTCAAACCAATTTTCGGTGGAAGTTCAATCAATCAATACAATCAAATCAATGTACATCATATATTTTTTCTAGTTTTATCATTATCTTATTTTAGAAGTTACAGGGGAGGCGCACATTTTACCACTTTGGAAGTGTCTCTCGCGCAAACTATTCGATTTAGAAAAAAATGATATTAGGAACCTCAATATTATTTTTGAAGACCTATCCATAGATACCCCACACGTATAGGTTTGATAAAAAAATTTTTTTGAGTTTCAGTTCTAAATATGGGGAACCCCCAAAATCTATTGTTTTTTTCTATTTTTGTGTGAAAATCTTAATGAGGTTCACAGAATACATCTACTTACCAAGTTTCAACAGTATAGTTCTTATAGTTTCGGAAAAAAGTGGCTGTGACATACGGACGGACAGACAGACAGACAGACAGACAGACAGACAGACATGACGAATCCATAAGGGTTCCGTTTTTTGCCATTTGGCTACGGAACCCTAAAAACACACATGTACACACGGAAAACGTGACCCCATATTTAGGTAGTCGGATAAATCTTAATTATGTAACCTATTTAAAGAGAAACTTTGTAATAATGTTTGGAACATTATTTAATGTAACAATGTATCTTTCACTACTTTCTACTTTGTATCATTTTAATGTTTTGTTGTTTTATGAATATATTGTTGTTAACGACACAATACTGTGGTTTTATTTAAAGGAAACAGTATTGGTTCTTACTCGAAACATTAAATGAATTAATAAATGTATTGAAAATAAGCCAAAACTGTAACTTATCACATTATGGACGCAATCATTAAAATATTGTGTTATATACTTTAATGATTCGTTTAATTGACATTCCATGTCACATCTTAGGTAAACTATTACAATTTGCACTATCGTAAATCTATTCGATTCAAAAAACAGCTGCTCTTACCAAAAAATACGAAATCCTATCCACGCTTTTATTAACGATTTTTTTAATTTGTCAATTGATTTAAATTTTAAAATATGCAGTCGCCCGTAGGGATATTAGTATGGATATGACAGTAATGTCGTAAACTTTTGCAGTATTTTTCCTTAGGCCCCAGTTATGACATGAGTACTAAACTAGGTTAAGAGGCTGCAACACATAAAATACAGCTGGCTCAAACGCCAACATAGCTTGCAGCATAATTCAGCATTTGCCGTCGGCTCCTGAACTAACCATATATACAGAGTGCAATAAAATTTATGATTATAAATATTTTTTATAGATAAAAGTCTAGATACAATAAGACATGGTCAATTCACATTTTTAATAAGCCTTATAAAACGCTGCATTTTTTGATGTTCCATTATAGTTCGAAGACCTGGTGAATAATGAGTAGCAGTTGAAAAAAGATCGAGATTCGAGAGCTTCCGATGTATTGTTGGTTGTTGGAGTTAAATAAAAATACCAAATGAATTGATGGGAATCTAACATTAATTAATAAACATATAGGCTCACAAATCAATAAATACACGTAAAATTGTAAAACAGTACCCTCTTTCGGGGCCAACAAGGTAAAAAACACATACAATTAAATAGTAAAATATTAAAAAAAAACATAGCTATAAATACACTTATCTTGTCTTCAATCGATCAAACAATGAAAAAACCGAAACTGAATATCTATAAAATGAGAAAAAGCGCATAAAATAAAATACAGTAAGTGCAATAATAATAAAATGAAACCGCAATGAAAACGGAACCCTCATAACATGCTTCACGTATCGAACTTTGCAAATTGCTGCTCGAATAAAATGAAATTCCATTTTTTGTCTGCACTGACTACCTACAAGGTAGTTTCACATGTTTGCTCTGAAACAGTTGCGTTTTGTATAAATTGTTATTGCATCTACCACTTCGTTCATACGCAGTAATACTTTTACACGTATTTTATTACTGCTCGTCTATACACCATCAGAGATTTGCCGGTAAGTATAAATACAATCCGTTTAGCATGTTGTTTAGCATAGCTTATTGGGCGCAGAGATTTAAAAAAATCATTTAAGAAACCAACAGACAAATAAAAAAGTACTTATCTAAATTCAGATAACCTTAGGGTTTACCTATGTATTTACAAAAGAAACGAATGCTTAAAATGTACCCCTGTCAATCTCGTATCAAGCCATTTTCGCTACAGGTGATCACAATGGAACATTATACCTAATACACACTAAAAACTCGAAAAACTTTAACCTCCACTTGGGTAAAAAAACTATAGGGTAACTATTGCCGTGCCGACATACGCTGCGATGTGAACAGGCATAATGATAACACGAAACATATAAAATTTTACGTCCTCTATGAAATTCCCTAACTTTTATTATTTTATTTGCGTAGTTTAGTTCAGCATAATGCAGAATAAAAATACCGAGCGAGCTATGAAATTTTTGCAAACAGCAAACTCAAGCAGAACGTATATGTTTTGGAGCTGTATTTGTACAAAACACTTTTTATTTATAAACACCCACTTTCGTAGCATAAGTTTTGAAACTGAGAGGTTTCTCTACGATATTTACACGCAGAAAAGCAGTAATTACCAATTTATGTGAGCAAACAGTAGCGAAAAAGTGAAAAAGGTTGTAATAAAGTTGTGTAACGGCCCCAGGAGCGAGCCAACTCGCATTAGGGCCGCTATGTACTCGATTTATAATATTTACGGAGAGGACGAGAATGCCTGAGCCAACGTGATATTAAGGTTTATTTACACGGCTATATTTAAAACGTTAATTTCCTTGTTTAAATTGAATTAAGTGAACCAGTAAAACGACAATTGTTTAACACGTTCACAGTCCAAGTGTTACTTGTAAACGTTTTTTTTTTCTGAACACTTTTTTGGTTTGCATTATAAAAAAAACACAGATGATAAGCTTTGAAATGTTGGTTGACAATCAATGGTAATGCTTGAAATAAATTTTACATTTTGATTGCTGGGTTCTGATTGGTTGTTCGGTATACACAGACGGTAGTCTTCACCTGAACATTTGCTCAAACCGTGCTAGTGGAAGTCTGTGGAAGCCTATATTCAGAGGCGGAAGTTTTACGGCTGATACGATGATGAAAAGCACTGACGAGTCATGCAAATGCTTGCCAGGAGCCTTGATTCTACTATGGAGTCACTGGTTCAAGATATGACTAGAATTGTACTCGTTAAATTATCTCATTTTGTATGGGCTCTATTTGATATATGACTTGTAAACTGAAAGCGAATCGGGAAACTCTTTACTCTGATTAATAAGGAAAGGATACCCTTCATTTGGAAAAAGCTCTAAGAAAATCCTTAAACTATCGAATTACTTTCTACCCAAACAAAGCAAGCACCTTTATAGTTAGTTACATAGAAGTGACAATATTTTATTTTATTTATTTTACAGATTTGGGAAATCAACAGCTTATTATAATATGACAGGATATAATACAAGGACTTATTTATAGCGTTAAGCCTTTACAGATTTCCACGGAAATATTTAAATAAAAATTACACAGGGTGGCTATCAGTAGCAAAAAGTAACAAGTAACAAAAAAAAAATTGTTTTTTACAACATATTGTTAAAAGAAGAAATGAGAAAGTGTGTGTGAGAATGGTGTGCGTGTGCGTGCGTGTGTGTGTGTGTGTGTGTGTGTCTGTGTGTATACCGTAGATCCGTAGATGCCGTAGATACCGTAGATCAGCGAAATATTTGAAACGACAAGAGTAATGAAATTTCCTCAGCATTCGATATGTGTGCAAATAAGCCATTACAGAAAACTTCGACAGAACATTACAGAGCGTACTGAATTGAGAATACGAATTTAAAAAAAAATGTAAACATGGGTAATGAGGGGTTCGTATGCAAGAAGCATCAATTCTTCCAGTGCTGGCAATCTGTTTTTTTATAAGAACAACATTGTACTCATAGCCGAAGATAAAATTACGTGATAAAAAACGGTGACCAATGGTGTTAATTATACAGATTGTAACAAAATAGATACAGGACCTGTTAACTACTCATCATATATCAGACTCGGTGGCTCAGTGGCTACTGGCTAGCACTCCTGACTACTGATCCGAGAGTCGTGGGTTCGATCCCCACCCAGTGCATACATTTCTGTAATGAGCAGATTGGTCTGGGAAAATTTGAAGCCCAAGGATCGACTCGCTAAGAAGAAGAACACGAAAATCGCTCGCATCAATTTACTTGTAATAGAGCCTTACACTAACACGTACACAACCCACTGTCTGCTTATTTGCGAATTCAGATTCAAAGTATATTTTGATTTTATTTCTACCAATGGCAAACGAGAAAGTTAGATTGTAGGTTATTAGGACCAATTGCACTAAGAGGGAAGGTATTAGGTACGTTTTGCGATCGTACACGTAGAATTTTGAATGGAATTTTGATTTCAAATGCGAGCAGTAACAAACATTTCTTTAAAGAAGCATATTATATCATACAGCAAGTTAATGTAAGGTAAAGAAAGATGATTTGAGGTTAATTTCTTTTTTATTTGTTTGGGTTTACAATACAGAGTACCTGTGGTGTATTAAATTGTAGTATATTTTATGATGCAAGTTTTTCTGGACAGATACGAGTATACTGTGAATGTAGTATATCTATTTTTTTTAAATACATCTAAAAACACGTAAATTAGTATAATAATAACTTGGGGCGCCATATTAACTAATAAAATTCTATCCCGATTAGTTTTTATTACAGGTTACTTTACAATTCTCTGCATCTCAATTTTGATGTCAAGCAATCAACTCCCGGCTATTGAGAATGCACATTGCACATCGTACTTTGAATTTGTCTCTCTTCTCGAGTTGCATCAAAACTCACGCTGCATACCAGATAAAGGGCCCAGGGATGTCAGTTTCGGTTCATGTGGAACCTCGAGTACAGAAACTAAAATAAACGAGAAACGTGATTTTTAAACATGGTATCGTTAAAATTTGCTGTTCACGATTATTATGTATTCATATCACGAATTAAAAAAGTCTGGTATTTTTTTGTATGGTTCGATCCTTCTTCTGAAAAGCAGTTTCAAAGATACTATTTTCAAGCGAAGTTCTGCTGTGTTTGAGAAAATACTTTGGTGGGTAGTATTGAAATAAAAATAATGAAGATGACTTGCCTACCGGCTTGGTTACTTTAAGTACTACGAAGATGTACTGCGTAGCACTAGAAAAGATACCAGGGATTTTTTCCAGACCAAGACACATTCGTCACGACCGCAATTCTATACAATTTCCAACTACACAGTAAACCCATTACCCCTCCATCCGTCTCTGGAACAAAGTGCGGAGCCTTATTCCTAAATTATGTGATAGCGGTCTAGAAAGTGCACACGTGACTACAGAATGACCGGTAAGATGACGATGAATAAAAAGAAAAAAAACTTGGTTAATTCGCAAAAAAGACATTGACTTCCATATACATATACAACAAGCAGACTATTTTTCAATTTCTCCAAAAAATCAAAATAAAATAAGGTACAGTTAAAGTACCAACCGCTTCTGCTCATGACTGGCACTGGAGAACCTCAGTACCCCTGGGATACGAGCGACGAATGACAAAGTTGCCTGTCTGCAATGACTGGCAGAGTCCTTGCATTTCCGTAAGTATACTAGCAGTTAACATAAAATTTTCATTTTCTTCCACTAACATTTATAAATAACGCGTTAGGTACATATTTCAGCTACTTTAAACATTGTTATCTATCGTAAGTAGTAACTCGGACAGCTGCCCCGAAATCGCCACAGGACTTACTTTTACCAGCTGACCTGAATAAAGAAAGAAAAAAGCGGCCAAGTGCGAGTCGGACTCGCCCATGAAGGGTTCCGTAGCAGCAAGTAACATAATATAAAAGTTCTTGTAGTTCGTTGTGTTCATGAAATTAAATGTTTTGTTTTATATTTTTATATTTGAGTTGATTGAATGAAAGGTAAATTTCGGTTTACGATTTATGACGTATTAAAAAACTACTAACTAGATCTCGTTCAAACCAAATCTCATACAGGGGGGGGGGGCACACGTTTTACCATTTTGAAGTGTCTCTCGCGCAAACTATTCAGTTTAGAAAAAAATATATATTAGAAACCTCAATATCATTTTGAAGACCTATGCATAGATAACCCACGCGTATCGGTTTGATGAAAAAAAATTTTTGAGATTCAGTTCTAAGTATGGGGAACCCCCAAAGTTTATTGTTTTTTTTTTTCAATTTTTGTGTGAAAATCTTAATGCGGTTCACAGAATACATCTACTTACCAAGTTTCAACAGTACCTATAGTTCTTATAGTTTTGAAAAAAAAGTGGCTGTGACATACGGACATTTGAACGGACAGACATGACGAATCCATAAGGGTTCCGTTTTTTGCTATTTGGCTTCGAAACCCTAAAAAGAAACTGCACGGTGAAAAATGATGAACTCTGATGAATGTTCTAAGATAGACATTATATTATTTTTTAAATTATAATCGAACACACACAATGATTGTCTGTTTGTTTATGTTTGTTTGTTTGTTCCACTTTCACGCTGAAGCTACTTAACGGATTTGGATGTTTGGTAAGTAAGTAAATAAAGCACTCGGCTAACACATAAAATACTTTTAATCCCCGAAACTAGAGGGTTCACGGAGGAATGCTTAAAAATTCAAAATTCCCACTTTGTCAGTAGATGGCGCAACCTTAACATTTTCTTTTTTTCTCTGGACGCAATTCTGAAGTCTACGCAGACGAAGTCGCGGGCGGTAGCTAGTAAAAAATATTTCTAGCCAATAGTATCCCACTGCTGAGAAAAAGGCCCCCCTCTATTTCTCCACACATCTTGATCCCGAGCCAGAGCCACCATCTTCCATTGATCCTTGAACCGGTCTATTTAGTTAGCTTACAAATAAGTTTGCTAGTCAAGACTAATGTTAAAAATTTAGAATAGCTAGTAGACACAGTAATAATATTTTTGATGCAATTATATAACTATTCGTTGCACTTTAAATCAATTGTCAACATGTTATAATACATAGATGCTTCAGGCGACTCAGGCGTATTTATTATTATTTTATACCGCACCATATGTGGAGAGCCCACACAGAATTCGCATTCCCTAAAAGAGACAGATGACATGAAACGTCTTGACAACTCTATCCGAGAACGTTCTCGGCATTGTATGCAAATCATTGCGAAACTGACGTATGTTGGTACATCTAAATGCAGGTCTCTTGGTACTCGTTTCTCATAGAACTTTAAATGTGATCGACAGAATTTGTAACCGTCAAGACAACGCACTATCTCCCGAATCGGAATGCATATATGCGTACCCACGCATGCGCATTTGCGGGTATATATGGGCGCGAGCATAAGGGTGCACGTATATATCAATAGGTATGTGCCTATGACTAATATATACGTATATACGTAATATGTATATAAGACGGGTCTCACTTGTAATTGAAAAAGTTTGAATATATTATGTAATATCCGACTGCATGGGACTAATGCTCGCTCTAAACTTGATGCAGTAAAGCTGCGTCCTGAGTTCAGGCGGCATTAAAAGCATAATATCTTAGCCCTCAAGGATACCCAAGATACTAATAATTATATAACCCTTTTGGTGATATGAATGGTCACAGGCGACTGTAGCCACTTCTCGTCAGGTGGACAGTCAGTTTTTTGCCACCATTGATCCAAAAAAAGCTGATCGACAAATCAGCAAACAATGATCTGGACATCAAAAATGGCGTATGTATTTAGTTTTTGTCTCTGTCATAGATTTCAAACTAGTGAACCAATTTGAATGCGCGCTTTTTATTTATACATCGTGGGAACATTCGTCTAAATCTATTTAAATAATCTCCGATTTTAGTAAAGTAATTAAAATGAACGACTGCCACAAGTATTCAGAACTGTTTATTCAGAAGATCAAAGGCTATATAAAATGGTGGACGAAACGCATTTTAAATTTGCAAAGTCGATACTGTAACCAGTAATGGGATTTTAATAGACGCTGCGATGCGAACGACTTTGATGGGCAAAGCTATTTATTTCAAAGGTAAACATGTAAGAAATAAAATCATAAGGCTATAAGATCGCGTTGTTTCTCTAACTTCGTTATAAATATTGCTTAAATACTAAGAAAATAATAGTTTACGGACTGGCCTCATTAACGTTGGTCTGCAATCCGATTCCGCATTGAAATCAATCTCGACACGGGGACTCCGTTACACAGTAAGTAGCGTCCAACAAATTAATTTCCCTGCAGCCAATCTAGCTCCACATGTTCCGACTTGTCCTTTTCTGTGGATGAGGCCAGTAAGGCTGAGAGGGTTTCCAGGTAATACAGTGTCTGCGGATAGGACATTTCACCAATGACAGTTCTGCTGCGTGGATAATAACCAAAAACAGACGCAAATATCGTTCGCGTCTATAACGCAGCACTTTATCTAAGCCGCAGCCGCGTTTTGAATCTCGGAACTGCACCCCAAAAACTAGAAGGATGCCTAAATTGTCAAGGCCCTATTGTAGCCTAACTACAACTTTAACCGCCTCCGTGGCCTAGCGGCTAGTCCGCTCGCGTCACATCAGGAGGTCGCGGGTTCGATTCCCGGCGGGGTCCAACTTTGTAGGACTCGGTTTGGTTGGTGGTAGGGCATTTTCTGAGCCCGCCTGGCTAGCTACCACCATCTTATCTAAGTCATGCCGCCAAACATCAATGTTGACAGCATTGATGTGTTCCGGCATGAAGATAAGATAGCCAGTTCCCCATTGCGTTGGGGAATCTTGGTAAGCCCGCTTCCATCTTCGGCATCATCGTCACTTACCATCACCAGGTGAGATGATGCCAAGGGCTTACCAATTGTGGATAAAAAAAAAACTCAGCAAATTACTAATATGTAAATCCGCCCGCATAAAGTATGTAAATGTAAACATTTTCCAAAAAAAGCGTGTAACATGTTTCCTGCTTCATAACCTCACGTAATTTTTCTCCCCGATAAGGCTTACCCGTAAATCGTAGGGCGACGGGGCGAGGCCAGTGAGGCGAGACCTAATAAGGTAATGACAATAATTTAGGATGCTGTCGGAGGCAAAGACGAAGCCGTTCAGTTGAGCCACTCTTTACTTTAGGCGTATTATACGTGTGCTGCGATGCCTTGTACACGCATTCGATGTGAAATATCGTTGATGATATGAAAGGAGTTTGTTTAAGGATCACAACAGATATATAGGGAGTTAACTTTTTTTAACAGGATGTTAAAAAAGTGCGTTTGAAATTTTAAGAAGCTACTCAGAATCAAGTATAGAATACAAGAAAATATTGGAAAAATCCGATCTGCAAGATTCTGAGTAACTCCTTAAAATTTTAAACGCACTTTTTTAACATCCTGTTTTTGATAGCTTTTCTTTATTTCTATTGCGTTTTTTGTCCGAATAAAAATTAGAGAGGCATGTAGTTTTAAACAAACTACAATACCATTAATAAATTATATTAATTATTAAGGCGACTCATTTTTAGGGTTCCGTAGCTAAATGGCAAAAAAACGGAACCCTTATGGATTCGTCATGTCTGTCTGTCTGTCTGTCTGTCCGTCCGTATGTCACAGCCACTTTTTTCCGAAACTATAAGAACTATACTGTTGAAACTTGGTAAGTAGATGTATTCTGTGAACCGCATTAAGATTTTCACACAAAAATAGAAAAAAAAACAATAAATTTTGGGGGTGCCCCATACTTAAAACTGAAACTCAAAAAATGTTTTTTCATCAAACCCATACGGGGTATCTATGGATAGGTCTTCAAAAATGATATTGAGGTTTCTAATATAATTTTTTTCTAAACTGAATAGTTTGCGCGAGAGACACTTTCAAAGTTGTAAATGTATGTCCCTGTAACTTCTAAAATAAGAGAAAGATAAATCTAAAAAAAATATATGATGCAAACTTCCACCGAAAATTGGTTTGAACGAGATCTAGTAAGTAGTTTTTTTTTAATACGTCATAAATCGTAAACCGCAATTTACCTACAACGAACTACAAGAACTTTTATATTATGTTACTTGCTGTTACGGAACCCTTCATGGGCGAGTCCGACTCGCACTTGGCCACTTTTTTAAGACTGTTTAAGTCGCTTCAATTTAAAAAATATCGTATTAACTGTTGTCGGTGTACAAGTGGAGACTTATATAAAGTTTTTCTGAAAATACAATTCAGAATATTGTGATATAGATTAAAAAAGATAAGATTTAATGAAAGATTACATTAGCAGTTTTTAAATACCTTAACATAACGGTTTAATAGCAAATAATTAAAATTATTTTTGTCTAACACTCTATATTCGTTCCGCGTACTATGAAAAAAAGCCTAAATACCTACATATTTCAATTGTTTGCGTGAAACTATTGCAGTAATCTTCTGAGTAAGAAATAACTTACTGAGTCTTGTTCCAAACATCAAAATTCTCTTCCTGGTTAGTGTCTGGAAAATGAACACACAGTCTAGTAAATTGCTTTGCTCAGATTGTCGTTTGTTTTCCGGTTAATGGAATTGGTTTTGTGAACTCGTATGCTCCATGGGCAAACAATTGAATGAGGTGGGTTTTGAATAAATAGTTTTAGGTGGAAAATCTGAAGGACACCCATCTCTTAAAGATAATCTGAGACAGGGATGACAACCCTCTCTGCACGCGTGCCAAAAGTTCGCCATCACTGATGTAAGAATTTAGTTTTTTTGCATTTTTCCACTTTTTTATTCTCTTTTTTGTTATTTTATCCAATAATAATATTACCTATGTATATTAATCTATGTATGTGTTTCTTATGTATCTGTGTACTGTAGATCTGTTAATGTTTACAGTTTACAGCCGCGTGCGAGCCTGTCGCGAACTTTTCAGCAATGAAGGTTTGAAAATACCTAACAAAACTTAAATTATTCGTACTCGAAATTCAATCGATCGACGTTCCAATGACATCGATTCATTGATAAGAAGTTAAAATAAAACTGATCCACGAAAAAACGCGATTGTTTTTTTTTTGAAAATCCCCAAGGGAAACCCTTAGGAGATAGTAGAAGGTATCAGTCACAGTACAAAAAACAATAAATTAATAAATAAAGACTTAACAAACTCATTAATCAACTACGAAATAATTTTTACTTCTCCATTAAAATCTTAACCCTATTCTAGCCGATAAGCGGCCGCGCGGCGGGCGGAAACGCCCAAACACTTCCGGTTCCATACGTGACGAATATCTAAAGTGTTTTACATATAATACGTTAAATAAATCATTAATTTTGTCATGGTGGTGGAATATGAAAATTATGCGTGAAGATATGAGATTATGCCACATGCCGGTGGTATAGATTAAAACGGACCATCCATTATTTTGCGGTAAGTTTAACTCACATTATTTTGACAGGAAAATATGTGATTAGGAATTTTCTACCCATTCCGTTCCGTTTCGTTCCGTTCCGGTGGCTCACTGACCAGAAGTTCTTCTGCAGGGGCGTTGAGGTCAGAGCATAAGGGATCATGGGCGAAGTTGTAACACCCTAAGTGAGTGGCTCGAGCACCGTGACGGTATCCAGCATCCAACCGGATCCTGAGGGTACGTGGGTGACACAGCCTCAGGTTCCGAGGTCATTTACTGAATCCTGCCGGCAGCACAGGAGACCGTTCGCCTGGGGGTGTATCAACTCTCGTCCTTGTGCCTCTATGCAGCTGAGATCTACCCAAGACACCAGTGGCCACGTAGATAGGATCAGGAGTGTAGGTGGCTTTTGCAGTCGGGATGGGGGCGGGGGGATGGATAGGGCCGACAAGTATACCAGCAACGAGTCAGCATGTGGAAGATTATACTTGGTGTGTAACATTTACAGGGAGGAAAGTATGACTGCTTGTTCTGAAGTAGTTGCAGTAGAAGGGTGTCTTCAGATTCCATTATACTGTCTTTTTAGGTTCTATGCTTTATCAGTAGGTATTTTGCGGAGATATCATGTATCAAGTTATCGGATGGATGCGCTGTGCTCTTTAATCCGTTGCGACTTGACGTTTTATTCTTTGTCCTGCATCGGTGTTACTGTTTTTCCTTTTTTCGGAGTTGTATTTTCCGTGTTTCGTCGAATGTCTCGTAATTTTGATGTTATTGAATCGGGCCTAAAGCTTTGTTCTCGTAGTTACACTATCCACTCTAATGGTTTCTTGGTTTTTGTTACAACTTTAACTTTATTACCAACCATGCTAGACCAGATGTGGCGATTCTTTTGTAAGCTGCACGCGGCGCAATATTATACAATTCAAAAGGCGTAGAAAGTGGTATTCAAATACTCATTTTTTACATCCTGTTTGCGTTCCTGGGAATCTCGTCGCCTAACTGTAACTTAAGGCTGTCTCATGTCTTGTCTAAAATACAATACAGCAATTTATAAGAATAACAGCACAGTCCTGAAGTTAAACCTAACTATGTATTTATGATTTTTAGTGCAGTAATTCGGTATCACATAACACTGCATTATCTGTATACACTTCACTCTCAGTATAGAGATGATATTTTAAAATGCACAGAAAATATTATTTCCACAAAAAACTTATATGTAACAAACACACCCATAGCACTGCATGTTATAAAAAAAAAAAAAAAAAAAAATCGTGATTAGGAATTTTCTACCCATTAAACCGAAAAACTTATAGAGGTAAATCAGCAAAAAAAGGCGTTTCATAAAAAGTATTACTTAGACGACAAATAAAGCGGGCACTCTTATTTAAGAAAGTTGGTGTACCTACTATGTGTAATTGTGTATAGTTGTAATTAACATATTTTTGTCACTCTTCTTGATTTTTCATGTCCCAAAATTATATATATTTTCCCCTGTTTAATTTCTATAATAACCTCAGCAACAAAACGAATTAGATATTTCACCCCAATAATGTTTTTTTTTCCTGATAAGAGCAGTTCAAAAGACGACAACAAATTTAAAATTTGCACAAAACACAGTTTCGTAGATACTAGCATTATACAGAGTGCTATTTTACCCCGAGGGCGCTATCCGCCTGTCCACTCGCCGCCCGTCAGAAGATGCTTTTATTCTTTTTACTCAACTTGGAACAAATTGTTTTGGGGTGAATTTTAAAAAACCTTAACATGGCGTTGTTTCACGGGGGGAAGGGTTTTAAAGTGTTAAAAAAATTACATACTATTCCCAGGTCAAACTTTAAGGGACTTTATCTATTGAGCTGCCAACCGGGTTATTTGCAATTCATTACTCTAGTGAAAACCCAAAAATATTTAGTTCTTCTAAAACGGCTGATCGTTTTTTTGCAATTCAGAAAAAAATTATACATGTTTTGTTGTTTTTCAATAATAGAATCACCAGTTTTCAGGTAAACACTGAATAACTATTTCTAAGCTTATTAAAAAATTTACCCGTATTTCATTCATTAAATCTCCATGTATAAAACACAATGTCAAAAATTTTAATGGGGAAAATTTAAGTACACGTTTTGTTGTTTTTCATAAATAGAATCACCAGCTTTCGGGTTAATAATAAATAAATATTAATTTCTAAGCGTTTTAAAAATTATATCCGAATTTTATTCATTAAATCTCCATGCTCGTTTGCCACCTCTGCCTTAAAAAAAATATAAAACAGAATCTCAGAAATTTTAATGGGGAAAATTTTGTCAGTGAATGCCAAGTGTAATAGGATTTTGATGCTTTGATCCAAAAGTTTGAGACCATTTAATTGTGCAACTTGGTGAACTCAATGGTTCCGGATACAACTTTTTGTTTAGGATTTGGGTGTATAACTGACAACGCTTGTTTAACGTGTGTAACTTTAAAACAACCGATTCCGATCAGTTTCAATTTTAAGCTCTAGTCTCCCATTTTTTTATTCCGACTAGGATGTATAAGATGTAAAGCCTTAACCGCATTTATTGTAACTTATAAAAAATATAAAAAGTAAGAAACCTAGAACGGGAAGTTGCTTGTGATCCTGCACTTTAGAAAAAATCCCAAAGGCACACGACGCGACGGTAGACTAGAATGAACGCACTTAAAAATTTACGGTAAGAATGAATGTATTACTAGTAATACATAATAATATCTGGGACAAATCACACACAGTCATCTGGCCCCAAACTAGGATTCTCTGTAGGTACAATGGGAATCAGAGACTGATGCACTTAAACAATTTAAATACATACATATATAGATATAATACACCCAGACACAGAGCAAATACTCATCTGCTTATCACAGAAATGTTTGCCCTGGGCGGGGATCGAACCCACGACTCTTTGATCAGTAGCCAGGAGCGCTAACCACTGAGCCACCGAGTCAGTCAAACTATTACTGTTATCGTAATCATGATTCTTCCAAGACGTTCATGGCTACATCAATTGCAGTTTAAGCATGCTTCTTCTTGGTGTGGAAGCTTCCTTTATTTGCCTTCACCCTCACGTATGATGTACACTGAGTAACCAATCTCGTTAACAAACTCTTTACCACAAGTTCCGACACCATTCACATAGTTGTATTTGATTGGCGAAGGTCTAAATTTTACATCTTTTAGCTTCCTCTCCCAACCTCCACTGCCTTAGATGTTTTGAGCCGACCATTACTACAGCATGCAGAATTCTGCATGGGATTGGATTGACCATACGGGCTACGTGGTGCAGAGATGCTTTTTGTTATTTACAATTTGTAGAATATTTTATGTATGATTTATGGAGCGAATTTACAATATCTATCGAATTTTATTCTTTGATCATAAGCTGTATTTTACGAACAACAATAAATCTCTTTTGACAACGAAGATTAGCTACCAGCCCTATGTGGCAGGATGACAGGCCATTGTAAATAGTTTTTGTATATTTGAAGATAAGCAAACTCCAAATTACAGTGACATTCTTTGACAGTCCATTTTTCAAATTCTTGTGATTTGCGTTTTATATTAGAAGTGGTTGAATTTGTAATTATCTTATTTATAGTCTCGGCTTGGGAACGTTTCGTATGAACCAATAAATGTAGTTCACATACTGACATAAGAATTTAAGTACATTTTCAGTTTTTCATTGTTCGTCACTACCACTCAGTAAACTCATACATTAATGTGGAATGGTCTCTATCAAGGCTCCGATTTAGCTGTAACCTTTCTGCCAATCGAAACAAATGACCTATTTGGCCCCTAAATAGCCCTAAATAGCCCCATTACGAGGTTCTCCGCTTCTTCTCGGACCCCCCCGCATAGAATAAAATATTCGATACGCGACACTGTATTTCTTTATTTAAGTGGCCTAAAATACGGGCAAATCAACCTTTTTCTCACAAATCGGTCAAAAAAATATATAAATAAATTTCAAAACCTCATTTTTCACATTGTTTATATTATTTAGATGCAAAAAAATATCGAAAAGTAGTCATGAAATAGTAATATATTTTCTATACAAAGTAAATAGTATGGTGTGTAAACGCAAACTACTAGAGTTCTATATGATCCATCCATTTGCATTTGTAAAATCGATCCGATAAAAGGAACTCTTTTAAGCACTGTGAATAAATAGTGGCACGAAAATTGAGTTTTTGACTTGTTTTTATTAAAATTCACCCTACTGTTAAACTAACCAGTGGATAAATAAAAAAAAAACAATCTATATAATATGATAAATTATAATAGACAATATTTGAGTTATAAACATAATCGGATTTATTACCGACTGGGCTTTGTGCTAGATTTGTTAAGCTTTTTCTTCTTAACGTACCCCATTAGTGTTCAATGGACTTGGATTGGATCTGGCCGAAACCAAAAAAGAAGACAAATTCGCTTAATCCTTAGATCAAACAACTCCTTTACAAAGTCTCGAGCATTGTCAAAGGCATCAAAGGTACGGGGCTACTTAAATATGTTAAGGTAGGCACTTTTGAAGCGGTCGTGGCTCAGTGCGGCTTGCGTGGTCGCATCGATCACGCAGGTTAACTGACTACAGACACGGTCATAACCTGGATGGGTTTGACTGTTAGTGGCATTTATCTCGACCGTTTCCGTGCTTCGCAAGGCACGTTAAGCCGTTGGTGCCGGCTGCTATCGCTAGCAGTCGTTAAGCCACGTCAGAGGCCTTATAGGCGGCTTGAAAACTTCTGACACTGGGGTTGGCTACTAACCCCACAACCTCCACCAATCCGGACTTGGCCCCCGTGTGTGGAGTATGGCCTAAACCTTCCCGAGTTATGGGAAGAGACCCGTGTCTCTGCAGTGGGGACGTAATGGGTTGTTAACAACAGGCACTTTTCGTGAATTCTACTCTCTAACAAAATAACTCTAACTAGTTTTCGTGCGTTATTTAAATCAAAATCTGCTTATTTTGTGATAAATAATTTAACTACGTTATTTTAAAATTGAAATTATCAATTTCTTCTAAATTGTGAAATTACTTCTAGTTTCCGTAAGTCGAGGCTAAAATATTCATTCTCAACACGATCGGCAATTCATCGATCTATCTACATAGCGTACTACAACGGATCCCGAACAGCGTGAGATAACGCAGCCGTAGCAAAAAGCCAATCGGGCAACCCATCTCATTACTAACTCATTGCGAGCAGGTTAGGGCTGGCACTTGGCTGACATGACATATGGGGCCGATTATTTAAAGCTAAAGTGTGCTGCTGTAAGTTACAAACAGAACATGTCAATTGATATACTTTTAGTGATACGTTAAAATTATGATTGAATTGTAAGATTTTGCCCCAGAACCGGGGCATGATCAAAAAAGTACTAGTTATAGCTGTACTAAAACTCTACTAAGATAGTTATACAAAAAACTGTGTAAAAGTGTAATTATCTGTTTGCAGCCTTACATTTTTAATTGTTAAAATTAATTTAAATAAATTAATATGTGACTCTCGTCACGAGTCAACCAAAGAGCCCTAAGGAGGTCAAAGAAATCTCATTTTATATTATCAATATTATCATACTTTATCCAAATGGTTACGTTTCAATTTTGCTCAGATACCTACATGAGAAAACAATCATATCCCTCTCGTAACTTACGAATAACCAGAAACACCAAATTCCAAACGACTTTGCAGCATTGAAATGCCCACAATTTATGACGCCAACCAAAGAGCCCTAAGGAGGTCAAAGAAATATCATTTTATATTATCAATATTATCATACTTTATTCAAATGGTTACGTTTCAATCAGTTTCAATTTTGCTCAGATGCCTACATGAGAAAACAATCAAATCCTTCTCGTAACTTACGAATTACCAGAAATACCAAATTCCAAACGGCTTTACAGCGTTGAAATGCCCACAATTTATGACGTCCATTAGTTATTTAGTTAATTCCGCAAATGCGGTGTTGGCAACACTAGCCGGCACGGGCAACCCTGACTGCGTGGCTCGGGTTGCCTATGCCTTCTACCTCCTAAAATTAAATTACCGCCAAGATTTACCGCCCTCGTTGGATATAATTAGGCAACAAATCCTACGAATAAAGTGCTAACAGTGGATTGCTCTTATTTTTAAACCTACCTTCTTATATTTTTTTCAAAGAAGACTTTGGTATTTTTGTTTTTCGCGGTGTGTCTTACCCTTACCTGAAACAAATAAGAAAATGTGCAATTTAGATAAAGGTAAATTTATGGGCGATGCCACCCGAGGGATGTACTCGTAGATCTGACAGACCTTGATAAAATGAGTACAGATTATTAAAATATGATTATCACAGACATGGATTCAGTATGCTCTACAACTGGAGTAACATTGTATCTTATGTTCTTTATTTAATTTATTTTGCAATATTCGATGCACTATTCGATTTAACAATTAGAATAGAATGATATATTATGGCATCTGGTGGTGTTATTTTGGTAGATAAGCTTCCTTTTTAGGGGTGAAAAAATACTATATATATTTTCGGCAACTGTGTGTACTTATTTTGTTACCCCTGAAAAGGGAGTTATCGTTAAAAACAATCCCGTATTTTTCTTTAGTATAAAGATCTCTTTGTGATTTTTCCTTCACCATCAGAAGTCTGCAAATAAATGTACTTTCATAAATTGGAGTGGTACCAGATAATCGTTAGTCTAAAATAACACTTCTACATTTTGGAATTGGTTCCTGTTCCGAGTAATTTACCCTTTCTGTATTAAAATACATTATAAAAGCTTTAACCATACCTACACCTGCTTATTTCGATCTCATTCCCAGAACGATTTCCACATTTTAGTTACCCACTAAACCTGACCAGCTAGCAAGGAAAATTAAGTCTAATTGATATATAGCTGCTACCCGACCTTATGTCACAGTAAATAAATCGTTCTAAATGGCCCGGCATCTCTCTGATTTTCACCCGACCTCAGTTGAACCCTGATTGATACAAATTCCTACTCTATATTCTGTGAGACCAGAGCTGAACAACTTTTTTAGGGTTCGCTTGCGAGTTCATAAAAGCGTAAAATAATAATTTACAGTCTCTTTCCCTGTTGTCTTTGCATGGGATTTTCCAGAGTTTAATATAAAGAATGACATCTGTCCGTTTTCATTGAGCGTTTTATCGATTTCACTCCGCCCTTGTCAATGATGGGATCCGTCAATGTGTCACGGGGGCTATTTTTGTTTATTTCACCGCACGCGATGTTTGAAGATGAATTTTTTCTAGTTTTACAGAATTTTTTTGGTACTGCTGGTGTTGCATTTTTTATTATGGTTATATTATAATACTGTTATACATACAGGATGTAACAGAAAGGTGTGGTAAAACTTCATGATGGGCTTTTACTCGTCGAACTGAACAACTTTTGTTTTACAACTTTGTTCAAATCGCAAAAAATTTTTTGGACTTTTCATACAAATCGATCAGCTGGCGAACCAAGTTTGTATGAAAAGTCAGAAAATTTCTTTGCGATTTCAACAAAGTTGTACGACAAAAGTTGTTCAGTTTGATGGGTAAAAGCCCACTTTGAAGTATTATCACACCTTTCAGTTACACCCTGTATAATAGTAAGAACAGTTTTTTGAAGATTAAAACTTCAAAATTGGAACATAACGTAACAATGTAGAAAATTATCAAGAATGGATTTTTCAAATATCGATCTTTTATTCGGGGGGGGGGGGGGTAATTGGGTGTTATACTAATATTTGTAAGAAAAACTGAGCTTACAATTTGGGGCTGTTTACATCCGAAGTATAGATGTAAGAAGCCGCAGAAGCTCGCCTGGTGACTGTATTAAACTCAGTTTGTTTTCAAGAGCCATTTTGGGCAACACTTAACTTATATTTTTGAGGATTTTTGAGATATATAGGGTGACCCTAAATTAGTTCTTGATACGAAAGGCTATGCATGTGCTCATGATAACAAACAACTTTCCCTAAAGAACCCATAGTCAAATCGCAAAAAAAATTTTAGACTCTTCATACTAATTTGGCCGGTAAGTTCATCGATTTGTATGGAGAGTCAAATTTTTTTTTGCGATTTGACTATGGGTTTCTTAGGGAAAGTTGTTTTTTATCATGAGCACATTCATAGACTTTCTTATCAAGAACTAATTTAAAGTCACCCTATATATTTTTGAGGTTTGGACGTGTCTGTGATGAGTGAAGATGAAAATGACAGATACATATTTGTATAGTTCATTCCAATTAAAAAAAAGCAAAAGGTAAACAAACTTACTATGGAAATGACACATGTCAATGTCAGATGCATACTATCTTTGTTTACCTTTTGCTCTTTTTGATTGGAATAAACTATAGCGATACCTGGAGGCGAACGCCAGCCTTTTTTTAGGTTAGGTGATTTTCTCAATAAAAATACAGGATATACCATTGTTACTTATCAAGTTTTTAATAACAAGAAACGATACTTATATATAAAAGTTACATTAGTTTTCAGTAGGTATAAATGAGTGCTGACTATGATTATTCCATAGTCAGCTTAAGCTTTTAAGACTACTTGGTGCTCTAAAACTCGAACTCAAAGATTCGGCATGCAATTTTCTAGCTATTAAAATATCCAAAGATGAACCGACTCTTGTTAACTTATGTACTCGTATTAGGCATGTAAACAATACCACATTGTTTATTTTGGTCGCGTTGAGTATCAATTGACAACAATGTTGTATATCGCATTCCTGAGCGATGAAAGTGTAAACGGGAACAATGGAGAGCTTACAATAACATTATGTATCAGTGCGTACGCGCGTGCTGCATAAACATATGTATAATATTAATAATACACTACCTATACCACAGAATATCTACATAAAAAGAATGATAATAATAGCAGATAATAGTATACGCATGTATAAAATCAAAGTAAGACTTCTGCCAATTACTTTGATCTGTATTCGGTAGGTTTAAAGGCACCCTTGTTGTACTGCGGTATAAAAGAAATTCGCATAACTGGACTTATAAGAATTGTCAAGAAAAAAATGGATCTAAAATAGGTTAAGAATATCAGCAGTTAGTAGGTTGTTCGTGGATGATGCCCAAAAGTATGCAGCGAACCTGCTAAAATTATTAAACGCAATCAAGAGATACGGCAGTTTATGCCGCATATTTGGACACTCGCATGGGAATCAAAACCTATAGGGTTCCCGTATACCTAAAATCATGAAATTTAGCAACAAGCAATGCTTATAGCACAAGAAAAAAGTCCGAAAACAAATCAAATTCGTTACATCACAAAATTAGGCAGTGATGGTGACGTTGAAATGTATCTCTTTATTTAATTTGAACTAAACCTGTTTTTTAAAAAAAGGCCAAGAGACTATTTCCCGAGGTTTAAATATCCTTCTGTACACCTAGAGTTTTGTCGTCATAATTTAATATTACATCAGTAATCTTGTTGCAAACCTTACTGAGTTACTCAAATAAGGTAAATGAAATCAACTTTTTGGAGAAAGATAATATTCTCTGAACTAAAATTCCTAATGACTCACTGTTGGTAGTGTCACCCATTTCTTATAAGTATCTAATAATACATCTGATGCATTTACAGCTACGTGCATTGTTATTGTTACTCAAACTGTGAATGAACAGAAATATACTTTATTGGTAAACTAGCGAGACAGAAGACAAAATCCCCGTCTCATAAAAAATAGTCAAAGACTGATTTCATGCCGTAGTAGTTAGCGAAACGAACTTATCCGTTGAGAGAGTCATCGGCTCTATCCTCGTCCAGGGCAAACATTTGTTTAATGTGCAGATTTGATCTATCAATCTCTCGTTCGCATAGTACAGCATGAAATCTATGAATGTTATGATTATTTGTAATCGTGTTGAGACAATAGTTCATTCAGTAGCTGGCAAAATTTTAAATATACATGGTAATTAATCCCAAAAACTAAGGTAATTTTACAAAGAACCTACTTATAAACCTAGAGTTTTTATCTGCTGTCCTATTTTGTAGGACACTCCATGGGTTCATAAGTTGTATGATGTTTTATTTCCTGTTCTAAAAAAGCTTTCATTCATTAACACACTGTCACTGCAGTCACAGACAGTGAGTGTGTCACTTTGTGGGCTAACGTTATGTATGACTAAACTCTTCTAGACGGCGATTTAAATACATACTACGGTGAATAAGATAGGGCAGTAACGCCGACGTTTTTGTTTGTTTTTCACGTGTGTTGCCTGGAGTTAGGGTTACCAGATGAAAAAATTAAAAGACCGGAGAAAAGGCCTGATTTCTATGGAAAAGTCCTGAGATTTTATTTTATATTTTTTTCTATCATGTGGAGTGATCTTTACAAATTTAAAGTCGTCAGTCGTCGTCACCCACACAACACAGATATCATGAAAAAAAAATTCAAAGATGCATGAATGAATACCTACGCCGTTTCTGTAATAAATAATAATCAAACTTTTATACATATACATAAGCAAAATGCAAAATTCTAGTAAGCACTTAAGTATACTATTTTCTATTTCGAAACTTAAATTTTACTACTAGCTTAAGCTCGTGACTTTGTCTCCATGACAAAAATATCGTACACTTTCACATGTATACTATTAGTAGGAGAAATTAATTTATCTATAACTATACTAAGGTTTACTCTTGTCTCAAATAGAGAGTCTTGATAGCCAAACTTACCCAATCTCGTGACAGAATATTTTGATAAGAAATAAAATAAAATCCTCTGGAAACCTATCCTGGAGCGACGGGATGGGATGGGAATATTCTATCTTTGAATTCTCAAACTTCATGTAAATATTGTGTTTGCCAACGGAAATTGCTACGAGATGCTGTTTATTCTATCATCTTTTCGATATGATAAATATTCGATCACGCAAGAGTGTAGGAGGAGAAATATAATACAGAGCTTTTTTTTTCATAACTTTTGTTATGAAAGTTAACAACGTTCCTGAGGAAACAGAAAAAAATTGACCACTCCTATACAGAATTGGCCGATCAAATTAATATAATACGCCCGATTTTTTTTCACCATAGGTTTTTGGAAGACTTGTTCAGTTTCTAAATAGAAACCGCTGTGAAGTTCTGCGGGTGATAAAAATGTATCCCAATATACATGAATTAATTCTTTATTTTATAAAATACAAGTCTCAGGCTTGTCTAGATAAAGAAAAGGGTTCATAAAAATATATTTTCCATTATTAGTTGTGGATAAAAAGTCATGTTCATAAATAAATAAATTATATAGTATCCATAAAGTTTTAAGGCCGCACTGAAACTACGTAAGTACTTTATAAAATACGTAGATATAACTATGTCATTTTCGTTGGCAAGACATGGCATTTTGCGAGATCTGGCATAAATTCATAGCAGTTGCATTTGCTGAAAAGTCTTCGCCTTTCTGAGTCTCGATTCAAAAATTCAATGTACCCTCATCTTAATCGATAGAACTTGTTTCAGATTTGTTGATGATTTGTCTTTAAAGCGAACCTTATAATCCATAAAAGGTCGACTGGTCAATTATAGAGGTACTACAGAATAGTTATAACTACGACCGTGGTCGGCTCAACTATAATGGTCCGCACTTTTATCGATTTGTTTATTTCGTCTTAACCTTCACCTAAATACGACTAAGTATGATGCCTGTTTTATTATTATTATGCAGTACTATCCCGGACACTTCGACAAACTGTCGCGTTATATTGCTTATTACATATAAATATTACGTTTCGGTACAAGCGAAAATGTGTATGTCTGGTCATGTCTGGTATAGTGTTCATTGTTGTATGTTTGTAGCCTATGCGTGTCTGTCCGTGTATTGTATGTCTAGACCGATATAAACGTATTTTTTTTTACTTGAAAGCAGGTTTCTTAGCGGTGTTTCTTATCAACGTTTGATCTAATCTAATCTAATCTAATATCTGGGACAAATCACACGCGGTCATCTGGCCTCAAACTAGGATTCCCTGTATCTTGGGAACCAGAGACTGATATACATACACATATACTTTTTTCAATACATACATATATAGATATAATACGCCCAGACTCAGAGCAAACAATTCTGCTCATCACAGAAAAGTTTGCCCTGTGTGGGGATCGAACCCACGACTCTCGGATCAGAGGTCAGGATCGCTAACCACTTAGCCACCGAGTCAGTCTATTGATGAAAATCAGTTCAGTTGTTTTCGAGTTATTCGACTTTTACTATCTGGGTTGATACTTTTCTTAATTTTGCTTGTGTTACATTACATACATACTTACGCCTTATTCCAAACCACGGATCACCATTCGCTCCTATTCTGACATCTGTTGCTTCTTTCACATGCATTACTCCTTACATGCATGCCCGTCGGTTTCGGGTACTCCTTACTTGGCCTTTTCAAAATGTCACCAATTTAGTTAATATAAGTTGGCCATGAACGTCCTCCCGACTAGTATTATAGCCTTTTATTCGGTTCTCAGGTCAAGACAAACAGTTGGCTCCCAAAGTAATGACTTCGAAAAGACTTCGCGTTTATAGCTACTTCCACCTATCGTTGACGTAGGAAGGTCAGGGAATGAGCCGATGGTCTATACTCGATGCTCCGACATCTGGCAGACCTTCAAGTCATCATCCAATTACAACTAGCAAGCCACAAGAAGCGTAAGAACTTGAGTCTTGCGCAAGGTTGTCTCAGTAAAAAAAGTGTTTAAATATAGTAAAAAATCGAGACGGTTAACTAGGAAATTAGACTGAGTTGAATGCTTTTTTACCAATAACAATGGCTTGTCTAAGATCCACTCGACCGAAACTGAGCAGATTTTTTTTGATGTAAAAATCATACAATGTAACAAATGTTAAAAATTCAGGCTTCTTGAGTCTGTAACAACTAGGTATTGCCAAATATTCTGAATCAGTTTAGATACTCCTTAAAGAGTAGCTTTGAAATATACAGGCTGTAACAAAAAACGCTAGCAATACTGGGCTCTTTCTCATGAAATGGAACAGCTTTGGAATGAAAGGTGGTGATTTCGCAAAAAATGCATACAAAATTTGTTGAGCTGCTCGATCGATATGTCAAAAAAACTCTACAAAATAATACCTACAAAATCGTTCAGTGTCATGAGTTTTTACTCAAAATAAACCTTTTTGTAACTCCTTACAGGGTAGCTTGATTTTACTATTTTCTCTTTGGTCGTGGGGCACAAATTAATATTAACAATTAATATATTAATAAGAAACAAGGAAAAAATCATAAAACACTGGAAAACAAAACAATAAAATTATTTGTTCTGTACCGCGAGAATTGGATATTTTCGGAATTAGATGCAAAGAACGAAATTAAGATTTTCGACGTCATACCTCATTAGGTTTATTTACCTTGTTTCAATACGTTTCAGCGATGAAAAAACAAAAAGAACAATAGTAACTTAATTTCATATAAAATGTGAAGAGAAAACGAGCTTCGCGCGGCGTGTGCCGTCACTCAACAAGAAACGCAGAAAATTACATCATTTATTCAGAATTCAAATAGCATTCCGTATAAATGTAATTTTCGCTTTCGTTTCATTCCATTTTTAATACAATCGTTTTACAAAACAAATGGACCGACGTGCATTAGATTTCAGATTTACTACGACAGATTTTTTGATTTTCGGCACCGAATACATTTTTTACGAAAGCAAATTGTAAAGTCGCAAACAGAAACAAGGAAACTGGGACCATTCTGGTTTTTAGACAATTCTATTGATTGTTTTTTGGTGAAAAGCACACTAATTTTCAGATAATGCTTCTAAATAAAATCAGTATGTTGGTCGGTGTCATGAATAAAGTCAAAGTCAAGTCAAAATATCTTTATTCGAAGTAGATAGCATTGTATATTTTTCGCAGGTCTTTTTTTAATCTACCTAATACGAACTTCCTACCCCTCGGGACTCGTATCCCCTTTGATGATAATGTAAATTTTTTAAGGTGTTACAGCAAGAAGATTTACATTTTTAGGATATCTAGAAAATAACTGAATAAACTTTTAAATAGTGATGGACATTTTTAAGCGTAAGTTTAAGCAGAGCTTATGGACAGTGAAGATGGCCAGGTGAAATAAGGGGTCTAAACAAATACTTTGTTTGCCTACGCCTGAGCTTGAGTCTGTACAGGGCTTGAAATATCGGTGTAACTTAGTTAAAGCACAAGTACCTTTTTTTAAAAATATTTTTATACTTATTATTATTTATTTCGAATTAATTTACATATTTTAAATAAAATACGTATATTCCTGCGCTCTTCACAAATTGTGGTCAGATGGTACTATGACGACGGTACTATGACATAAAACTACAAATTGTACTACAAATTGTGGTCAGATGGTACTATGACGATGGTACTATGACATAGATATGACGTCTATTAAATATATTTTTTATTATAGATTATCATTAGTATAGTATTTTATTTTATTAGTAGTAGGCAGTACTGTATGGAACAAGACATCTAGGTAAAAAACTAAGAGGAAAGGAAAGCGACACTGCAACTCGGCGAGCGAATTTCCAAGTTAATGAGTTAATGAAAGTGCTCGCCCGACGAACTACTTGTTCTTGTTTATAGGCGGTGTCGGATTCACCTGGCATTTGCTAACTTTACGTCTACTTGGGTGATAAGAAAATTAGCAACGAATGATTAACTTATTAAAACACATGTTGCATAATCGACTATAAAACGTAAAAGAATTTTAGAAGAATTATACGTATGTAATTTTAAAAACCTCCCAAACATAGTGACAATTAAGTAACGGGGGTTATTTCTTTAAAACGATAACATTTTTCTGTATTCCAGAATCATTTTAATTGTACCTTATCTGATGCATATAATATGGATTTCTGCAGTATGTCACAACCAATTATGGGATATAATTATTTTTTTAACAAAGTGTTTAAACAAATGTTCAGTTTCGTGAACTGACAATTACTATACATATTGCTACATCTTCTTACATCTTCCTTGCCCGGTGAAGTTGTAAAGGCACAACGGCCAACTGCAAACAGTCCGTTCGAAAAAAAGCACCTGTTTATCCGTTATATGTGTTACCTACCTAATAAATTTATAAAAAAATATATATTTACGTGCGTTAAAATTTGGTGACGTTAAGTTTTAAAGTTTACTCATATAAGAATCATAACTTCTTAATTGAAGGTTATCACGAAACTATTTTAAGTTTAGCACGTCTGTAAACTTAGTATCTTAGGTACCTAGTCTTTTTAAGGGTCGGCGCCCTCTTTAACTGAGATTGATGTTCCCGAAAGCTTTAGCAAACGTTTTTTATTATATCGCTAATAAGCAGTCAAAGAGATGAAGTAAAAAGTACTTTAATTAATGAGCACAAAAATGTGCGAAAAAATCATTTAAAAATACCTAGTAGCAATTTAGCGTTGCAGTTTTTTATTATTTATTCGCAATCTGATAACGAACGTTATATAGAAAAGTGAATTGTCGTTTTTCATCCTAATGGCGAATCAAGTGGAGAGTAGTCTCTTAAAATTGGAAAAAAATATTTTTTTTTATGAGCTATGTTTTAGTTCTAGTTAGTTGGAATGTTTTTTATTTTACTTGTGTACTAAGTATTTAACCTTAATTAAATTAAGATGTGAAATAAAATGAAAATTTTATTATTTTTATTTTGACGCATTTGGAATATTTTCTGTACCAGCACCATAATTAGGTGGTACTAGTTCTTAGGTATACTTGCATTTTTAACTACCTACCTATAGTTAGTACCTAACACAATGACCATCAAACTATAAAAGCAGACAAACAAAAACTAACAGTCTATAACAGACAGACCATTAGTTTTTAGGGTTCCGTAGCAGAAGGGATCCAAAGAATTATAATGGTGTTACGCTGTCTGTAAGTCTGTCTGTCTTATATGTAAATAACTGTAACTTTTGAACTGTAATAGGTAGCCGGCTGACATTTTCACAAAATGATAAGATACTACTTTTGAACTCAATAAAAAAAAACAGGCTGAATACATAACACGAACATTCAACTTGCGCTTGGCAGGTTTATTTATACAGGGTGTTAAAAAGTGCGTTTGAAATTTTAAGGGCTTACTCAGAATCAAGTATAGAACTCAGGAAAAATATTGAAAAAATCCGCTCTTCAAATATATTTTTTCAGACTCTTATACTAAATCTGAATAGTGAATCAAGAATTTGTATGAAAAACTGAAAAAAAAATTGAAGAGCTGATTTTTTAAATATTTTCCTGGATTCTATACTTGATTCTGAGTAACCCCTTAAAATTTCAAACGCACTTTTTTTAACACTGTATATTTGTATATTTTTTGTCATATTGTTCACTGTTGAGCTGTTTCTTATACATATAATGGCCTTGCCCTGAGCCATGTTTGGGACGTTTGAGTCATTCTTGGTAACGTCAGATCTTCTTGGGTCTTATAAAGTGTTGATGATTTAAACACACTTGGGATGACAGTTGAATAGACCAGTGTGTTATTATGACGAAATATCTAAAAGCAGTATATTATAGGTAGGTACTTATATAAAGTTATGGAGGTCATTAAGCTCATAATTTATGCTCCACACGCAGTTCGTTAAAAAGTCCCTCAAATTTTTAATATAACCACAAAATACATAGCACAGAAGGTCCGCTCAATACGCTCACTAAAATCGTAAGCCTCATGCTTATAGACGTATACGGTCGTTCTAGGCAAGGTCACTGTGCGATCGAGACGTTGCCTCGAACGAACGTATACTTCTTTATAAGCATGTATATGCTTACGATTGTAGTGGTTTGTATTGAGCGGACCTTCTGTACTATGTACAATATTTGTGGTATACCTGCAGATAGGTGCTGTCGAGGCATTTAAAGGGCATATCATATAGTATAAAGGAGCCATGAGTCGTCTCTCACAAAAACTTATAATTTAAATGACTTACTTCATTCTAATGAAATTTAATTCCCGCAAGCATAATGCTAAACTCTAATATTCTATGATTTAAAAAAATATACCAATTTTATGCGTTTTAAAATTACTGTGTAAGTAAAATTTTATGTCACGAAGACAACACGTATTTTTCAAAAAGTCAATTGTGTAATGTATATAAGAGTTTTATTTTAATCGACCTGTCCATTTACAAGAAATTTAAATTATTTTGTATAGGACACGACTTGACCCGTAAATCAATAAGTACCTGAAACGAAATACGGAAATTGTATAATTTATAACTTTTTGAATAATTATGAAGTAAGTCTGACTTAAGCGCCTTAAGCCGCGCCCACGCTCACTTGAACTTGGCTGCCTCTGCGTAATGATGTTAAACGGATTGCGCCACTTGGATCATCATTATTTTCAAGGTCATTGGCATTATGTCATATAGCTGTAGTGATTTTTTTAATGTCACTGTATTTCTTTTTTATATAAAGAGACTGGTAAGAAGACGAACGCATTTTAAGAATAAATAAAAAACTAATACTAATCAAATTAACTAAAGTACATAATGTAAAAGTGGGACATTGCAGTGTTAGCTTGTGTAGAATATGTGTGGTCGGTCTGTTTGTCAGTTAATTAGTCACCGAAACTCTTTTTGAAAATTGGAGAGAGAGGGAGATAAATAAATACTTAAATGTTAAACAATTTTGAAGCAGTTTCATAAAATACATATTAAAGACTACAGTTTTATTATATGTATAGAATATAGATATTAGAGTAAAAATACATGAAAAGATCTTCTTCAAGCATTTTTATGGAATTAAAAATCTAAATAAGCAACCAAGGAGACCATTTCTTTACATCATAAAACCTTATGGTTCTCGCTAAAACATCTTACGATTATGTCTACTAGACAATTTGGCGTATAACAAACTAATCTTGGGAACAATATGCCTGCCTTGGCGACGACGACGGTGAAAACAAACATGGTTACACGAGCAATGTTGTTGTTCCTCATATCCCGGTACAGGGATGTATTTAGAAAAGAGATAGGTAGGGTTTTAAAATTATAGGGCACATAAAGGTCTCTTCCGAAAACTAACGGGGTTTTCACCAATTATACTGAACCATTTTGTACAAGAAACTTATATTGAATTCTAAAAAAGATAGATAGAAATCGACTTTTCATACGAATCCGTCACCAGATTCGCCATTTTTAGGGTTCCGTACCTCAAAAGGAAAAAAGGGACCCTTAGGCTGCGGCCTAGACGCAAGCGACGGCGACAGCGACAGCGACGGCGACAGCGACACGAGCGACTTGATCATTTCCATTGATTTGTATGGAACTGTTTTGGACGACAGCGACACGCGCGGCAACACACGAGCGACGAGCGACATTTCAAGGACGTCGCGCGTTTAGGGACGTTCTTCTTTAATCGATAAACCAGTTTTAACTATCGATAGTTTGAGTAGAAAAAATAGTTTCAGATAATAAAATGATAAAGTTTGATACTAGCTGGAGTGCCCGGCTTCGCTCAGGGAGTTGATATCCCCCCGCACCCTGCGCCTCACCCCCCTCACCTCACCCCCGAATCACCCACCCCCTAACCCCGCACCTCGCCCTTTCGCACCCCGCGACTCACCCTCCCTCGCACCCTGCTCCTCCCTCTCCCGTACCCCGCATCTCCCCCACCCCACCCCTCTGCCCCCGCAACCCGCGCCTCACCTCCGCACCACAGTCCTCCCCCCGCACCCCGCGCCTCCCCCCCGCACCCCGCCCCCGCACCCCGCGCCTCAACCCCGCACCCGCTCCCACCCTCACCACCCCCCCGCTTGATTGATTATGTACTTAGAATATTATCGAAAATTTCCACAGTCATCCTTTTGTAATATAAACGTTCGGATTTCGACTTTGATCTTCATAATTCTTCAGTAGTTGCCGAAATCGCCTTTTTGTTTTATCTAAATCTACGTCTTATTTAGCAAGTTAGTAGTAATATTAAAAAAACAGAAACATTTGCCCTGGGCGGGGATCGAAGTTCGAACCCACGACTCTCGGATCAATAGTCAGGAGCGCAAACCGCTAAGTCAGTGTTAAGTGTTATTATATTAGTAAGAAAAATTATGAAAATATCGAAATATCGACATCGCGACAGACAGACACCGACAGAGTCACGTCACTACATCGCCCCAAACCCAGTGACCTTGTCGCTTGCGTCGTGAACAGTTGTCGCTGTCGCCATCGCTTGCGTCCAGGCCGCAGCCTTATAGGATCACTTCGTTGTCCGTCCGTTTGTCCGTCTGTCTGTCTGTCAAGAACCTTTTTCTCAGGAACACGTAGACGTATCAAGTTGAAATTTATATCAAATACTCAGGCCTGCAATCCCTTGAAGCTGTGAAAAAATCAAACTAGAAGGTTACCAACGCAATCAAGAGATACGGCCGTTTATGCCGCATATTTGGACACTCGCATCGGAATCAAAACACAAAAAAATTGTGATATAATAATAATAATAATAATAATATCTGGGACAAATCACACACGGTCATCTGGCCCCAAACTAGGATTACCTGTATCTTGGGAACCAGAGACTGATATACATACACATATACTTTTAAATACATAAATATATAGATATAATACACCCAGACTCAGAGCAAACAATTCTGCTCATCACAGAAAAGTTTGCCCTGTGTGGGGATCGAACCCACGACTCTCGGATCAGAGGTCAGGATCGCTAACCACTTAGCCACCGAGTCAGTCAACTAAACTATATATAACTAAACATTTTTGCTTTTCGGACTTTTCTTTTTACTTGTGCTATAAGATATTGCTTCTTGCCAAATTTTATGATTCTAGGTATACGGGTTGTACCCTATAGGTTTTGATTCTTATGCGAGTGTCCAAATATGCGACATAAACGGCCGTATCTCTTGATTGCGTTGGCATAGAAGTTTGATTTTTCACAACTTCAAGGGATTGCAGGCCTGAGAATTTGATATAGAGTTCAAGACATGTGTGAATATGAATTTATATGGAACCCTCGGTGCGCGAGTCCGACTCGCACTTGGCTGTATGAGAAATCGTTTTTTATTTATTTCGAATGAGTTCCCTGAGAAAAGTTTTGATAACTCCTTATTAGTTTTTATGTTTCTTATGCATTTTCCTGCATTCTTCACCTACGAGTATAAGCGTCACTCAGCAACGTCTAAGAACACTAACAATGTGTCGGCTATAACTATTACAACGAGATACGCCTCAGTCCGTCCCTGTGCATTGTAGCAAGTCTTTATTAGGTGTCAGGAAACGTACAACTGACCCGTGAGAAACTGGCGTGATGTATTAGTGTTAATAACATTTTTATGTAAAAATAACATATTTATTGTCTTGTTATAGTAATGTTAAAAAATATTGTAAATTGAACTTTCAGAAACGGCGAAGTTCAATCATTACCATCCCCTTTTGTAGCGATCATTAAGTGAGCGCTTACATAAAAGTAAAACCAGACATTATGTAAACACTAGACTGCCCTTTAAAAACAGTAAGTTGAAATAAGGTTTAATAAAAATCGATACTTATCTTTTAGTTAGGTAATCGTTTTCGAAAATGATAGCTACCTGCACAAAAATAAAGTTAAAATGTACTTGTTACCTAATCAGTTATACCTGGCTATGACAAAATCAAAGGGAGATATAGTTTATCAGGTTTTGTATGTATATGGTCATCTTCCCCTATATCTCCGAAAATAGTTGTCACTTTTTCATAATGAGATATTGTTAGAAAAGACATAGGTACTCTTCCGCGGGATATAGGCAATATGACGTCACATAAAATCCAACATGGTGGCTTATTTAATGCGATACTGCGATATATCAATTCCAGTCTTTATTTCTTGCAGTAACTAAACTTTGACTAGCGACATTACTACTTGGTACCAATTATTATAATTCTTCATATAAATGACAGTTTGATTTTGATCTCAAAAAGTGAAAACAACCGTTAAGTTCCGAAATAAGACTTCGGAAAAAACTTTTTACGTACTTACATATACGTTACGAAAGTCCAAACCGAAGACGCGTCAGTAATTTATAGTGCTTTACAAACACAATATCCACGTTGTAGATTCCGCGCCGTAACATAACAAAAAGAATGAGACCATACAAACGGCGCAATATCGTCTTGGGCACGTCCCACGCTACTTTTGCTGTCCACTCCTGGTCATATTAATTTTTCATGTACGCACAGCTATGTGGGTAAAGAATTCGCTTTTATATAAATGTAGATAGGTAAACTATTTTTATATTATGTGCCTCTAGTAGGTATAACACCGGCCGCGAAAATTAGGACGAATTGGTGGGATATTACAAATTCATAGTTCTTAGTGTCCTGTCCACTCTTGTTTGGACAGCAAGAGATAAGGAGAGAGAGTTGAAAAAATATATTTATTGATAAGTATTTCGTTCTGTTGCCAAATCAGCATAAAAAACTGATGGCTGAGAGAGATTACAAAATAAGCGCTAATTTTGATTAAGGGTCTTAATCTACCAGACAAACAAAAAAACCATTACACACGAGACTAAAACCTAATGACTGTATTGTTTACTTTCGAATAATAGTGTAATCGAAACATTATATATACTCCATGAGTGCCTACTTCAAATTCAGATAAAATGTCTGTCTACTTACAAAATTCCACACATCATCCATTCTCCAAAGACCTCAAAGTCCAATTTACATGTAGGTAACATCTAAAAACCCTAGTTCTATCAACACCTAGATTGAGCTTGGATAAGCTTGGAGCGATCCCGCAACATTGGGCCAAGTCAGCAACAAACAATGGTCTAAGACAAACATGCCGGATCAGGGTTGAATGGCAAGGAGACGGGTAGCAAAGAGACTGTTAGCATGGAGATCACGTTCGGCAAGTTCGGGGCACTCGGTCATACATATGAGACACAAGGACCACTTGAGCAACGAGCAAAGTAGGAACTTCGAACATGTTCGAAAGCCAGAAAACTTTTTATCAATCGGAATTGATTACTTACACGTACTTGGCGTACTTACACGTAGTTAACTTAAGGACCATAGAAGGACTGTCTAGAATCGATGTTACACCTTACTACGGAGGGTTTTGGGTCCGATTCCCCAATACCCCAGTTTGGGACCAGATAACCCTGTGTGATTTTTCTAAATATTTGTTTATGAGACGTCCAATGCCTTCTTAGGACTTTGCAAAGAACAGATTCATTGCTTGGGCATTTAAATTTACCTACATGCATGCACCACTATAGTCGAGCTGATCTGTAAAACAGGAACTCTTAATTCACAGTCTTTGAGTATCCGTGAGAATCACAGAAAATTATATTCATAGTATTACGAGAACTTTGAAAGCAAAATATGTATGGAATTTGCCATTCATCATCATCATCATCAGCCGATGGACGTCCACTGCTGGACAAGGATTTCCACATCGACCGGTCCTGCGCTGCCCGCATTCCGCAGCTTCCCGCAACCTTTACCAGGTCATCGGTCCACCGAGTGGGAGGCCTGCCTACACTGCGTTTTCCGGTGCGCAGCTGCCACTCAAGAACTTTAATGCCCCAACGGCCATCTGTTCTACGAGCTATGTGCCCCGCCCACTGCCACTTCAGTTTAGCGATTCTTTGAGCTATGTAACTTTGGTTCTCCTACGTATCTCCTCATTTCTGATTCGATCACGTAGGAAAACTCCAAGCATAGCACGTTCCATCACCCTTTGGGTGACCTTGAGCCTTCTTATGAGGCCCATAGTAAGCGACCATGTTCCATTCATACAACTACATAATTCGAACAATTTCGTCCATCTAGTCCTACTCACAGTTCTACAACAACTTGATTTAAAAAATCCAATTTGTTATACAGGTGAGGATCGTTGTCCGTACTATACAGTATACTGCTCGTGTGTAGTCCAAACACTATGGAATAAATTGACCCCTATGGCCGATTCTTCCGCATTAAACATGCATGTAGGTAAAATACTTTCTTCTATAAAACATGTAGGCGTAGTTCAAATGGAATACATTGACCTTGTGCCTTGCATTCTGTTTTGTTCCCTCTCTTTCAATAAATAAATTATAGAATAGACGAATGAATGCAAATAGTGGGCATTTGCATTCATTCGTCAAGAGAAGGGACTGGGTTTATTTGTTTTTTGTCCTATTAATTAAAAACCCGACGATTTAAAATATACAGGATGTAATGGATAGGTTTCCGAAAACTTTAAGGGCTTGCTCAGTAGACGGAACTGAACAACTTACCACAATATTTTTTTTTTCAGGAAATGAAAAAAAAATTGGCTTCTTCATACAAACTGTCCAATCAATAATTTTGTATGGAGAAGCCGATTCTTTTTCGTTTCCTGAAAAAAACTTTTTGTGGAAAATTGTTTAGTTTCGTCTAATGAGCAAGCCCTTAAAGTTTTCAGAAACCTGTCCCTTACACCCTGTATTAGGAGTTTAAGATTAACTAGTACATACTTTAAACTCCCTCAAGCCGTTTAGTTCAAAGGCTCAGACATACATACATAAAAAAATACAATATCATACTCTTGTTTAGTATCAATCGGATGCAGCTCATATTCACTCAAATAACCGATATTACGATTTCAACTAGCTACTTCTAATTTTGCCTCACGATTTTTTTTAATATTTGGAGGCTTATCGTCGTCTCATCCATGTAGACTCTAGTTAGCAAACAACTCAAAATTTGTATTTGTTAAGACAAATGTACTTTATAGATACTACACCAATGGTAAGTACTAAACTTCACAAACAGTACCAAAGAACAATGAACTCCAAATGCTAAGTTCGTTGATTGTCAAGCAAAGTAACCTTTCTCTGAATACTTTGCATCAGCGGGACAGAATTCCAATGTGTAAAGCGAAACCCTTCACATGCTACAGGGTCACCTATTATCCCAAATAGAATTGAATACCAGCTTAAAGGCAACAGCAAAGAGCTTTAAATACGTGATGCGAATGAATTGTAAGGTATCTGTATTCGTTTAGTAACTACGAGTATGTAAGTTACGGTAAAACGTAACAAAAATCAATATCCATAAAAGTCGAATGTGTGTTCGGAAACAATGACTTTTCTATTGGACCATCAACTGGTTATGGTGGTAATAGCCCTTTGTAAGCCATTGATAATAAGATAATCGGAGAGTAGCGTTGTCGGTGGCTGGGAGTGGGTGGTAAAAATACCTTCATAACAATGTCACTATTTTTTTTGAGACCTTAAAAAAAATTGAATGCAGTCACCAACTGAGAAACGCAGCGGTGCGTGGCAAAGATGTACGAAAAAGTACGAATAAAAACTTATTTCCATGCGTGCGGAACTGCGGGCAAAAGCTAGTTTTCAATAATTTATCTGTTCACCTGGAAACTTTGTATGGAACGTCCATTTTTGCGTAGGTATCACTGAACTCTTTGCCGGTACCCTGTACGCCAGAAATAATTAAGATATCACAAAAACTACATATACTTAGTAAGTATACAGGGTGTAACAGAAGTGTGTGACAATACTTCAAGGTTGGCTTTTACCCATCAAACTGAACAACTTTTGTTCTACAACTTTGTTGAAATCGCAAAATTTTTTTTGGACTTTTCATACAAATCGATCAGCTGGCGAACCAAGTTTGTTACACCCTGTATATGCTCAGATATGCTCTAATTTGTACTTACTTACATCAACATCAAAATACAGTATAAGGTGCGTAGCTAAACCTTTACCTATAATAAGAACTGTGCGTGAACTAAATACCATCAAAAAGCTCAAAATCCAGAGAGGTGCAGTCTCAGTTTTTCTCAGAACTAACTTGCCTAATAACTAAACTGACATTTCTACACACTCCATCATTGCTGGCCGCTGCGTGAGAGCAAAGCCGTGTTTAGTGACGACCGCCGTATTGGAACACTTCCGTCGCTAGCTGTGACTTGTGAGTCGTGACCAAGGAAATTGACATACCACGTTCTTTAGGGAAAAAACACGCATCCTGTAGTAGAGGCGTCTACGTAATTAGTAAGTCTATTTTTAGTGCGTTTCACCAAGGGACAATTTTGTCGATAAAAAAAACTTTTTTATGCAATTGTGTATTCGTTTTCATAGTTTATGTAGCGAAGAAGTAATTCAAAATAAACAAAAACATAAAAAGAAAAACAACTAAGCGCTTTAAAGTTGCTTGATTTGTATTTGGTCTGAGGATTTGTACATGAACAAATTATTATCATTTAACACTTTTTTTAAGGTTTTGTGGAAAATATCTATCTAAAATTAACAACCACGTCCATACTAAACTCAAAATTATGTTTATTTGATTACAACTCTTGTTTTCAGTTATTGCTTATTTAAAGAAAAACGTATGTAACGTTTTTTTTATTGAAAATAAACGTGTGCGAACAAATATTATAAGTAATTAATTATACTAATTATACAATGATTGAAAACATTCCGATATGAAATTACGAGTACTAATATTCCTCTTCGAATCGAATCACGACATAAACGTACATATCTGGGCTATTTATTAATAATTAAAGCATCAAATCAAAATAGTTGACAAGAAATGAGATCGTTCTCTATCTCGAATGGAATGCATAAATACTGGAATCATGCATTGATTATAGTGAGTGTGCGCATGATTGCGTCTCGCAGTGAAAGCACTTCTGTCTGCGCGGGTACCACCCACTACACAGGGTGATTAGGCGGAGTAGTACTCACTTTTATGAGGTAATTAACAACATGAAAATCTTATACTATTCTTATTATTAACAAATAAAACATATCTAATAAATTACAGAACCTTACAAACTGAGTTTAGTACTGGAAAGTATTAATATAATTAAGTTAGGTACCTGTTTAATAAAGTCATTCCGGACCGCAGACAATGCAATAAAACTTTCTAATTCATATCCATAACAAACTGTTAACAGTTAAATATTTGATAGAGTTAAAAAGGAATAACTTTCCATACAATTGGTCATTAATGGATAAGCCGATTTGAAAAGTTTGTATGGAAACTCAAAAAAAATCTCCACTCGTATATAAGTTCCCTAAGGAAAGTTTTACATTATCTTGTTGGTGGGAGCTGTCTAAACAGCGACACCTCCACCCAAGGGCATCTTTTGTACATAAGAGTATATTGTGAAAATATACAAAAAACTATTCAAGAGGTTGTTTTTCATGTAGCCAAAATAAGTTCTAGTATTCTTCATTCTTAGGCTTTGCTAGTTTAAAAATAGCATCCTGTATTATAATGAGTCTCATCTGTATGTTCGTAATCATAGGCTCGTTAAGCATTCATTATAGCAATACTCATTCCATTTTAAATTTAATCGAATCAGGACGATGAGATGTTCTGACTTGATTTAGATCTTTGATGCTATTTACATCATCAGAACAATTTCACTTGAGTTTTTAAGTTTATAGCTTATTTGACTCCGAATTTGACGGTAAAGAAAACCATCATCGTGAGGTTAGTGGATGCCAGCGTAACTAGAGATGAGGTTTTGCCCGGGTATTTTTGGACGTATTGAGTAAATGCCCAAAAAATGCCCGAGCAAAAACCCATCTCTAAGCGTAACCTTAGACAGCTTTACAATGAGAATGGCGTCTCGTAAGCTCCGTCTCGTCCGTACGTTTAAATGTCCTACAAGTCCTACAGGTAATGCTAGGTGCTTCACCATAAGCGATCATAACGTAAAAACTGTTGGATAGAAAAAAAAATCGTTGATCATAATGAAAATACTCTCATCGACATTCCAAATTTTAAATGTTTCTTTTGCTAGTAGATTCTGTAAACACATTCTTTAAAATCGTACTAAATTGAAAATTCTACGTCTCATAATCAACGTAAAGTCTGAGCATAAATTTAAATATTTGTTTTATAGTAAGTAAACTCTGACACGATATTAAACCCTAAACCAACAGAATCTACAACTTTACCAGTGTGACAAAAATAAATTACAACGGAGCTCTGTTAATAAGTTGCACAATTCAATATTTGGAATCGAAAGAGAAGCAAATGACAAAACACAGGTAGTATAGATTTTCAGCGAAACGGTACCAACAATGTTTCCTTATCTATACGAATAACCAAATTACTGACATTTGTTATTTTATGAAACAAACTAAGAACTGCTTGATGACGCGTATAGAAGTTTTATTTTATCATGCGATGTCAGATCTATACGCTATTGAACAATTTTACTTTAAAATAGTATTCGAAATAGTTAAATAACATTATAACTTAAAGTGACAACAACAGTGTTGAATGACACTTCTTGTTATTTTATTACTACTGTTTTACTTTTTATTATTTTTACATTAGTGTATTTTTTTATACTTTATTATTTTTATACTTAAATTATAGCCTTGATACCGAACACAAGTGTAGTATCCATTTTACGCTATTTGAAGTCACAAGTACGTGAATTTGTTTTTAATCATGATACGTTTAATCAGTCAAATAATATTGGCTATATTGAACGATATCAACCAAGGCTAATATTTTATCTCACCGATTGTGAATCTAGCGTTTGTACTGACGTTTCAGTAATTTGTGCTTAGGCGATTTAAAGGTATCTTAGCATAAAACAAAGACTGCACAAAAGAAAGCTTTCTGAAATTTTGCTGCAATTTCTTATTATAAATAATTAAGTTTCAAGCGCTTTGTCTACATTTAAAAAAACTCCTGTTGTAGAAGGGGAAACTTGTTCACATCAACAAATTATGTACACACTCTGTTACATAATAAATAAAGCCAATCATTAATATATTATATTAATATATTCATGTCTGCAAATAATTGTTAAAGGAGAAAAGGTTTGTAAGTATAAGAACTACCTAGGCATGCAGGTGATCACTACACGTATAGAGCGATCGAACGTAGTCATGCGTCGTACCTAACACAGACAAAACTCGCAGAGCGTATTGCCACTGCACTGCACTGGCCGGACCGGACCGGTACCGGCAGAGGTTATTGTCTACCATCTGGGCGGCAAAGGTGATCTTTTTCTAAGAGAGGGAAAGATAACCGGTCCGTGGAAAAACGATTCATAATAGGTATATTTTCTTACATTTATGCTTGCCGGCCGGTGGAAAAACGCTTATACTGTTTATCAGCCGGTTTTGGAAACCGTGGTGCTTAAATAAATCTCATGGTTTGGATATGGTAGTGTGGGTAGTGTAAATGTAAGTTTACCATTGATTTAATTTATACAAAAGATAAGAACAGCCTTCCATTATGACTTAGTGGTGGTAAATAATTTACATAATATGTATTTGTCAAAATCGCAATATTTTTAAAGGTTATGTTTTATACCTTACCTTTTTTTCTGTAAATAGGTGGCAAAAAACTGATGGACCACTTAGGAAAGTGGTTACTGCCGCCTAGCCTGTGGACATTTGCAACACCACGGGGCATTATCGGCGCTTTGCCGATTCCTCTTAAACCTTTTAAAACCCTTTTGTCGAGTCCTATATATTTTTTATCTGAATCAAACAGTGCTCAGACAGAATATTTCAAACAAAAACCCTTAGTAGATCAAAAAACATCAATCAAGCTTTATTTTCTAATTTCTTATCTGCCCATCGTAACTTCCTACCTCCTGTCACGAGCATAACTTACTACATAAAACTCGGTCAAGTACGAGTCGAACTCGCAAATCGAGGGTTCAGTACCAACCACCATACAATATATTTGTGTTGTGTATGCGTTTATGTAGTGTGATTCAAACTCATTTAAGACGTTTTTTTATTTGTTGTTTTGTGTTAGAGTTTGCACTATAATCTCACCAAGTTTGTATTATGTAGGTGTTACCATTTTTTACCATAGAGCAAAAACAAAAAACTTTCAAAAACCATGTTTCTTATATTATTATGGAGACCACTTCTTTGTTACTTTTTGATAATTTCATTGTTTGTAACGGCGTGTGCCGTGACCGTGACCCAGTATCGTTCAAAAGATACAGCAATTAATTTTGCAATATGATCTGTGGTAAATAAGGCTCCGACACCCTTTATCCAACGAACCCTAAAGCACATATTATAAAATAAATAACTACGGCATAGTAATATAAATGGGTAGGTCCATAACAGCTGGCCCGTGGCATTGGAGCGCATGACGAATGCGATAATGTTGTTATTCGGTTCGCCTTCAATGGAGATCACGATCACGATTTGTGAGGCATTCTGCCCCTTTAAGAAAAAAAGCCGCAATGTATACGGAAACTCCATATAGATAGTTTGCGGCCTTCTTTCTTATGAAAACAGCATAGAGGTGTTATGAGTAGAATTAAGAAGCGGTGAAGGTATACGATAAAAGAAGTAGTGTACTTTAGTTGCTTCTACAGCGGTATGGCGTATACGTATAGTATCGTATAGGATTGGTCACTACCAAACCCAGCGCCAGAAGTTTTCAAGCGCCTACAGTAAGACCTCTAAAATGTACGTTTAGGTTTAAAGAAACTTTATTTCTCATTAGAGACATAAGCCACTTACATGAGAAATAATAATACATGCAATATAAATACGTAAACAGTCGTCTTCCAATAATTAAATTAGTCTATGACGTGAGTAAACTGCCTTTCTGAAGAATTTGTTGCATTAGAAATATGGCTTATCGATTACCATCTAGTGATAACAACGGCATAAACACTACTAACAATCAAACCCATCCAGGTAATAAACATGTCTGTAGTCAGTTAACTTGCATGGTCGACCCATAAGTCGCACTGAGCCACATCCGTTTCTTCATGCGTTGCAATTATCTTGTTCCTTGGGAATTTTGTGTACGTATATTATTTTACCGTATGGTATACATTACAGTTACCCAGTCGCCGATCTCCCTTTAAAATGCCATAAGCTCTCTTTGGGCGTATCTAATCGTCGTCTACGATCATAGACATACCTGGAACAATAAAAAAACATCGTTAGGTCATCAACCTTAGTAGAAGTAATGAGTGTGAGCATACAGACTAGGTGCGGTAGGAAGGCGTGCCTGTCTGTAAACTATGAACTCTATAATTGCTAACTCTATTAAAATATTCGATGTAAATGTTATTCCAAGGTACTAGGTAGCCAAGATATATATTATTTATGTATATTACATGTAAAATATGTAGTTATTTTGAATAAATGAAATTTGTTTCCGACACGGTGTTTTTACGAAGTAGCTTGTTAAATAAAAACTAATTGAATATGTTACATATTTATATTTTAAATTAATTAGTTGCTAATGCTAGTTTCAACTCAACCTTGATGTTGCTAACAGTTATAATTATGTTTTCAATACAACACGGTAAAAAATATCAAAAAACTGTGTATTATATTTCGAAAGCTTTCAAATTAATTTGTAAATCAAGAAAGCATTAGTCCTATTTAATAAGTTTAGCACTGGCACAGCGTCGAAACTAGAAGTCTCTCGAAAACCCCCATACAAAACCAATGATGATACACGTATGAGAAAGTAACCCTGATTATTTTTTCATTTTATTCGCCTCAATGCTTACCGGTTCTTTACAATAGCCCCATGCTTGACCAAACATGGGAAAGATCGAGTCGAAGGGTGTTTGCGTGTATACAAGCAGTTAAGTCTCATAACCTAACACAAGAAGGACAATTTATCTGTTCAGTATACACAATAATCATAAAGCCCTGTGGTTTAAACATGAAAGGATGTTATAATTTTTATGGATATGCTCTTTTGAAGACATCTACATTACTACTTCAAATCAAATCAAATATTCTTGGTTTGACTGTAATACAACGCTTAAAATCGTTTTGTTACTATTAAAAAATAAGTGATAGTGATTTGATGATTGATTGACCTATTTCATCTGCAAGTTCCTTAGTGAAGGCTATGAATACTTTTATTATCATACTAAAGTGCAACCCTAGGCAACCGCCGTCTATACCTTGTGGATAGAACGTTTAAATGTGCCACACGATAAGAAGAAGATCATATTAGATGACAAAACTGTAACGAGATCGAACAATTCTTCAGAACTCAATTCATTATTCTATCATACTTTACTCACTATTTTATGCCATGAATTTTAAGCGGCACCGCATTTCAGCAGCCCATTTCTGATTTGACGATGATTGGAAACCATTTTTGACCCAATCGGACTAAGGCTGTGTTTACACGAGCGACATTACGGTCGTACGACTCATTGTTGGAGTGAATATCTAAAGTACTTTTACTATGAGGTGGTTGGTGCTCGTAAATGTGCCAAAATAAAAGAAATTCAAAAATCCTTTAAACAAAATAGGTCAAGATGACCAAGTCAGGCTACGTTTGTTGTTTAAGTTGAAGGATCAGCCTAACCGATTTGTATGAAGTCTATACAGGGTGACTTTAAATTAGTTCTTGATACCAAAGGCTATGAATGTTCTCATGATAACAAACAACTTTCCCTAAATAACCAATAGTCAAATCGCCAAAAAAAATTTTTGACTCTTCATACTAATTTGGCCGCTCGGCTGATCGATTTGTATTAAGAGACCAAAATTTTTTTTACGATTTGGCTATGGGTTCCTTAGGGAAAGTTGTTTGTTATGAACTAATTTAAACTCGCCCTATATTTTTGAGGAGGAATTGTACTTTTATTTATGTTTTTGACATTATAATCGTGTATACTGTCACCCTTGACTAGTTGAGTCGTCAACTAAAACAATGCTCTGTATGAATATTGAGAGAATAACAGAAGTCAGAAAGAGACAAAGGCGACATGCTATCTATCCGCATGTGAATAGTTCAATTCTGTCATAGCGACCGGCACACGTAAATCGGTCCTTACACCTCTCAGCTTCGTTCAGATTCGCATCCTGAATAAATTATCGCCCAAAAGAAACGATTCCCAAACGAAACTCGTTTCATAACTTTGCAAATTTTAATTTATTCGAAAGCGTTATCGGAACTTCTTCTTCAACTTGATGGTTGGATTGTTTGAATTTGTAAAACAAGGTGATGACTAAAAGGAGGTTTTTCACAAAGGAACACTAAATTATGGGAAGTAGGTTCAAAGGAAATTAAGTCCTGAGTCTCTCACTTATTCAGTAAATAACATCAATAAGTTCAATCAGTATTATTAAACATTAACTACCTACTGAATAACCTGACGTGCTCAGTGCTAAGTCAATATGTGGTTGATACAAATCAAACTAGCATTTCATTAATTGATAGCACTACTAAATAAACAATAATCAGAATAATAAAACTAGCACTCGCTGGTGCACACTGCTTTGTCTGCAAAAAATTCATTGGAAATGACACCTTATTATAACAATGACAACATTTAAAACTGTTGGCCTCTACTATATTCTTATGTGTGTTTCAAAGTTTCACATAGAAAATGCATTATTAAAACACCCAGAGTTTTCTATTTTTTACAATTAAAAATTTCTCGAAAAAATATTATTTTTCTGTACTTGGGTTTTATGTATAGTATTAATATTAAAAAGTACTTTTGCAAATGTAACCAAAACAAGTACAACGTGTACAAACACCTGTCAAATAGCAGTAAAAGTGCTAACTCTCGCTGTACGCAATTCCCAAGTTTATCCATTCATAAGAAGAACTTATGAATGAGTTAGTAACTAAGCGCCAGGGCCGTGCTAAGGGAAGTTATGGCCCCGTTCTCGGCAATAAAACATAAAACATGACGTGAAAAATGGAACGAATGGCTCTGAATGGCTTGATTTATAAATCAGGTTTTTATTGTTTGCTCTGAGTTGCGCATCATTCTTGTCTGTGCGTGAAAATGTGGTAGATTTTTATTTTAGTCTGTGAAATATTTTATAATGCCTACTTGCTTTTATATTGTAATTTTCCATAACAAATCTACACAAACATTTAAGGGTCCTGTAGTAACTATAGAGACGAAGTCTTTGAATGTTTTGCAAACTAACCAACTGATTAAATAACTGACAACTAAAATACCACCGCTGACAGTAAAATTCAAATCACTCGAATACTATTGAACTGATTTTTACCAAATTATAACTTAAAATCGAAATTATGTGACTGACATTTCTACTTGTAGCACGACCCAGCACGACCGACCGGTCTCTGTAACTTTTTTAGGGTTCCGTAGTCAACAAAGAACCCTTATAGTTTCGCCATGTCTGTCTGTCTGTCTGTCCGCGGCTTAGCTCAGAGACTATTAGTACTAGAGAGCTGTAAAAGTGGTACGGGTATGCATATTAATCACGCCGACAAAGTGGTAAAATAAAATCTAGAACAATTTTTTTTCAGGGTACGTCGCCTACACATGAAGTGGGGATGTTTTTTTTATCGACTTACCCATGACATTGGGTGTCGTTGGATAGGTCTTTAAAAAATATTGTGGGTTTGCGAAAACCATTTTTCGATTCAGGTATCAGTTTTGGAAATATTAGCTTTAAAGTGCAAATATTTGTTAAAGTCATGCCCTGCTAGCTAAACGGTTGTTTCTAGAAATGTGAAAAAAATCACGGCAGTAGTATATGTATAACGAAGTTAAAAGGAAAACTATTACAGCTAAGTAGACTATACAAGTTAACGAGTAGTAGTCAATTTTGTAAGACGGGAGGTTTTTACCCTTGAAGCAGTGCTGTCGAAGTACTACGGAACCCTACACTGCGTGTGGCCCGATACGCACTTGACCGCTTTTTTAAATGCTGATGTTTTATTTATGTAACCCTTCTAGAGGTCTGGTGTGAAAGTAAAAGGAGTAAGTAAAGTTAACAGGATAAATAACAATGACAATATTGTATGTTTTATCTGAACAACAACCGGAAGTCTATAAATTACCGCAAAGTTTAGCAGACAACCTGATAAGGTGACCATAACTTTGGATGCTGACAAAACCGTGCTTATTTGGGTCGTTTCGACCAAAGTGCGTTTATGATGATAATATTTTAACGTATCTGTATTTACACATCTATTTACTTATACAGGGTGTAATAAAATAGGCGTAGGACACGTTAACTGGAGATCCTACTAATGACGCTGAATAACTTTTGTTCTACGGCTTTTCTGAAAAGGCAAAAAAAAGTTGGACTGCATAGATAAAATTTTCGAAAAGAGGTATTTTTTTATTGAGTTAGATGACAAAAGACTGAAGGCCCACCTGATGGAACGTGGCATCCACCGCCTATGAGCATCGAAAATCCTAGATTTATGCCTTGCCGATCTTGAGAACTAAGATAGAATGCCTCTTAGCCGGTAATTACGCTGGCCATCTCGCGCCGTCCGGCGGAACACAGCATGCTGCTTGGCGGCAGGTATAGAGCGAGCAGTGGTACCCAGTCGGACCTTGCATAATACGGTTCTTCCACTGACAAAATTGATCTATACTGATAAACTAACTACAAACAAGTAAACAGTGTAAAAGAAAAGGAAATGTAAGCGAACTCGGAGTCACTACAACAACAAACATACACGACGTATCAAACATTTGGGACCGCTTAAATTACTTTGCAATTTTTGTTTCAGATGCATTTTCTACCTGTGCGCCTCTAGAAAGGTTTATTTAAAGAAGTCTAATAAATCTATCAGATACGGCTTAAAGTTTGCAAATTACTTACTAGAAACTGTTTTTTTCCATTCCGGTTTTAAGGTTTATTTGGGTTCAACACTTTCGCTAATTTGAATAATTTGAAGCGAAATTAACTCTATTAAATGATTGCCGAAAATTATTCACATTTTATACAACTATCGTGTTAACCCACTAACTTGTCTTTGCTACTGCGAAAAAAAATCATCATAAGAATTCAATCAATTCCGAATGCTACCACTTAAAAATGAAAAACCTAAACCTGACATCGGAATTGATTACTTGCTGCCGTGTGAAATATATACTTTCTATTTCGACCGACACATCATTTGTAAAAATTGGCTTACTTACTAACATAAGGCATGCTAAAGGCTATATACCTACATACATACCTAACTGTAAAATTCATTACCCTATCCTATCGAAAAAAAAAGATTATATAAACTGTATCCTATGTAAATTGGATAAAGTCGAATCTAATGATACGTCGCAGTCGAAAATCTAAACAGCCGTTTTGGCTTTATACGTATATCGACGCGGCCTCAAGGACTATATAATAAAGATACTTCACTGAAAGTATAAAATTTGACCTCACAAATTCAAGCAACGAAGGGTCGCGCATTATTCACAACAATATCTCAGTGAGAGCAGAACAGGGCGAACTAATCTACATAAGACAAAGCATCACTGAATAAGTTTGAGAATGACCCGGATCAGGGCAGAGATGGGGTTGGAATAGGAATTGGGGGTTCAGAGGTTGGAAATTCCAACTGTGAATTCATTGGGCCTTGATACTGAGAACGGATAATGTTGGTGAAGAGATTTGTGACAATGGTGTTTCAAGATATACGTAATATGATTATAAAGTAGATTCATTAGATAAACAAACATGTATGCTACCTTTCTTCCCACGGCTTGTCTCTCAAAATATTTTTTGGACCTCTTGTGAAATCGGGATAAAAGATAGTCTGTGTCCATGTCACAGGCTGCCTGACAAATGTTATCAAGAATGGTTGAGATGTCAAGATAGGATAAATAAACACATTTTATTAGAGTTGGGTTAAATTATCAGCAGTCTGTAAGTATGCATAGTGTATCGCCGCAAGATTGCGTAGTCCGTTCTTTTATAAAAATGCATTTTATTTATAATATTTTGATTGCACGAAAAAACTGTTTCGATCTGAAACATCATTTGAATCATGACCAACAATGTTTCCCGAGAGCCCCATTATACCTGAAAGTGATTTTATCGTGATGTATCTGTACGCCATTTTCCGACTATTCGTGAAATTACACGTTTATTCGTAAAAAATATTGTTTGTGATGCCACCATAATAAAGAAAACGAGTGGGATAATTAAAATCAGGTCAAATTCGGATGGATCAAAAGCGGTTCAAATTGTTTGTTCTACCTACCACCACCTAACACGAGACAGCCAGCACACTACTCCTATCCCATAAGTCATATGCGAAGTATTCCATCCATAGATTACCTCAGATACCCCAGATACCGTATACAGGTCAGCCGACAGCCACCGAGCATATGTGCAGCTGGTCACTTACCTAACCATCAGTAGCGACCAAGCGTTAAGCTGTGATTCTATCTTAGCTCTCAAGGAATACACTGAGATATATCCCTTTTGGTGTTAAGATGTTAATAGACGGTGGCCACTTTGCTCAATAGGCAATTAACCCTTTTACTACTTTTCACAAAAAATCAAAGTAATTTTGAAAAGTAAAAAATCCTTCGCTTTTACGTTTAAGTGCATTAGAGTTTTCATGTTCTCTCCCGGGCAGAATTCCGCGTACAAGTTTAAATATAGAGACGGAAAGTGCAGAGGTGGAGCGTTGCTGGCTGTTAAATGCGAAAAACACGATGTTCCTTACTTTGCTTTTACCACCTCCTGTGAGCAACTAACGTGAACGTATGTATCGTGGCACTTCGTACAAAGGGTTCTGTGAATCTACTTAAGATCTGTAAGTTCTGTTTGAGGTCGTTTTTTACAGAAGAATAAACTGCAATTTTCATGAAAAACCTTTTTTATGTTTTGTTAGATCATGTTTATTTGTACATTAAAACCTACATATATAACTTTTTTTTTAAATCAACGTTTTTAATTAACTATATGTAGAAAACCAGTACATCTTACTGATTCAATCCTTCGCAATCAATTTTAGCCCTAAGATAAACGTAAAGAAAATATAAATAAAACTTGATTGATTGATATACTCTTTATTGTACACACACACACAAAAAAATTATATATATGTCGTAGCTTTTTGATCAAAACCCTGATTTTATCATAAATCTGCGTCATATACAACAACAAAAGACACAATATTAAAGTAACAGTGGTACAATGTCTTATCGCTTAAAGCTTTGTTTTTTTTTCCAAACGCGGATCCCCACAAACTAAAAAAAATGCAGACGTCTTTAGCCAAAACTCGCCCGGATTTTTCAGCAAGGCGAGCAAAGATAGCGTTCATTTCCCGAGTTTCACGACGTTATGGAGATGGGCACCTGTTTTATTCAGCCGGCTTTTTGCGCCGCTAACTGATGCAAAATTCAAGTTCCATATCGCACCTTCGTGTTTCGGTTTGCCGTGTTAGATTAACATTATCAAAAATTAAATAAGATCCTAAATCCGTTAACTGTGGAAGTTACTGAGCAGTTTTCAAATAAATTGTGAGCATGACCTCTTAAGTTAATGGGGACATGTGTACCGACTGAGAGGGCTTACTACTTACTAAAGCGTACTCCCATCCCATATTAAAGGCCGGCAACGCACTTGTGACTCCTCTGGTGTTGCGGGTGTCTATGGGCGGCGCGGCGGTAATCGCTTACCATTAGGTGATCCGTCTGCTCGTTTGCCACCTCGGCCATAAAAAAACGCGTTGATACGATTATTTAAAGTGAAGAATTTTAAAAAGAGATTATACAGGGTGTAACAAAATGGGTATATGACCCATAAACCTCATATTCTACTCATTAGAAAGAACAAATTTTGATCTACAACTTTAATGAAACCGAAAAAAAATTTACGTAACATACAAAGTTAGTCAATTAGTTGATACTTGATAGATTTGAATAAACACACTGTATTGCCCTCTTGCTGTGGTAGACCAGCATGGTCAAACTTAAAGATAAGGAAGATTTACCCGACCCGACAATCAAGACCGACCGACCGAATGGCATGGCTAGCATTAGGAGAGCTGACCCCATCTAATGTGGGATAGAGCAAATATGAAGAAGACCGAATGGCCCCCTTAAATTCTCATATTTAAATAAAGTGATACAATCAAACAATACTGCACAGAACGCAAATAGTCTTTTTTCCGCTAATGTAGACGCATTTATTATTTTTGCCCCTGTCCTGTTTTTTTTACCTTAATCTGAGTATTTTTTTGTTTGCCTAAATTTTTAATTAAGTTTCCAATTTAATTTTCTAAAAGGAAATATGAAATTAAAAACTTGGACGTTGATTCTTGCCAGAGATTATCTCCGAAGATAAAAACTTTTCGTGGTAGTTTAATAAAAATTTTCAATATTGACTGATATGACGAAAGAACCTTTACTTTGCTGTATTCACCTTAAAACACTCACAGTTTCTTGAAAGAAATGTTTGAAGTCATGAATACGTAAAGTTTTCAAATCTTTATACTCATATTTTAAAAAGAAAAGACAGAAAAACAGTCTCTTACACATAATCATAACGTAAAAAAAAAACATCTGACCTATATAGTTCTCTTATTTTGCCAATACATATTATTATTATCACCGAAGACCGAGGCAGGCATTGTGGAAAGAATCCGAGGACCGAAACCGCATTCCAACAATTGAACTCCTATTGCAATGACCAGTTCACCAGAACTTTATATCGCTTATCACCTTATTACATTCTTACTATTCCATAGACCAAGTTTTACTGGTTGGGCAATATCGGTCGGGAGCAGGGGCTAAAAAGGTCCAGATTAAATTGTGATTGATTGTTGCATGCAGCGCCCGAGGCCAAATCGATTGGGAGCTGATAACAACGCATTAGTTTTATTAGAATAAAATTAGTCGCCCCATCCTAGAATACATTAAACCATTCGATACGCTGTTTAGTGGAGCAATTCCTTTTAATGAGCTTAATAGGGTATTCATCGGTCGTTTGGCTACCAAACCAATGTAAGTTAAGAATTTTACTTTAGCACTCATTTCGTGAATAGGGGCTAAGGGATCTATTATACCAATGCGACATTAAAATTACTGTTGAACCCAAAATACAGAGTTTATTTACTAAGTACAACTTTTAAATTTTATTCCATTTAAAAAGGAATGAATACATTTGCAAATTAATTTCTCAACAGCATTTCCTTTTCTGACATTGACTAACAGCAAATTTCCAGGAAAATTAACAACTCGAATAAATACATCGTTAATTTTCACTCAAAATATTAGTTAATTTTCGTCCCTAGCATCTGTGCGATTTGCAATCATCATTCTGCGGGAGAGACGGGTCGTTTGGCCCATAACTGAGATGTGGGGACCCCCGGGGAGCCTTCTCTGGGGCCATCATGGCTACACCATAAGGTACATGAAACAGATTGAAGTACATGTTCTTCTCTATACAATGTGAAAACGTTGCCTAAAGTCTGCGGCCAATATCACTAGTATTTGACAAGATTTCCTATACATGAGTGTATTTAAATTTTTAAATGTATTTAATATTTATATGTATATCAATACTGGCTTCCCATAGTATGGAATGCAACTTGTTACTGAATCTCTAAATCGTTCTAAACACATTACACAATCAGTATAATCAATTCTAGTGCCCTTATAACAAACGCAAGAAAGTTTACAATACAGGCGTGGTGCGTCAGATTTTAATCATTGCTTCTACTCCTGATTCTGATCAACTTTCCCAAAGAAACCCATAGTCAAATTGCAAAAAAAATTGGACTTCATACAAAACGATCAACCGAGCGAAATTACATAGTATGAAGAGACCAAAAATTTTTTCGCGATTTGACTTTGGGTTCCATGGGATTGATCAGAATCAGGAGTAGAAGCACTGATTAAAGTATGACGCACGACTTGATTTACATCCTATACGTATAATGTACCTATTAAATCCTTCAACGTGGGAAGAGAAGTACAACGCTTAATTCGTAGTTAAATGGAGTTGTCTCACTTCATCAAGACCAGAAGGTCACAAAAGTGGAGCATGTTGTAGTCACTATTTGATTAAGCATGGTAATTTTGGTGTAAGGTAAGAAATCCGTGAGTGGTCGGTGTTAGATGGCGATACAACACCGCCTTAAGGAGGAAGAAAGCAGGTTGAGCAGTTTAAAGACAAACATTTACAAAGATGCGAAAGAACCTAAAGATCCTATAGTTACAAAAGAACAAAAAAATTAATTAAATTTCCGATACAAATCGCCGTATACTTAATAACGATATTTAATTCTGTTTGTAAACTTTCTCTAACCGACTCAGGGAGGAATCATTGAGAGTTAACACATGAAGTATTTGACCCTAAACCAAGGATTTCCTACTCTATGGGAACCAATAATTGTAGATCAAAATGCCAGACCCTGAGCAAACAAAGTTCGATAAATGTTTGCCCTGAGTACGGTTCGATCCCACGACCCTCGGTGTAACAGTAAGGACCGCTAACCACAATGCCATCGAGCAGACGGGCCAGACGTTATCCTCATACGATGATAACATTGCACTGATTTTAAACAATCTCTTATTAATCTTTCCAACATTTTCACAGCGATCTGCTTCACTTATTCTAACTAACCTTCATTTGTAAATTCAATAATATTGTGATTTGAAACATTTTATCGTTGCCACCATAAAAATTAATTCGTTTCAGTATGAGATCACTTCTCGTACTTCGGTACAGCCTTAGGGGATTATGCCCTGCGTTTTAATATTCATAAAAGGTCGAATAGGCTTCCGAGTAAAGTCCCATGAATGAATTAAATTTTAACATGGATCAGGGTTGCCAATTCTAAGCTCGCAAATAGTATAAGGTACCTCGGTTAACTATTACAGGTAAAACGGATAAATTGAATTATTTGTTAAATGTGATCAACAGCCACTAACCGCTATGATTTTATTCACAAAGCCTATCGTGTTTCTTCAAGAAATGTACATACATAGTCAAGAAACACAAAAAGTAACTCCTGCAAATTATGAACTCATATGAAGGTTGCACAGGGTTTTTTCCGTATTATACATATTATAACAAAATAAAATTTACTATTTCCTTCTACTGAATACAGGCAATCGAATTGACCACCAATATAAAGGAATTTCCCACAAATAGCCACCCCACCAAGCACCAGGGGCGTTGTTGCGTGAAAATGTCCTATACCTCTCGTTTGTTTCGCAGTTTCTGACCCTCCGCCGCCCTCATTATTCGCTCTCCTTTTTAGGAGACGTAATCCGCGTAATGGCATTTCTAATTCAATAGCTATCTTGTTTTCAGTTTTGTTTCTATTTGGTATTTGTTTCGTATTATCAGTTTTCATCTCAATTAGAATTTTGGTTAAAAAAATCTACGACAACCAGGCAATTTGCGAAAAAAAAATTCGACTTTTCGTTCTAAGATAGCGGAATAATAGAAGTGTAATAAAAAAAGCTTTGGCGAATTTTTAAAGTTTCGTGTGAAGAAGGCCTCTTATAAATCGTTTCAATACCTTTGTAAATTCGCCTGCACACAATAAATCCACCAATATATTTATTCCCTTTTACAGTAGGTACCTATACATACGATCAGATACGATAGGTATAGAGAATCCAGGACAAAAGGTGGGGCGTCCCACTTGTGTATCTGAAGGTCTTCGAGTAACGCTACATAAGATATAGGAGGTACTAAAAATTAATCGTGTAGTCACTTAGATAATAGAAGTAGATAGCTGATGTAGAAAGGATATGTATCCTTTAGGTAGATAGTAGATACAACTCAGTATCGTGTGCAAAGTCAGAACTAAATATCTACAGATTTTATATTTGCTTTTCGGGTATGTGTTTGTGTATGAATGTCTGTTTGTTTGGCTGAGTTTGATGGATTTTTTGTGTAAGGTAATTTTGAGATCTTTAGGATATTTGCAAAAATGGAAAATAAATTATCTTTGCCATTCATTAAAACCTACGTAAGTGCAGACGCCTAGGCCCTTGTTTGATTAAAACTATATATTTTGGGTGATAAATGATAATGATAACAAATAAGAAACACCATTTCGTGATTTTACTCATTAAACTGAACAAGTTTTGTGGAAAGCATAAAAACCTGAGGTTATGATGTCGAAAACAGGAAACATACATAGAAATTCCCAAAAAGAGTCCCAATAACAAATTGATTTGTTTCAAAAGTCCACTTTTTTGCGTTTTTCAGAGAGGTTTTGAGGGAAAAGTGGTTTATTTTTATGCCAAAATTACATTAACTTCCTTTTTTAATGGCCCTTACTAGGGTTGGCCACTAGCCCATTGCCTATAGCCTCCACCAATCCAGACTTGGCCCCCGTTCCTGTTTACCGAAACTTCCCGAGCTTTGTGCCCTAGAGCAGTGGTAAATTTATGGATTTTTAAAGTTCGTTTAAACCTAGACATAGACAATGCCTAAACATTAGGAATAAACAAGTCCCTCCAAACCTTCTGAAAATTCTGTCCTTGCTTTTCTGCCCAAAGTTAATGAAAGTTATCTAGGGCTAGTACCTCGTTTGCTAGAATTTTAGTGCCAGCAAAAGGACGCGGCTTCTGTATTTCTTATCTTAGAGAACCCTTGAGAGGGTGCCAATTTAGCCTTTGTGTAGGCTTAGGGTACACGTTTAGAAGTATCTGCGAGAAGTTTATTATGAGCAGATAACGATATTTCGTCAAAAAATATCTTATAAAATTTAAGGGTCGGCAAATATCTAGCTAGTGGTAAAAATCACTGTTTATCTTGCAGCAAACAAAGTGAGTTTATATGGGGGATATTGTTTTATTTTATATCTTAATACATTATTAAGTTGTTCAATATTTACTTAAATACTGATTGTCAATAATTCATCAAGCTTTAATATTCTGCCAAATCCTTTATTCATTTATTGGGGTTTAGCTTTCCATTTCCTCTTTCATCATTGTTAATTGATTTAAAAAAAACTAAAGAAATTAAATAAAAATACCACCCGTGACAATAAAAGTCGAATAACTCGAAAAACATTGAACGGATTCTCACCAATCACGGAGAAGAAACCTGTATTTATTGAATAAAAATACATTAAAATATGTTAAAAAGCTACGATACCACAGGCAAATACAGATACACCAAGACGTACATTGGTTTCTAACTTAAAATTCTCATTTCGTATAAGTAGTACAAAAAACAACACAGAACACGAAAATGCGAACATAGATTCAAATTGCCACAAAATAAACAGCTGGACGCTGGTCCTCTATAAATGTCCAAATTTTAATTCCAAAATGAATTGCTGCTGAAATTAGCTTTGCCCTACTCGTTCTATTTTAGCACCTCGTTTGGGTAAAACATAAACTATGCGAAATTTCGACGGTACGGCGACGGGAAGTTGACGTTTTCAGTGCGCAGCCGCGGCTGGTCACATTACCAAAATATCCGCGTACCCACCAGGTTCACCTGAACCGTATATACGCGTTTACATGATGTAATGGTGTAATTGCGACTGATTTGATGAAATATCGGGCTTTTACTCATCTGAATGACTGAACATATCGCATGTTTGAATTTAATTTAAGATCGGGAACATTTCTGGAAAGACGCACTTATTGCGATGTAATACTTTATTACTTTAGCATGCTAAAGTAGCCGTATCGCTTAACACATCAATTTTTGCAGATAGCCAATGAAGTTTACAAAATACGTATGTTATTATATAACTTCTCGTCGATCTTAAATAGATTGGCATCAAAGTAAATCCTTAAATATATTATATGTATTATAAAATGTATGTTACTACATAATTTTTCCAGGATATGGCTTTAGCCAAAACTCATTTCAAAATGATTAAATTCGTTAAACAAAACCATTTCCAACTAATTAGTTTCAACTTATTATATTGTATTTTCATCATTTTATATTTTTACCATAGAAAAAAAATATAGTATGTAACTCGACGTGTATCTACGTAAGCCCGGTTCCATCTTCGGCATCATCATCACTTTCTATCAGGTGAGATGATGCCAAGGTATTATCAATCGTCATTTAAAGAAAGTGAGAGCTGAAATTAGAGGTTTTTCCATAAATAAAAAGTTTGCGACTTGATTATAATAACTTAATAAACAAAACAAAGATAATAAATAAATTATATACAGTTATAAGATTTTGGCCCATACCTAAAATTTGCGTTTCGTGCTTTGAAAAATCTGATGATAGCTTTAGGCATAGTCTAACTCAAAGTCTGTGCTATCAAGAAAAAGTGAATATCATCTTTACATCCTTTATTTTCCTTACCTCCATAACATAATAATTGGTTAGGAGAACTCTGAGAATCGAGACGACGAAGTTGATTCATTATTCAATATCTCTTAAAGGAATGTATTAAGGTTCTCATTTGCATGAAATGACTTTACCGCGTTAAGTTTGCACGTAGTAAGTCAAGTTCCATGTTTCCAGAACAGGTTCTATTTGGGTTAACCATCATTCACTCACTCACTCACTACTCTAGCTCATACTAATGGTGACTGTCGCGCTGTGTAAATAAATAAAATATGTGTGTCAAAGATAGTGAGGTATATGCACACGAAGTCATATCTAATATTGTAGTATTTTCACTTTTGTTTGAAGTAAGATTGTAATACGGTCGTAGCTCAGTCCAGCTTGCATGGTCGCGTCGACCACACAATTAATGCAATCATCTCGTCAATTTTCGTGCTTCGCGAGACACGTTGGTCGTTGATGTCCGTTGCTATTACTAAAATATAGCAGTCATTAAGCTTTATCAATGCCTTGGCTACTAGCTTTACAACCTTCCACGCTTATGTCTAGTTACAAAAAAGTACTCTGTGGTCTAGCCCTCCGTCCGTGCGTGTAAGGATTATGGCCTAACCCGACCTAACCGAGACCCGGGTCTTTTCTCGGACCTCGGGAAGGTTAGGCCAGTGCCCCAGCAGTGGGACAGTGGGTTGTTTAAGTTGGAATTTATACCTATCTTCGAATTTACGTTAAAACTCGAAAAGCCGTATTAGCTTTTCCTTTTACAAATGCAGTTTAATGATACTTTTTTATATATATTTTATTCTAATAAGGTAGGAAAGTTGTGGTTTTATTAAATGGTTTAGTTATTTTTACCAATAAGATTAATAGTAAGTAATGAATTTAATATGTTAACTTAGAAATTCACACACATGTTTGCATAGTTTTGGATTATTTTATTTTTTGTGGATTTGCCTGGACGTATCTGGCATCAGTAGCAAAATGATCACAGACATTCATGATAGAATTACTATAATAATAGCAAAAATAATCGTTAGAGAAATGTTCATTAATCACAGTAACCTACAATTTTACCTCTAGTTTTCAAATGTGGTTAATTAATAGTAACTAGGCAGTATAAATAGGCTTTACTGTTCATTTCTCATGCTCCACTAACGACGTATATTAATTAGATTTCAATTTCGTTGAATGAAAATGAAATCGATAGACGTTGACTGCAATAACAGCATCACAGCACAAATAAGCTTGTGTAAGAGTATGACAATACTGATATATTGTATAGTATAGTGTGGAGAGACAATACAACAATCACACAAAGACTAATGAAATACTTGTGTAATGTATAGGTTGACTTTAAATTTTCGTGTCTTTTTTCTGCCAAAAGGAGTCCTTTCACCTTGACTCCTACTCTCCGAGATGAATCGATTCCGATAACTGACCACCTTGAGCTCCTTGGCGTGACGTTAACATCCAACCTGAATTTCGGGCGATACATTGAGTCCAAGGCTAAAGTAGCGGCAATGAAGCTGGGTATCCTATCTAAGGTGAGACGGTACTTCACTCCTGGACAGCTTCTTACATTATATCAAGCACAAGTCCGATCATGTGTGGAGTACTGTTCACACCTATGGGATGGCTCTGTCCGCTACCAGCTTGAAGCCTTGGAAGCTATCGACCGACGCGCAAGGAGATTTATATGTGATGATGAGCTTGTTTTAAATAAGCTTCAAAGCCTTGAGCATCGCCGCAAAGTCGCCTCTTTATCGGTTTTTTATCGAATTCATTTCGGAGAGTGTGCTCAAGAACTTCATGACCTAATTCCCCCAGCTCCATTCCACCTTCGTTCAACTAGGCGTAGGGAGGCCTTTCATCCCTTTGTAGTTGACATTCCACCTATTCGCACGAAGCGATATGCTTCCTCTTTTATTATGCGAACTGCGAAGGAGTGGAACTCCTTACCTGCGTCCGTGTTTCCCGATTCCTATAATTTGGGGGTCTTCAAGGCGAGAGTGAATAGGCATTATTTGAGTTTGCTTGTACCATCCTCGACTACATCGTCACTTTCCATCAGGTGAGATGTAGTCAAACGCACTAAAATTTTTAATAAAAAAAAAAAATTGTTCTTGATACTAGAGAGAGATAGAGATCAACTTGTTTTTTACGATTGGACTACTTACGGGTTCCTTAGGGAAAATTGTTTATTATCATGAGCACATAGCACATGTATAGCCTTTCGTATCAAAAACTAATTTAAAGTCACCCTATATATACTACGGTAAGAGACAATACAGCAATCATACAAAGACTAATGAAATATATAGGTATAGTGTCCGGAAAGAGCTTTTAAATCTTCTAGCAAAATGGAAAAAGAAGAAAATGTGCTGTAATCAATACTTTGCGAGGTCTAGTGCAGAAATAACCGATACTGATCCATTTTTAAACTTTGACGCGAAAGAGGTATGTTTTAAGTATGAAGCCTATGTGTACATGTGTCTGTCTGTGGCGTTGTAGCTCTCAAACGGGCGAACCGATTTGGATGCGATTTTTCTCATGTCAAACCAGGTTTTATCACGGTAATTCTTGCAAGGTGTTTGATGAAAATCCGTTTAGAGGTTTTCGCGTGATTCGACTTTTACTGTCAGAGGTGTCGCTTATTTACTCTGATAATTGACGCTCACTGACTTTCCCAAAAAGAAAACAAGACTTTCAAAAACAAATTAATCCGAATTTCACGCCAGCATTTATATGATATTATTATGTTCAAATCTGTGGTTGTAACCTTCCCGAGACAAGGGAAGGGATTCATGCCCGAACAGTGAAGACGGTATGAATTAATCGTTTGGCAACTGGTTGTACTTCGCAATCTATTATAAATTATTGATTTTCTCTATAGGATAGAAGATCCACATGATACGTAAACGCTTCACTAAACGGCTCCTACTCATGTAAAATTATCAGTCATCTCTATCATTTCTCTACGAAGAACCTCATGTATGTACAGGGTCAGTTATAATTGCTCGTATATCTTTCTTTCATCATACTTTACAAGCATTACAAGTCATCCTGTATAACCTGTTTACATTAAGGTGGATCTTGACGTGAAATTCAAATTTTCCAAGGTTTTACGTGATTTACCAAACTAGATCTGTTTAGCGAAAATATGATTTATCAAAATCTAGAGAATATTACTTTTTTTGCTTTTTCGTCACAACATCCTAAAATAGCAGCTGATATTAGATAAATTACGTTTAAATAGGCAGATATTAATACAAGATTTTCGCAAAATAGATTTAAGGCGACAAATGATCGTGGCAAGATCAAAGCCTTCCACCTTCCTTAAACTGGATACATCATACCTACACATAACGATGACCATAACTGGTCTCTTCTAGGTACTAAGAAACACCGTTACAAGCGCGTATCTGTGGCAAATAAATAACCACAAGCTGTGCAGTTGTGTGCAAGCACGTCTGTTATGCAATCCAGGCTTGGTTACTTGAAACCACTTTTCTACGTTCAGCTGTCAGTCGCACCGCTACGCTGCACCATGATAATATTTCTTATTAACCAATGCACACATGAGGTGATAAAGCATCTATCTCTTTTTAACTATAAGCTTAAGAAAAAGACAGATATAGTATCTTACACATTGAACACGATGATGGAGTGTTGATTAAGTGGTTGGCAGCAGCGGTTTCCATTGACACACATACCTCGTACTTGTACTTTCGTAGGTCTTGTAAATCTTCTGGTTTTTTTCTTTTCAACCGACTTCAAAAAAAGGAGGAGGTTCTCAATTCGTCGGAATCATGTTCACCGATTACTCGAAGATGCCTAAACCGATTTCGAAAATTCTTTTTTTGTTTGAAAGGGTATACTTCACAGGTGGTCCCATATAAATTTTATCGAAATCAATTCAGCGTTTTTTGAGAAAATCAACAAAAACATAGCAAAATTGGAGTTGTTGCGATAAAGTCGGTTGTTTTTAACGTATTCAGCGTGGTCAATTATTATGGCAGTAGTCATTTTTCTGAGGTTACACACAAAGGTTTTATATTAACCTTATCACAGATAAGTACTTGATAATACACGCGTTTCATTTGTTTTTAAAGCACAATAAATTTCAAGTAAGCCTTGCATAATTTCGTCAGAATTTTCGGTAGTTCGTAGAACGTAGTTTTTGGAAACTTAAACGAAGACTTGTCATACTGAACAACATTTTCCCAAAAACCCATACTGAATACTTAATTTTTTTGCTTTTCATACAAATCTGTGTAAACGATATGGAGTTTAATGTCTAGGTTAACCTTAAGCCTAAGCCTCCGTTGACCTCATTAGTTAGGTACAGCAACTAAGATTACTAACGCATACAACAAAAACTATTTACTACATTCTATGCTGTCTCGAGAGATATTTAAATGGTGCATCAATCATAAAATTGATCATAACATCAGCAAATCGCTGCAAATCTTTGGTGCTTACATGGAACATGTGCGAATTTCAAAGCAATAAATCTGTTTCAAATCGGTATAATTAGGTATGAAATGTTATGAATTTCGTAAACATATCTGGCACACCAGACATCATAATTGATTACAACGTATAACAGATGAAAATAATTTCATTACATAGGTAGGATGGTCTTGAAATATTATATCTGCCAAGGCTCAAACTGGCATTTCCATATATGAACCAGAAAAGCTTTCCCCGCGAAGCATGTAGTCAATTCCTACATTGACCTCTTCATAAAAAGTTGGCCGATTAGCTGATTGATGTGTTTATATGAAGAGAAAAATGATTTGCGAATTGACTACGAGTATACATGTCGTAGGTTTTTGATAAAATCAGTTTTTAATCAAAAACCTAGGGTTTTCATCAAAAACCGGAAGAAGTCAAAATTATTATTTAATATTATCATAATCCTAAGCAAATCCGGAATACACCAATATTTCTTATAATTTTAGAACCATTTTTCTGTCAAATTAAGTCGTCTCAAATAAGGTGTAATTATTTGTTGGAGGAACAATTATGATTACCTATTTCCTAAATGGTTCTAAAATTTTAAGAAATATTGGTGTTTCTTGGAGACACGTTTTTTTCTAAATAGTTCTAAAACTATACTACGATACAAACGAGTTGAGGTTTTTGATCGAAAAACCGAATTTTCTTAGGTTTACGATAATATTAATTAATAAGTTTGTCTTCTTCCGGTTCTTGATCTGATTTTATCATAATCCTGCATCATAAATATTCCTTAGAGAAAGTAGATTCATTAGAATCCCCAGTTTAAGCTCTGGCACCTTCTTTTTTAACCGACTTCAAAAAAAATGAGGAGGTTCTCAATTTGTCGGAATCTTTTTTTTTTATGTATGTTCACCGATTACTCGAAGACGCCTGAACCGATTTGGAAAAATCTTTTTTTGTTTAAAAGGGTATACTTTACAAATGGTCCCATATAAATTTTGTCGAAATCGATTCAGCGGTTTTTGAGAAAATCAACAAAAACATAGCAAAACTGGAGTTGTTGCGATTAAAGTCGGTTGTTTTTAACGTATTCAGCGTGGTCAATTATAACAGTAGTGGAATATCAAGCGGTTACCGTTATTATCTAGTCAATACGTAGGTTCACCAAAAGTTTTAATCCTTCGATGGGAACAGTAACGATTCGTCCCATTTTCCTTCCTTACACTCCTTAATTAATTGAACCCCAAATCAAACACATTAATAGCAACGTCGATTGGGGTCAAAAGTAAACATTTAGATTGAAACAATATTTGACTACTTTATCCATTAAATGCCTACTCTGCAACATGGCTCTTTTCCGTAATATCTAACAAATGAAACTATAATATGGGGGGCATTTAAACGTGGTCTGCTAGTCAGAAAACTAAACAACCCGAAAGGGATAAGTCCGCCTTTGCTATAATTTGTTTTGTATTTTCTGTTTTATGTGTTATTGTATGCAATAAAGAGTTTACAAACAAACAAACAAACAACTTTCCCTAAGGAACCCATAAATAAATAAAACATTTCCAACATAGTTGGATATAACAAGCCAAAATATTTTACTTTTACGATCTGTAATTTTTCTTTAGTTATACTGAAAATTTTATTCAAAGAGAAAGAATATAAATCACCACTGTTTGTTTTTCTTATGCAAGTTGTGGCTTGTTTTTGCCACTACCAACATAATTTTTTTTAATTTTTGTTGTAAATTACTACCATGGCTAATTAATATAACATGCCTCGCGCCGCATCACACCGCTCGAAAGCATAATATGTTTGTAGTTCATGGAGTTAAATCGGTTACTTGCGATTTGGCTACGAATATGAAAGCTTCAAAATGCTGGCACTGTGTCTTGGCCACATGTTTCTTATGAGACTGGGAAAATTAGTAAACGGAGAAAATAGCCAGGCGGTATGCAATGAGAAAATGACGGACTACTCGAACGCACTGTTCTCATCTCATATCATGTTTGTAGTATGTATACATAGAAGGTCACATTGCGTACTGAAACCATACGAAACTCATGTCTGTGACCATTCTATACTCAAATCTCGAAGTATTTTTCTATCTACGACCGATAAGTATTACAAAGTGTTGGGTATGTTGAATTTAAGTGGTTACAATGCAAAACATAAAAGTATGCTTTGCAACAGTAGCAATATAAGGCGAAAAGTTTTACCAGCGTAAAATGCTACCATTTTTAACAACTATTAACAAAAAACAAGCTCAATAAATAAATCATCGTCTCCCAAGAAAAGAAGATCTCTCTGTAACGCGTCTGCAAGAAAAACGCCCAACAGAAAACACTATTTTCCCGGGAAAACTGTATTTTGTCTTAAAACGTTTGTTTAAAACTTGAACTAGCCAAGAGCCAGCTGGTTTGTTCCACTATAGTCATTGTAGATAGATAAAATAAGTTGCACTAGATTAAGTACAAGGTTAATAATACGTATTGTGTAGTTTCTAAATTATCTTGGTAAAACGAAATTCAGTAAGGATGCCTTTATTAAATCTTACGGTGATTAAAATGACTGCTGTCAAATCCAATCCATAAAGATTTCCAATAATTGAGATTTTGTGGTGTAATTTATCAGTAACATTTTTTGTGAATTATTTAGGTAAACAAAGTAGTTCCACTATTCCATAGTCATGTTAAAAAGCAGCTGGCATTCTAATACCATTACATTCACATGAGTATAGAGGTACTGAATTTATTACATTTTCACTCCGAACAGTTGCAAAAATAGTTTCAATGTTGTTAAAGAATATCAGTGCACCTTTGGACCGTAACGGAGCAAACCAACAAGTTGCTCCAGTTTTCTTGTCTGTGGTTGGTTACTTTTTTAAAAATTCTTAGAATAGAGTAAAAGCCTAGGAACAAGTATAAATGGAAGGAGTCATAAGACGTTGCCGCTTTTGTTTCTGTGTACCAAGCGAACTATCACGTATCTTTGTCTATGCGACGCAACCTAGGTATGAGTAGAAGAGATAGTCGATAGAGGTTTGGCAACGTTGCTCTGTGTGTGTGAATCGTGTCAATTCCTGACCGAGTAGTCGGCCATAACATTGCAAAGGAAGTGCGGAATATTTATTTTATTGAAAGAATCCTAGTTTATTGTGGCAAAGTGATATGTTCATTTCAAATTATGTCGTGTTGAGCTGTGTCTTGTTCATCAAGAACGACGAAAAGTGGTGTAAAAGCCCCGGAACTGTAATTTCACACGTAAGTCTTTGACAACGTTTATTAAAGTGAAAAACCAATATTTTAGAACCAGACAAGTGTCCTGATACTGTCTCACTTCTAAGTCATATTATTCCTAAATTACATTGTTAAAAAACAAATGAAAAGCTATGAAATGAGGTAAAATTATATCGTTCAATTCAAGCAGCCGTTTTAGTGATGTAATTTAGTCAAGTTTAATTTATCGATAGTATACGGGTCACAGTGTATCCTTAGGGGAGGAGGCCGATGTTGGATTATACCCTTAGGGTTGTTAAATATACCTTGAAAGGCACAGAAAACAAAGACTTTTATTTTTTAATTTCTTTTATACATATAAAGGGGCCAGAGACTTTTAAAATATTTTTTCTTCACAACCCCCTTTTTATTATTTTATCGAGTAGGGGCTACTAAGAGGATCATCTTTTGTTTTTTGCAATTTCATCGTGGGGGGAACCGTTTTTGAGAAAATTGCGTCCAAACATGTGCGTTTGTTCAGTCGGGTTTTTTTTGTATTATGATTGTATCAGATAGGAACCATACAGAATTTTTGGATATTTGCATTTATTGATTGTAGGGTGGTTATCGAGAAAAATGGCAACCAAAATACAAAACTGTGAAAAAAAAAAACGAACATTTCCAGGCCCCTGTCCCCCTATTAACGCACATCTTTGGATGCATTTCTCTCGAAAACTGTGCCCCCACGAAGAAACTGCAAATTATAACAGATGATCTTCCAACTCAATACGATGGTAAAAAAGGGAGGTTAAATCATAAAAAATCTGACCTATAGTGCACCGGTACTACACTCCATGTATTTGACTTTTTTTTTCAAAATTATTGATTGTTAAATTATTATTTCAGGTTCCCCAAATGTTCACAAATAAGACGCGAGTGGATTAAAGCTATTAAAAATATCATCAGTCATCACCAAATGGACCGATGAGGAATATTTTGTGCACAGAGTTTCACCCCGCTCCCGAGCGGAGCGACGAAATAAAACTTCTTTGATTTTGTGTATTCGTTAAGCTATTGATTTTTTACTAATGGATCGCTAAGTAGCACCGTTCTACCGTTACCATTTTTTTAAATAATTGTGTTATAAAAATAAATACATTCTTATCAAATTAGTTTTTTTATTATTATTGTTATTTTCATTATAATATAAAACAGGCATATCGGCCAAAAAGTTTTAGAGAGTCCCGATTTTTCCGCGGTCCAGTGGCGTCACCATCGCATTTATATCTTTTTTTCTTAAAATTTTAGACGTAGTCAAAATCTAAGACTATAAAATTGTTCTTTTGTCCAGTACGGAGGAATATTTAAGTATTAAAACAATATATTATACATATTGTATAAACGAGAAACATTTGGTGGGCTTCATTTTCCGCTTAGTAGATTTTGCAAACTGTGTACAGTATAAAACTTAATAGTTTTATTTAATATTCCTCTATACTGGTTATTGTAGACTTTTTTAATTTGTGCCATAGATATTAAAAAATAAATATAAATCTGATGGTGGCATCACTGAACCATGGAAAAAAGTCGAAGCATACCTAAGACATTAATGTAACATAGTATAATGTTAGAGAAAGATGGTGGTTAGTCAATGTTCTAGCGTAGCTTTTTCCTTTTGAGGTACGGAACCCTAAAAAAAGAATTATATAAATAGGTATTAAAGGGGCTGCCATACAACAGACCTGTTTTGATTGCCGTTTTTATAGATAATGGTACGGAACTCTACGTGCGTGAGTCCGACTCGCACTTGGCTGGTTTTTATGTTATATTCGTATAGTAAATAATTATTTTATTTAGATATTATTTCTCACTCACTATCGATTATCGATAAACGTGAGGAGATGACAACAACGACGTCGTCACTTCCCTAATCACGCACACATTAACAAATCTAGAACGCTCACTAACAAAAAATGGCCATGCTCAAAAACAAAAGAATCTGTCCATTATGATTATTGGTCCGAGGTAAAAGCTAACGCCTTTCCCGATTGGAGGGAAAGTTTGGCTGCGTACAATCAAGGCAAGGGCCCCACGAAAACAAACACTGGCTGGGCTGGTTCCTGATTCAGAACAAATAAAACTGATCCTTGAATAAAATAAGAACAATGTTTACTCGTATTTGCTTTACGAGAAAGTTGAATTCGTTTTCTGAATTTTGGTTTACTTGCGCACTTATTGATTCGAATACAAATAGAAAAAAATCAAAGTGCCTATCGTTGATTTGTGGAATTTTATTAGATAATTTTCTATTATCAAAGAACTTAGTAAGGCATAGAAAAAAAGTTTGCCGATGTTTAAACTCAGCCTTCTACTTATGAAACTGAACAACCTTTCCCTAGGCACCAACAGTCAATTTATAAAAAAAATAGGTATTTTGAGTTGCCATACTACTTTGGCCGGTGACTTGTTAGAAGTCAAAAATTGGATTTACGATTAACTATGGCTTCATATGAAAAAGTTGTGTAGTTTTATAAGTAAGCCCCTGTCTAAATAGTTTCAGCAGATTTTGTAAGATTTTAAACAAATATACATAGTATATTACCAACTTGGTCGCTGATTAGAATCTCTTTTACAATTTTATCACCTATGAATATTAAAACCTAGCTATTGTAGATTTTAAAATTATTCAATCTTGTTTACACAGCTTAAATATAGCGCAGATGTAAACGTAAATGGCAGTTTTAAAAATAGAATGCTAACATCTGTCAATCGGTACTAACTAATACAAAGACAAAGACACGTTAACCGGTCTATTAGTCTCGTGGTTCTTGAAACTGGCTGGATGGAATAGATAACGTAATCACTCGGTTCACTTCGATTAACTCTAAATTCAAATTCAAACTGACGCGACGAATTAGATCGGGAGTCGAAGATTAGCAATAAATCCACTTAAAGGTGGGCTCATATAGGTATTAAGCTAATTTATTATATAGATGTCTTTAAAATTAGTTAGTTATTTTTGTCGTGTATAGGTAATGAAATAATTATCGTTCATAAGTTAATCATCATTAAGCACTTATCCTCAAATTTTTTGGTGTAAGCTGTTTATATTGATGGGTGTAAGCAATTAATACAAAATATATATAACACAAATATGAGCCTCCTCTTATCATACTATCATCTGTTTTGTTTACTTGCTACTGCTATATTTGTATTTAGTTCAATAAACATTTAACAGAAAAAAGTGAAGTAAAAACCTAGTTTTGATATTTATATTTTGATTTTTGACGCTTCACAACCCACGCCAAACTTCTATGGTTTTAAAAAACGTGTATGGATTATTAACTTTCCCTATTTGTTAAAAAAATTGCAAAGAATAAAAAACCGAACAGAAGCTACACTGGGTAAAAAAAGGACTTGACGATTCCATTTTCGAATCGGGCCACGTAAGGCTAATCGTAGACTGTTTAAGCTACCCGTTGGCGCGCTTTTTACACGTGATGTGTTAATTTTAGCCGGTCCACATGCGCAGGCGCATCCGCTGCGCTTAGCACCAGTACTTGTGGCATGGCCATGAATAAACCAATAGTCTCTTTTTTACACAAAGCAAATAATAGAGACAGCAACACAGTTTAGTTGCAAGAGTGTGACAAATACGTGATGAACCTTTGTGTAAGTGGTAAAAGCGACCGCACTTATTGGTACCACAACTTGTGTTATATGAACCACAATAAAAAGAAATCTTCTTAGAAAAAAAGGTCAACTTATACTCGTACTGGTAGGATTACCAAACTCTATGCTCCCGACGTGTTTAACTGACTTACATCTTACTGATCGATACTAGGGGTAGATGTTTTAGGAAATGTGTCTAAGCGCTTCCTGTCACGTGTCAAATGACAACGGCTGACGGACGGAAGCGTTTTAGTATTTTTTTGAAAAAACTTTGTACAGAATTTGTAGTATCCTACCCACCAAGAACAGACCATAGACCCTAGAGTTCCAGTGTAGGAACCAATTTTGGATTTGAGGAAACCGTTTATTATCCAACAAGATAATCTGACTGTACGTTTAAACAGCTGTCATAAGATAATAGGTACCAAATAGATACAATTCAATTAAATACATGAAATTATAAAACATCTACCTACATAATCTTTATTCTCCGTCTCAACATTAGACTCAATACATCAATAAGGAAAATGAAAAATAAACATGTGATCGATTCGGTATAATCGATATTTTCAGACGCGGTGCTCCGCCGGCCAGTTCGATAACAGATAAAGCAAATAAACTGTTTATCGTAGGCTATCGCTGGCCTTCGATGCGTTTATCTTTCTTATATATCCGAAAATACCCAAGTGTACGCGAGGAACAAGTTAGTTTAGTTTAGGTACAAAACCAGGCAAGTAAAAATTGTAGTTTATCACTTTCGCCTAGATAACTCTCCCCCTTGGCATAGAAGCTGAACAGCTCTCTTCAAGAAACCCATGTTTTACCACATAAGAGGCTGCGGCCGCGGGGCGGTAGCGTTCCGAAGGCGGACCTGCGGGAAGCGAACTTAGAGCGCCCGCCCGGTTTTGGTGTGAAGGGTTTCATAGTAATCCGAACATTACAAAAAATACCGCTCCCGGAACGCTTCCGCACCGCCTGTGTCTGTGTTGCGCTTTCAACTCATAGAAGGTAAGGGAAATAGACAATCTTCGAATAAGAAAATAAAGAGGCCATCTTTCGCCTTAAAAGAAGACCAGTTAATAACCGCTCAATTCAAGGTCCTTTAGATCTGCAACTTCAATAGAATCGCAAACAATATCTCACTTGGGACACATTTTTCCTCCCCTGAGGAAAATCAGGAAAATCCAATTAAAGGTTGTATAAAGACAATGACAAAGGCGATACAAAAATACCCGTATTTTCTATTTTATAACAAAACAATAGTTGTGTTCGCCTAAGGCAACTCGACTCCGATAATGGTATAATAGGTTTCCAAGACATGTTTCTTAGTAAGAACAGGATCATTAAAGAAAATATAACTAACAAAATGTAATAAATTACATAACCCGACAGTAAAAAATAAATTATTTAAAAAACAAAAAATTTTTCATCACACATACATAACTAAAGAAATATATCGGTGAATGCAGGATTCATCAGATGGAAAAAAATAATAAAGACGGTACACCCTTTTGGAGTTAGTACCATGCTAGGCAGACACATGCGCTTAAAACTTCTAATAAACTTTTAACCTTTGAGGGTTATTTATTAAGTACAAATGTCATGTCATTTGTAGCCCATATAATTTGTCAATCAACAGTGCCTGTCAATAAAGCAGGCTATTAAATGTCAAAGTTGGTTTTACTTACTTACTGAATATAACTTCGATTTCAATTAGTAATTATACTTTTTTATCCTTAATTGGTAAGCCCTTACCATCATCTTACCTGGTGGTAAATGATGATGATGCCGAAGATGGAAGCGGGCTTACCAAGATTCCCCAACGTAATGGGGAACTGGCTACCTTATCTTCAAGCTGGAACACATCATATTGTATTTTTTTAAAGGATTTTCGTAATTTAGGATTTCAAATTAAATTATGAACAAACTAAAAAAAAAATTAATTTCAATATTCTAAATTAGCAATTACATTTGGTACCTATATTTGGTATATTGAATGAGAATGCGCAAAAAATTACGAATAGCTAACAGATGTTCTATCTGGAGTTTAATGCACCAATTTCGGTCACAAGTTAGCTTTTACCTATATCAGTATATTTTAAGGTCATCCCGGTCCTTGGATGCTATGTCTTTGATAGGTCGCTGTCGACACCACGACGCGACGCTATGCCCATTTAGATAAAAAATTCGTGATAACAGCGCCTTTTGTGTTCTAAATGCATTCCAGTTTTTGTGATATTTCGTTTCTTTGTGCGATTTTTAGGTGTTTATGTTTCTTCTAAGAAAACACGTAATATGCAGCTCAGTAGATGTTTTATGTATGCTTTTAATTCTTAATTTTTCCTAAGTGTCTACAACACGGAACTTGTACACTCAACATTTTGGGAAGTGTTAGCAAGTCATAAAGAAACGTCAGCCCAAAAGACAATCGCTACAAGTCAATAATGAATGAGGTAACTGCCAATATTGTAATGTAAAGGAAGGAATATTTCTTTTTTTTTTTAATTGAGGAAAATTCCTTGGGGACAGTTTTATGTCATGATAAACTGCACAGTTTATTTTTGTTCAAGTAAGGGTGTAACAAAATTTGCGTGGGATCCGTTACCTGGAGCGTCTATTCATCACACTGCTGAATTTGATGAAATTCATACAAAATTAGGCAAGCAGCTGATAATTATATATATATATATATTTTTATCGGGTGAGATGTAGTCAAACGCGCTCAAATTTTTTATTAAAAAAAATTAAAACAAAAGTGGTTCAATATGATAATTATAATACATTTCAGTTAACATTTCCTACACCTATTTGTTACACCCTTGTGTATACATAACATAATACATAGGTGCAGGTAATTATTATTATTATTAGGTGCATAGATCATTGCACCGACCAACCTTCCATTCCGATACGTTCAACGTTCAGACATAACACAAATCTACGGATATAATTTACCTATCAAATCAAGGAGACTTTTATTTACCTTTCACTAGGAACCACAAAGCCTTATGTTATGGTGATTACACAGCCTAGAAATAGAAATTGCAGTGGAGAAAGTTAAGTGAAAAGCCTAGCGGATTGGCTAGCCGTTGGTGCTAGGGTACGATTTGTAATGTAATCACTAATATAAAATAATTTGACGCTAGGGATTCCAAACCAGTTTCAATTTACAATTTAAGGTGAAAATTTTAACAAGTATAATATAGTTAATAGATTTGATGAGGTCCGAAATCAAAATCCATCAAATAGAAAATATTTATTGGTCTAAAATGGCTTTACAATTTGTGAACAGAAAAAACTTACTGTTAGTAATTAAGGTAAGCATGCATCAATGTGTTGCTCTGATTTCTAAACTAGGGTAACCCCTGTATCTTAGAAATCAGATGATCAGTAAAAATAACGAATTCCTTCGGAAACTGCACCCGAAACCCAAAACATTTCATTAAAATGTTGCTCTTAGAGGGCAGGGATAGTTTTATGCCGAAAAAGTCGCGCACTGCACACCCTTAACGAAATTCACAAAACGATGCCCACGCTGGCCGATCTGCGGGCAAAAGCTATAATAGTAATTAAATGAGTTTTAAAAAACCCACTCACGGGTTTTGAGTCAAAAAGTTAGACAATTTTGCAGTAAATATACTTTTATTTAGACCCCGCGGTCGCAAATCTATAGACATAAGTTCCACAGAGCTAGTTAGTAGTAGGTAATACATAGGTTATGTATCATACATGTAGCAAGCAACCGCGACCGTATTTGATTACATAGAGTTCTTAGTTGATATCGTATTAGGTTACCTATTATACCACTATTGTATATGCACATTGCCTTTTGCAGCGCTAATAGTAAAAACGTTAGTTTTTCCATAATAGATTACCGAGCTAACACGTTCTGAAATGACCTTGTTTTGAGGTGAACTGAATCAACTGTGGCGGAAAATTCAACTATTTTAGTTTTTCGTCGTATGAAAGCTTCAATTCTATAAATATTTAATAATGCTTTATACCAAGCATCACAGGTGAATATAAATTCACACACGGCAACGCAAAATGAAGTGACGTAGGACGTAGCGTAACGTACACTATACAGACAGATATATTAGTAACCATATAGTCTATACAAACCAGTAGTATTTTCGTCATAATATCCTAGATTAGCAATTACCTTCGGTGAAATATTAGATAATTATGTATGTGAGATCACGGAGAAGTTAGTTTCAAGCAGACACAGTTCTATCTTATTAGTGAAATTACAGCTAAAACATTGAAATCTAGTAATACAGGGTGTACGTAAATTCAGAAGCTATAAAAAATATAATATGATAACACATCCGATAATTATTTATGTGTTTTCGTTGTTATTTTTGTACTCTTTTGGTGTGCAATAAAGTATATTTATCTTATCTTATCTTATAACACATTAAAGTAAACAACGTTGTTCAATGACTTAGCGTTAATTTTAAAATTAGACAATTTTTTTATACACATCGATTAGTTGTTGAGCCTTAATTTGTATGGAAAGTCAATTTTTTTTAAGAGTTGCCTATTAATCTGAAAGAAAGTTTGAGGATGATAAGAAGCCCCCGGTGACGGGTCCTATACTTATTTTTTACGCTCTGTATATAAACTATACTCATGGACAAAAAAATCGACTCAATCGTTTCATGCACGACTTTTGGAAAATTAACTCAATCTAGCAAAATAAAACTAAACCAAAAGTTCAAAAACTGTGTGTTTACTGTTTATGATTTTAATTTGATGGTTTTCTAGTTTCTGCTTTTAGTGTTTAGCAGTTTTGTAGACTGAGTTATTTTTTCAAAAGTCGAGCAACAAATCTTGAGTCAATTTTTTAGTCCACCAGTGTATTTTAAATAAAATATGCAAAGTTTGCAAACGAATGGGGGTTTAAATACACGTAAAACCATACTCCACATCAATTAATGTAAAAAAAATGTGCATACTAGATATTTTTTTAATTGGCTACTTGTTTATTATGTTTAAAAACCATTACTGTACGTATTTTGTCTTCCTTTATACAGAGTGTATCAAAATACCTAGTACATAAGGTTTGAACGTCGGGAAAAAGAGGTATGTCAGTGTTATTCAAAATTTTATCTTTTCAAGTGGCTGTACTCAGGATAAGCCTATCCTGAGATAATGATAATATATTAGTTGTATTAAGGCAATTTCATAACCCTTATCACGCTATCTAAAGCTGTTCACGGTAAAAGTTTGATCAAACAATATGGGGCGTAAGAGAGCGATGTTAGTTTTTTGAAAGATTAAGAATGATGAAGAGTGTAATGACACAAAATAAAAATAAAATAACTATTTCGAGTATTGGGTATAGGATTGACCCGGTGCACTACTAGGGCTTAGTATATACAGGGTGTAAAAAACTGTCATACGGTATGGCCACTGACCAGACTGTCCCTCTTAAAAGCGACCTCACCCGCCGGCATCCGGTCAAGTCATTGACTGTTGGTTAGTGCAACACACAATGCACACGTAAACAAACGTCGTATTTTTATGTCATTTTTAACCGACTTCAAAAAAGGAGGTTCTCAATTCGACTGTATGTTGTTTTTTGTATGTTTGTTACGCGATTACTCCGCCAATTATGAATCGAATTTAATGAATCTTTGCGGGTGGTAGGACCTTGTGCGAGGTCCGTCCGGATCGCTACCACCATCTTACTCGCTAATCCTGCCGCTAAGCAGCAATGCTTGCACTGTTGTGTTCCGGTGTGGAGAGTAAGACAGCCGAGGAAATTACAGGCACAAGAGGCATTTCATCTTAGCCCTCTAGGTTGGCAACGCATCTGCAATCCCCTCCGAGGTTGCAGGTGTCTATGGGCAGTGGTGATCACTTACCATCAGGTGACCCACTTGCTCGTTTGCCTTCCTTATAACATAAAAAAAAAAAAACTTTCTTGTTTGGTAGGTAATACTTCAGACGTGGTCCCATATTTTTTTTATAAAAATTGACTCAGCACTTTTTGAAAAAATCAGCAGAACCAAAAAACATCGCAAAATTGTAGTTGTTTCGATTGAAGTCGGTTTTTTAACGTGTTTATCATTGTTGATTATTATCTTACTTATACACTGTGAGAAAATATTTGTATGAAAGACGAACCTATGTAGGGACTGTAACAGTTATCCAGACAAGACATTATACCGCCTTTGTCAAAGCTTATTCACGCATAAACAACAAGCCGATGACTTGATTTCTAGGACCCAGCCCACCCGGGGTAAGTAAACCGGCAAATTACAAAAGGTCATACAATAAATTCGTATCAGGAACAATCGTCGACGATTCAAATCAGACGGATAAGAAATCTTACAGCCAGTGCTGGTAATAATACGGATCCCTAGAGATATTCCATTGTATTGGGAACCCCTCGTTGAATCATGGTCTTTCTTGGCGTCGATTCGGTAAATTACATTGCCTCAGGGAATGGGAATTCTCTATCGATTGTATTGGTTTAATTAAAAGATTTGATTATGTTTCCGCCTTTAAATATGATGAGACTCATTTTTAATTGGGGAAATAACTGTATACGGTAACTAAAGGTTATATAAGAAGATAGAAACGTTCTTAATTCTAAGTAAGTAGGTACACCCAAAAACCATACCTTAGTAGTCAGATATTCGTTTGCTAAATTACTGATAATTTTATCGTGTGGCACAATAAACTGTCTAACCCTAAGGTACAGACGCGGTATTTGAACTTTTGAACCCGAGTATATTCGATTCACTGACTCTTTTTACCTACTTCAAATAAATAACAAATACGCAAATATCATAATAATAAAGTTTTTAAGTTCTTTCTTTTCACTCACTTCCCTCCTCTCTTCTCTCCGTCCCTCAAGAGATAAGTCCATCTTTGTATGTGTATAAGCTCCGTTATTTTAATAAGTTTAATGTTATTTCTGACAATAAAGACTTGAAAAAAACTTTTTTTTTGTGTTCATTCCAAAGATTCAATTATAAAATTGAGATAATTTTATGTGAGGAAGATGTAGATTGTGGCTTTACCAAGTCCAGCGACCCCCGAGGCGAATTTTTTGAGACCAATTTGAATCTACTTTGAACCATTAATCAAAATAAAATAGTGACTTGTTTTTATTACATGATCGATCTGTTCCTATGGCAGTGCATGTGGTACCAGTGTTAGTTTGTTACATGTAGGTAGGTAATACACGACAAGAGTAAAAATATATTAAAATTCTAAAAAGGACTATTTATACAGGGTGTTACAAAACTGGTGTAGGGCCCGTTAACTGGGGATTCTACTCATCGTACTGAACAACTTTTATTCTACGACTTTCGAACTTTGGACAAGGAAAAATTTGAACTTTTCATACGGCAACGCACTTGTGACTCCTCTGCTATTGCGGGTGTCTATGGGCGGCGGTAATCGCTTAACATCAGGTGATACGTCTGCTCGTTTGCCACCTCTGCTGCCATAAAAAAATTATCATATGTTTTGCCATTTTTGTATGGAGAGTCCAAAAAATATTTTTGCGATTTGACCAAGACCTAGAACAAAAGTTGTTCAGTACGATGAGTAGAATCCCCAGTTAACGGGTCCTACACTAATTTTGTTACACCTGGTATAAAGGTAGAAATATACCTACCTTCATGTTGTGACTATCAGGTTTTATCTCAACAGGATTATTTTTATTGCCAACTCGCAAAATCTTGACAGTTTGCAGCCATTATCGCGTGGTGTTAACATCGGTTCTTAATTCTAAGAAGCTAAAAACTAAGACCCGCATTTCTGCGAACAAAACTGTAGGCAAAGCCGAAGGTGTTAGGGTTAAAAAACATAAAGTAAAAAGTCAGGGGGATCTTGCTCTACTCGTTACTACTCGTATAAAACAGTTAGTGACACGACATATGTATACTTACATTTTATACATATAACCGGCCAAGCTAAGAATCTCAAGCTATAAAAAAGAAGCACAATATAGGTATGTATGTATAATACGTATTATTATAGTTCTTAACACAAAAATATTGTGTGGTGGTACGGTACGGAACCCTCAGTCGCACTTGGCCAGTCTTTCTTATAATAATCAACACGTGCTATTCAAATAGTGACAAGTACAAGAACGAATTTGACGGTTAACTCAGACCTTGACGGAGGACAACGTCTGTTCAATCTTAAATTACGCCAACACCAAACCAACCTTAACATAATTCTATCATGGTTCACATTACAGTGTAAAATAAGGCGGTTACAAGATGCCTATAGTACTTTGATTAGGACAAAAACGACGCCAACGCTTTATCCCGAACAATGCGACGTAACATAAAAGGTTATTAGTTATTACTCACACAGTCAAAGTTATTATAGACAAACCAAACATGATGTTCTCGCAAATTATAATACATAGGTATTCCATATTCATATCATGCATGCGAATAAGCGTATGTTATAGTTATTTTATTACACTTGCTTGAGATATAATTAAGGAAAATTGCAGTACCTATATGTATAATAAAAATATACATATTTAAATGAACTTAATCATCACCCTGCGAACGTTGTTTGATGTACTTTTTCATACTTTTTACTTTGTGCTTAGACTACTCTTAAGTCCTACATTCAGTTCTTTATCCAATTATTACCTACATTAATTTATAAAACAACATAAGATATATGTTTTTATACCTATGTAACTGACGACATTTATCTGTAAATGACAGTGAAAAAAAAACCGACGTATTTCTATGGTTCATTCCAATCAAAAAAAAGCAAAAGGTAAACAAACATAGTATGCAGATGACATTGACATGTGTCAGTTCCATAGTAAGTTTGTTTACGTTTTGCTTTTTTTTGATTGGAATGAAGTATATATGGGATCACAAGACAAAACTAACGTCATCATCTCGGACTCTTATTTACAGTACAGGGGTAGCAATAAAATGAAACGTACATACATACAACCATAAAACATTGCCCTTCGCTTGGACAGTCGAGTAAAATAAATTCACACCTAGTTAGCAATTAACTCGTTGTTTCTCGATCCACTTCACCGCATGAATGTACCATTGTTACATGAAGCTCGATGGGAGCGACCTTGTACAGTACATACAGTAATAATGTAATAATGCGCTAAAGTGCTAATGAAACTAGATATTATCGCAGTTGTACAATTTGTACACAAATTGAGGTAACACAGTCGCGCGTGTAATACGCCCCTGAATTTCAACCATGAGGTGCTGCCGAAATATGAAAACTATTCGGAAGTTAGCGGAAAGAGTTTCGATTTGATCGTATAACTCCGAAATACATCTACACTTTTGTGACAAATGTATACATGTATGTGTATGTATTTGTCTATCGATGGGAGAAAACGAGAACGCTGTAAGTGCAAAGGTGGAATATTGTTACTTACAGCGTTTTCGTTTTCTCCCATCGATATATGTATAGCTCGCGTCACGTAAAAAGAGCGCTGGCGGGCGTTCCGAGGGCACAACAGTTCACTCTGACAACAGGATAGCATAATATAAATCGCGTAAGTGTGAAAGAGAGGGTACTAAACAGTTGCTGTCAGAGTGCATCCTCGGAACGCCAGCCAGCGCTCTTTTTACGTGACGCGAACTATATTCCTTACATATAAATTTCAACATAGCAACAAATATAAATGACAAATGATCAGTTTATGAGAAATCTCATGCATTTCGATGTAAAAGTAAGTATTGTACTTAGTCAACTAAGTCTCTACGATCTTAGTTATTTAAATTCACTAACCTAAATTATTGAAAACAAAAAACTATAAAACGAATAATTGGATTACATTTAAGCAACTACCTACAAGCAAACAATTTAACCAAATGCATTTTATATAATGGAACTACAAAAACTTCAACATTTTTCACCCCAGCCCATAAAACTAGTTTCTATTGATTACAAAAGAAAATTCACTCTCTTCTAACTTTTTATCTTCTTTTGTTCCCATAATTAGTTAAATACATAGTAGGTGTATTCTTAATACCTACCTCACACTCGCGTACAGTCAGCAGATTTATTTTATTTTACAATTTATTGTGTACACATAATAGACATAATACACAGGCTTAACATAAAATATACACAAAGGGTGCAGCTTATTTCTAGTAGAAATTTCTTCCAGCAGACCCGGGTTAAGGAGAAATTGTAGCTGAGATGGCAGAACAGCATGTACACAAATATTATTATATAGTTCATTGATATATATATCAATATATAACACATATAATTATATAACATACATACATAATAATATACATATATAAAATATATACTATGTACATGGCTTATCAACCTCACGAAGACAAAGAGAGATAGTGCTTCAAAAGTTTGTTTTTAAAGGAGAAGATGCTTTCGCTGTCACGGATTTCATGAGGAAGAGAATTCCACAACCTGACGGCATGAACGGAAAAGGAGTAGGAGTAGAAATCGGTGCAATGGGAGGGAAAGTTCAGTAGGGATTTAAGGTGGGATCGGGATTGTTGATCTGGCTGGCGGGCGCATCCAAGATGTTAGGCTGAATAAATAATGTATTACATGAATACCTATATCGGTAATTGTTACTCTCGCCAGAGACAAACCACAGAACAAATTTTCAATATTTTTCAATACTTAAAAACTAAACCTTCAGTTAAAAATTTAAAACCACTATCACAAAAAAAATACCACTAGATCAACTGTACCACACTTTATATTTTAGCGCTTCAACTAACACTTTTGCTAATCGTACTTAAATCTTTAATGGCATTGATTAAGAAATTCAATGATTTGCCACACGCAAAGGTTACCTCACACTTACTATTGTTTATTTTATGCTAATTACTAACTAACCATAGTAAACAATAAACCAATTTGTTTATGTTAATTCCATAACCCAGATAGGTAAGTGTAAATGACATTTCTGTAGTCAGTCAGGTATCTCGCGGTTGATTGAGATTATGTAATTTAATTAAGTTATCTACATTGAATCTAATTTGTATAGTTGGTACGTCAGTCTTAAAGGTATACGTCACCTATAGATAGCGTGATTGAATTCTAAATTATACTAAGATGCCATTAGGGTGTTAGGGAAGATTTTAGGGAGCATATTGGGCAGGTTTCTTACTTATAATCGAAACTCCTTAAACATACTTACCCAATATGCATTCCCAAACCACATCGAAAATGCAGTTTTCATTATTAAGATCTTTCTGCATACCTATGTTTTTAAACAAGTAGCTTACGAGGTTCGTGTGGCTAAGAATGAGTTTATAATACATACCTATAATAAATCGCACTCTTAATAAAACAACGACCGAATTCAAAATTTTGGCAAAATGAGTTTTGATAAAAAAACGACCTTAGCACACCTCACAGTCTCGGTAAAAAAAAAACACTTCTATTTCTTAAGCAATAAGGGAAACAAAATATTTGAGTCTTCATTCGTCCCCCCGCACACGCGAGTGTCTCTCTTTTAGGTTGGTTTTTTATCAAAACTCATTTAGCCAAATTTTGCATTCAGTCGTCGTTTTATTAAGAGTGCGAAATATTGTCGTATCGCTTACCATCATCATTGAACTATGCATCACTCCAGCTCAGCACCCTGGTCCACCAGCATCGCCGGGACTCGAATCCGGGACTTCAGTTACATCATCCGGGCCAAAATAACTCCGACGAAAACTCACAAGGTTAAACTCACTCACACTCAAATTAAAACTATTAAAACAATAGAACTGCGGCGAACTAAAATGAAAAGTTGGAGAAACACTATACGTTGGTAAGGGATACAACACTTCGGTATCAGGGAAGTCACTATCAAAACAAAACACGATTAAAGTTTATAAATACGTAATTTTAAAAACATTTATGTAACACGTCCTCCTCCAGCGATGGTCGAAAACACACTGCATTAACGAACTTACTACGCTTGCTTCCACCAACAATCTTGCTACCTGATACATCTATGCCGCTCACTCATAAAACAAATATAGCTGCGAAAAAGAGACAGCTATAATTCTACGATTACACACAGAGAACTGCATTTCGTTGCACTTGCACCTGATCAATTCAGTATGACAGAGTTCTAAAAGTTAACTGCGAGTTAAGCGAGGGTTCAACTCTGGAACCTTGTCACAGTTTATTATTGGGATATTTTGGGACATTACAACAGTAACAATTGTTTTGAAAGATCCGCGTGCCTTCTATTAATTATTCTAAGGGATTTATAGTATATGCTATACAGGATGCACAGAATTGGTGTAGGTTCCTATCCTAGAAGCACTTAGTCAAACGTGGTCAAACTCAAAACATTTTGAAGTCTTCATCTTGATAAAAGAAATGTCGTCTTCATATGACTTTACAGAAATAAATGATTCTTTGAATATTTACATAAAATAATCAAAGAAATGATGGCACAAATGGGTCTATCAGTTTTTTCCTTGTTCTTTACGGAAAATATTTTAATATTCTTAAGGTTGACCAAATCAAGTTGGCGCTACACTTACACTTATATCACTTTTTCAGTCACACCCTCCATACTTAGTGTCGTTTATTTTATGTTAGGATTGTTATTTACCTATAATGCAATACGGTAAATTGGAACGGTTCTATGGAACTGCTCCCTTCTGTTCTATCTTATAACGCTTCCCCATAACGATTCCCATTTCCACCAAATTATCAACTTGGGTTAAGTTAGGTTAGATGGACGTCTTTTGGCCGATGGTTATGATCAAAGAAGGACGTAACAATATAGAAAGTCACATTTTCAATAAAACAAAGAAAATTTTAAAGGCTAGCCGTACCAGTAGCCTTCAAAACTTTTTTCTTGGTCACCGTCGATCTTGGTTCGAATTTCTCCTGGTCCAGTTATCGTGGCCCGTGCCCGTTGTTTACGAGGTCCCGAGGTCGTTCCCGGTCTGGGCTTCAAAAATAAACCTCAGTAGGAACGGTTTCGTAAGGTAACTCGTAAATACTAATATCTTTGCGTGTTCATTTCATGGTCGCAACGCCGCCGCCGCCGTTTCGCACCGCTGAGTGATGCGAAGGAAATGCTTATTATTTATTTGTGTCTGTTAGTTATTTGTACACCTGAGCTGTAAGATATTGTATCCCGTGAGTCAGGGGTCACCTTTAGACCTATACAATGCGTAATCGTATTACTGAATAAAAACTTTATGTTGGAAATGAAAATTCAGTCTCATTTACGTTCAGCAGATATTTATATGCATACATTTACTGAGCAATCGAATAATACATTGGTTGTCCTTTTTAACCGACTTCAAAAAAAGGAGGAGGTTCTCAATTCGTCGGAATCTTTTTTTTAATTTTTTTTTATGTATGTTCACCGATTACTCGAAGACGCCTGAACCGATTTCGAAAATTCTTTTTTTGTTTAAAAGGGTCTTCACAGGTGGTCCCATATAAATTTTATCGAAATCGAGTCAGCGGTTTTTGAGAAAATCAACAAAAACATAGCAAAATTGGAGTTGTTGCGATTGAAGTCGGTTGTTTTTAACGTATTCAGCGTTTGCATATGTTTAACGGAATTTTTGGACTCTATAATACAGGATTTTTTCGGATCCCTCGTCAAAACTTTACCGTTTAACAACTTTTGCTGAAATTGCTAAAAAAAAAATTACTTCCCTTCCACACATTGTTGATCGAACACCTTATCAAATTACTATAGTCAGTATTTTTTGATGTGCCATACTAATTTGTTAAGCTTTTCTACGATATGTATAAGTACAGTTGTAGAACAAAAGCTGTTCAGTTTCATGTGAAATTTTGGCGGAAGATCCATAATATGTAGCTGCATTATTAAACCATGATACAGACAACACGAAACCCTACGAAAGTACCATATGATTGATTCCTGCTTAGCGCTACATTTATAACCGCATGTTTATTGCCGTGTGTTTTGCCCCCCGGCCTGGAATGGCAATTTAAAAGCGTCCTGAAATTCGTGGAAATCAACCTTTGAATATTTAAGAGAGTAACAGACTGATTTTCAAGGAATCACTTATGTTTTTCGAGTGTCTGTAAATACATTCATGTGTATTATGTCAATTTTTTTTACCGCCTGCAGCCAAAACGGCTCAACGGATTTTAGAGTGCGAGGTTTTCAAAAAAATCAATTTGCTTTTTATTTATGCAAGCTTTTAAAAGCACCAATCGCTGAAAATAGCAAGCAGAAATTATTTTTTGTTTGCTTCCATATTTTCCCTAAGCCACAAATACGTAGTATAATACGAGTAAAATCCCAAGCAAAAAAATAACCTTACCTAAGTATCATAAACTAATTACCTAACTTAATCCAAAGTATAGTAAAAGTTGTGGGGGTTTTCATATAATAAATATTTCAAAAGTATTTAATTAACAAAAATAAAAGTCTCATAAAATAATAATTTTATCAATAAATTCTGTATTCTGTATTCTCGACCTTTACTTATACGAAAGAACACTAAATACGAGAATTAACTATACCTTAACTCGCAAGATATGATTACCTCACTCACCCTTAACGACAGACAGCAGAGCGTTTTCATGCCTCAACAAGGAGGCACAAACGAAAAAGATACGTCAAGGCATTACTTACATTTTTTGTTCGCAGTCAGAACCAGCCAGCATCGCCTGAGGCCAGCAATCAGGCGGAGGTGTGGTCACAATCAGGTTACTACACACGGTGCACACGGCGCGTGTCTGCTGTCTGCCCCCGGGCACCGCACCAGGCAGTTACGTAAGTCATGTGTCTTTATACGAAAAAAGCTCAAGTTTTTTTTTGGAATGCTCCTGTGGCTATTGTAATATCTTCTGTTTCTTTTCCAGAAATTCTTTTAGAAATTATGTGGCGGGCCTGCGGCAATGTCCGTTTCGTGTTAGGGTACTAAATTTTAAGCCAAAATTCCTTCAAAAACGATTTTCTTATAGTGTGGGTGTATTTAAATAACTTTGACCCAATGTGTTTATTACATCAACGGCCCTTTAGTAAGTCTCAATGACCGCCAACGTGCTAAAGACTGAAAAAACAAGAATGCTAAAAAAAAGCGATCTTATCATAATGAAAACCTCAGAAAATCCAATATAATTTGTAGTCGCAAAATTCAGAGACTGAGACATTTACAAAATTGGTTTCCGAGCTAATTACCTATCTGAAGTCCCAAAGTCTTAAGTCTAAAAATATTGGGCCAAGTTGTAACTTTTGAGCCATCCCTGCATATTTTATGTTCGAAGTTCATGGGAACGGCCCAAGTTGTGCAGCCCTGAATCCAGAATCTTTGCGTGGCTTGCTGAAAAATTGCTATTAAAAAGTCGGTAGATTTTATGAATTGGTAGCTAAGCTATGCTTTTTAAAAGTGGTAACACGGGGTTGAAGAAAAAACAGTACTTTAAAGTTGGCTTCTGCTCGGCAAAGTTAACTAACAACTTTTGTTTTACAATTTTACTGAAAAACAAAATAATTTTGGACTTTCTATAGAAAGTTGGCCATAAACTAATCTAATCATATGAAAAGTGTATTTTTTGCCACTACAGTAATGTTGTAAATCAAAATTAAGCACTGCGCTGTTTTACTCAGATATGTACTTACGAATATTGATATTGAAATAATTATTTGAGCATAAATGCAGAGTGTATCGTCGTCTTCATCTTAAGAGCATGTACATAAGTTATGTATGACGAGAAGATGCCCATGTTCATAATATGTACATACATAAACCCATAGGTCCTATACCAGTATTGTTACACCTTTATAATCATAATTCAAAGTTAACTTCGGTTAGATTATTAATAGTCGAATATTTAGTACTCTATTGCCACTTAAAAATTACACATTAAAAAATGTATACTTTGTTAATCGGTTTTCTCTAGGTGCGAAATGCAAATATGGAAATACAATTCAAATAATGCAAATAATATAACCATAAACTAAAGACAAAACATTTTAAAGACTATGTTACCCAAAGCAAAAGGTCAAGGAATATTCTTACCAAAAATACAAAACACATTAAGCTACCGAACGGAATACTTCTCACGAATATTTTCCCCCTAACCTTTTGCCCTGTACCTACCCCATAAAACAAATTAATTTTCCCCTTGTATCTATTCAGCAACCACATCTGCGAAAAACTAACACAGTTTTTTAACCTCCCAATCCCATACTTACTTCGGTCCATGGGGGACTGGCAGACAAGTGCGTCCTAATACAATAACGATAATCCATTACATTTTATGGGACCCCTTGCCCCATGGGGCTTAGTGCAAGGGATTACGCAGATGTGTTTTATATTTCGGAAAAAGTGAAAGCTTTCTAATTTTAAAATTTAAAATTAAAATTCGAGAACGATTGGGAGATTTTGACATTTTTTATCCTGTCTCTTGATTCCTGATGCTCAAACGAAAAAACCTAAAGATTTGACAGAGTTCTGAATTATTATACGTCAAGTTTTCATGTTTCGTCTTCGTGGTAGGTACCTATACTTTATTTTATAAAGTTAGAGACTATTAGCGCCATCTCTTGGTGATTGTTAGTTCCACGGAAGCTGATTGTTACGTTTTGCTTGAAACGTTCTTGATTGTGCTGTTAGCATAGTACAGAAATATACGTAGGTTCGTAATTATCCAAACTTAGAATAGATGTCGCTCGGCCTACTTTTTTGCGATTTCAGTAAAGTCGTATACGATTTGTAGACCAAAACTTGTACTGATTTTCAGTATAAGTATGATTAAAATAAGTCCAACAACGATTATTACATCTGCTTAGTGAAATACAAACAAAATCATTTTTTTTTGTTTTATAATCATTGTGTTTTAGCGCGGACGGAGCAAGCAAAATGTCACAAACAAAATTGCCCCTACAAAAGACATCAACGAGTAATGCACTACCATTCTTGGTGCCTTTTCTCGGAAAGTATTAATAATTCCTGCGTAAACTAAAAGTAAAGAACTATAGAGGTTACGTTAGACTGTTTTTTTGTATACTTCATTCCAATAAAAAAAGCAAAAGGTAAACAAACATAGTATGCAGATGACATCGACATGTGTCAGTTCCATAGTAAGTTTGTTTACGTTTTGCTATTTTTTATTGGAATGAATAACAGTTTCTAATCACAGATAGAATCAAAGCTATATTTAGTTTATAACAAGTTGTAGTATAGCTCGCGTCACGTAAAAAGAGCGCTGGCGGGCGTTCCGAGGGCACAACAGTTCACTCTGACAACAGGATAGCATAATATAAATCGCGTAAGTGTGAAAGAGAGGGTACTAAAGAGTTGCTGTCAGAGTGCATCTTCGGAACGCCAGCCAGCGTTCTTTTTACGTGACGCGAACTATACAACAGGTTTAGGGATCGTTAACTGCGACTTTTCATCAAACTGAACAACTTTTGTTGTTTTTTTTTCATACAAATGGATTAGTTTGTGAGCCAAGTTTGTACGTAAAGTTCCTTTTTTTAACCGACTTCAAAAAGAAGTAGGTTCTCAATTCGACTTTGTTGTTTTTTTTTCTATGTATGTTACGCGATTACTCCGCCAATTATGAATCGATTTTGATGATTCTTTTTTTGTTCGGTAGGTCATACTTACTTCAGAGGTGGTCCCACAAATTTTTTATAATAATTAATTCTGAGCTTTTTAAAAAAATCAACAAAAACATAAACACAGCATAATAGTTGTTACGACTGAAGTCGGTTGTTTTTAACGTGTTCACCGTTGTCAATTATTAGCAATTTTTATATTCAGTACACGAAACTGAACAACTTTCCACAAGAAACTGAGCAAGCCCTTAAAGTTTTCGGAAACCTGTGGCTTACATCCTGTATATTTTCCTGTATTGTATTTTGTGGAGCAAACAATAAAAAATTGATTGATTAATTGATTTGTATAAAAAGGCATCTTTTTACAACTTTTTGTTACTCGCTGTCTATATGTACCTTTATCTCATCAGTAACGGATTTATTGAAGAAAGTTGTTCAGTTTCACTCAGAGGACAGGCAGGTGTGAGCATTATAGGGTAAGCAGTATTTAACCAAGGGACAAAACCGGATTTTAATATAAATATGTATGTAAGTAAGCTATAACGTCAATCATCGTAAAATAAATTCACGTATTATAGAGCTACATTTAAACTAGCTAGCTTATAGATTCGACAACATACTACGATTTCCGTACTAATTGTTAACATTTAATCGATTGATTGATTTATGAATTTTTATTTGATATCACACCAAAATAAATTGCACTGATTGATTTTATTGCCAATACCTGAGCCAATACGAATGTCGATCTCCGCGTCGAGCGCGAGCGAGAGGTTGTTTGACACGGTCGACCTAAGGCGGCAAAACCAAAAGCAGTGCATCCGCAACACTGATTAAATCGTCTGCCATAGACGACACAGGCCAATGACGATGATGACGATGATGACGACGACGATGATGATGATGATAATGACGATGACGATGATGACGATGATGATGATGATGATGATGATGACGATGATAGATTCCTTGAAGAAAGTTGGTCAGTTGCATGAGTAGCATTTACAACTTGCAGTTATTAATTCTTCATAATATATAATATTCATCAAATAACAACGACATAAGATGTGAGAGCAATGACCTCTGCAGTTCTTAATAGGTACCTAGTGAAGCATTGTACGTATGTAGACGTATTTTAACGATATGTCGCCGGCGTTTTGTTGAACTAGTCCGCCTACAAACGGAGAGAATAGGCTTTAAGACGGAAGCGGACTTACCAAGATTTAAATGAATGTTGTAATAAAAATAATAATGTTATCGATTACCATCAGGTGATCCGTCTGCTCGTTTAGTACCTATGCCATAAAAAAATAGCAATTGATGTGTAAGCAAACTGGCTCAGAAAATGCCCTAATGCAAAACAAATCGTCTCCTACAACCTTCGAAGTTGGGAAACAATTAAAATAGAGGCGGAACGATCTCATAAATTACTTACCTATTTACTTAGACAAATTGCAAACGAAAGGATTACAAACTTTGCTTGCGCGATTGATACAGAACACAACACAGAGTGAAGGTCAAGAAACATGAGTGAATTCCGCCATTAAACAATACTGCCTGAAAACAATATTTTAAAAACCGACTTACTTATAATCAATCCGGAATTCCGGACATTTTTGAATTGAACCGGTTTAACAGGAAGTTGTTAGATCGTGACCGGTTACCGGTAGTGGGTGAACCAATTAATGACTTGCGTTGCGTATCTTGTTACTAGGGTATGTGTTATACAGGGTGAATGGTAATTCGACGTGATCCTTTAAAGGGGTTATACTAGAGGTCATTTGCAACAAATTAAATCCTGTTAACCAGGGGTCAAAAATGTATGGTTACTGAAATATTACTGTTTTAGGTTTTTTTGAAATTTTCTACCTTGTTACCAAAACCAATTAATTGTGAAAAAACTATTACACCGTTTACATTAAATTGATACATTTTTAAAATCTGAGAAATGAGCGCTTGCTTTGAAATAAAAATCCTTACCGAAAACTCACATACTCTCAAAAATAAACGGTCTTAAGTTACATAAAAAAATATTTTATATGAATTTCCCATAAGTAATTGAGTATTACTAGGAAAAAATGTAGTGAACTTAGCGAACAAATTAATGACAAAAGTTCCATGTTTCATAAGCTTTCTAAAAATGTACAAATGTTACCAACTTTTGCACGGGATCGAAAAAAACATCCAATAAACCAAACAAGTAACACATTTTTTCCATACATATCCTGCACGGTGTTGCCCTCTCTTTTACTCGTGTTGTGCGTTACTCGTGAGCTTAACATAATTCGATAATTTGTAGCAATCTTCGCGACAGTTCGTGAACACGAACTTGCACAGTTTCCAACCAGATGGTTAGTTCGTGCGGACAGAAAAGTCACAGTATTCGTTAAATAATAATTAATATCCTTATTAATGCCTCCGACATAGCTTAACGACTGCCATCTAATGATAGCAGCCGGTGCCAATGGCTTAACGTGCCTTGCGAAGCACGGAAACGATCAAAATAAATGCCATTAACAGTAAAAACACATCGAGGTTTTGACCGTGTCTGTAGTAATTTCATACAAATCAGTCAGCAAATTTGTATAAGAATTCAGTTTCGGTTCTTTGTGGAAAGTTGTTCAGTATAACGAGTTAAGTCTCGGTGGTTTCTGGCAGTTGTCATTCTACCCCCTGTAAGTCATAGATTTCGAGGCTAATCTGCTTTTTCTAATATCAAATTCCAATTTTGACTGACTCGGTGGCTAAGTGGTTAGCGATCCTGACCTCTGATCCGAGAGTCGTGGGTTCGATCCCCACACAGGGCAAACTTTTCTGTGATTAGCAGAATTGTTTGCTCTGAGTCTGGGTGTATTATACCTATATATGTATGTATTTAAAAGTATATGTGTATGTATATCAGTCTCTGGTTCCCAAGATACAGGTAATCCTAGTTTGGGGTCAGATGACCGTGTGTTATTTGTCCCAGATATTATTATTATTAATTTTCTTCATAATTCAACGTGATCCTTCAAAGAGGTTATACTAGAGGTCATTTGCAACAAATTAAGTCCTGTTAACTAGGGGTCAAAAATGTATGGTTACTGAGATATTACTGTTTTTAGATTTTTTTGAAATTTTCTACCTTGTTACCAAAAACAATTAATTATGAAAAAAAATTATACTGTTTACATTAAATTGATACTTTTTTAAAAACTGAGAAATGAGCGCTCACTTTGAAAAAAAATCCTTGCCCAAAACTCACATAGTCTCAAAAATAAACGGGAACTTATCTCATTAATTTGTACGCCAAGTTCACTACATTTTTTCTAATAATACTCAATTACTTATGGACAATTTATACAAAATAATATTTTCATGCAACTTACGTAATGGTTTTTTTCATAATCAATTGTTTTTGGTAACAAGGCAGAAAATTTATCTAAAACCAGTAATATCTCAGTAACCATACATTTTTGACCCCTGGTTAACTGTACTTAATTTGTTGCAAATGACCTCTAGTATAACCCCTTTGAAGGATCACGTCGAATTACCAATCACCTGTATATATTAAAAATAAAATGTTGTTACGAACGTTTGCTTACTTTTCAGGTAACATACTTTTAAAAGTAGGTACACAGATGATGACACCTGTAGAAAGATCTAATAACCTATCGAACCTATCATAGGAATAGGAATAACTGCAGTGCCTACGTTATTAAGATTATTAACCGACTTCAACAAAGGAGGATGTTCTCAAGTCAACTGTATGTTTTTTTTTTTGTATGTTTGTTACGCGATTACTCCGCCAGTTATGGATTGATTTGATGATTCCTTTTTTGTTTGGTAGGGAATACTTCAGAGGTAGTCCAATATAAATTTTATCAAAATTGATTCAGTGCTTTTTGAAAAAATCAATAAAAACTAAAAACTCATTGCAGTTGTTATGACTGAAGTCGGCTTTTTAACGTCTTCAGCATTGTCGTTATTTTATTTAATACAATAGATAAGTCAATAGTTAATTTATTGTAATTTGAATGCTTCCGACAAATAATTAAAGGAATACAAGAAGACTTTAAGAAAAGTACTAATAATTTATTGGAAAAAGTACAGAAATATCGAAGAGACGAAGTCACGATTCACAATCAAGCGAAACCACTTAGATAACAGCCTGTTCAGTTCAAGATCTTATCTTCGCAATACCTCCTCAATAGCCAATTAATTCTAGTATCTAAGGCTCATAAAACATTTCAATTTCCGACGTTGTTCTGTTTGTAATATTAAGTTTCTATACATACAGTGTGAGTCTTTATAAAGTGCACGTATAAAAGGGGGTGAAAAAAGACCCAATTTTATCGCCCAGAAAAATATTCAAAAAAGTAAAAAAATATTTTTTATGGACGTTTATTTTTTTTAAATAAAATCTGCCGTCCACAAGTAAACAAAACGTTGTAACTTTTAAATTAAGCAGGCTAGAATGTTAAAACAAAAAAGTAAAGACTGGCAGTAGATGGCCGTGCCACAGAAATAAACATAACATAAAAATACACATAACTAAGACTAAGAAAACTCAAAACTAGGATTTAGAGCAACAGTGTAAAAAATTGCGTATCTGGAATACCATTGTTTAATCGCTCATAGCAAACGTTGTGTGTAAGTAGATTAGAAACTTGGAGTTTTTATTATTTGAAAGCTAACCTAATGTCAAATATCTTAAAGAAATAAAAAAATAGGGTTAATAGGTGTTATTTTAATTTTTTTGCAATTAAACACAAAAAACGAAAAAAATTCTGTAAAAAAAATGCTTATATTTAATTGATCGTGTTTATTTTTTTGCGTAATTTTTTTTTTCAACGGCACGGCCATCTACTACCAAACGTCACTTTTTTGTTTTAACCTTCTAGACTACCTAATTTAAAAGTTACAACGTTTTGTTTACTTGGGGACAGCAGATGCTATTGAAAAAACTAAACATCCATATTTTTTTTTTACTTTTTTATTTTTATTTTTTATTTTTCTGGGCGATAAAATTAGGTCTTATTTCACCCCCTTTCATATGTGCACTTTATAAAGACTCAGACTGTATAAAGTAAAACTGTTTAGATGACTGATTTTATTTTTTTATCAGAACACCAACTTTGTTTCAAATTGACTACTATGCATGTAGTTGATATTCTTGGCAAAACGTCAGTTTTAAGAAAGTACATATTATTTCGATGATAGTCATATAGTTAAAAGTCACCATATAGGTATTTATTCTTTTTAACCTAACCGACTCTGTATATATGACTGTAACCTCAATCTTTAACTGTGACTGATTAAAATATTGGCTGACAGATAACATAAAGCATACATAAGCGACCACCATACACAACTAGAAATCAGATGTGCAGGTTTCCTCACGATGTGTCACTCTGTTTTATCACAAGTCCGCGCAAACGAAACCTTGTACCTACTTAAATAGTAAGATTTATACATTTACGGCCAGGGCTTAAATTTTAATATTTTTTTTACAAAATATTTTAATTACTCTAAAAGACTTTTTTAAAACCTTAAATGTACATGTTCCGCGTTATAGAAAAAAAAACCGAATGAAAAGAATGTCACAAGCAGCTGTGGTGATTACGTCCGGAGAATGCTCTGTACATACTGTAAACCTGGGGTCGTATTCTGTAAGGGACCAAATCGCAATCGTTAACTCACGGTTTACGATAGCGAGTGGTCAAAAATTCGTATTCCGTAAGAACAAAACCTATACAAAAGTTTGCGATTGAATGAATGCATGAATGGATACATCTCATTTTTTGGCAGTCCAATGACAGTCCAAAGCGATAGCGAGTGTCAGACAAAGCGGCTATAAATATGCGTAGAATCGTAAATACTCATATGTGCTTGTTGGGGATACTCATATTGGCGTTGCGGGGCACAGGGTGGATGTTGCTGGGCACGAGAGGGTGTTTTGGGGGGGAAGGGGGGTGCGACGCGCGGGGTGTGTTGCAGGGCGTGGGGGAGAGAGGGTTGCGTGGCGCGGGGGCTGGGAGTGCGGGGCGCGGGGCGGGGGAGGGGTGTTTGTGTCGCGGGGGGGAGGGCGGGGCGCGCGAGGGGGTTGTTCACGAAATAAAACAAGTACCCGAGTCAAAAATGTATACATACATAAAGCTTCGAATATTAAATGAACGCATAACGAAAATCGTCGTGCACCGCAGCTTCGGACGAAATTCGGACGGAAACCGTCCGGTAGTCCGGAACGCTGCCGCATGCGAATTTCGTTGCTCCAGACTCGCGCCCGATTTCCGCACCAGTGTGTGATATCCGTCTCAGAAAGAAGACCGCAAAATGTACGGAAACTCCATATACTTTACGACCTTCTTTCTTATGAGGGCAGAATGTTATAGTAGTTACAGTTGTACCAAAGAGATATGTAGGAAAGAGTACCTATGTTGAAATTTACCAAGAATTATATTAAAACTTTTTATTAATTTCAAAGTGGACTCCTTGCAACTTTCCTTTTTGGTGATATGAACCAAAAAAGTTGCAATATGTTGAAATTTACCAAGAAATGTTTTAAACTTGCAACTTTTCTTTTTGGTGTTTTTATAAACTATGAACTACTCAATCAAATTATTCATTCTATCGCAAACCCCTCTCATAAGCGATTTTAGCATTCGAAATTTTAAATTCGACAACTCCAATCGCTTCCAAATTTAAAATCGAGTTAGCGAGAGGTTAGCGAGAGCTTACGGAATAGCACCCCTGAACTGTAAACGTAAATGTAAATTGTAAACTTAACCTTGTACCTACATATAATTTTTTTCTTTCCCAACTAGCACATTAGCGCTAAGATAAGCGTTATAAGGCCTGTACAGTGGTTCTTACTAACGTTTTAAGTGCAATATCAGTGTTAAGAAGTAGAGTTATAGCATGCTATACAGAGGATATATCCACGAAAGAGGCCCACGATCTTAGAGCTTAAAGTTCTTTAATGTTTGCATAACAGCGATATATCAGAGTTAAGTTGAGTTACAAGAGCGCTACAATTGGTTTACTTACTGCTTTAAACTTTATAACAGAGATACAATACCGCTCCTTACAGCTTGAAGCGCTACTACTGAGATTCAGCAGTGATATTTAGCGCTAAAAACATTATAACTGAGATACAATAGTAGCACTTATCACTCAAAGCGTTTTTGCTGAGGTACAACAGTGGTAATTACCTCTTAAAACGTTTTTGCTGAGATATATCAGTTGTAGTTGCCACATAAAGAATTATTACTGAGATAATTATAACTTAAATATTAAGAGTTTCTAATATATTATTATATTTTTTAGCTTTTTGACAATTACATCAAATGCATATCTTATGTCAGTGAAATTTGTAAATGTCTATTCGTGACGGGATAAACTTTTAAAAGTTAAACAATTGTTGTTCCGGCTATTTAGTCTGTGAGTACAATTTTATTGATTATTTGACTTTTTCAAAGTGAAATTTAACTGCGCTTATCAGTTTACTGTAAATTTTATGGTGTTTTACATTTCAAAATCAATGCGCCCTCAGAATATTAAAAATTTAACATAAAACCTACTGATTTGTAATAGGCAGCAGGCATTAAAATTACAAAATTTGTCCTTTTTTATGTAACCATAGCTTGATTTTAATCAGATTGTACTCAGTTTGATTTTTTTTATACATATCATTTGTAAAATTAGTGGAATTATGAATTGCGATATTTATTGTAGACTATTTAATCGAAATAAAAATGGCGATTTGAGGTTAATGCTTTAGACTTTTATAAGCACTTTTATAGCACTTATTCCTGTACAGAAGCAGTAATAAGCCTTTTGGTGCAACTTTAATTGTTACAATAGAGTTAAAGCGTAGTTCTCTAATGGTTCAGGCTATAGTTATAAGCAAAATGCAACTTTATTCTTTATTTAAATACAAATTAGGGTTCTTCAAGAAATAAACAAAACCCTGTTCCCATAAATCTGAAAGACTAATTAATGCAAAACAATAGGGTATTTTACTGGATTCATAATAAATTATAAAATTGATTACAATAAATAAAAATTCTCCATAAAATGCAGGAAAACTGACTGTTATGGTTTTCAATTTTAAAACTAGGAAAATAGTAAAATAAGTACGTCAGAAACATCATTGAAATGTGACGTCACTACGTTAGTAATTCAAACATTTTTAGAACAAATTGGCGTTTTTGACATTTCATAAAAAGTACCTAACTAATTTGACTAATAGTAAAATACCCTATTGTACCTAAATCTTTTAAAGCTGTTTGAGTGATATTTTTTTCTATAGCCCATCTCCTTAACTTACTTTTGAAATCAATGTTTTTTGTATAATCATTACATTCCTCTTCATCTGAACTGCTTAGTATTAATCCTTCAACACTTTTCCGCAATTCCTCATGTATAAATATATTTTCTTGTACTGAACCCTCACCATCATGTATCGCTTGCGCTTGACCAATCCCATCCGTATTACCCTTGCTGTCTTCATTATTATTTTCACTATTATGGACTACATCATGATGTGTTCCATTTTTCTCAATATTTATTAAACCTTTTGCCACTAAACAATCTTGTTGCTCAATATTATTTGACTGTTTGGCATTAATTAGCTGGGATAGTTGATTTAAACAAGAGCGATACTCATTTTTCACTCTTTTCTTCACAGCACCTGTTCTTTTTTGAACACTCCACGGTTTTATTCGTTTCATATTTCAATTTTTCTTTATTTGGTATTTTATTTTTTGATATTTTTTTCTATAGACGCAATTCACAAAAACTGAAAATTTTAGGTTATGATTATGTCACTTTAAACTCTAAAATAGTGTTAATAACGAGTAATAGAAATAATCTGCGCTATAAATACTTTAACTAACACTCTAGACTGCATAAAAACTTTTATGGGATCCATTGTACAACTTTGAGTTGCATAACGATATTTCCCAACGCTAAAAGCATTTGGTTTTACTACTGTTTTAATTAACTATGATATAGAACTCACAGATCTCATTAGAACCATACAAGAACTTAAGTAGTTTATAAGAGTCAGGTCAGACTCCTTTTTACAGCTGTTACTGCTATGGGAAGCTTGTAGCTGTAAGAGAGACCTATATAGTGGGTATAGTTACCGCCAATATACAACAACAAGCTGTAGTAGTTGATAATTAGACTTGATATACATCTTAAAGCATTAAGTATCGCTTGTTAACTCTTCTAAACCTCTGTAAGCTGCTATTGAAACTATTGTAAACCTATAGTAGCATTTAAAGCTGTAAAATAAGCTGCAATAAGCACCAATGTGCTAGTTGGGTTATAAACGTTGTAGCGTGGCATGGTAGTTTTAAAGTCTTGCATTTTAGGTGTAGGTCAGCATTTTAGTTCATTACTGCGATTCTTTTTTTTTTTTGGGGTCCTAGCCGACGCCCGGTTTTTAAATCACTATAAGTCCTATTGAATAGCGCCATATTGAATTTAGGGTGACGTCACATAATGAAACCAGCTGACGATCAAGACACTTTTAACGACGCTTCATTATGATAAGGTACAAGTTACGCGGGAACAGATGAACATTGAACATAAGTACATGAATACTAGCTGAAATCATAACCCTCCTTTTGATTTTGCCGTAGTCCGGTAAAAATGAAATTAATATACATACAACACATACATACAAAACTCTACCCACAGTACAGTCAAGAGCTCTCGGAGAGAGTAGGTTTTTTTTTTTTTTTATGTGATAAGGAAGGCAAACGAGCAAGTGGGTCACCTGATGGTAAGCGATCACCACTACCCATAGACACCTGCAACCCCGGAGGAGATTGCAGATGCGTTGCCAACCTAGAGGGCTAAGATGAAATGCCTCTTGTGCCTGTAATTTCCTCGGCTGTCTTACTCTCCACACCGGAACACAACAGTGCAAGCACTGCTGCTTAGCGGCAGGATTAGCGAGTAAGATGGTGGTAGCGATCCGGACGGACCTCGCACAAGGTCCTACCACCCGCGAGTAGTAGGTAGGTAGGTAGTAACAGAGTGGTAAATTTAAAAGTCAAGATGAAAGTATTGTACATTTGTATTAGGTACAGGCAAATAGAGAAAGTAGGGAGAATAAATTAATATCTTATAATCCTTTTCATATGAAATACAATTATGAAATATGAATGTATGTACCTATTATAGTGGTTTTCGCCAACTGACTATGGGTTCCATGGGGAAAGTTGTTCAGTTTCCTGATAATTAGGTTTTTTTTTATTGAACTGTAAGATGTTACAAAAATTCATCTGTACTTATACTTTATTAATTGTAAGGTTTTACTAAACTAGTACACTTATAAGGAATCAAAAAGCAAGGGCTGTTATTCTTATACAACACATAATTATTTTGCTCATTTTCAACAGACCAACTATTCGTTAAGAACTACTTCTCATTCGGTTACTTAAGTACGTGGAGTTATTTTGTATAACTAATTGCATGCTACGTAGGATCAAGGATGCCTTGTCTATAAAGCGAGTTTAAAGCAGTTTAAAATGCGGTAACTACGCCCATTTTACGCCTAATTAAACAATCTCAAGGTTGATTCCAAACGAAATCATGTATGTTGTGCGTTTTGATACGCTGTGATAATGATAAGAGTTGTGGAATTGGCCTCATCGAGATCGCATGCGCTCTTCAATGGAGCCAAATGGAGCTATTTTTCGCGCGAGGCGATTGTTCTGTTCAGTGCAGTCAAGTCAGCAGTCAGTCAGTTTCGGTTTAGCCAGCCGACTGCGCGGTCGTGAGTCGCCACACGACGCGCCCTTTGCTCGACATTCAACTGGAACTCTAACAAAACCCGGTCTCATGTGCATTTAGAGAACTTTTTCTTATAAAACAAAATGTGTAGAACGCAGTGCCTCCTCGCCGTCGTTGCGCTATCAATAAACTTCGCTTATAGCTGGGGTGAGTATCTTTAAATCAGCTGATGCGGCGATATAGAGCACGTGTGTTTTTTTTTACTGTTATATAAGAGGTTATAGAGAACGTTTGCAATCTCTAGAATATCTGTTAATCTTTTTATGTTACTGCATCGATTTTTGTAGAACTTTTGTGTCATTAACCTATTTGAGAACAGTCTATAAGGTAGTTATTCGTTTGGCGCCACGGCACCATTGCGAGGAGCCCGTCAGTCACGTAGGCCACGGAGGGTAACCCGACCGAGTTCAGTTGACATCTATTGCGAAGAAAACGAACAGTGCTTGCATGCTTTTATGTTTCGTCGGTTATATTGTTCTCCTGAAATTGGAAAAGCGATGCGGCTCGCGGGTTTTACTTGGCAATGATAATAAACGTTAAAATACTAAATAGGTATGCATTGATTGTATGTAAATGCTAAACTATTTATTTTATTATTTGTAAAATAGTTGTGTTAGTTAGTTTTATTTTTTAAATATTCTATACGTCTACGTTATAAAAATAGATGCAACGCTGTAGGTATGCAACCATACAATTATAATTGTAAATACTTACCTAAATTATCGTATTCGGTACATAAACTGATAAGGACAGTGTAATCCAAAACATATAATAACATATAAAACATATAATAAGACAAACATTGTCATTTGAGCATCATCTGCAATACCTAAAATAGGTACCTAATCAGAAAACCCGATAGGTATAAGTAAATAAATCTATCTATCATAAATAATACTAAAAAAATCTTTATCTATTATCTAATCGAATGTACCTATTTAGATTGAAGTCAGTAACATACCTACCTTCTATAATTAACCGACTTCAAAAAAGGAGGAATGTTACGTGATTACTCCGCCAATTATTAATTGATTTTGATGATTCTGTTTTTGTTTGGTAGGTAATACTTCAGAGGTGGTCTCATATAAATTTTATCGAAATTGATTCAGCGCTTTTAGAAAAAATCAACAAAAACTAAAAAAAAACATAGCAATATGGTAGATGTTACGATTGAAGTCGGTTGTTTTTATTTTTAACGTGTTCAGTAAATTAAAAACAAAAACTAAACACAGCTAAGTATTTTCTCTTACTTGGCAACAAAGATCAGATCGAAATTCCTAAGACAATAATATGTCATTAAATGAAACCCTATGTTGAATTGATAAATTATAGTCAATTACGAATGATACGAATACTTTGCTCAATTTGTATACAATTGTGTATATAAATTGAAAACTTTTTTAGCAATTGGGTTTATAATTTTTAATTAAGTAAATGGTTGGCTTATTCATTTCATTTTTGCATATTGGTACAAACATGTAATGAATAAAATGTATAAGGCGTATCAGTCAATATACATATAATAGGTACGCCTTATAAATTGTATAGGTGTGTTCTAATATTTTGGCAGCAAACATGTTAATGTTTAATAAGGCAATATTATTATGCATATAATACATATATAGGAAATACCTATTATTTTATCAAGTGTTCACAAAATAATATATTTTAATAGTTAAACAGCATGTATTGTTATGCGATATTATAATTTATCAACTTAAATAGTATAAAAGAATGAAACAAAAGATAAAGCTTTTATTTCACAAAATTATCATTTCCGCGTGAAATTTTCTTTCAGCGATAAACATAATAATAAACTCAATTCCCATATACTTAAAGACGTAGCTTGAAAAGTACAGTGGTGTCGATTCGGTTTTCACGATTAAACTTATTTGACAGGATTAAACTTAATAAGTGTTCTGCCTTTTTCTTTCAATATCGAAAAGAAAAGGACAGGACTATTAAATTAAGTTTAGTCCTGTCGAATAAGTTTAATCGTAAACACCGAATTGTCACCATTGTACCTCATTTCTAGTGTGATGTAAAATGACGCTATTTATTCTTCCTTGCAAGACAATATGAAATTAAAGAGTTAGTAAATTCATGCTTGTAATCCGGACTTGGCCCCCGTGTGTGGATTATGGCCAGATTTTCCCTTGGGTATGGGAAGAGACCCGTGCCCTGCTGTGGGGACGATATGGGTTGTTAAAGAAACTGTTTTTTTTATAAAAAATGCGCTCTCGTTGATGTCTTTTATAAGAAACAAAAGCGTACGTAGCTGTAGTACTATACGCAACTGTTTGATTGTTTGGTTTATATGTCTCGCATACAATAACAATTTGTCTATGATGCTGATGTTATGAATATCTTGTTAGCGTTGTTTGTTATACCCAGAGAACAAAGGTTAATTTAATAATTACAGAAATTAGCCGATGCTTTTCAAAAAATAGCTTCCACTCAATAAATTATTTTTAACGTAGAATTCGCGGAAAAATGATGTTGTTAAAAACTTTATTGTACAATACTTACCTACATTTATTTTTCATAAAATTACAGATAAATAAAGATAAGCGATAACCTCATAAATGTAATGGGAAACATAAGATAACCCTAATTAAATGTTATGGAATATTTGATTTGTTTGTATCATCTTTTGAGAAAATAAATACAAAACGCATTTCTTTTTAAGGTTCAGCCTATCATTATATAGGCAGTATTGCACTATCCCTAAGCGATAATCTGTTCTTCATAACATGTATATTGAATTATTCTCAATAAATGTTTTAATTGTAAGATTAAATTGCTGAAAAATTTTGCTACACTTATTGTACCCAAAATTGTTAATAATATAGATAGATAATCCGTTTAACTTAATAAGTTGTATTTTTTTGTGTGTTGCCTTTCTCTCTGTTCAAATAGTTTAATATAATTAATTTTTGTGGTTTAAATTGTCTTAACGTAACGTCTTAATGCTTGTCATGGTAAACACGTGTAAGATTTTTAGCAATTATGTATGACTTTGCTATTATCGTGCGAAATAAATAAATGATCTAATCATTCACATTATTATTTTTACAAATGATTCAATTGACACAGTTTTATTATAGTGCAACTTTGTATACGCAATTACATTTTATTTACAATGTCTATTTCGGACAATTTCAATGAAGGAACACCTTATTAGCATCTGACAGGGATGTTCCTTTTTCTTTTTATATTAGAAATATTTATTCACTTACCATAACTAAACCTAATTTTATACGATTGGAGAAATAAATAAGTAGGTAATTCAATCAATTTGTGAGGAGAGACCACAGTTGTTTTTTATTATTTCTATGTGTTTTTGGAGAAAAAATTTATTCTGATTCATGTGAAGAAACTCGATTTAAAAATCCGAATTACTAACAATTTTGCATAAAAACTAAAATAAGTTAGTGTAATGCCAAACTATGTATATAAAATGTACAATATTGTGATCTGACCATGTCCTAGATAAGACAGTTCTTGACACCCCTGCTCATTGGTCATCATTGAAATCAGCTGACAATAGGTGAGATTGTGTTTACAAGAGATATAGCCGAGCAACGTCATATCCATTATTAAAAACTAATGTATCCGAAAAAATATTGTTTTAATAAGTACTTATAAAAAGAAAGTTGTTTTACATAGAAAAAACCCTTCCCTTATACTTTATTTTGTAAACCTATATACATACCAAGTTTTATTGAAATCGGTAATTGGGAAATTGATAGAATTTAATAAATACATCGCCTAATTTTACACCCTTACAGGTAGAATATTTTTTAAATTTAAATGAGGACGCCGCCGAGGACACTACATGTAAACCTATTCAATTAAAATCGATTCATAAGCGTTGAAAATATCGCGTAACACACACAATAAAATACGGCCGAACCGAAATCTTCATTTTTTAAAGTCGCTAAAAAATGATGGTCTCCTTATTACTTTGCACTGGTAATAAATATAATAATAAGGAAGGTTACGTACGCCGAAAATCATATCCGAAACAAATATTTTAGATGCCTCGCGATAACAAGAAGATGATTTCTAAAGTTAATTTTCTGCGTACTAAACCTAAATATACATATTCTGTTTAAAACTAGTTCATTGGTGTTACTTAAGTATAGTTACGCTTGGAATTATTATACAAAAAAAAACCACAAAATATTGGTAACAGCCATTTATCCGAAAAACCTGCATAGTACAACCCTAGTTTCGAATTATTAGTTAAACAATGGTCAACGTTACAGTTTTCTTTGTAACTGCCTGTAACTGGGGCAGGCGTAACCTCACTTGATTGGCTTAGGCGTTGTCTCGTCTCTATTAGTGGGCTGATAGTGAATAAGAATCGAATAGTTGCTTAATTTACAAATAATGGATTTCAAATGACATCTTTGTCGGGTAGGAATGGATAATTCCACTTCGGTATATTTGTTTGTACCTTTAAATGCTAGATCATTCTGAGTTATTCGAGATTATGGGATATTTATATGTACAGACAGCCACATAGATATCTGAACCTCTCCATAATACACCTTGCATCACGAATAGCTTTAGTAGGGGTTCAGATATATCTGTGGGCCAGTGTACATAGATTTTCAACAAATGGAAAAGTGGATTCTTCTTTCAGCCCGATAGACTATAGGGTTGATCTTGTAGGCATTAAAATACATTTGGGAGATATTACTCATAGTTACAGACAGATTCGTAGTGTTAACTAGGTTTAATCTAGAAAAAAACGTGTCTCTATTTTAATCTAGTTTAATTATGATTTTATGAAAAATAATAAGTAATAATAGACTGTTGATATTAAAACAAAAATGGAAAATTTACAAGAAAATTACCAAGTTAACAAGAAATTGTAAGACAATGCCATGTCGTGCATCAAAAAGCAAGTTCTTGAGAAAAATGCAAAATTATAACTTCGTTATTGTAATTTTAAATTCGCATCGCAACCATAAACTGAGTCCTTGGCATTGAAAGTCGATTAATTAATAAATATTATTATCTATTGATTATAACCATTACAACTATTACAAGCAATGGTTTAATTAGGTATTTGTTATTAATTACCTCTCAAGTTGATAGATTTCTACGTAAGCCCTATTTTTTACAAGACGGAGTTAAATGACGTTGTCAAAGTGCAAAAAGGTCCTCAGCTTCACACACCTACACAGTGATGTTTAAAATTGTATCGAAAGATATCGAAAAAAAATAGGCTATTGTTATAATGTTTTTATTTACCACATACTTTTTAAATATTTATTTCAATACAATTATCTCCTTATATTTATCACAAAATATGTCACATTTTAAAAAGTTTAACATTTTGAAATGCAAATTTTGTATACTTTTTTTATTCTTTCAAAGTTCCAATAATAATCTTAACGTTATCCGCACATAGTGCATTTTTTTCCCAAAATATGTTTTTTTCCGTTGATTTATCGATACAGTTGTGGACAAAACATAAACCACAGTTTTTTCTGTTGGCCAGACTGCAAATGACAGTTTATTCTGTGGCTGATAGCTTTTTATTGCAGCTGATATGATAAGTTGATAACTGATGAGTGACGCTGTAAAAGCGACGATAACAATGGATTAATACAGCACAGTTTAACTGATAGCATGTCAGTCTTTACAGTCTTGCACTAGAGATTATTGCACATTCCTTCTAAGCCAACAGTCAATTAAGGAGCAGTCACGGGTTTGACTGCTCCTTAATTGTAGATGTTAAATAAGGACGTGAGTTTTTAAAAGTTTGTAAAATATAAGAATTTTTGGAAAAAGATAAAAAAAGTGCAAAAGTTTAAACGTCGATATTTTCCTGATTTTCTTGCTAATGGATCTTTTTCGGATGATAAAAATACAATAATACGTAAAAATAAATAGATAAACAGCTAAATAAACATAAGTACTAGTTATTTATTTACAAGATTCAAGAAATACCTAAAAAAGACAGTACTGTGACTTTTACTCATCATAATATGGAACTTTGGTTCAACGTCTTTACAGAAATCGCAAAAAGAGATTGGCACGTATATTTATTGCCGATTTTCCTTCTCTTGGGTTGATTTTGGAACACTCATTGCTTCAGACGTGCCTTTTTCGGTTCACCCGTCTAGAATATTTAGGTTTAATGAAATGTGGAACTTCGCGTAGGTTGTAAATTGTGTGGGAGCTTGAGTGCCGGTGTGGGCGGAACAGAATGGGGTGTCCTTTACTGAAACTGATAAAACGCTGAAGTAAAAATTAAAATCTTTTTTTCTCACCTGTTTTTGGATCTATTAACTACGATAATTTAATTTTAAAAAGGCGACTCCTAAAAGTCCTATGAGTCTCGGTGCATTAAGACAAATCTAATCTAACGTCATCTTATCAGATCACCCCACATTTTTAAATACCTACATCAAACCATTCAGGCGACAATACTGCATAGCTATATACACACCTATAGTTCATTCTTATCAAAAAAGTAAAAGGTAAACAAAACTACTATGGATTTGACACATGTCAGCGTCAGTTGCATAGTAAGTTTGTTTACCTTTTGTTTTTTATTTTATTGGAATGAACTGTAAAAAACATTACCTTTGGTTTTCGTAGACCAGGAAAAGAAATATTATACAATACATATACCTTTTCATATAATGGAAATACTTACACCTATGTACCTATTATAATACGGAGAAGATAGAAGCATATTTCGCGCCAACGCCTCGGTGGCCACGCGACTAGCTAACGGGCCTGTAAAGGAACGCAACAAACAGATTGAAAGACGAAGCCTAAATACTTGCGGTTTCAGAGGCCAAGATACGTGAGAGTAGTCACGTACGCCTTTTGATGGGGCTTGATAGATTGGCTGGTAGACATCATAATTTAATGGAATATTCGGGAAGGTATGTAATTTAATGGAAACTGTGATAACATCATCGTCTTTTTCGTCTTGAAGTGTGGCTGAATATTAGCAGAGGAGTGCAAGTATGGTGATAGCAAGATAGTTTCAGTTAGAATTATTTCAGATACACCTCGGACACTAAAGCAAAGGAGTTATAATGGGGAAGAAAACGCAAAGCTATTTGCAGATGGCGCTACGGACGCTTAACTCATAACAACTTTCAATTAGTTCCACGTTTTTTATTATCGAGGTGTTATAAACTAGTTTTTTTTTCTGTAAAATTGTTAAATGGAAAATGTATGCCACTTGGACTGTTCCTCAATTAAAGGCGAAGTTGAAAGTACATAATTGAAAACGTAACTTTTCCCACGTCTTTTTCATCCGAGAATCTTTAGGAAATTAATGATTTCCATTATTATTGCAACCAAACGCCACACAACGCGGCATTTTTTTAATAATCTTATGTTTAGTTCACGTAAACAATTTTTTCTATAGGTTTTGACAGTCAGTATGAGTCAAGCGATATCAGCACCTCTATCGGCGAGCTTTGTCAGTTTTCTTCCCCATTGCCATACTCCTAACAACATAAACGTAAATGACGTTTGTATACGCGTAGGTGCGTGTGCTGCTAACACCGAATCTTACCCGCAGCGGAGGTGAGGTTCCTTTCAGAGAGGGGCAGAGAGTGGCATTACTGTATGCCAGTACTAAAAATTGTTTATGTTGTACCCAAACGCAATTAGCACCACATTAACACGCATACACGCAACCAGCATGCATATTATTTAATGTCCATTCAATTACTCAATACGATTGTAAGGCAAGCAAGGCTTACTAGACCATCGGTCCAGTCATGGCATCCTACGTCTTTCAGCCTACAGTCGCCCCTGAGAACCTTTTTCCCATCGGCTGTCATTTCAGCTAGATGCATGACCTGCCAATTGTCACTTGTACGTGTACGAAGAAACCGAGCAAGTTTGTTTTTCTTTAATTTAAATTGCATTAAATAATTTAACTGATGAAAGTATACAAAATGCCGAAAAGTTACTAAAAATCTTTAATTTGTCCAATGTCCATCCCGTTCCACATTTACACAAGGAGAATGCTAATCGAGAATTTTGTCGAAACTTGTTTATATGTTGTTACGTATAATACTAAGAATTTGTAAACAAAATAAGGTGTTATGGTATTGAATTAATCAACATACGATTTATTCTCTCGATCGCGTTAGGTTTGCCCAACCAGCGATATTGTATTGGATGTATAAATAATGGGTTTGTCCTGAATACAGTTTTTTGCACTTCCCGCATGCGTTTCACGTTTGACGTTATTTTGCTTAAAATTTGTTTAATTAACATACCGAGATTTTATACATATAAGTAACTATATCTACACCTATAGTATTATTCCTATTCGGATTTTCCATATCGATGTTGGACAGGAACTGCATTATCTTTGGTTTGTGTCGAATATCCGTAAGATGAGAATTGTTATTACATATTAGTTTTAATTAGTGTTATATTCGCTACGATTTCAATCCGAAACCTTTAGTTATAACTACCGTGGACGACATCTTAAGGAAACCTGCACCTTTGATTACTCGATATGCATGATAGTGGCGTTGCACATGTCCGTGGATATAAATCTAAATGGCCTACATGTGACCACCGGTGATGCTAAGTACGACATTAGGCAACCGTCGTTATTATACTGAATATAAGGTTACTTCTAATTTCGACGACCTTCGCCTCTTTCTCGTAACCGATGCAGCCACGCTAATTTAAGATTTTAGATTCAAGTGAAAACTCTTTGATTATTAAATAATCAAAGTGAAAACTTATCATGCTGGGGTGTCTTCTATCTCAGTGCCCCTGTGATTCGAACACTCGGTTAGCAAAATAAATAGGACCCGACACATCATCTGATACATTTTTACTTTACGACTTTTTAAACTTCTCTCTCTCATAAAAATCAATCTGCTGATTTTCCAACTTTCTATGATAATTTTGTTCATTATGATGAGTAAAATCCCAGTTAACGAATCCTACAAGTATTTATAATACCTTATTTTTTACACACTGTAGTGTAGATAGTGATATCACTATCTTAACTACGTGAGCACATAGGTATGTTCGGTTCATTTCGCATCGTATCGCTGAACCCGTGACCCGCAAACAACGTTTGTTTTTGTAAACCGGTGTGCGCCACTGATAAATTGATAAGTAAAACGAAGAGACCGGGAGCAAGGATATTTAAAGCTCGGTAATTAAATGAGACGAATGAGATGACTACACGGGAGTGAGTACTTAGTAGTACTATGTAGTTACTTTCAGACAGAGCTTCTCATTTTTCCAATTAACTTTCCCAAAGGAATCTATACTATGTTTTACCAAAAAAAATTGACGTTTCATACAAAATTGACTTATGCAGGTTGACCTACCTTCCATTCCGTTCCGGTGGCTCACTGACCAGAAGTTCTTCTGCAGGGGCGGTAATGTCGGGTATAGGGGATCACGGGTGGAATTGCAACACCCGAAGTAAAATGGCTCGGGCACCGTAATAATACCCAACATCCAACCCAACCGGGTCCTGAGGGTACGTGGGAGTCACAGCCTCTGGCTCCGAGGTCGTTTACTGGCCCCTGCCAGCAACGCTGGAGACCGTTCACCTGGGGACGTCCCCACAAATTGCACCCGAATCCGTTCAGCATTTAGGCGTGAGAGTGGAAGAAACAAATAAACAAAGTTTTTAACACTATTTAAAGTGCAATAATGGTCCTTTTTTTACATAATTTATTTTATTACTTTTCACGCCGCGCAGGGCAAAATCCACATAAGAAGTAAATGTCAAAGATTGTTTGTATTTTTCAATACATCATTGGTTTTCCGTGTAATATATACAGAGTGAGTGTTACAAACCTTTTTAAATGCTGGTTCTATTATCGTGAAACTGAAAAAAACTTTTATTCAACTTCGTAGAAATCGAAATAAAATTATGTACTTATTATACAAATTACATAATGATGATGAAACCCTATAACTTTCCTTGAGGAAGCCTTGGTCAATTCGAGATTTTTAAATTTAAACAGGTTGATAATTTAGTTAACTGGCCTGCCGCACATGGGAAGACACAATGCTTTTGCACAAACTGACTACACATTTCTTGTGTCACTAGTAGAACCCGCGTTTAAATAGTTTCACATGATTTTGTTAGATCATATACAGGGTCAAAAGGACCACTTCCAGAAATTTTAATGGTGGGTTTCACTTATGAAACCGAACAACATTTCCCAAAAAACCTATACTGAATTGTCGAAAAAAAATTAAATTTGGACACTCAATACAAAATCGTCTAGCGATAAATTTGTGAGAAAAGCCCAAGAGTAGAACACCCTTTATACATCATACAGAATGTATCTGTTTGGCGATCACGTTTGATAGATTTTGGGACGCGAGGTATGCATATGCATACTTATATGATTAACTATGAATGATGTTGATGATGTGGTGAGAAAATAAACTGTTTTTTTTTTTATCTATATTTTATTTATACTAACAAATTATTTCATGTAAACAATTACTTGTAAAATATTTTAAGTACTAATAAAGATATGTCTACTCGGGAGAAGTGTCACAAATATTTTTAGTTATTTTATTAATTGCCTTTCTCTAACGCTAATTCCTATGCACCTATCTTTTTCCATACTTATGAACTTTAAACAATCATTTGAAATTGTATTAAAATAAAACGCATATCAATTGTATCCACTTTCGTATTACACGGGTGTCTTTTCTCGGGTGATTTAATTTCATGATCGATTTTACGGCATGCAACAAGATTATTATTAAGTAAGTTCTTATATACCAACAATACACAACACACCTAATTAGTTACCTTATGTACCCCGCGTATATACCTCTTCTAGTTATGTAACAGGACACGCGTCATATCAATTGATATTTTGAAAATAAATATTTATTTAAAAAATTAACTTCGGAATGTTATAGATTTTTTTGTCATAACGGAAAGGAATGCTTAAAAATGAAGTAATTACAAGAATTAATATGTACCTAAATTAGGTTTCATGAAAGAATATCTGTCTCATCACAGGGATCTTTATTTAGTCTCAGATAAAAATATAATAAACATTACAATGATTTCTTTCATTTCGCGATTTATCTTTAGAAGCAATAAAATTAAAAATTAGTGTCACGACCTTCTACTATCAAACCGATACTGTATGATTCGATTGACGTAATGTTACATGTACATACATAAATTATAAACACTCTTGAACTTGACTTCATAATATTTTGTTACATTTAGTTACTAGTAAAAATGAGATAATTTAATCAATATAACTAAAATTAAAAACCCATGGATGAAGATGCAATTATTAATTATTATGTACCTAAAGAATTTTAGAAGAAATTTCGTTTTTGACAGTTGTCGTAAGAAACTGTTTTTATTTTTGTCACGATCCTCCGAATTTTCATAATATTCTTTGATTTGTTGTCAAACAATGAATCTGTACATACACATTTTGTGTATACCCAGTCACGTGGCTTTAAAACGCATGTCCTTTGTTTGTGTCAATATTTAACTTCACTTTACCACGCTTTTCATTGACAATTTTAAGGTAAAATAAAGTTTATCTTCTTAAGAAGTTCAAAGTTTAGTTTACCCGACTAATGTGGTGTGAATTTGAATTTTCCTGCAAAGCAAAGTAAGGAATATGTACTTATGTATGAACATGTTACGACTTAAGAATAGTCTAACTTTCAATTTGTTTTAATATTTTGAGAGAAATATGTAATTATTTGAAAAGCGTGCCTTTTTTATTATTATTTATATTGAATAAACATACAATTTGGGCTGTTTTGAGGTTTTGAATTTTTTTTGGCCAATGAAGTGTTTTATATAAAGTTAAAAGTAAGGGGTCGTCCATTAATCACGTGAGGCTCAAAAGGGGAGGGGGTTCGGAGAAAATCACGAAATATCACAAGGGGAGGGGGGTGTAGTGAGATATCACGTGTATTAATTTTTTCGTTGAACGCGTGATTTCTAGAGTAAGTTCCAAATGTCAGACTGTTGTTGTTACGTTTTTAACTCATCTTAAGGTTCAAAACGGCTTCAGGCAGTCTGAAACAACCTGCAACCTTAACCTCTGTCTGGATTTTTTTACCACGGTGCTTAATTTTCCAGAATAAAATTACATTATTCGTGAATTTCAATTTCAATACTTTATTGCTTACTATGTGTTTACAAAATATACAGAGGTGTTGGATTGTAAAATGTGTCAACATAGACTCTGAGTAGGGCACAGCAAGATAGATTAACATTAGCCAAATACATTAACATTAATTTAAAAGCGCATTTAAATAACAATAAAAATAGTCTAGGTACTTTAAAATTCATAATTCAAATTTAAATAACAATAAAAATAGTCTAGATAATTCAAAATTCATAAAATAAAAAAATACATAACATATTTGTTCAATTTTACAATTATTGCAATGTCACATTTGGTAAGTATTTGGTATTTATAGAAGATAATAATTTGTACCAAAAAAATACACGTGATTTTGGGTACGGGGTGGAGGGGGTAGTCTAAAACCTCACCACGTATCACCAAGAGGGAGAGGGAGGGTCAAAAAGTTGATAAAAAACATCACGTGATTAATGGACGACCCCTTATTTGAAGATAAATTCCAAATTTTACCAAAAATATTTTCTGCTGGTCATTTTGAAGTTATTACGTCATTCAGTAACTTACAACCTACCACGCGACCGTAGATCCATTCAGTCCACTTTATTGAGGTAATTTATTACGACAACAAAAATCCCACATTTACATATATTGTCTGTTTATAAATGTTTACAAAATAAAACTTTGAAATGCCGAAACGCCGTCTAGAGACAAGTACCAAAGATGTGTATTAAAAAAGAAATTAAGGAATCTATGAAAAAAAATCTGGGATTGGTCCAGATCTCCTGAAGTCCTGAACTAATCGACCGTGACTTTGAATTTGATTCCGTTGACACTTGAAATTCAAATTTGACTTTGACATCAAGATGTACCGTTACATTCGCTTGGTTCATATTGGGGTCATAGTACCTATGTGTTATGTCACGCGAGACGAGTCATGTTTAGTTTTGTAGAACGAATTAGCCACAGTGTGGGGTGCCAAAATATTTTTGTTACCTACTACGCACACGCATTTTTTGCGTGGATTAAAATAGTCCCATACTACTACCTATTAACGTAGAATCTTTTTTTTTTACTCGACTACGGCGAAGCCAACAGGATGCGTTATGAATTTCCATTGAATGTCCATTTGTGTAGTCATACTACTCAATCGATTCCACCAAATGAGGTGTCCGTGAATTTGCCTTGATCAAGGGAGTAACACTTAGGCTACACAATTAATCCCATTTAAATTTGTTTTTTTTTGTTTTCTCTAAGCTAACCCGGACGGCCGGGGGGAAGGATTATGTTTCTTCTTTAAAATAAATAAATCTATCGAATAAATTATGACTTCCAAACCCAAGTTTATAACTGCCATGACCTGATTTATAGGCATTATTTCAGTTACCGTTTGGACTCCGTCAAGCTACAGTGAACACCTGGGTTTTTATAAGATTCTAGAATAAACAGCTACTGCTGAATTTTACAGAATTAATATGAACAATAGACAAATAATATTGCACACCATGCAATTTCAGTCTCAGAAATAGTAACCTTGTTAGTTTACGCTCACTTTACAAAACTGGATTTGATTGCTATTTTCTTTTTCTATATCGATATTATAAATAATAATAAAAAAAACATTACTGTAGCCAATATTGCAACCTTCCTCATTTTCATTCACAAAAAAAGGTTATAGCTATAGAAAAATTAAAGAATGTTTACTCGTGAAAGTGCAGAACATCAATTACACATTGCTTATAGTAAAAATATTTTGATTTACAAAGATTTCTAATCAACTCACTGTACTGATTTGTATGTGAAGTTTATTCATACTTTTGGTTAAACGGGACGCAGACGAGGCATAAGAGTAATTACTAATTGTTGTCATATGTAAGAGGCAAGGCACTGATAACCGTTCCGAGAATACAAGTATAGGCCACTTTCCATCAGATGGGCCGTCAAGGTAGTCATATTTTGTCATCTTGCATAATATTAAAACCCTTGGTATTTTGAGTACTTTTAGATTAAAAATGAGACGTTAACAAAATACTTTTTCTTTGTTACAGACATAGCCCTTACCTTTGGGGACCAGCTACAGTTCTATGGCAATGGAACCAAAACTAGCAAAGGGGACGCTCGCTTCAGAGACCTCACCGCTCTGGCATACGATGCGGTATTCAACATCCTGCTCTTCGCTGACAAACAGAACGACAATGCTTCTATCTTCAGCTACAACCTCACTTCCAAAAAGTTCAATCCTTTGGTCAAGAGAAAATCCTTTGAGAACATTCAAGGGATCGCTTTCGACCCAGTAACAGGCCTTCTATTTTGGACGGATAGTCATGAGAGAAGTATTTATTGGAAGTCCTTGTTGAGGTCCGCAGCTAAAGATGATTTCTATGGGAGACTACTCTTAAAAATGGATGACGAGATCCCTAGGGCCATTGCTGTTGATAGCTGTCGTGGGTGAGTAAAAACAGTAAAATCGTTTAGTATGTTAAGCGCCTCACAGTGGCAGTGTTCAAAATGTACATTTGTCTTAAAGAGTACTTCAAAACTATGCATTAAGTTACCAAACTGAATCGCTAGTTGTTACTTCCGCACAATGGCGTGTATATGATCACTGAATTTTCAGTGACATAGGTAGAAGATGAAGAAGACAAATGTATGTGTTTGTTTATGTGTAAGAGATATACGCTCTTTGGGCTCGTGCCCCTCCTAATTTCTCCTACTTGCTTGGAGCATATGGACAAGATGAAATGATGACTGAAAAATATTGTGAGCTGGCTATTCAGTTTCGGCATAAAAAGCCGTTCAAAAGATGTCCATTTCCTACAAAGCTATATTTCTTAAAATATAATTTGGCTTCTTTGTCTAATGCGCTATTTATTATTATTTCAGGTACATTTATTGGACAAACATCAACTTCACGAAACCAACCATAGAACGAGCAAGATTCGACGGCTCCGAGAGACAGATTGTCATAGATAGCGGAATCTTTAGCCCCGTCAGCATCGCTATTGACCAAAGAACTAACACCCTCTACTGGGCTGATGACAAAGAAGGCATTCATTACTCTATCGACAGCTTAGATCTTGAGGGCAAAAAACTGAAAAACGTAATCTCCGGCATTCACCATCAACCAAACTCCATTGCTGTTTCAAAAGATTCAGTCTACTGGGTCGATTTTGGCTTCAAATCTGTGTGGCAGCTTCCGAAAGTACCGCAAGGAGATGCGGAGCCAGTTACACTGGCTGAGTTTAACTCAGAAATGCCTTTTGCTGTCGCCGCGAACTACAACATAGCTGATCAGACAGAAGAGGTGCCTGAATGCAGGAAGTTGGCTGAGCTCTCGAAGCACTCCACAGCAATAGATGAGGTTATCAGTATCCCGACAGTCGCAGGAGTATACTGTCTTCACGGAGTGGCAGTGGCGGGGCAAGCTGGCTGCAACTGTACGATGGGATACAAGGGGGAGCGATGTGAAATCTCGGTCTGTCAGAACTATTGTTTTGATGGGGATTGTAGTTTGACGCTAATGGGAGAACCTGTGTGCAGGTAGGTAATTATAACAGATCTGTTATTCTAGCCAGTTTTACCATTTGAATAAGAATTGTACACCGCACTTTTTGAAAACCTTCGTGGATTGGTCAGGTTTATCTACTTTATACGTTTTCCTGTACAGTACCAGAGAATACTACTCTCAATCCACCTGGTGCTCGATTATCTTGCTAGATGGTAACTCAACAACCAGGGACCGCGGAAGTAGTCCAGCATGGGGGGGGCAAACTTTTTTTTGAATCAAGGTGACGCAAAAATAGTCCTCCATCACGGGAGGGGCAACCTTTTTGAAACAATGCTACACGCAATGCCAAAGCGGTGGCGGAGCGCGAGAGAACTTCAGTCGAAGAAGAAAGTCTATCTTTCTTTCTTTCCTTCCTCCCCTCACTCACACATGCAAGCATCTAGTCTCGAAGAAAAAGCGCTTTCTTATATAAAAAAAACAAAGGTTTGTTAAAGATAGAGAAACCTTTATCAGGTAGTATAAATTCGGAGGGGGCGCGGCTCATTTCAGGCGTGGTTCATTTCAGGGGGCATTTAGCCCCCTCTGCCCCTCACTTCCGCGGTCGCTGTCAACAACGTACTTACTTTTCCAGATGTAAGGCCGGCTACACTGGATCCCGGTGTGAGGTAGAAGTATGCCGAAACCAATGTCTGAACAAAGGTCGGTGTTCAGTGGTGGAAGAAAGACCGGTCTGCTCCTGCCCTGAGGAATTCGAAGGTCCCAGATGCGAGATTAGCAAAGCCAAGCAAGAGAACAAGTACGTATTAGAATTTTAAAAATTCAAATACATAATAATCGTTGCAGTTTGTTTTTCTTTTTATTATTCTTGGCTTACCTATATATCTTTTTTGAATAATTTTTGGCTGTATTTAAATGTTATAAAAATTTTGATTTTTATACACCCTTACCTTACCCCCTCACAAATTTCTCCAACAAACCACTTTTTTTTTCAGCACAAAGAACAACTCAACCGTATTACCACAGCCAGTGTCACAGGACGGAAACGATGGGGAATTTGTCCAGCCCACGTGCGCGGACGGGTGGGACCCCATAAGAGATCCTGTGCTGATGGTGCTGGGTATCATATCGGGACTGTTGTGCGTGGCATGTGCTATACTCATCACCAAGATCATGAAGCTCAAAAAGAGGCCGAGGTAAGCCCCTCTTAAAAGCATATTATTTTGTGGGTAAGTGACTAGTGCTCTGACTAGCGATCAAAAGATCGTTGGATTTTGAACAAATCATTCAATAAAGAAACAACTTAATTGGACAAAAAGTATGGATTTAACCGTTTGTCATTTGTCTTTGTTAAGAATTTACGGCATAGATTAATAAAAATTTTAGGTAAATCTCAAAATAATTTTTGATACTTGATCGAAAATCTGCTATTGTTATTGTTGAAAATAACAGTGGATTTGGTAATTCAAAGATACGGAAATTGTATTGGTATCGTTTGTATTCACAATAGTAGCTATTCAGTTATAGCTATGATGTTGCATACGCAGACCATCCAGGCTTCATATCATTCTCAAACGTATCTTTTTATTGTTACAGGATCAAGAAGCGCATCATAGTGAACAAGAACGTGACACCCCTGACAGCTAGGCCGGACCAGTGCGAGATCACAATAGAGAACTGCTGTAACATGAACATTTGTGAAACGGTAAGCTTCAGTACCTACCGTACATTATTCTCTAACGATCACATTCACCTCGTATACCAACCAGAACTAATGGGGTGACCACGAATGGCTTTATCCGCACAGAATTCGGATCGCAAAAACCCGTAAAATCAATTGGATTTTTTTGGAGTTTAATCAAAAGGTGGTAGAACAAAAGTTGTGATATCTGACCTGACTTATGACGTGGAAATGTTCACATCAGCCATTAAAAAGTCATCTGTATATGTGACGCGCTGAGAGCAAGAGTGGTGTAACCCCATTTTCGCTTAAATGGATATTTTTTACTTTGAAACCATTTATTTCATTAATCATTATTTTTTAAGAAAAACTATTCGTTTATCCATATTAGTCACTATGTAAAGATGCAGTATAATAGGGCAGTTTCATTATGATTTAGGTAGATATCATCTAAAGTGCTTAAAAGTGGACCAGAGGATGACGATCGAAATATGTGGCTTATACCACTCTTGCTCTCAGCGACTCATGTATGGAGCTTCGACAAACTAATTGTAAGTTTTAAAACCTTGAGTTTTTTCGGAGCTCCTCAACAATATAGCCAGTCAATTCATGATCCAGTAAATGTCTTTTAAAACGATTATTCTCGAGTTCCTAGAACCCCACACTTCTTTACATGTTAGTTTACAATATGCAGAAGCTACGCAAGTGGCTCAACATACGCATTTTACTCGCACCGCGTATATGCACCATAACGGTACAAGATTGTCTCGTTTTGTTTGAAGTTTAGAACGTAGTTCAGCTTACACAGTGGTTGTTGCATTATCATTGGCGTGTGGTCGTACAAACGCAACGCACAATTGTAAACACGCGAACAGTGCGTAAGAAAATAAGCAGAATAAGAATTCAAGAATATATATAAGGTGTTAACAAGTTAGCATCACTTAAAGTGGGGCTTGTACTAGTGAAACTGAACAACTTTTACCAAGGAACCCATAGTCAACACACAATAAAAAAATACAATGCGGAATAAGGGCGCTTTTATTGTCATGCGGATTTCTGCACGTATGCAGGCCGTGCCCGAATGCGTGCGGCGATTCCAAAGCGACCCGCGTGCGTGTGCCACGCATGACAATATAAGGGCCCTAAAAACATGTAATGAAACGATAGGTTGCGTGCACGGCCCGCATGCGGGCAGAAATCCGCATGACAATGCACGCCATAAGGCAATTTAATGGATACATCACATAAGATCAACTGCTAGACATACTGGAAGGTTTTACCTGTAGACTTCCTTTTAGCACGATCCAGAGTCACATGCTTCCAACGTGCAATACTAGAACTAGGTAATTTGTAAGAAGAAGCCCACTCGAAGGAGCCGCTTCTCTTTGAAGAAACTGATACGCGTAACGGCTCCACCTAGTGCGCACGCACTTAGATATGTTTAGTGGTAAAATGGATGCTAAGTGATTATCGTATAAAGCATGATATTGATTGCAGACAAAACATATTCCACCTTTTGTTATTTTTATTTGTGAGTGTTCGAGCACTGAGATGGTGTAATTGCACGCAGTGATTATTAACACTATAAATTATCCAACAACCGTCCTCTTCATAAAATTCGCGAAACTTTATTTGAAAAATTTATATATTCTAACATTTTGTGTTAAAAGTACTGTTTTAAACTATCTTAGCTTGGGAACACTGGCCTTATTTTACTTCCTAATTTTTACTTTTTCTTTTTACTTTTCGTTTCACACAGGTCGATAGGCTTGAGCAGGCGCTTGTCGAAGTTTGATAATGAGTTTTGTCAGCAATAAAGGTTATTTGAAGATATTATTAAGCTTTGGCCCGCATGATTTGGACTGCAACACGCATTGTAACTAATAGTAGACAGATCAAGAAATGCGCCAATAACACACCAAAATTTGCTTGTTCTTTTCAAAGAACTATACTTATCCATTTGTTAATTAGCTATGTAGTCGCAAATAAATAGCAAAAAGCAAACATAGACAAGTAAGCAAAAACTTTAACTTCGTTTTAACATTCTCTACTATGTGGTCATGTATTTTTGTTAAAAAAGGGAGACATATTTTTTCTTTTTTATTATCTGCAACATCGATGAAAAAGGTTCTTTATTTTGTTTCAGCCATGCTTCGAACCGAGGTCTACCATCAGGCCAACACTACTGGATTCGAAGCCAGGGAAGGAGGAGAAAAAGAACCTTATCGCAAACATGGAATACCCCGACGATTACTGAGACTGGTACATCGTTTACTGTACAATATATTGGCAAAACACCCAAAGGTTATACTTACATATATGTGATATTCGTTGTAGAACGACTTCCATTATGAGAAGGGCTAATGTAAGTTGACCTAGACTTTTATACAAAATATATAAGAGTTTAGGTTGCACTTAGATTAGTAAGGATGCTGTAGATTATATTAATCTATGATGTGGTAGTCGAAAGGCTGTGCTAAATGCTTAAATCTGTGCGTGGGGAATAGATTTAGGTAATTAATATACGAGAAATCTGGGAATTTATTGAAGGATAAAGAATTCAGCTTGAAACGTTTTACGTAGTTGGGATACAATATTAAGGGGTCGTCCATAAATCACGTGAGGCTCAAAATGGGGGGAGGGGGTTCAGAAAAAAATACGAAATATCACAAGGGGGAAGGGGGGTGTAGTGAGATATCACGTGTATTTATTTTTCGTTGAAAGCGCGATTTCTAGACTAAGTTCCATATGTCGGAGTGTTGTTGTTTCGTTGTTTCTACTCATCCCAAGTTTTGAAACGGCTTCAGGCAGTCAAAAACAACCTGCAAAGTTAATGTCTGTCTGGACATTTTCATCACGGTGCTTAATTTTTCAGAATTAAATTAGATTTTACCTGTATTTAAAGATAGTATTCTGAAAACTAAGATATTTTGTACCAAAAAAATACACGTTATTTTGGGTAGGGGGTGAGGGGGTAGTCTAAAACCTCACCATGTATTACCAGGGGGAGGGGGGTTAAGAATTTACGAAAAAAAACATCACGTGATTAATGGACGACCCCTAATGCTTTTAATGAATTTGTACGTATTTCACATTGTGCCTTTTTGTCATAATTTTTTTGCCAAATCATTTCTGATGCAACCCGATTATAAAACAAAAAGCTGAATTCAAAGTGCCAAAATATAAATTATTTTTTGGTTCACACTGACAAAAAATTTGGGAAAAGTTACCAGACTAGTTTTTTTTTTATGTAGGCATTGTAATGCGCTCCTTGCTTTAATGGGAAGTTATTCTTTGAAATGAAAACTGACCAAGCTAAACGTATTAAAACTAGGGTTTCTTATCACCAAAAAAAAAAAACAAGATAACATATCCGTTTCATAAGTAAAAACCTCAGTAAAAGTACGTTAAGCTTCTTACATCTAATTTAAATAAAATACCAAATTAATTTTAGATTCTGACTCGTAAAATGTTCCTTGTCAAATTGTATGTGTTCAAAAGCGCTATTTATTACTGTTTCAATTCAATAGCTTGTAGTGAATCAGTCATTTCATTTACATATTTACCATAAAAAAATCACGATTTTTTAAATGTTTTTACCAATGTGTTCTTCCATAAAGTGTGCGTAAAAGAGTCGTTGACTGTCTTAAAGGCTTTTGGTTCTTATCAGTAAAAGTGCTGTACTTAACGCAACCGATGCCTCTACATTTTAGGTTAATAAAAAAAAACTTGTAAATTATTTTAGATAATTTTGTTCCTATAGTTGTTGAGGTTGATGAAAAATTTCAACCATTTTTTTTGTTTTTATAATTTAAAAAAATATTAATATCAATGGTTGTGTTTTATAGTAGGAAATCCAGCCGTTTTGTAAGGTATTATATTTAATTTAATGCATATTTTAGTTATTTTAGAATCTCAGTTGATACTGAACTTATGATTTATTATAACAAAATTTATATAGAATACAAAGTGTCCAGCAGTGGACGTCTTTTGGCTAATGATGAACAAATTGTATAGTAATTTGGAAATCAAAATTCCATTAATGAAACTGACAACAAGGTAAAATTACAAAATATATTTGTATTGAAGAGGCACTATTATATTGTATGAATGGGTCTTGTGTAAAAATATTAATTTCGAAACGTCTCCTCGTGGTACTTATGTATTTATGTATACAGAGACATAGACAATCCATAGCTTATCATTAGGTGTTAGTTTAGTACGTGGATTAATAATATCCACATAAGAAATGTGATATTATTGAGTCTTTGTATAAGCGTTAGTGAATTCTAAGTTTTAATATGAAAAATAAATGCATGAAAAATTTACAATTTGTTTTAATTGTTTAAATGAAACCCTGAAAATAAATTAAACATTTATTTGTGTAACTTATTAATAACATAAATAAAAACTATTACAATATTATCACAACATGAAGTTACAAAAAAATTAAAATAAATCCGTTTCGGTTTATTAATCTAATCATTGATAATAATTCTCACAATGTACCAAACCACAAAAAAATTGCTATTTCATTTACTATAAGTCCTTGCGCATATACATTTATTATTTAATATTTTACTTAACACATTTAATAATTGTAATTAAATATGTTTATTATGCAGAATTACATATACAACGAATAGGTCTTAATCAGAATATTAAACCAAAAAATATTATACTAACAAAGCAAGGATTGGGGAAATGTTCAAAATTACATAGTTCTTCAGTTACAACGAAACATCCAAGGACAATGCAAAAGATTTGTTGGAAGTATTTCACGCCAAGACCTACCAAAAGATGTGTTGAAAGGTAGAATCATCATGTCGGGCGGGACGAACTAAAACATGTGTTGAGAACATACTAAAACATTTGTTGTGGAGATTCTTCATCCCGGGATCAAATATGTAAAATATGCGTAATCAAATAATAGATTAAATAAAAACAAGCTGGAATCTACATCCTGGGACTACCAAAAGATGATGATCATCCCAAAAAATGGTTGGAGAGTTGAAATCTTAATCCTAGATCAAACTATAAGATGGGCTAGAGTTCAAAATTAATCTACTAAAAGATGAGTTGGGGGTCGTAATATTGAAAAAAAAACTCGAATTAGAGCTTATCGCACCTGCGATAAAATAATAAATCTGGTACCCAAAAGTAAACTTAGATGCATGTTTCTTACATCTAAGCACCAGAAAAAGGGCGCTTTTATTGTCATGCGGATTTTTGCCCACATGCGTGCGGCGTTTTCAAAGCGACCTGCGTTCGTGTGGCACGCATGACAATAAAAGGGCCATAAAACATGTAATGAAACGATAGGTTGCGGGCGGCACGAATGCGGGCAGAAATCCGCATGACAATAAAAGTGCCCAAAGGCAAAGTAAAATTAGTTTCTTGGAAAGACGAACATTATTCCAAAAGCGTACGTGAGATAATAAAATGAAAAGGCCCTACATCAGCAAAGACAAATCAGATTTTCATTCCTATAGGTACTACTGTGCGAGCGAAGGACGAACTATAATAATTGACCACGCTGAATACGTTAAAAACAACAGACTTCAATCGCAACAACTCCAATTTTGCTGTTTTTGTTGATTTTCTCAAAAACCGCTGAATCGATTTCGATAAAATTTATATGGGACCACCTGTGAAGTATAACCCTTTTAAACAAAAGAAGAAATTTCCAAATCGGTTCAGGCGTCTTCGAGTAATCGGTGAACATACATAAAAAATAAAGATTCCGACGAATTGAGAACCTCCTCCTTTTTTTGAAGTCGGTTAAAAAGGCGAACGTCAATAAAGATTAATTACTGGATTTTGTATAGACACTCTTTGGGACACAGAACTTGTGAAGTAATAAAAAGTTTTCAAATACCACGTTCGCGCCCAAACCAAGCATAATTTCATAAAAGTGTAGTGAACAATTAAACTACTTTTTTACAATAAAGATACAACTTATTCATATGCTTATTGACCTGATGACGTCACCTGATAAATAAAATAGATTTTAAATAAAAATACACCGGACTGATTGAAAGAAAAAACGATGGATTGTATATGAGAAATATACAATCCATCGTTCTTTCTTAAATAATTCTGTATGAAATTGATGAGATGAAAAAAAAATCTTCAGATTATAAACAAATCTTATTTCGATTATAAATTCAAAAAAACTTTTATGCGCTAGATATTTCATGAGTACTCAAAGTACAGGGCCATGGATAAATATTAAATGTGTATTTTTCTTATACACCTATTATGTACTTCCAATAGATACTTAAATCATACAAAAAATTAGTTTAATTTTATATTACTGTATCAAAGACTAGGGCTAATTTAAATAATTTAGCAAACCTCTCACAAACAGACAACCCTACAAAACAACACAAAATATACATATAACGGTAAAGGTTATTAGATGTCTATACAGTGTGAGTCTTTATAAAGTGCACATATGAAAGCGGGTGAAATAAAAGCCAATTTTATCGCCCAGAAAAATATTTTTTTTTTTTTGCTGACGTTTATTTTTTAAAAATAACATCTGCTGTCCCTAAGTAAACAAAACGTTGTAACTTTTAAATTAAGCAAGCTAGAATGTTAAAACAAAAAAGGTGAGGCTGGCAGTAGACGGCCGTACCACAGAAATAAAAAAATACACAAAACTAAAACTAAGTAAACCCAAAACTAGCATTTAGAGCAACAGTGTAAAAAATAGCGTATCTGGCATACTACTGTTTAATCGCTTATAGCACACGTTGTGTGTAGGTTAAAAACTTGGGGTTTTTATTATTTGAAAGCTAAACTAATTGCAAATATCTTAAAGTAATAAAAACATAGGGTTAATAGGTGTTATTTTAATTTTTTTTGCAATTAAACACAAGAAATAAAAAAAAATCTGTAAAAAAAATGCTTATATTTAATTGATGGTGTTTATTTTTTGAGTTATTTTTTTTTAGTGGCACGGCCATCTACTACCAATCCTCACTTTTTTGTTTTAACCTTCTAACACTTAATTTAAAAGTGATAACGTTTTATTTACTTGAAGACAGCAGATGCTATTTAAAAATAAATGTGCATTTTTTTTTTAATATTCACGTTTTTTTTAATATTTACTTTAAATATTTTTTTAATATTTTTCTGTGCGATAAAATTGGCTCTTATTTCACCCCCTTTGATATGTGCACTTTATAAAGACTCACACTGTATAACTTATTATATTGGTAAACAAACAAACATACGAAGACCTCATTTATAATGAAAGTAGTCAGCGGGATCGTTCAGCGTTCTATTAAAATAACTTATTCAGCCGGTCCTTCAAGCGCCGCTATTCGTATTCTATTGTCTCCATATTAAGGACTACCGATAGTGGTTCAAACGAACATACGTCATAAATACGTCATTTTAGTGCTTAGTATACTACCATATAATAATATTACCACGTAAACAAGCAACACCCCCCCCCCCCGGTCAATCTATTGTCATCAGCTCAGCACCGAAAAGGTACATTTAGCCTTCGCTATCTCGGTCGCTGCTACATGATTGTATGGAGTGTCAGAGGGCTAAGGGTTCGTTTTCACTGGAGCAGAGCGGAGCGGAGACGAGACGTGCCGAATTGACTAATCAGATTAAACTCAAAATCTCCGCTCCGATTGGTCAATTCGGCACTTCTCCGCTCCGCTCCGCCTCAGTGGAAACGCACCCTAATACTAACTTCCCAACACTATGGACCAAACTACTGCTTACACAAGTAATGTTATATGTGCGTCCTTGTCTAACCTGGAAGCTAAGCAGCCTAAATTCAGAGTAATAGAATAAAATAAGCACTTCGGTATAATTTGGTAAATAAGTATTGTCTGAAACTACTTTTTCATTAAAATTTCGCTACCGATTCTGCTCCTACTTCATTGTTAATGGGCGGTATTTGGAAGAATAACCATCATTTAATAATACTACGTGTACTCTAAACTTACTGTCAATCATCCATAAAAAAATAAACGCCGACAAACAAAACTTAACTTCTGAGAGTTTTTGCCCTGTCAATGTAAAAGTACAACCATTCCTAAATAATTCAACGCTACTATAAAAGTGATAGTAAAGCTAAAAAAAAGAACTAAAAATATTCAACACAGCCACCATTTTGTGATGTTTCATTATTTTATACAAGATAATATATCAATAACATGTTAATATTTTTTATATTTTTTGGTATTTCATTCAATACAGAAAAATTCGCAACCACATCAATGTCATAATCTAATTAATAATTCGATATAAAATTTACTAGTTATACGTGTAATCAATTTCATTTGGTACCAATATCATTATTGTGTGAAAAGACACTTCAATGTTTTATTACTATGCTCGCAAGTCGCAAATTAGTCCTACTTTTATTGCACAGTGCATTGTAAAATTGTACATATTAGGGAAGATCGAACTAAAAAAATAAGAACCTTCAGTGTAAACGTAACTTGATTTTTTTAATCATACTGGAAAATTTCAAGTGTAAGGTAGCTACTTCATTGGAAGTTCTGATTTTTTTAGTCAGACTTCAGATTCAAACGCACATTTCTTTTAATATGTAAGTATATGCAATAAATTATGAAATAAATACCTGTTTTTAAACAATATTATGGGATACCCACTCATATTGCATAGTTAGGATTCATCTGAAACAAAACAAAGGCTGATTACCTATATTATTCTGTCTCTTTTGGATGACGGAAAAACTTAAGGTTGTGGCAATTCAAGAGGAAAGAACAGTAGCATAGGAGCCGGTGATACCAACTACAAACTACAAATTCAATAATTTAGATGTCCTTGCTACAATCTCATTCTGTCGACAAACCGTTGGATGCTAGCAGCGCAAGACTGGTCGTTTTGGAAATCCTTGATTTTTTCAGCAGTTTTATTGGCGAATACGATGACAAATTAATTATTTACTCGTATCGTTCACTCATAATAAGTCATCATTAGTTTTTCGTTGAAACCAGTAGTAGGGAACGGAGTAAGCTTCTCATTCATTATACTTTTGCATCGACTTTTCTTTCATTCATTAATAAATCATTCACCTTTCATTTGTTATAATTCATCACTTAATCCGTATCATCCATAGTGGAGGAGCAGATATTCCTAAAATCCGGACCATGTAGCCCCGTGATATAAGCTTACGCCTTCTATAGTTCATTCCAATAAAAAAAAAGGCAAACAAACTTACTATACAACTGACGCTGACATGTGTCAATGCCATAGTTGTTTTCTTTACCTTTTGCTTTTTTTTATTGGAATGAATGTTACGACATGTTGAACAATTAATTAATTATTGATGAATAAATTGCTGCGCTCGTTTATGGCCTATCTGTCATTCACTCATTCAATCATTCAGTTCACGAGGCAACTCACCGCGTGTCGGTCAGCAGCGCGGCGAGCTCCAGCACGCGGTCGCGGTGGTCGCGCATGTAGGCCTGCGCCTCCCACAGCATGTTGACGAGCTTCTCGTCGCAGCGCTCGTCCATGGCGATGTCGCGCGACATGCGCGGCGAGAACCGGTAGTAGGGGACGCCCAGCGTGCTGCACCAGGCGCGGGCCCGCTCCACCACGCGCCCGTCCGCTTGCGTCGCCTAGAGATGAATTGATTAAAAGTTAAACCACACCTGGCCCCACGGAATATTGAGCTAAAGCGACAAGAGAATATTATTGGCACCCGCACTCTTCCTCTTGGCCGGTGCGGACGCCACTCGTATTCTCTTCTCGCTCTAGCGATGTTTCTGAGCGACGGAAAAGGATAGCGCTACGGAAAAATGCGATTCTGTTAGATTCGTGATACATCAACTTTCATAGGGAGTTTTACGAGTTATTACTACAATCACACCAAGTTTAAAACCTGTTTAAACTACCGTTTTTTATGACAGAACTCAAACAAAAAACGTTTCTTTTATGCAGTTTTTTTGTAGAATAGCCTTTATACTATTATTAGAGTATGGAACCCTATAAAGTTCAAAAGTGTCACCTGGTCAACTAGCAGATTGCCGATGGCCGTGATACCCATAGCGAGTCGCGCCGTGTCCCATAAACTCTCCGGCTTGAATACGTCGATATCCTTCAGTTTTGATACTGGAACTAGACCTAAAAAAAGGAAAGTGATATATTTTAATGTCGTCGTTACCGCAAAGCATCGTACGTTCGTAAGGCACCAACCAAAGGTCATAGTTTCATCTTTAAACGGGAGCAATTTCCAGTCGTCCACGCTTCTACTTTGAAAAATTTTCCCAAACCTACATTTCACTTCCGATCATTGACAAAAATCATGTTATATTGCCGCCGTATTCATAAAACATCTTCATCAAAATTACTCTTCTTGATAACTAAATTAATAAAAGCACCCACGACTGAAAAATTTGAATAACTCGAAAACCACTGAACCGATTTACACTTAACATAGCTAAAAACCACCGCAATGAAACCTACTTTAAAGCGAAAAAACTACATTAAAATCGGTGTACCCGTTTGATAGTCACAAAAACGCCCATCTTTTCCGACGTTAAAAAGCAGTACATAAACATACCAGTCCCACACGACACGACGAGCTTAAGATTCGTCTTGTTAGCCTCCTCCTCTTGCCCTGTAGCCCGTAGGGCTAGCTTCAGTTCAGTTAGTTCCGTCAGCACGTCTATGGTAGGGTTGTTGCCCATCAGACCGCCGTCTAGATACCTGTACAGAATAATACATGTGTGACGCACAACCCTAAGCGCTACGAGGAGCGCGACACCCTAGACCTCCCCGCAATCTCCGCGCGCCGCTGGACACCCGCAGCGTCCGCCGAGGACCGGTCGCCGGTGGACAACCCCCGCTCACCCTGCCGCAGCCCTGGGAGACCCGGCTGCTGCTCCGACCCCCGCGACCAACGTCCGAACCTATATAAGCCAGCGCGCGACTTCCGCACCGGGGACAGTCAGCTAGCTCTCGCGCCGTCAGGCTGAAGGGGTGTACTGACTGTGTCCGCTCTCCTCCTCTCTCCGTATCCTGCTGGTGACTTAACTAAGCGCGGTCTGAGCGTTTGTTCGGGACGTACTTACTAAGTTTCTAGCAAGACTTTGCTATCCGCCCAGCAACGCGGTTCGTGCGTTTGTACGAGTCGTGTCGTTTGAGGTTCCGGGATAAATCTAAACCCCTCAGATTTCTAGATAGGGACGTCTGTAGGCCCGTAGGTGATAACCTAGACAGTTTAGCATAGGACTGTAGTAACCGCGTTTCGCAAATAAACCTTCCGTCTGTAGGATGCTTAGAAGATAGGGATTCGATCAGTGTTAAGCTAAGTCCTTATTGTAGAAAGTGAATAAACAGATTTTCATTGTTATTACCGTATTAAATGATCTTTCATTCCGTAGCCTGTAAGAATCCCACTTTAGGCTCCTTCTTATTGTCAACGGGGCACTCAGGCTAGCCGGCCCGAAGACATGTAGGGCGGTTTATTGTCATGCGGATTTCTGCCCGCATGCGTGCGGCGTTTCCAAAGCGACCCACGTGCGTGTGCCACGCATGACAATAAAAGGGCCCTAAAAACATGTAATGAAACGATAGGTTGCGGGCGGCACGTATGCGGGCCCCGCATGCGTGCAGAAATCCGCATGACAATAAAAGCGCCCTTACAAGGAGTTTTAATGTTTCAACATTTCTACATTAGGATTTCCATATCTCCCATGTACATTTTTTGTCCACATTTGACAAGACCTTGGCATTATCTCATTGGTGGTAAGTGGTAATGAATATATTCGTATATTTCGTTAACAACCCATATCGTTCCCACTGTTGGTGCACGGGTCTCTTCCCATAACCTCAGTAAGGTTAGGCCGTGTATATTTCATATTTACATTGTAACTTGAAGTCTTGAACTGTAATTTTGCTTTTCATTTAGAAAAAAATAATAAGCACGATCACAAATTATTTAACAATGAAAAAGTACGTATGTGTTTAAGACCACACGACTGAAGTGGAAATTTTTATGCGGGTAAGGCCACACGATTGAAGTGGAAACTCTTATGTGGGTTTTGGATACATGCATTCAGCGCAAGGTAAACGCGAGTCAGCGTCACCAAACGACTGGAGCCGAATATACAAGATTCATCGTCAACGAGCCGAGCGTGACAGTTCATTTTCGTTTCCTACTCAAAAAGTGCGCCTAAGAAGTTTTCACTTCAATAATGTTTTGAAACTAGAGTCGCAAACACGTTTTCCTGCAAAGAGTGCGCCTAAAGAAGTTTTCAATAAAAACTAAAGAGTCGCAAACACGTTTTCCTGCAAGAAGACTTTATTACGTATTTTTGTTTACTCCATCGTCGTCTGACAGTCAGCTCGCAGAGTAATGCAATCTCCTTACATTTACCTGCCCGAGGCGCGGAAGTAGGAGGGCGCGGCGCCCGTGGCGCGCGCCGCCTGCCACACCAGCTGCTCGCGGTACGGCGGCGGCTCCGGCAGGGACACTATCGACACGTTGTCGCCCGCCTCGGCTGTGGGGCCTGGGGGACGACTTAAGGTTAGACCGTACTACGCTGCAGCGGCACTACGCGATGCTGCGCGGCCAAGTGTTCTTTCTATGAAATCGTACGAGCTATACCGCACTGCGCGGCAGCGGAACTGCTCAACGCGACACTGCAGTTTCATACAAAATAACTGGCCGCGTCGCATAGCGTAGTGCCGCTGCAGCATAGTGCGTTCGTACCGTTACTTTATAAGGAGTATAGCTTAACTGTAATTAGTCTCTTGCTTTATATGGTGTACGACTTAAGTATGATGTGTCTATGTTTACCTACACGTGCATCGGTATGCGTGAGTAGCGTCAGTAGACAAATCAGTGTGTAAAAACGAGTAGACCATCAGCAAACAAATCACAAATAAATGAAAACTTTATTTTTTTTCACTTTTACTTCATATTTGTGTTTATATATTATAGTTACCACTTTTTAAAGTAGCATTTTTTTTTGTTGGTGACATTGCTGCAATATTTAATTAAAGAAAAAAGCAATAAGTTGGCTCAACAACCACAACATGATCTTGAAATCAAAATAAAACAAAAAGATCCAAAGTATCACTTACTGCTGGTCCCGTTATGCTTATCCAGTATCTCCTGGGCGGACATATAATTCCGGAATATGTGCAAGTCGACCGGCTTGCGATCGGCTAACACGGCTAGTATCATCAACTTGGGGTGCTGAATGTCAGACATAACTGTTTCGGTGCCTGCAAGTTAGTAGGGAATGTTGAAATGAATGGCACTTGTATTCAGTAAAATCTGAAATGTTTCGACATCCTATTGGCAATACTAAAGAAAATGGTTATTTTATTACGTATATTTCAATAATATGTGGACAACAAGAAATAAAATCCCTAGTTTAATCAAGTACTGAGTAAACTTTCTTGTCTAAAAAGAGAATTAAGAGTGGCTAAATAAGGAGTTTACTGGAAGGTATGCGAAGTATGCAGGTAAGATTCGAGAAAATATTATTATTATTATTATTTTTTTATGGCAGAGGTGGCAAACGAGCAGACGGATCACCTGATGGTAAGCGATTACCGCCGCCCATAGACACCCGCAACACCAGAGGAGTCACAAGTGCGTTGCCGGCCTTTGATATGGGAGTACGCTCTTTTCTTGAAGGTTTGAATGTTATTAACACTTTACGTCCCAATTACTTATACGTACGTCATTGACGTAATTTATTTTTTAAATAAATCTCTTTAAAACATATTTTAAAACCCTAAAAATAACCCATATAATTCATAAATTACGATACAATGTGAATAAACAATCGCTTAGCTTACCCAAACACTCTTTTAGAATATTCTCCAACGGTTCAGACGGATAAGGGCGCATGCCGACAAACGCGAATTCCTTCAGTCTAAAGTACAATCTCTGGCATTCCCGCAACGTCTTCCCACACGCCAGGGCTAAGGCCAAGATTCCACCGGTGCTGGTTCCGGCCACCCAGTCGAAGCAGTGGATTATAGGCCTATTGACCGCTTCTTCTAGACTTAGCAGCATTTGGACAAGAACAAGGCCTCGGATCCCGCCGCCATCGAGACACAGAAGGCTGCAAAAAATTGCGGAAAAACATTCAACTTATGAAGATTTCATACAAGACGCTCTTTCTGTGGCCGCCACATATATAATGTGAATGTGTATTGTCGCTGTTATCTACTATAGATATTATTCAGCGTTCTGAATAAACTGGTTGCTTTTTTTAAGGTACCCACTTTGAGCTCCAGAGATAGCACGAGACTTATAGTAACTACTCCTGATATGGCAGGAATTCAACATTCCGTCTTAACTTGTTGCTACAATTCGATACGAAACTTACCGCCCTTGTTTGTATGGAGCTTCCATGCAGGCTGCTCTTTCCATGGCCGCCACAGATAACATTTGACTTATAGTGTCTCTGGTGGCTACTCCTGGGATGGTTGGAGGTGGCACTCCATTGTAGTCCCCTTTAGCGTTGCATCCCGCACCGCAGCCTGTCACATCGGGAGAGCATCTGTAATGAATGGATAAATAGGTGAGTCGATCCAGATAAATAAATAGCATGGTCTTTGGTTATAAACAAGAACTGTGAATGAGAATCAATAACGTTTTTTTAATAGCCCTTTATCAAAATCTGTCCAGCATTGGTCTAGCTAGGCGCTAGAGTATCGGAAACACACACACAAAAGTCTCTCTAAAGTAAAAATATCGTATAAATCGATATGCTTCATACACGAAGAGGGGGAACTAATATTTTAACTAGCACGAAAAATCTCACCTCCGAGCTCCAACTGCGTGTAAAATATACAAAATCTTGTCATAATTGCTGCTAGTCATCTCAATAGGCACCAAATGTCTCGGCGTATTGCCAGCATTATTGACCGCTTCCAAGTCCGCGCCAAACACCACCAAAGCTTGCACCATCGCTATGTTTGACTGTTTCACTGCCAAATGTAATGGTGTATTCCCTTCCTTGTCTCCCAAAGACGACTCGGCTCCTCGTGCTAATAATGCTATAGCACACTCCAACCGGCCGCGTAATACCATCACGTGTAAGGCCGTTCTACCGTCGAAATTCAAGGCATTTAAGTCGCAATTTTTGTCAACTAACGCCTCTATTACTTCGCGAGATATCGCCCAATGGAGAGGGGTACCTCCATGTTTCATGTCTTGCTGGTACAGTTTCGGTTGATTGTCTTGCAGTAAATCGCCGACGATGCCTGTAAAATCGGTAGTTAGAGAAAGCTAAAGAGTATGCAGTATCAATCCCAGAAAAGTATCGCCATCTAGCACCGGTAGCATGACAATGTTTCTCGCGATGTTTCGACGCGATAAAGCGACCGTCTCGGTCTAACGTCGAGCTAGTGAAAAAGACAAGTAACGATTTCTCTCGCTGAGCACGACATACGATTTTGTAAATAAAAAGGTCATTTTCAATGAGAGCGAACACTGATCGGCGCCTAACAGATTGCCGTTCATATTAAGACTCCTCCTATCAGATCTCAATTACAAAATTCAATTTTTTCGCTCGCCCTCGCAATGTAAACAACAGGCGGTAACGAACGATAAAATACCGCGATTACGTTATATGTTAGTACCATAGAATTGCACCCACTCCCTCCCGGAGCTACAATATAAAACTTTTATGGTTCGTACGTTTGCATTTGCTTATTTTTATTTCGCTCCTCATCAAATATGATGTGTCCTACAAAAACGTGGTGCACCTTCTTATGTGACTGCTTAATAGAGGAAAGGGGGGAGGTTTCATTTAGTCAAATGTCACAGTAAATTTCAGTTAAATAATTAACTAAACAACTCTACAGATTCAGTTTTATTTTGTTTTAAGATTTCGTCCGCGTGGAATTTGCCAATCACTCACTCATAAAATTCCTATGTTGCTCCCCGTCACTCCAGCTATCCCTATGCAACTGTTCTAGAAGGTCCGAGTCTTCAGGGTCGATTAAGAAGCACAAACAAAGAAACACATTTATGTAAATAACCTGTATCTCACAAAGATATCTATATATATGCAGATTGTACCTCGCTTCTCCCAGTGTGACGAAATAATACTTCTTTGCCTCGATATATCATCTATCTGTCGAAAAACTACCGAAACCATAGGTTCTATTCGCCGTACATTCATATGCTTGACTTCAAGATATAATTTATGTTTGTGTCACTGAATTTATTAAAAATATTATTATTAAAAATTATAGTAAGCCGAGCTTAATGAGTGCGCTAAGTAAGACGGTGGACACCGTAGTTGAAACAGAGGAGAACAAGCTGTTTTGTCAACCGTCAGCGCGGAGGCAACACGAATCTTGTGGTGGCGTGGCGGTGGTGGTATGCACGCGCACTTTAGCCCGAATATAAGGCACTCCATGCACTGACAAGTATTCCACCATTTCAATGGATGGCGCTCTCAGAGGAATACATCGCGCCATCGTTGTGTTGTGTTCACTTGATTTGATAAAGACTCACCGGGCAGCAAGTTGCCGGTGCGATGAGCGGCGGTGAGGTTGACATCGGCGCCTGCCAACAGGAGCGCGCGCACGCAGTCCGGCGCGTTGGCCAGGCAAGCCGTGTGCAGCGGCGTGTAGCCTTGCTTGTTGAATGTGTTTAGGGAGGTGTTTGTCTTGTTAGCTAGGGCCTGGAAGACAGGGTTATGTTTAGCTGCGAACCCCGAGCCTAACCAAGTGTCTGACTGGAACGGATTTTTGTCGTGTCAAAATATAATGTTAAGAATGGTTCTCGTCAAAACGGCGATAAAATTACTTTAGGAAGGAGGGGAACTTGTAGGCACCGTAGTTGTAACTTACTGCACCAACACTTACATACTTCCTTCAGCCTAGGGCTAAAGGGGTCGAATGTTTTACAAGTTGACTATATTAGCAAAAGCTGTAATAGATAAATAGATAACCCCAATGCCCCCAAATATTTAAATAAACTATAGTGATGTAATACAAAACATGGTATTGGCAGCAAAAAAGTTAAAACTGTAGTATTTTAGTTAAATTGGTAGGTCAACATTTACGAGACACCCTGTATAAACGTCAATACAAACAATATATATCGTTTGTGTAAAGCAAATTTCATTAAATATTAAACCTTGACAAATTCACTTCTAGTATGTATGTATGTTCCTTATAAAATAAAGCTATTGTTTCACATTATTCACCCATTATAAATCAATCAGTAACCATAAACAATAACTTACATTTATAATCTCCTTGTTACTGGCAGCCGCGTAGTGAAACACAGTATTCCCGTCTAAATCCACCGTGTCCAGAGAGCACTTGAGAGATACTAGACTTTGTACCATGCGTACATTCCCAGTTTTTACTGCCACCTGAAAGATGATTAGTAAATGTTCCAAAGTTAAGTTAAACATGTATTGCAGGCAACTTCGACTTTCACCTTTCTATATCGACAAAATAAAGTGAAACTATTCTCAAACTTCTATAAATAAATAAATAAAAAAATAAGCCTTTATTTTCTTGACATCCTTTTTTACATCAAGATAGCTTGTTAGTATTTTACTTATACCAAATGTTAATTTATTTTATACGATTTTATTTGATATTTTTTGGATTTTGGATGTCAATCCCTTCTTGGGTATAGGCCTCCTCCATCTTCTTCCAATCAAACTTATAATGAAACTGAAAAAAAAATCCCCAAAAACACAAAGACATTTCGCAAAAAAAAATAGATAAACTTTTGAGATGTTATATTTCAAATCTGTTACACAATTCAGATGCCTTATTTTTTTAAATAATTCTCCAACTGTGCACAATATTCAACATTTTATACAAGTTTATCAGCCTGATCGGTCAACTTGTGTGAAAGAAACTGTAAAAACATTTTTTGACATAATTACAAAAAGTAGTAAGTCATCTAAAATAACATCTGTTTCTTTATGAAAAACGACTGAATAAAATACATAATATTATAACATCAGTGCTGTAGAAAAATAATTAGTCACCTTCAAACAATGACATCACCACATCACCATTCAACACTGTAACAACTGCATCATAATAAACATACAATCGCACATTAAAGACGCCAAGTTAATATTTAGAATATTATAGTTTATAACTTACCATAATCGGGGTCGAACCCGTTCTTGGGTCTATGTCATTGATGAGTCGCTGGACCTCTGGGTCGTTGAAAAGCTCGTACTGACCGAAATGGGCGGCTATATGCGCTATGGACCACGATTGGTGCACTGATAATGTGTCGCAAAGTTTTTGGAGACTTGCCACTGTGCACTGTAAGAAATGGGTATTTATTTGAATATTTTATGCAGCTTACAAAATGGATAGAATAATTTTGGATTATCTTAATTTAAGGATATTTTGCCAATGACTTGACAGTCAGTATACCATTTTACTCCTTTTGGGGTATGACAGACTGCAATGAAAGAGGTAAGACACTCGTAGATTACCTGTTCACAACAAATCTGAGCATCTTAAACGTCGGTTCAACTCCTAAGTTTGTCACTAGACGAAGTAGGACTATCATCGACATTACACTGGCATCTGAGAGGATTTCGAACTGCATATCCAACTGGCATGTGTCTGAGGAAGCCTCATGCTCGGACCACAGATGGGTAAGGTTTGATCTGCAAGTAAGAACTAAGGAGGCGCCACCACGCAGGAATCCACGCAGGACCGACAGAACTATCTACTGCAACCGGTTGCAGGAGAGGGTTCTCGGACTTGAGGTCCCTGCAAGGATAAAGGACTCTAACCAAATAGAAACACAGGTAGAGCTTCTGACAGGCTGCATCACAAAGTCCTACCAAGAAGCGTGTCCACTGACGATACCACCGACGACCAGCGGCCTAAAGGTAAACTGGTGGGGACCCGAATTGGAGAGGCTCAGGAAAAAGGTCAGGAGGCTATTTAATAGAACTATGAATACTAACGGTGATTTGGACTGGGACAACTACAGAGATGCGAAGTCCAAATTAAAGAAGCGAATACGATATCGTAGCACAGCGTCATGGAGACGCTTCTGCGACGGTATTAAAACGTGTCCGCAGGCAAACAGGGTAAGGAAAGTCCTCTCCAATGGACCCAATCAAGAATTGGGATCACTCCGAAAACCTGACGAAACGCTTACCAGCAACCAGGATGAAATCCAAGACCTCCTGTTACGAACACACTTCCCTGGCTGTAACATAATCCCGGGGATCAGCTGGACGGACAATGCGACAGAAGCGAATGACGAAGACTGGCTTGTAGCAGACAAGGTAGCTTTCAACCATACAAGTCGGCGGGCTGCGATGGCGTCTTTCCGGCACTCTTGCAGTGGAGGAGGGGCGACATCATTGAAGCGCTGACCAAGATCCTCAAGGCGTGCCTAGCCCACAGGTATGTCCCGCATGCCTGGAGAGAGGTGAAAGTGATATTCATACCTAAACCAGGTAAGAGTGACTACACGGACGCTAAATCCTTCAGACCCATCAGCCTCACCTCCTTCTTACTTAAGACGCTGGAGAGGCTCTGTGACAGGGAACTGCGGGAGAATGATCTGAAGAACATCCCTCTGCACCGAAACCAACATGCATACAGTCAGGGGAAATCAACTGAATCAGCTCTGCACGCTGTAGTCAGCAGAATTGAGACAGCAATACAAAGTAAGTCTATGTGCCTGGGGACCTTTACTTTAAACTTTAGTAGCATGAGAGCGGCACTCCAAAAGCATGGAGTCAACGCAACCATTACGGACTGGATCGAAAACATGCTCCGACAAAGGGTAATTAAGCAAACGAACAAGTAAGACGGCGGAGCCATTGTCGCGAGAGGGTGCCCGCAGGGAGGCGTCCTCTCGCCTCTCCTATGGAACCTTGTGATAAATGACCTGATTACTATCTTGAACAACAACCACTTCCATACGATAGGATACGCAGACGATATGGCTATCCTCGTGTCAGGTAAATTTGCCCACATAGTCTGCGACCTGACTCGGTCTGCACTCCGGATCGTGGAACGCTGGTGCCGCGGATATGAACTGTCCGTGAATCCAGCTAAAACGGAACTGGTTCTATTCACCAATAAACGAAACCTAGGTAATTACCAACTACCTAAGCTTTTCAACACTGAACTCTGTCTGTCCACTAAAGCTAAGTATTTGGGCGTGACACTGGACAACAAACTGAACTGGAGTCACCACTTAGACAACAAAATAGAAAGAGCAACTATTGCCCTGTGGCAGTGCCGTAGAATGGTAGGTAGAAAATGGGGTCTCTCCCCGAAAATCATGCTATGGCTCTACACAGCGGTAATAAGGCCGATGATATGTTACGGCGCGGTTGTCTGGTGGCCAAGAACCAGACAAACAACCGTCGTAAATAAACTGCAAAGATTTCAAAGGATGGCTTGCATGGCGGTGACGGGGTGCATGCGGACAACTCCAACTGCTGCCCTGGAAACCATCATGGACCTGCCCCCTCTGCATCTCTTTATCGAACAAGAAGCAGCCACTGCGGCCGCACGCCTGAGGCTACTTTCACTCTGGAGCACGGACAGAACTCCCCACGCGGAGCTTCTAAACGAAATTACCACTGAGGAGCCACTGTTCATGGCTACACAGGACAGGATCCCAAAACAGTACGTATTTGACAAAAAATACAATATACAACTCTACAAGGACCCATGGGAGAGTCAAAACCTGAAGGAGCTTCGGATCTTCACCGACGGCTCCAAAACAGGCTCTGGTACCGGATATGGCGTCTTCTCCGAGGACCTAAACATCTTCATAGCCAAGCCCCTTGGAGAACACACCACGGTCTTCCAAGCCGAATGTATGGGTATCATTACAGCGGCGGATGAGATTGCTGCAAGGAAGGTACGTGACTACCCGATTCGTATCCTCTCCGACAGCAGGGCAGTACTACAAGCCCTGCAGAGTAGCACAACTACGTCGGGGCTCATACTGGAGTGTCACCGTAAGTTGTCAGAGCTATGTCACTACAGTGACATCACTCTACAATGGAATAAGGGTCACAGCAACTCACGCGGCAATGACGGGGCGGACGAGCTAGCTAGGAGGGGGTCGGGACAAGCGGCGGTAGGGCCAGAACCCATCATCCCACTTCCATCAAACTGGCCAAGATCCGTACTCCGTCAACGCACTAGGAACAGACACAACGAATACTGGTCGAATCTAGAGACCTGCCGTCAGACAAGGTTGGTTTTACCAGAAACAAATCCCGGCCTATCCAGAAAGCTTCTAAGACTTGAGAGAAATCAGCTCCGTAAGCTTGTTGCTGCCATCACTGGACATGGACCCTACAACAAACACTTGTTCACCTTGGGCGTTACAGACAGCCCACTGTGCCGAGCATGCATGGAAGCTGAGGAAACTGCTGCTCATATCCTGCTGGAATGCGGAGAGGTAGCATCGTACAGGTTCGCGCACCTCGGTGACCCGAGGTCACTTCAGGAAGTCGTCAGCAACCCCAGGTCGCTACTGGACTTCTTGGAGGAGCTGGGCTGGCAGTGATGCCGGCCTATCACGCAAAATGGGCCCAATGGTCGCCTGGTTGCGGAAAACAGCCCGCCCTAACCTAACCTAACCTACCATTTTATATAAAGTTACAAATTGTTACATTCTCTTTTATATTTAACAAAAATTATAGGTACTTTACTTTTTCTACTATTCCACCTTTTTTAATATTTCTTCATACTATTGCAATTATTTGAAATGATATAAAAAAATCTCAGACAAAACTATGCATGGTCATCTGGCCCCCAGCTAAGATACCCTATGCTGTTGGAACCGGAGACTGATAACATCATTATCATCAGCTGAAAGACATCCACTGCTGAACAAAAGCCTCCCCCAAAGAAGTTCCACACCAACCGGTCCTGCGCTACCCACATACAGCGGCTTCTCGCAACCTTCACCAGGTCATACATACACACATTTAAATATTGTATATGTATACAAGTTTTTATGTATACAATAAAGCTGCTCATCACACAGATTATCGTCCTGTGTGGGAATCGAACCAACAACCAACGGCTAGAAGTCAGGAGAGCTAACCACTATGAATTGCAATAATAATTACTATTTTAGCTTCTAGCAGATATCATGCCCATATGATGCATATAGTTATGAAGTAAAGAGGCTTAATTTTTTTTTTTCAAACCGTAATACTGCTTACTTACGTCCTTTGTGATTTTAATGTAGAGAGGAACCCTCTCTTTGTAAACTATGAACCTCTCTTCTGCTACTTCCTTGCTCACATCACGGAACAAACTGAAAGTGTTAAGTAAGTTAGAATGACAGAGAAAGTAACTTTAAAACGATTGAACCTTAACAAACATGCCTTCCACACTCCACAGTCTTTCACATACAAACCCAAACTTAAAATAGTTTTTAGCCATGATTAATTAATGACTCAGTCAATTGACTTTAAAGTTAAATCAAATCATATAACCATAATCTAATACTTTTTTCAGTCCTTTTTTATGATAAAATAATCTTAATTAAGATATAGCACGTTTATATGGATTTATTTATTGGTATAAGGAAATATATTTAAATATATTATTATTATTAAATATATTTAACAAGTATGTAGGTTATCTAGTAGATAATGAACAGATTAATGAACAGACTAATTACCTACAATAATGTACTGAACGATAGAGAAGGTAAGATTGCAATGAGTCAAAGGTCAGTTTTAATCTATAATTTCCATCATCATGACACATAATCAGGAGTGATTATAAAATTTGTTCCACAATCAGTCCACACCCATCGAGTCCTTACAAGCAAACCGCGCCCAAGTGTTTCATATTTATCTCCAAAAGGTCTCTATGCAAAAAGCAACTTCTTTTGATTTTTCCTATTAAAGTTATAGTCACTTAAAAGTTGTCATAAATGTTATAGACATTTTTGAGAAAATAGTCAAATCTTTTTTTTATATGATTGCATCCCAAAAGCTTTTAAAAAACACCCTAGCCTAAATGTAAGTCCATCCAAGTGGTTATGGCACAAGAGCGCCAGACAAGCATAGATTTTTTTTTAGTTTTGTTATACATTAATGCAATACAAACAATCCTCATAATAATTAAGAGATGAGGTGCACAGAGGGCTGCCTGTATTTTCCCTTAAAACAATAATTTAGGTACAAAAAACTGGATATTTCATTCAAGTTTTAAAATAAACAAAAAACTGATGAACTACTGACCTGTACATTTGGTTCAGCGTCTCGGTGAATGGCTTATGTAGAACGATTTCATAACATTTATCTTTTTGGCTCTTACTATCAGGTTTCGGCCCATACAGTAATATCGAATCTTCTCTGTAATGTATGGGCCGAGAGATATAGTTCTCGGAGCGCACCTCAAGAACTTTGGTCGGTGAATCTTCAACGCCTAAAAGGCCTCGGAAAACTAGAAAAACAAAAAAATTTAAGCAATCAGAACTGCGAAAACGCAATTTGTTTTCTTGATATACTCAACTAAAAAAAACTGAATGTCGTTTCAGCTTACTTACATGAATTCAGCATCGTTAATTAATAGCCAAAAAACTTTTTTATTACAACAGTCACAAATTTCCACGCAATTTTCAATTTTCTTCGATTTTGATTCGAATAACATTGATTTTAATTTGACATTTGTTTTCGGTGTTGACAGTTTTTTACTTACACATACCCCAAATGGTGCCCCAAATGTGAACAACACAATATCCAATAGTGCATCACTGTGTGGTACCTACCTACAAAAAGTTGTTTCATGCCTGTCTAATGTCTATAGTATATTGTATGCCATGTATTTATAATATTTGAATATTCTACTAGTTACGTTCGACGCCGGCGCTGTTTCAATTTTCATAAAAACAGACCTGAAACAACTTTTTGTAGGTACCACATAGTGATACTGTTAACAAAAAGGTGATACATTTAGTTTGAACTTTCGGCTGAGGGTCTATACCTATCGATTATGTATGATATATTCTTACTTCATAATTCAACCTATTAATCTATAATATTCAATATGATTTTGCCATAATGCCTGGCGCTTATAATAAACTTTTATCTATTTATGACATCACTGGCGAAATGTTTAAAACATAATAAAATATTAACTACAACACAAATAACTTTTTTTTTTACCCTCAAATGGTAAGCCCTTGGCATCATCTCAAAATAAGACAAATAAGAAACAACAATATGTAACATACTTTATTCTTTCATTTAATTACTTTAATCGAGTAAAAATGATTCTTTTTTTATAGGCTAGTTTCAGATATCCGCGCTTCGGCAGCGCTGTCGAACAGCGCGCGCTTGACACGGACATCTATGAAACGACTTTTAACAGCGCGCGTTTCGCTGCGGTGTACAGTCAACATGTATAAGCTTTTTTATGAAAAATACTTTAAAATAACTTTTTTGACTTTTGCGAACTGGCTAAAGAATTACAATAATATAACTCTTATTAAATAAGAAACGATATTGATATGAGAAAAAGATATCAACCTTTTCAAACATGATTTTACTAAAGAGAATTGTGGGGCGGTAAACATATTAATGATACGTAAAAAATATAACTTTAAAAAACATTCCCGACAAACATATTCTGGAGCGCACGTCTTCAGTCACTCATCCAGATGTTTATCATAATATTTAGACTGCACGCAGCAGCGCGTCCGAACGGCGTCACTCTGAAACGCTCACTAGCCGTAGAAGCGCTTCAACAACGCGCGCCTCAACAGCGTGACTATAAAACGCTAGTACTAGCCTCATATATATCCAAGCGCGCGCTGTTCAACAGCGCTGCCGAAGCGCGGATCTCTGAAACCAGCCATATACTTATCAAACGGGTACTTAGGCATGTTTAAAAAACGTTGTAAAAAACATGTTGATACATAAAAAGTTCAGACTACCCTTCTTATGTTTAGGCAGCGGCAGCGTCACTGGGGATATCGACAAAAGTATTTCTCGGTTAATCGTATCTTGTACGCTTTGTTTTGCATCACATATAAACTTAAACTTGGATGTGGTCTTCCATTCAGTCGCTCTTCCAAAGTTTCCAGTTCCCATCCTCCTGACCCCGTCTGTTTGATCCCAATATTTTCCAAAACAAAATACCTATTTTATTTTCTGACATTTTTGTTCTCAATCACAATCAAACCTTTTTTTACTTATAGTTTTTATGGTTATAACTTATGATACATTTTCCTTCAAATTAAAGGGCATGCCCATGAGCTGTCAGCACTTAGCTGTCAAACGTTAAATAATATATTTTTCACCATGTTTTCACCCATGCAACAAGCAAAGCCTCTATAACTACACTGCCTAGTCTTGTTATTTTTCTGTCGTAAATAAGTTGAATTACAGGTTGAGATTTATTTTAGAATCCATGAGGATAAAGTGTATCTAGTATTTTACGAATATTCGAGTGATAGAATAGGTTTATCGTTGTAATGGAATCTCCGGTAAAAGGCTTGGCGAAAATGTAATCGCATCAAAAACATAAATGTGAAAATGGGAGCCAAGTTCAATATTATGATATGGTGTGGTTGTCAACTTTACTGAGAAAAGAATTGAGATCTAAATGGATGCCAAGTTCTGTAGATAATCCTGAAATTTATTTATAAGAACGTATAACATTCTTAAGTAAATTTAAAACACAATTTCTTGTTTTTTACTGCTACAACAATGTTTGCTATTTAAAAATATGACTTTCTAAATTTAAATAGTAGAATTATTTACACAAAGCAAATAACTTATGATCTGTTTAACCTCAACTTTGACTTGGCTAGTTTTCACATACTAGTCTTAAATTTGGTTTATTAACGTATCATCTTTATGTTATACGCAAGTTCTTATTTTTATACTATAAGGTTCTATTCTACTGAATATTTCATGTGCTGGTAAAAACTAGCCAAGTCAATGATGAGGTTAAACAGATCATAAGTTATTTGCTTTGTGTAAATAATTATACTATTTAAATTTAGAAAGTCTTATTTTTAAATAGCAAACATTGTTGTAGCAGTAAAAAACAAGAAATTGTGTTTTAAATTTACTTAAGAATGTTATACGTTCTTATAAATAAATTTCAGGATTATCTACAGAACTTGGCATCCATTTAGATCTCAATTCTTTTCTCAGTAAAGTTGACAACCACACCATATCATAATATTGAACTTGGCTCCCATTTTCACATTTATGTTTTTGATGCGATATCATTACTTTTTGTGAGTACATTTATTAATATTATTTAAAAGTGATTTACTAATAATAAAAAAACCTGCGCTTACGCTGTCACATCCCGGACACTTCATACCAATTTCGCGCCATTGTTTACTACATAGACATTCATGTTTGTACACATGTAAATGTGTAAAACTTTTATTGCTTGATCTGATAAGTGTACTTAGTAGGACAATTTCCATGTTCTACCGGCAGCTGTAGGAGCCTATGTATTGTGAGTCAGTTTATATTTAAAGCGGCAATTCCAGTGGATGCAGCTACTGCAAGTAATTTGTTCATTCGCTTCGTAACCCAACTTTTAATGGTATTGATATAACTTTTTCCTGTGCCGCCTGTCCTACTAGCAAATTCTCCAAAACTGCAGTTTTGTCTAACAAAGTCTTACAAATTGTATCGAAAATACGTTTCTGGTCTAACATTTAGACCTTTTATCATTTGTTCGAGCTCATTTTCTGATATGAAATCTTTGGCATTTCTGCAATCTTCCATTGCATTTACAGCTTCAACAGGTCAGAAGTCCAACGGATTCTCTAGACCGTCATCTTTGTGATCATTTAGTAGCTAGTGCTTTTATTACACAGGTTTTTTATACAATTCCAAGAATCTTTTATTTTTGTTTCATTTCAAGAATCTTTTATTTTTGTTTCGTCTTGCTATTTTCCTGTTTTCCATTTACTAAATTGTATAATATTATCTTTATTTTACCAATTTTTTAATCAAAGGCCGGCAACGCACTTGTGACTCCTCTGGTGTTGCGGGTGTCTATGGGCGGCGGTAGTCGCTTACCATCAGGTGATCCGTCTGCTCGTTTGCCACCTCTGCCATAAAAAAAAAAACCATTACCATAACAACCTCGATAGCTCACTTAATATAGGAGTCGCACATGTAACGCGCAGGTGCGAGTTCGAGCCCCGCGATAAGTTACTTTTTGAGCCTTTTTTATTTTTTTAACACATGGTTTTTTTAATTTTTCCGTTATCAGTACATGAAATACTAGCCGCACACCAAATTTAAAGCTCGTAGCCTTGCTAGAAGTACCTTAGCTTTTTGATGACGGTGAGTGTGTCTTTAAAACATAAAAATATTGTATTGAAAAAAAATTTTTTTCTTAGAAATTCAGTGTTTTCTGATTTTTTTCTTTGCATACACACAATTACCTAGCTTGATGCAAAATTTGAACTTTCTAGGTCATCTGGAAGTGGGTAAGCTTTTTGATCTATATGTCAGTGAGTCAGTCATAAAAATGTCGATTTTCGGACGTTAAAATCTATACCAACCGTTTGACCTGTATTTATAAAATTTTAAGTGCTCCTTTAACTAGGAAGTCTTAATACATAAACCAAATTTGGTGTGTTTATGTTAAATAGATTTTGAGTTATGAAGGTGACAAAAGTGGCTCCAAATGGTTCGTGTAATATTACACACGGAGCTACTCGCCAGTTCTTTTTTGACGTGAACTTGGCTGGACACGCTCCGCGTGTCTAGATAGATACATCGGTGTTATGGCTATGGAATATCGGCAAAACAGATAGGATATTAGAAATCGAACCATGCCATTCGAAATCAAGCAGTTATCTCAAAAAATAATACGGGTGTTCTTGCGGTGACGGATTCGAAGCAAGTTATGGTCAGACTGATGCATTGCATTTTTTCCATCTACAATTTTAATAATGGAAGCTTTAGCATCAGTGTGGGGCGCGTGTTGGAGCATATACCAATTTTTTTTTATATTTTTTTTTTATTTATTTATTTAATAATATACAATACATGTTATGACTTATTTATAAAGTGCCGCTAAACTCAGTTGTTTGTCGCGACATTGCATTCGCCACTCGCTATCGCCTACTAGTACAACGAGATCTCGGAACCACTTTATAATTGCTGTCAGGTGTACTTTTATTCTTTAAGTTACGGGGTACTAATCTGTCTGCAAATGTAAATTTGTAACTGGTTCTATCGGAGGTTGGGGCATTTATTTAACTGCTTCTGTGGTCTAGTAGCCAGTCCAGTTGCTTTACATCGGAAGGTCGCGGGTTAGATTCCCAGCGGGGTCTAACATTGTACGGTTTGGTTGGTGGTAGGGCATTTTCGAGCCCGCCTGGCTAGCTACCACCATCTTATCTGTCTTGCCGCCAAACATCAATGTTAATTAATAGCATTGATGTGTCCCGGCAGGGAGTTAATATAGCCAGTTCCCCGTTGCGTTGGGGAATCTTGGTAAGCCCGCTTCCATCTTCGGCATCATCATCACATACTACTAGATGAGATGATGCAAAGAGCTTACCAATTGCGGTTTAAAAAAAAACTATAAGTCTCAGCACAAAAAGCTTGATGATGAAGTTGCGCATTATAATTTTGTATTTTCTAAGGAATTTTAAACTTGACATAGACCATCTTATAAAGTTTCACTCTACAGAGATGTTAAATTAATAAGATACTCTCACTATATAGCAATAAAGTCCAATCTTGCTTGCCCGTACGCTACACGCCTTTCATTATGTATGTATGTATAGTTATAGTTGGTTCAAATATAAATTTTCATGTTAAAAATAAAATAAAAAATAAATAAATAACTGGGACAAATCACACACGGTACGGTGTTATACGTTTACTGTAGACATTGGAAAGACAGTTGCATGTCTGAACTTTTTACCGATTTATTTTCTTTAACAGTTTTATTCGTATTGGCAGGTGCAAATAAGACCATAAATAATTTAAAAAGTGTGCGCTTGGTGGGTTCCTCTGAGGAACGTGTTTGGGTTTCACAAGATGAGGAACTTCCTCATCTTGTGAAACCCAAACACGAGAAATCAGGATTGGTTTCTCAAACACAGCTTCGGAAACGAATTGAAACGATTTCAAAGAGGTACAGATAAGATTTTAAATTCTAGTTATATTAACTTATGCTGAAACGTAGAGTACTTACACTGTTTGTTACTGAATCTAAAATAATTTTTTGGAGGGAAAATTAATGTCAATCTAATGATGTTCTCAGAGGTGCTGCGCACGAGTGGGTCGACATGCAACCAAAATTACATTTCCCTTTCGGAATTAAGAAGCTTACCGATCGATGGCATAAGTGCACTGCAATAGCAGGGGACTGTGTAAGAAAATAGTCTATAATTTAGCTCACATTTCTAATAAACAAAAATATATTTTAAAAATCCTGTATATATTAGAACCATCTAAGTATATAAATGCGCAACACGCTTACGTATAGGGAATAATGTACCAATTCACAACGTGCGATAGTTGCTTTTACGCTGAACGCCCAATCTTTCCTGTCCTTGTTTGCCCTTAGTGAACCCCCTCTCCGCGTGCCCTCGAGGGCATATAGCTTCGTCGAAGTGAGACAGGCCTGCTTACACTATGTCCTAAACCAATCGCCACAATACAAACCGAAAAATATATCAAATACTCATCAGAATCGAATTGAAGTTATAGGTATAACTTACGAGTAAAAAAAAGGAAGTTGTTATACACAGTTTTATTAATCTATTAATTTGAAACGCAACACTAATATAAAACTTATCTAAGAATAAAATAATAATACATTTCTGGAATAAGTACCGTAACAATCTTTGGTTAAATAACTTTAAAGTAAAACTTAAAAATCTTAACAACTACACTGATTGAAAGATAATGAAAGTATGAAATATTTAATTCAAAATCTTTGGTTTCTGGTGCTGCTGATAAACTGGTTATTGTGACAGAAATATTCAAAACAAAACAATAACGTTTGATGTTTAGCACTTCAGATCATTTTGACTAGCGATATTAAATACATTTTAGTTTATAATGGTGTCGATTTGGTTTTTGATTGAATTTATTTGACAGGACTAAACTATCGTCCTATCCTGGTCTTTTCGATATAGAAAGAAAAAGACAAAACACTTGAGTTTAATACTGTCAAATAAGTTTAATCGAGAAAACCGAATCGACACCAATATTATATTATGGTTTATACAGGGTGTAAAGGACTGGTTTCCGGAAACTTTAAGGGCTTGCTCAGTAGACAAAACTGAACAACTTTCTACAAGATTTTTTTTGTGGAAACAAAAAAAATAGGCTTCTCCATACAAACTGTCCAATCAAGTTTATAATTTTCTTGTGGAATGTTGTTCAGTTTCGTCTACTGAGCAAGCCCTTAAAATTTTCGGAAACCTGTCCCTTACACCCTGTACATTATTAACCTAACACACCTAAATATTTGCAATTACTGGCAGGACCATTTATCATATTATCTTAGCAATTAATCAAGCCAAAAATGCATATAAAAAACTGGAATGTAAAGAATTTGTTCTAAGTTTTAGGCGTCTCTGAGAATGATACAAATTATACACATATCCTGCAAACGATAACAAAACTCACCACTGAACCTCAATATACACACATACATACATACACATTCAGTAATGCAATCATTGTATACCTAGTTCATTCCAATAAAAAAAAAGCAAAAGGTAAACAAACATAGTATGCAGATGATATTGACATGTGTCAGTTCCATAGTAAGTTTGTTTACGTTTTGCTTTTTTTTGATTGTAATGAACTATATACATATTACATGTGTGATTCCCGAATAATACATTTTTATCTTCATACGTGAAAAATAGTATAAATATGAATGTATTTCGTAAGTAAAAAACTCAGTAGATTAGTTCTACTTTATGCTGCATGACTCTGATTGGAGTTTGAACCGGGTAAGTTATCTGGATTAGCTAGAGGGTCTAACTCGGCGAATAGTTTGAACCAAGCAGCTTTGTCATCTTTCTTAGGCAGGTTGGGTTGCATAGCCTGGAGCTGTGGCTTTGCAGCATTGGGTTGGGGCTCCAGTGGTCCTCCCATCGTTGGTGTGTTTAGGTCCTAGAATTCATTATGAGAAATATAAGCTTCATTGAGAGAATAATTTAAATTAGGGATAACAGTTATTAGCATACATAAAAGTGTAAATAAATAAAGGTAATTGTGACAACTTAAGAAGGAATGTTGATGGTACATGAATGTAATACAATTTGCATGAAAAAACAATCGAGAGTATTACATAATTTACATATTATCAAATTTAGCTTCACTTTTACTTTACCTGCAATAGCTGCGAAGGAAAAATAGATCCAAGATTTAGTGCAACATCACCACCATCTAGACATAATCCTGCCAGGTCTGAAGAGATGCCTGACGTTTCACAGGTGCATGCAGCATCGAGGCTTGTATCAATCAGGTTTGAAGTGGACAATAACTCTTTGTTATGACTTGTTGTCTCCTGAGATGTCTTCTGGTGTGACTGTGATGGATTGTCTGTTTCGTCTTTATACTCAGCCTGTAAGATGTAAGATTGTGAGAAGTCTTTTTGAATGTCCTTTTGCAAACACGTTTTAATCTTTTATTGATGAAAGATATGAACTTGACATGGCAACCTTCCTAATAATACTTGTGATTGTAAGTTTCTAAATAGCTAATAGTAATTTACCTGGAAAAATAACATTGTATCTTTATCCTGAGGCTTTCCATCCTCTTTCTGGCCTTCTTGTATCTCCCCTTCTCCCAATTTTTGAGACAACTCTTTCAACACACAGAACTCATACTGCGGAGCCGAATTCATAGTATCAGCTGTAGCTGTCAATGTTTGGGATACTTTCGTTGCATAATTCAGCAGAGAGCTTTGGTAGTTGGCCAACACGTGAGAAAACATATTGCATCGGGCTGCCGCTAAGAGGTCAATCTGGAAATGAATACATGTAACAGTTTGTGAACACACAATTATTATTATTTAGCAATAAGACTTTCCAGATTGTACTTATTGTTTCTTTTTCTTTTTTGTTTTATATGTTTATGTGTATTTGTTTGTAATCAATAAAGAGTAATTGATTTGAATACACAATAATATTATAGTTAATAAGTGAACAAGTAGAGTGCCAATTAAATTTTATACTACTTTCTGACCAAAAGAACCCTGCCAAAAGTAGTATGAGGGTGACACTACTTAAAAGACTATATAAATAATGAATAACAATACACACCTTTTGTAACACATCAAGTGTAAGTTTATCAAACAGCTTCTTGCTCTCTCTAACTTGCCGCTGCGCCTTCCTAAAGCTATCGAGACCGCGCCCCGTGTCGGGGTCTAGCTGCGTACTCGCAGATTTCATCCAGCTGAGTGCCGCACGGTATTCGGTCCGAGCCTTCTCCATAGCAGACACTGTCGCTCGCATATCGCTCACAGCGCGACCCCGAAACGTCTCCACCTCATGGTACAACCTCAACAACGGCCCTCGTACAGATAACCGCTGCTGCCCTGAGTAAGATATAGCCTTCCCTGCCGAAACCATATGCTTTCCTGCCGCATCAGTACCCTTGCCCGCATCGCGCAAAAACTTTCCTAAAGCGTTCTCCTCCTGGGCTAATACACAGAGACGTTCTTGGTACTGGTCTAGGACACGTTGCAATTGCAAACAGCTATCCGATATCGATCGAAATAACTCCAATTTTGCGTCTAATTCCGCATCGGAAGCAACAATACATTCATCTTCTTTGGTACCCAGTTTTTTTAACACGGTCTTTTTAGTAACCCAATATTGATATCGCATCATATTTATGTAAGAATTCACTCTAAACTCAAACAATAAAATAAATTTATCGAAATTACTGAAAAAAACTGAAAATTAAAAGGAAACGACTTTATCAGTGACGATAACATTGATTAGTTTGACATTTTAGCGTGGGTTGTCATGTCAAGCAATCCAAGCAATAAATACAAAGGTTGCGTTCCAATACCAAAGATTTCACTCGGGGTGATGCGAATTTTACCCTAAATCGTTCCAAAACCGAGCCGAGTGAAACCGAGGGTAACCGAATGATCGCCTGACAGTTCTCCGTCGGGATTTTGGAACGCCTTCGTGAATGCGATTTTCACTCTGACAAGGGCGATTTTTAACGCTGTTTGATTACCGTTAAAATTCGCCTGACAGTTTATTCGGCGGGAAGTTCGTAGTCAATGTCAAACAGACTAAGACATACAAACATTTTATCTTCGGAATTGTTTTGAAATACGATTGCTTGTATCTGCGAAGGTGTTAAAGCCATAAATGAGACAGAATACTACCCAAAAAAGCTAGAAACCTTTCTGAATTATTTTCGATGACGTTTGTTACCCTGTCACTCTGGAATCACTCGCAAGCGTTCCAAAATCATATTTTTTTCTCTTTCTCAAAATAGCTACGTCTCTTTCATTTCTCCGAGTTAAATTCTACCTCACCCTACCTTGATTTTGGAACGACTTCTTAATAGGAAGTCGTTCCAAAACCAAGGTAGGGTGAGGTAGAATTTAACTCGGAGAAATTCCCGCCGCCGAATAAACTGTCAGGCGAATTTTAACGGTAATCAAACAGCGTTAAAAATCGCACTTGTCAGAGTGAAAATCGCATTCACGAAGGCGTTCCGAAATCCCGACGGAGAACTGTCAGGCGATCATTCGGTTACCCTCGGTTTCACTCGGCTCGGTTTTGGAACGATTTAGGGTAAAATTCGCATCATCCCGAGTGAAATCTTTGGTATTGGAACGCAACCTAAAGTACCTATTGCGAAAACGGCTCAGTTTTGAAACTTATGAGTCGCACAACAAATGCACAAACGTGAAGTTAGAAGCCTCATGATAGAATTTTGATATTCTGATTATGCCAATAAATACTGCAAAAGAGTGCCAAAAAGGAAAAATTTGTACTATCGTAGTTTCAGAGAAAATCGAGTTTTTCACTGAAGCTGCTAGCATGACGTTCCTATACAGCCTCATTTCTGGAACCAAGAACTACTGAACCAATAGGTAATTTTTTACGGTTTTCTCTAAACTCAAGTAGATGGCGCTGATCAAGATTGGAAAAAAGAAAATCTCTTAAAAATCTTAAAAAACTTACTGATATTACCGTCTAATATCATAATAATGATGAATATTTTTCGAAAATTACTTTTCATTGTATGTTTCTTTGTATTTTGATCCAAAAAATACTTTTCATAATTTTTGATGCACAAAGCTTATAAGTATTGTTTTTGTATTTCTTAAAAGAATTCCAACATGATACCGAGTTATAAATTGCATTTTAATCATAGGAATGTATTAAAATCAATTTATTTTTGGTTCGGAAGAAGAAATTACATATGACAGAGAAACCAGAACGCACCCAGGTTATCCATACTTGACCAAGTTGGAAAGAATTATGGCAAGATCATACCTGACTTTTTAAAATGTATAAAATAAAGACGAAAACAAAAATAAGTTAAATATTTACTCTTGATTTTTAAATAAGTCAGTATGGTTATTGCAACTGGAGGAAATTAATACATTATTTTTGGAAGTTTAGTTGACTGGAAGTGTAGTTACTGGTCCCGTAGCGCGTTCCGAGGGTATGTTCAGACAGCACCCGTTCACTTTGACAGACGGATAGCCTAATATAAATCTCGTAAGTGCGAAAGGGAAAGTACATAACAACAACAGTTGCTCTCAGAGTGTACCCATTGAACGCGGCCCTGAGCAAAATGTCATTGTTGTGCTTTTAGTGTTGCCATTCGCTAGATACTTCATGTAGGTTAATTAAGACAGTGTCTCAAATTAGGTTAATATTGTCTCCTAAACACAAGGTTATTTGATATAAGTCCAAAACTATAAGAACTATACTATTGAAACTTGGTAAGTAGATGTATTCTGTAAACCGCATTAAGATATTTACACAAAAATAAAAAATAAAACAATAAATTTTTGGGGGTTCCCCATAGAACTGAAACTCAAAAATTTTTTTTTCATCAAACCTATACGTGTGGGGTATCTATGGATAGGTCTTCAAAAATCATGTTGATGTTTCTAATATATATTTTTTCTAAACCGAATAGTTTGCGCGAGAGACACTTCCAAAGTATAAAACTGTAACTTCTAAAATAAGAGAATGATAAATCTAGAAAAAATATATGATGTACATTGCAAACTTCCACCGAAACTTGGTTTGAACGAGATTTTTTTTAATACGTCATAAATCGTAAACCGCAAATTATCTTCATTCAATCAACTCAAATATAAAAAATATAGAGTTCAAGACATGTGTGATTATGAATTTATACGGAACCCTTTTAAAGGTCGGCAACGCACTTGTGTGTGACTCCTCTGGTGTTGCGGTTGTCTATGGGCGGCGGTAATTGCTTACCATCAGGTGATCCGTCTGCTCGTATGCCACCTATCACATAAAAAAAAAACCCTCGGTGTGCGAGTCCAACTCGCACTTGGTTTTTTACAGGGTTCGGAAACCGGTTTTTTGAAAATACCGGTTTCGGTCATTGACCCCTATATCGAAATAATTTCGGTTAAGGTTTCGTTCAGGTTTCGGTTACCGGTATATTTAACCGGTTTAACCAAAACCAATATTTTTTCGTTCGAACGGAATTAACCGGTTAATTTGAAGAATATGCGACTTTGTAGGCATGTTTGCCGCGTGCAATCAATTGAAAGCGTGCGAGAAAGTGAGCAGAAGACTCGGGCAGTGGCACCCGCGCGACGCGCCTGTACTTGACTAAGTTTGGTTTTAACCGGTTAATTTAGTTCTTATTTCGGTTAGAAAACCGCTTCCTGATTAACCGATATTTTATTCAAATTTACCGGTTAAGCTGGAAACCGGTTTTAACCTGAACGGAATCGTTAACCGAAATTCGAACGAAATTAACCGGTATTTGTTAACCGGTTCCGAACCTTGGTTTTTTATATAGTAATTATTAGAAGATAATATAATGTTTTTTTGAGTTGATTGTATTTATTTCAAGTTTAAAAAGCATTTAAAATTATAAAATATTTTTTATAAGGTGAAAATTTGTTTCATTTTATTTCGCGAATTCTATATGAAATTTTTAAAAATTTCTTAGTGGAAATTAACAAATAAGTTACTCTATGATTAACAATATCGCTTATTTCTAATGTCTCACGTTAGCAGCAGTGAAATACAATATAGGAATCTACGTCTTTCTTAAGGCGTCTCATTTTTATAATTTTATTTTGGAAACAGTAAGAAAGGTGACAAGTGAGGGGTCAAAATTTCGTCTATGGATAACTGCCTTACGAGACAGTATTATTAAATTCATATAAATCACGACAGGTTTTAACTGATAATCAGAGTTTCGAGACCTACTTTTCTCAGAAAAATATTTGTTTCCCAAATGAATTATGTTTTCTCGCTAAATAACTCTTTCATAATTTAAATTTCTTTGTTACGAGTTTAGCAGGTCCTTTCTTAACCCCTTACTGCATAGATTTTTATATCTTTGTGAAAAAAAAATGTGATAGATTGGGGACATCCCAAGGAGTATAAAAAAATAATAAAAATATATTTCCACATGAATTTGATTTTTATTCAATAAAAACCATGTGTCCCATAAATGACAGGCTATGCACCTAGGGTAATAAATGTATGTATCCCAAATATGGGACAGTATGCATTTAGGATAACTTTGTCAACTTATATACTTAAGTTAATGTGGTCTTATGAGTATTGTCCAGTCCTGATGATCTCCGGGGCTGTTGATGGAGCCATAACGTTGTTCAAGGTGTTCCTTGCAATTGCTGCAAAAAAATCCTTGGTGTACCAATCAAAATGAAATGAGCCCAAATATGACGTGAATACGTAACATCGTTGTGGACTACCTTGGACCACCTTCCGGCCCCATCATCAGACCCTGGAGACCATCTGGGCCTAGAGTATTTATGAAAATGGTATGTTATGAAAAACTAAAACACTGCTGCATACTGATTCATATATGAACACGAGAGTATATTTCTCTTTCTGCATACAGTCCCATTCATGGGACATACTTTCCAGTCACAAATGCATGCTGTCCCATATCTGCATCATATCTAAATCGTTGAAATATAAGCCATTTTTAGAGAATCTGAAGTGGCTTATGTTTTTTTGGGTTTCCAATGAGTTGTTTTATTTGTAGAAAAAAAAACGACTCATGAAGTTCTTTGAATTCTGAGAAATATGAAAGCAAATACAGAGAAACTCTCCTCCCACCGAAGCTTGAATTCAAACAGATTTCTTTCTTTTTCTGTTAGTGCTGTACCTGTTTCATTATGATTAAATGTCAAAGTATCTTTCCGGTTGTCAGTTGTGAGGGTTGGCAACACAAACTTTTAAAAAGTTTTTAAATTATTCAACAAAAACTTTGTGATGCATATATGGTTCAGAAAGTTGAAGAAAATTGTTAGTGTTACCAAAAAATAAACGATACCACATGCAATAATGTACGTCATGGAAGTTTTGTCTCAAATTACATTCCATTCTCATGTTGTATGCATTGACGGTATGTGTTATTCGTATCTCAAAAATTTGTGCTTAGTGTACTTTTGCTGGAACCATGATGAGGCTGTCAAAGAACGCGTTCATATTCGATCATGAGGATTCTAACTGAACGCTCACTTGGGACACAGCTGGGGTGTCCATTATTCCAGCGGAATGTTGTAGCTAAGAAGAATGTGAGTATAATAGGGAATTAGAGCATAATTAGGACTAATTGTGCGCCAGCAGCGAAATTTGTGCGTCTTATAATTTCGGAGATATTCATTAAAAACCGATTCCGCCAGGGTCACGTTCCCCCAGCGGCATGATTTGGAAAAAGACGGTCTAGCTCATAACAAAGTATATGACTGAGTAGCTTTTGTCGTGTTATAAATGTGCGCAAATAGCGGAATTTGTGCATCTTACGGTTTTCGAATTATTCAAGATTCCGCTGCAGTAACGTTTTTGGCTTTTCTGTATCTCGAAAACGGCTGATAGAAGAAATTTCGAAAAAAAACCACTAGTAGACCTTAATTTGTGTGTAATTTGAGCAATGTTAGTTTTTTGAAAATTATGATATTTTTTTAGTAATTAATTTGTTTAGAAAATCAGGAAATTCTGATTTACAAGGAAACGAGTGAAGTTGCAATCGAATAAAGAACACTCAAATATTCCTCTAGTAGACCCTAACAATATCTGCAATTGTGAATTATATTTTCCAGTCAATTAGTGAGATATACCATTTAATTACGAAATAAAGTTAGCGAAATTTTAAAGATTGAATTTAGTGCTCCCATAAGACTATAAAACATGAAATTCTACATAAAATTAGAGCGTCCTGCTAGCAAGCTTTCCTGTAAGTTTCAGCTTTGAATAACGTTGATTTAAAAAGATTTACCCAAAAGAAGAAAGAACGAACATTTTCCCTATAACCCGACCAAATTAGAATGTATACGAGAAAGCGGCCGCGCCATACAAAAGGATAACCTTCCTAAATTGGTAGCATACAACCAGAACTAATTGGACAATTAAGCAGAAATTTTTTTGATATGATGTTAATATATGTTTTATTATTTGGCGTCGTATTTAAATTAACTAAAATCGGGTAACATCGACAATTTGAACAACAAACTTTTTGATGTATCGGCATTAAACTCAAAATGTTTAAGTAGATGCTTTGCACATGCTTTTAAATCGTCAATATTTTTTTTCTACCTAGTACCATAGAACAAATACCATACCAAAGAATAGCATAGAAGTAATTAGTACTTTATTACCTCTATGTGTTGAGGTATATTTCTCGCAAAGCAGATATAATCAAATCAATGCTTTGTTAATTTCTGATCAAAGTGTTTATCTTATCGCTTTGAACTGAGCTGCGCTTCTCACACAGGTAGCCCCCGGGGCACGGGTACAGGTAATGAGCTCCCCCCGTCGCGCGAGTTCCCGTGTTTTTGAAACCCGTCCAGATGTGCACCCATCCATGTGGCAGATTTTTGCCATTTGGGCAGATTTGGCTACTAAATTTTAACTCAGGCAGAATAAGCTGACGATTTAAAAAAGTTTTTGGCAGTTTTCAAGGAAATACTTTTTTTAAATAGCAATAGAAAAGTTATATATTTTTTTATGACTTGCTAACTAGAAAATAATTTTAATTAGGTTCTGAGCTAGCAACTTTTGTTTCAAGCAAAGTAGTACGGGAATTTCCCGTTTATTAATTTAATGTAGGTGAACCATATACATAATTATCCATAATATCAGGGTTCCACATAGTGTGGCAGATTTTAGCAGATCTCTTCTTTCTTCTCTCAGAACTCTTCATTGTTTCATTCTTCTTTTTAATTTTTATTTTAACCTTCTCGAACTATTAATCAGTATGCTACAAATTAAACACTACTTAATGTTGATTTTTTTTAATCCTCTGTTTTTAGCCCTTGGCATCATCTCACCTGAGTAATGATGACGCCGATGATGGAAGCGGGCTTACCAAAGAATCCCCAACGCAATGGGGAACTGGCTATCTTCATGCCGGAACACATCCGTGCTGTTAACATTTATGTTTGGCGGCAAGACTTAGATAAGATACTTACTATCTAGAAATCTTATTACAAGTATCTTTTATAATAACTTCGTCCCGGCCGCTATACGAGCACGTAGGTACTAAGAAAACAATCGTCAATAAAACATTTGCACGCAACTGTACTTACAAAGCTTCCTTCAATATACCTTTCATTTAAGAAGGTTATCCTTTTGTATGGCGCGGCCGCTTTCGCGTATACATTCTAATTTGGTCGGGTTATAGGGAAAATGTTCGTTCTTTCTTCTTTTGGGTAAATCTTTTTAAATCAACGTTATTCAAAGCTGAAACTTACAGGAAAGCTTGCTAACAGGACGCTCTAATTTTATGTAAAATTTCATGTTTCATAGTCTTATAGAAGCACTGAATTCAATCTTTAAAATTTCGCTAAATTAATTTCGTAATTAAATGGTATATCTCACTAATTGACTGGATAATACAATCCACAATTGCAGATATTATTAGGGTCTACTAGAGGAATATTTGAATGCTCTTTATTCGATTGCAACTTCACTCGTTTCCTTGTAAATTAGAATTTCCTGATTTTTCTAAACAAATTAATTACTAAAAAAATATCATAATTTTCAAAAAACTAACATTGCTCAAATTACGCACAAATTAAGGTGTACTAGTGGTTTTTTTTCGAAATATCTTCTATCAGCCGTTTTCGAGATACAGAAAATCCAAAAACGTTACTGCAGCGGAATCTTGAATAATTCGAAAACCGTAAGATGCACAAATTCCGCTATTTGCGCACATTTATAACACGACGAAAGTACTTTGTTTGTCATGTACTTTGTTATGAGCTAGACCGTCTTTTTCCAAATCATGCCGCTGGGGGAACGTGACCCTGGCGGAATCGGTTTTTAATGAATATCTCCGAAATTATAAGACGCACAAATTCCGCTGCTGGCACACAATTAGTCCTAATGATGCTCTAATTCCCTATTATACTCACATTCTTATTAGCTACAACATTCCGCTGGAGTAATGGACACACAGCTGGGTGGGATGGGAATGAAACCATAATGAAACACACATAGCCTATCTGCAGCCGCAGCCGACAATCTTGCGACCATGGAACTATTACGTACTACGTTCCATGCTTGCGACAATCTTACATTTAGCCATAGACAAAAAACCACTGGGCCACCAGTGGCGTGCAGTCCATAGAGGCAGCAAAGCACTGCCTACCCTGATAAATCTGCCAGTTTACAAACAAAAAAATTATAACTTATGTATACGATACTTTAACTTTCATTTACCGTTACGCCCTCCGTTTCCATTTAATTATAACAATATCTACTCAACTCGTAAACAGCGCCACCTACCGATTTTGAGAAAAAACGCAGTACTAAAGTTGGTTGACAGAATCGTCTCATCGCATTATGTGACAGTACTGCCGACTGGTGTCATAAGCAGACAACATTCTGCCTGTCTTTCGCCATTTTTTCACAAACACAAGTACAGTATTTTATACGGTTACAGTGTAGCCGCTATTTATTTATGTGAATAATTTTGTACTGAAATTGCGCGTGTGTGCGTGATTTGTAGGCACTGCTTGTTTGATTACACGGCCATTTTAAGAAGTCTAATATGAAAATAGTGCTAACAAGAATTTAGTTGGTATTAACAATTTGCCGTGTATTTTTTAATAGCTGCAAGATGGTTGCAAGACAATGATGCTCTTTGAGTTTACAAATAAGAACCATTTCATTTTACCTATTCTTGTTTTTTGTGAGTCCATTCTTGGAAATAATTTAAAATAATGCCATATTCTTTGTTTACTGGTTGCAATTGTAACTAAGTTTGAGAGAAAATTATTATAAATTAGCTTATTGCGCATTTGTTGATAATTGAAAATAGCTATTTCTTGTTGCTAAATGTTTGAGTAATTCAGGATAATGGATAACTTTAGCTACGAGAACTGTGCTGGAAATGTGTGTTTAGAGCAAAACTAAAAGACGGCGTGTTTTCGAAGTGAGAAATCTCAAATAATAGCTATAGGAAGGTGTGTGCTAGAGTTTCGTTTATTTCAAATAAATTATTATTAATTAATAACTGGCTCCGCGAATTGTGTACACGGATATACTGTATTATTTTCCGTGCATTTTATTGTCTAACAGTAAAACAGTTTGGAATGACACTGGCTTTAAATGCCTCGTTAAAATAGGTAGCACAATCTCTGTGAAAAGCACCTAGAGTCTTGTTTAAAGTTTCACATATTTAAAAAGTCGTAGGTAACGAGACCAGTTGAAAAGGCCAGTTAAAGTTAACTGATACACTAATGGTAAGTTTTCCATTTTTATATAAAATTTTATTTCTGCCTACCCTATGTGTAAACTCTGTGCACGCCACTGTGGGCCACGTTCAATGCACTCTGACAGCAACCGTTTCTGACCCTCTCTTTCACAACTTATACAATTCATATTATGCTATCCTGTTGTCAAAGTGAACGTTTGCTGTCAGAGGTCTATATTTCCCCGTATTGTCCAAACGCCTAGAGACTTTTTGATTATTTGAGGCTTTAGTGCCTTTTAAAAGAAGTCCTATGATCATATTCTGCTCATTTGTGCCGCTACAGTTGAAGAAATATTCATGTGTATTGGTGGGCAAGACAAGGAAATGCTTTTGACATCTCAACTTAAAAATTTTCGAAACCAGGCAGCGAAGACCTCGTTTTCCTTGAAAAAACTTTTGTGACGAAGAAAAAAATAAGATCCAACAAACGTCCGATGTAAAATTTGCAGTACTTTTGATAAAACTCGACTCAGATGGTGGTACCGAGGATTTCGTCGGGCCCACCTGAAATCAGGACAATGCGCCTGTGCAGACACAAACTGATTAGCGGAACACTGTCACAAATCGCACACGATTATTTGTAACGCAGTCGCAACATTTGTGATGCAACAGAAAAAAAGATATAAGCGATCGAATCTTTCGAGGCATTTCCCCGTCTGCCCCACCAATACACCTCAATATCTCCGCAAGTTTGGCGTCACAAACGTAGTGAAGTAGCTCCAGGTGAATGTTTTCTGCGTCACTAAAACCTAGTTTAACAATAAAAGCATTATATGCGTTAGATACAGAGATATCAAAACCTCAGTTTATATGGAGATATTGAGTAGGGTGTGTTATGTTTCTCTTTTTGTTGGACAACTCACTTTTTAGCAGATCATAAAAAAAGAAGTAGATTTGATTTAAAGTGTCTAATATACTAATACCTATGTAACAATTAATTTATGCATTTAATAGGTTTTGGCAGCATGACCACGATATTAGTTACGACTATATAATGCCGCCGGTCGCTTATGCCACAAACACAGCAGCATAATAGTCTTAAGAAAAAAGTATTGCTTGTACTGATACCTTTCTTACCTTATACCTCGCCCCATGTAATAATTATGAAATTCTGAAAAACATTTCATTAAAATATAAAAATTCCGGAGTCTGAGAGGCATGTCCATATTAATATCTACGTTTGTGGGCATTGACCCTTAATCAGTCTACCTACTGTGATCACTGTTATATGGCAAAAATGAGTACTGAAATAGTGCCTCCCACGTGCAAAATTTCAGAATGAATGCTTCAGTAACACCCAAAATATAACGGAAGGTTTTGAGGATGCTAAATGAACGCGTTATTTTGGCAGCCTAATCACATCATGGTTCCAGCAAAACTACGGCGAATTTCGAGATACAAAACAATCCAGAACTCCAGAGCTTCTTATATATAGTCAGGATCTCAAGTTTAAAATCTACATACATTTGAGTTTTGTTATTGCATCAGCAACATCATTTTAAGCTTCTCTACAAGAACAATATTAGAAACTGTGGTAAGTAGAATGAATATGTTTTAATCTAGTGAAAACATAATTTTATACTATTGTCCTACAAAAATATAAATGAAATACACCCTACTTTTAATATCTTCGTACAAATTTAGGTATTGATATCTCTGTATCTAATGCATAGAATGCTTTGATTGTTTACGATAATTTAGTGACGGAGAAAACATTCACCTGGAGCTACTTCACTACGTTTGTGACGCCAAACTTGCGGAGATATTGAGGTGTATTGGTGGGCCAGACAGGGAAATGCCTCGAAAGATTCGATCACTTATATCTTTTTTTTGTTGCGTCACAAATGTTGCGAATGCGTTACAAATAATCGTTTGCGATTTGTGACAGTGTTCCACTAATCAGTTTGTGTCTGCACAAGCGCATTGTCCTGATCTCGGGTGGGCCCGACGAAATCCTCGGTACCACCATCTGAGTCGAATTTTATCAAAAGTACTACAAATTTCACGTCGGACGTTTGTTGGATCTTATTTTTTTCTCCGTCACAAAAGTTTTTTCAAGGAAAACGAGGTCTTCGCTGCCTGGTTTCGAAAATTTTTAGGTTAAGATGTCAAAAGCATTTCCTTGTCTTGCCCACCAATACACTTGAATATTTCTTCAGCCGTAGCGGCACAAATGAGCAGAATATGATCATAGGACTTCTTTTAAAAGGCACTAAAGCCTCAAATAATCAAAAAGTCTCTAGGCGTTTGGACAATACGGGGAAATGTACATCTTTCAGAAGTCTATTTTGAAACCATTCCAGAACAGTCTCGTGGTCTGTCTGAAAGCAGGATAGCCTATTGTAAATCTCCTAACTGTGAAAGGGACAGACTCTTGTCAAGTAAATCTTTTCTTGCTTCTGGAACAGGATCTCTATGTTCTATATTGTCGATGGAGCGATATTTACAACCGTACCGGAATGTGGAATGGCTGCCGTTTCGCGTTACGTGCAAATGTATTGTGATAATGAGTCGTTTGTAAGATAATAATATGTGCAATTTTGGTAGATGAAAGTGGATAATAAGTACTTATGGACGCCGTAACAATGTATTGTGCTAATGATAAGACTATACCCGGAATGTCGTCGTCTCAGTCTTCGAAGAATGTCAAAGATGGTAAGTTTCGCCTGTCATTAGCCTCCAATAGTTTCTGCTGGTATATTTTGGTATTTAATCACACTTTCACCGTTGTAATATTACTGCAAGAATGATTTATAAATGATTATCAGATTTTGGCCCGTAAAGAAGTTTGTACCGCAAAACTTCATCACAAAAGTAACAAAGTTTAGTTTTCAACTTCAATAAATTTTAGAGAGCTATTATCGTTTCCAAATTATGGGACGAGAGCTGTATCTAAGCAGTGGGGACACTGTGGTTAGTTAACGAAGTACAACTCTATTACCGATTTCATTATCTACTTCAGTTTTTTTAGATTTCTATAAAATAAATCATTTTGCTCCAACATAGTTAATATGGCAGTGCTAACTTGTTTCTTTTTCAACTTTATCGTTGGCTCAGGTTTTAACGTTTGGTAGCAAATGACAATATGTCTATACAGTTGAAATGTAAGCACAATATTTTTATCATATCTACTAATAAACTCATGAATTCATCAACTATCAAAAACCAATCATTCTGTTTTCATAACATTAGTGAATAAAAATTCTTCTAGTATGTACATAGTTCTAGCATAGTTTACATAAAATAGTGACCCCCTCCCACCTCCCTATGTAAAAAAAAAAACTTGGATGAACTCTATCCCCCCTTTCAATCTTATGTATAGGTTTCCTTGTTTCAATGAAGAAAAAGCAAAAGGTAAACAAGCTTAATATGGAACTGACACATGTCGACGTCATTTGCTTACCAAGTTTGTTTACCTTTTGCTTTTTTTGATTGGAATGAACTATAAGGTTAGCAAAAAAAGTAGCAAAAATATGTAAAGCATTGGTTTGTGTAACATTTTAATACGAATTGGTAACACATGTTTTGTGAAGCTGCACAGCTTTCTTCAATGCATACTTAGAGCATACGGAACAAATTCTTCCATCAGGGGCATCTTGGACTGATGCACAGTAAAAGTCGTAAGGGACCTTATTACTGCCCTCATAAGATAAAGGGCTGTACAGTATTTTTTTTATGGAAAAGGTGGCAAATGAGCATCTGATGGTAAGCGATTACCGCCACCTATAGACACCTGCAACACTAGAGGTGTCACAAGTGCGTTGCCGGCCTTTGATATGAGATGGGATGGGATTTAATATGGGAAGTATACGGAAACTCTGTATACTTTGCGGCCTTTTTTCTTATGAGGGCAGATTAAATGAAGTATCAATGACAGGATTTTGCAAAGGTCACTTTTCAACTGACTACAGATACCTGATCAGTGCATTTCACAATTTGCAAAAAGTTTTCTGATCTGTGCATTGAATGTCAAGCTTAATTTTTTGGCTTATTTTTGTGATCTTGCGTAAGAAAAATCTAGACACCCTCCCACCCCTTCTGAGAAAAATTAAGACCAATCGTCTCTTCGCCATAAGTACTATTCACGGCAACTCTAGAATAATATTGTCATTTCCTATTGCAAATAGTCGAATTATTCGCCAAAATTATTCTACTTAAAAAACGATACTTACCGTGTAAATGATTAACATTAAAGAAAAATATCTAATAATATTAGGTTGTAAAATAGAAATTATTATTATATGTATAATAGTATACTTTACGTAATAGTAGTTATGGCGAATAGTGAATATTTGCGTACTATTCGCGGCAACTTTACCCTTTTCCCATGTAGTACAAACTTCCAAGGTTTGGCAACACCAGGGTCGCCCCTGCCTTCTTCCATATACTAGGACATACCTGCCTGTATACTCCCACTTCTCCCAAAAATTGCTTTATGTAATTATTTGTAGGCAGCCCCCATAATGTTGGTTAACTAGGTTGACTAGTTCCGAGTGGTAGGAACTTTGTACTAGGTAGAAAAAAAGACGGTTTAAAAGTATGCGTACAGCATGTACTTAAATAAAAAATATTTTGAATTTTGAATTTTTTTTGAAGAGTAGTCTAAATGGTATTTTTTTATACGAATTGACCATATGTACCTTGGGCAAAGTTGTTCAGTTTTTTTTTATTACTTATGTATCTCTATACCCTCTCTCTATTACCTATAATGTGAAGATTCTATTTTGAAAAGAATAAAACTTCTTGTTTCCTTGTCATTTGCTGGATACATTTATTCTTTTTTTTATACTTACCTAATCTAATATACATATATTTATATAGGGTCCTTCTAAAATACCTGAAAAAAATTTAACAGTGGGTTCTACTCATGAAATTGAACAGCTTCTCCCAAGAAACCTATACTCAATTTGCAAAAAAAATTTAGACTTCCTATACAAAATCGGCGGATCAGTTGATTGATTAATATGAGAAGTCCAGAAAAATTTTTGCCAATTGAGTATAGGTTTCTTGAGGAAAGTTGTTCAGTTTATGAGTAGAAGTCGCGGTTAAATTTTTTTCAGGTATTTTATAAGGACCCTATATACATATATATGACACGAGTGCGTAATTCAACTTCGAAATATAAACGTGCGATGAATGATGGTTCGAAAGATCGTACTTACGACTAATTGATGTTCGACAGATTGCTTCTGCGACTAATACTAGTACGAAAGAATGGCAGAGCGATTACCTTTGCATCGATAGAATACTTCTTCGACGAACGCTAGTGCGAAAGAATGCTACTCCGGCGAACCATGCATCTACTGAATATTTCATCGGCGAACGCTAGTGCGAAAGAATAGCAGTGCTATGAACAATAGGTTGGAAGACCATCCTTTCGATAAACTAAATTGCGAAATATTCATGGATGTGCCTGTGCTCAATCTTTTATTAACATATTTGATATGATGGTTTTATCCTACAAGATATAGGATGAATAATTTATTAAATTAGTTTTGCAACGTCTTATTGTGTTAAAAAATGTCTTCATTTGATATACATACACGATTAGTACCTACTTAAAAAACTACAATAAGTGATTGTGATATTTAACTATACTGTAGTATTGTTTTGTTTTTCCTAGAGATGTTTTTTTAATGATTTTCTTATTTTATCATATCAAATTATAATATGAGGCAATGCCCTTTTACAGCAGATAATCTACTTTATAATTTTAATTTCGACCGACTTTAATATGTAATTTATTTGTGATTTACTTTGTAGGTTTTATTTTTTTATTGACAATGCCCCTTTACAGCAGCTTTAATTTAATTTAATCTTATTTTGATTTTGACATTGTCTCTGTACAGCATGTATATTTTAAGTTTTTCTAGTAACTATTATATATTATTAGCTGTAATAACATTAAGTTTGTACCTATAATGTTTTTTAACACAATACTTATGATTTATGGATATTATTTTAAGACTGATTTAATATTAAGACCTAACCTAGTGTACTTTATGTTCCTAAAGGTTGAAATAAAACAATACAATACAATTTAGCATTTCTACTAATGACGGACATAATATATTTTTTTAAACAAGACATATGTATGATACCTTAACTGTCAATACTGTCAATACTTATTAATAGGTTGAGTACGTACTACTAAGGAGATAATAGTTTAGAAATTCGCAATTAAGTTTGTCGAAAGGATGATCATCCAACCTATTGTTCATAGCACTATTATTCTTTCGCACTAGCGTTCGCTGATGAAGTGTTCAGTAGATGCATGGTTCGCCGGAGTAGCATTCTTTTGCACTAGCATTCGTCGAAGAAGTATTCTATCGATACAAAGATAATCGCTCTGCCATTCTTTCGTTTTAGTATTAGTCGCAGAAGCAATCTGTCGAGCATCAATTAGTCGTAAATACGATCTTTCGAACCATAATTCATCGCGCATTTATATTTCGAAGTTGAATTACGCACTCATATGACACACTACTACTAGTCTCGCAATAGTTAAAGGCTTGAATACTTTAATGAAATGCTTTCTGTATATTTAAATTTAACTTGTAACATGCACGTTAACATACATAATTAACCCCTTCTTGTAGTTTCATTCAGTCCTAAAAGGTTTGAACACCATAGCTGTGAATCATCTCCTACTCCCACCAAAACTTTACGGTGGCTTCTACTCATGAAACTGAGCAACTTTCCCCAAGAAACCAATAGTCAACTCGCAAAAAAATATTTGGAACTTTCATACTAATTTGATCATGTGATTGGTCTATTTTGTATGGAGATGGCCAAAATTTTTTTGCGTATTGACTATTGGTTATTTGAGGAAAGTTGCTCAGTTTCATGAGTGGAAGCCACTGTGAAATTTTGGTGGGGGGTCCAAAAATAACCCTGTAGATAGATCAAATTCAGGGGATCAGGGAATCCTAGTTTGGGGCCAGATGACCGTGTGTGATTTGTCCCAGATATTATTATTATTATTAATTGCAAGTTAATTCTGAATCAGTCACAAAATTGAGGATAGGATTTGATTTTTCTGTTTTCATGTACGTTTAAAATTTTTTGCTCTTAACATATACTTAAACTAGTAATAAAGTGATACTCTTAACCGAGAGCCAAGTCACAAGATGATATCAGCATATTGCATACGTCAGCTCGTGCAAAAACCAGATGATCGAAGTTGTTTGGCAACTCAGGTCAAGGGCACCATCGTTTGATTTGATACCCGTCGCGTGTCTCTTCCAAGCTTAGGTATCGATTCGCGAAGCTTGCATAATGATATGGGCTATAAGTTCTTCAGCCTGTAAAGTTCAGCTATTTTATGACGTTGAACACGAAAATAACCTTACCTGTTTGGAAATAAACCATGACTGCTAAAAAGTTGTATTACGTAATGTTATAAGTATAATGAATTAATGAGTAATGTAACGACAACTCACTCCAATTTCCGTTTGCACACTCACTATACTCAGTTTGAGCAGTCGCGGACTTAATTTCTTTAGCGTATTTAATTAAATCAAACATTCAAGTTTTACTAAGTTGCTAGTTAGACCAAAAATAATACTGATTCACAAAGCTCTAGGAAACAGTCACGTTCGCGCGGTTTTTTCTAATTATTCTTTTATATTCAAGTTCATCTTTCTTGCGGATTTAATGGATCCTTATGATTTTAAATGATTTGTAGACTTGCTTCTTTGTTATTAAAAAAATATTATATAACCAATGTCTGTCCCTAAGGACTTTGATCTTTGAGCTTGAAACAAGCTTTGTAGTATACGTGATGAAGATTAAATAATAATAATAGATCCCTATCAATAGATTTCCGATTCCAGATATAAGTTTTTCAATGGGCGGCACAAACAGAAAACTAGCCTATTACAGTTCATTTTAAAAATATTCAAAGCCTTAGGGTTTTTTTTACTTTTACTTAGACGTTGTTAACTAAGATACATTATTCAAGAGTGCGTAATTCAACTTCGAAATATAAACGTGCGATGAATAATGGTTCGAAAGATCGTACTTACGACTAATTGATGTTCGACAGATTGCTTCTGCGACTAATACTAGTACGAAAGAATGGCAGAGCGATTACCTTTGCATCGATAGAATACTTCTTCGACGAACGCTAGTGTTTCAACTTGAAAATTTTGTAATAATTTAGGGCCTAAGTTTAGGAAAGTTAAGAAAGTTATTTCAACTTCGGCTTTAAGACTCTCCTTTAAATTTATAAAAACGCAGTCTCTCTGATTTTTCAAGAAACTAAACTGTTTTTAAAATTAGTTTGTTTATAATCTGATTTGAAAGAAAGAAAGAAAACCATTTATTCCATTTTCCATTTATTTATTTATTTCATATAATTCTATGTCGGTAACGTATTATGTAAGATGAAATTGATAAATAATATGCAGCTGAAAATAATTTATAGTTTTTCTCTAAACACAAATAATGTTCAAGTAAATTTGTCTAAAAACAAAACACTGATAACATAAAAATAAAACGGTAAATTTTAAATAGGTATGTAGGATTTATACCTTATAAATTATAGCAAGACAACGAATCAGTTTTTGATGCTCAGGACGTTGAGTTGAGACTTAAGATTAAATCCTCTGTCAGATAGTCGAGACCGGAGCAGTGACTTCGATACGCCATCCCTTGCAATCGCACTAAGATGGTGGGATTAACCGCGCCTGGCCAAGCGACGTCGTCCCATTACGTCTCCCTCAGAAACTTACAGTGCTTTGGGTTCGCAGTTGGAACTACGTGGATAAAATATTACTGAATGGGTCGCACTGCAAAATTAGTAACTACAACTACTTGCGAAAAAATAATAGCAGTGAATTTGTATAGAGAATGAATTGTAAACGCTGTCAAACCTTACCCTAAGTGCTACAATGTCTGTAATGTAAGAGTAATCTTAAAATAAATCTTATAATTATTCTTACAATGGTGTCGATTCGGAGTTTACGATTAAACTTTTTTGACAGGACTAAACTTAATTTAAACATTCTATCCTTGTCTTTTCGATACAGACAGAAAAAGACAAACACTTAAATTAAATTTAGTTCTGTCAAATAAGTTTATCGTGAAAACCGAATCGAAACCAGTTTCAAGGTTTTTATTTTATTTTCAAAATATCGTTGATTTGCCAAATTAGTATGGTAAATAAAAAGTCTTAGGCAAATGTTGGTCTGTATAATAAGTAATCTCCAGTTTACGGATCCTAAATCTATGTTGTTACGCTCTATATACAGGGTATTGTATCATTAAACAGATAAACGTACCTTTTTATTTACTGCGTACTCCCATTTCAAAGGCCGGCAATGCACTTGTGACTCCTCTGGTGTTGCGGGTGTATATGGGCGGCGGTAATCGCTTACCATCAGGTGATCCGTCGTTTGCCTCCTGTCCCATAAAAAAGTTACTCATTTAAGTGAAAAAACACTACACTTCCGGTAGAAAGATATACTTGATAGCTAAGCAAAAAACTGGTTGGAACCTCTGCTTATCCAGACTTCGACTTAATCTCTAACAGCAGCTAGGCCACAAATGACCAAGTTTGGCCGAGTTTGAAACAACATTTCCTAGTTTAGTGGCCCATAAGGCTTGCTCCTAACTCCCAAATGGCAAAGGTCGATTTGTTGGAGGGATAACAAATGGCGGAGCTTTACTCGTTGCTAGTTTGTTTTTTTTTTATAAATTTTAAAAATGTCTATTTCGTGGACATTATCATAATAATTGTACAGAACATGGAATGTCTGGATACAATCGTGGAGCCTCGAAAAATGAGTAGAGAGCTACTTTTTACGGTGACACCAGCAACCATACTATTCTTATTTATTTGTAGGTCTGAGCATTTTATAATCTGGATAATTCTGTGATCTGGCCATGAAATTAGTAATAGATAGCTAAAATTATTCAAGTTTGTTAACCTGTTTGTACCCAAAGCTTACGGTAAATAAATTATTTGTATTTGTTGTATTTAGCTATTTACCTACGTGGAGTTTGGGATTCAATTAAATTCAAATTCAAATAATTTATTGTGGATCATAGATTAAAAACGGATGTCAAAATAATAAAGTATTGTACATCTATGTCTTGCCACGAAGGCATAGGTACAATATATTATGTAACAAAATTAGATAATAAAATGTTATTGGATTGAATTGTTGTATAAAATGTGTATTTGTTTTATTGGTCTAGCTACCAAAAATGTAGTTTTATGATTTTATATCATGCAAATCATAGGATTCATATCCACGAAAACAATAATTCGCAGATATGCTTCGTTGTATCTTTGTAACTGAGATACGGACGATCCATATTTATCTTAGTTCTTTGTTTGTCATTTCTTTTTCTAGTCAGCTTATCCCTGCCTAGGCCAAAAATCGCTTTTCCGCTTGCTTGAGATAGAGCTCCACTTTTCCCGATATTTTACATCGTTCTTAGTGAGATGTCTAGTCTAGAGACGACTAGTCGACCAGTCAGCGCTTTCTAAAACTAACTTGAGGTCTCGTTAAATAAATACATCTAAACAGAATATTTTGCAAATTAATTATGGTTACATACCTGTCTGAATTCAGTACATTAGGTAGATATATACTTTGTCCCTGCCTGTATTGATGCAAGTATATGTCGTATGACATATACTTGGTACATATTATGTATCATGGACCATGGACCAAGGCTGACTGACAATGCAATGTATTAAGTATTGTCACAAAATACACAGATACAGAAGGTCCGCTCAATACGCTCACAAAAAAAAATCCTACATCCTAAATCTAAATCCTACATACATGCTTATAGACGTACACGGTCGTTGTAGGCAAGGTCGCGATACTGTTGTGATACTTTGCCGCGTGACCTTGCCTCGAACGACCGTATATTTCTATAAGCATGTATATGCTACGATTTTAGTGGTTTGTATTGAGCGGACCTTCTGTGTCTATTTTGTGGTATTGTGTTAGTGTTACCTTACCTGACGTATACTGTCATACCTATGTACTGTAGTACAGTCAACCTGCGCCTGCGACTGTGATACAGTACACGCAGAACGGTGCTGTGTCTTAAATAAACCTCTTTTGAGTGCGTCTGCTTTACAGAAGTGTTAACACGCATTAGAAGTGTAATTTCTGACTGTACTATCGACGGCCAATCAGTGCGTTAATGCAATGGGCATGCAATGATTACGTTCTTCTTATGACAAATTGACAGTGCTACCACAGGTGCTACCCCATGAATTATAAGGTGCTACTTTATTAGTGCCCGATATTTTAGTCAGTGCTTCTACTCCTGATTTTGATCAACTTTCCCCAAGGAACCCATAGACGAATCGCAAAAAATTTTTTGGACTCATACTAATTTGGCCGCTCGGCTGATCGATTTGTATGAAGAGTCCAAATTTTTTTTTATTTTGCGATTTGACTATGGGTTCCTTGGGGAAAGTTGATCAGAATCAGGAGTAGAAGCATTGACTAAAATATCGGGCACTAATAAAGTAGCACCTTATATGACGCGACGGTTGCTTTGTACGCTTCGGTACGCACTCGGTGTGACGTATCGGGCATTTTTAAATTTACTCATCTATAATAAATAATCAGATGTATAGGTTTAATTACGACGTTTTCCTGCACCAATAAAGCAATGGTTATGACAGAAACGAACAAGTTAAGAAGAAGAAACAAGTTTTAGGAGAAAATTGCCAAGATTTACTTACTATGGTGAATTGCTCACTTTAATTATGCCATTACTTGCCCTATTAAAAATTATTCTTGTTTGCGATTCAACACAATATAGGTGCCTACATTACACAGCTAATGGAAACTTCTACGTTTTGTGATGATTGGTATTCAGTTACATTCTTCAATACGTGCGCTTTTATATGCAATACGTTTCTTTAGGATATTCTCATAAAAAGTTATCAATTTATAGTTCGTTAAATATTTCGCTAGAGACTTACGAAATATTTTTTGCACTTTTCGTTTTTTATTTTTTATTACTAGATGTCCTATGGACATGTGCACATTTGCACATGTCCGCAAGTACAAGAAGCGGGTGCCAACCGCCGCCGTCTATCCTCTTGTCAGGAAAACCGGATTTCAACAAATTACAGTCTGTTCAGAAAATCTGATGCAACTAGCGTTATTGGCTAAGGGAGGGCGAGAAAAGCTCGTTTTGCTTTTTCGAGAACGAAATTCACCTAAGAAACTTTCCCCACAGCGTCTAGGCAATAAAATACCTCAGAATAAACTTACAGCACATTGATCTGATCACCTATAAAACACTCCTTGATAATCATTATTTAGTTCTAAAAAGGTCGGCGGGTAATTATAAAACATTCGCGGATTAAGTATTCGTACTCGTATTTTAATTGTCCATTTACAGAGGTGAAGCTAAGTACACCAGAATTTAAATTAAAATCGTCGACTATATTTCGTTGAAAGCTGTGTCTCTTTCAGAGCTGCTTACAAATTGCTCCTCTGAAATTAAAATTAGGCGTCTACCGAATTTGATAGTAGGCTTTTAGGATTATTTTACAACCGTTTATTGCTGTGATATTTTTATCTACTTCTTTGTTATCCTGTCATTTAAAGATTGCTAAACAAGTAATTGAGTCTTTTAAACATAACACTGTTCTCTAAGGCCCTTATTATTTAACTTATTTATTTTTTTGAAAAGCTGATCGTTTTGTGATATCATTAAAGGTTATAGAACTAATTGTTCACTGTCATGAGTAGAGTTTCCAGCAAAATGGATTCGGACTTTCGGACTAATCACATTACACTGTCCTCTATATTGTAATCGATCAGTGCTACAGTAATTAGGAGTTTTCAGACGGAGACTGCATCACTCGATAACCAGTTAACCACAGTATTGATGTGTAGCGGAGGTGTGTAAAGGCCAGAGTGCCAGCCGGGTTGCTCTGGGCGCCGCGCCGTGTCCGGTGTTGGGAATATCCGTATTGGACGTAGCATCGAGCGCTTATTTTTTGAAATTATTCAACTAAAAGAATTACTCACAAATTGATCTTGCAACAATTTCTCTTTCTCTCTTGTATTATCGTTTAGATGTATGAACTGAACTGCAAGCGGTTCAAGAACTTGCAATCCAGAACTTGTTTTATCGATAGAAACTATTATTTATTCCAAGGGTCTTTTCCTGGTTCCTGGTCGTGGGAAGCCATAAGATGCGGGTAGCGCAGAAGGCCTTTGTTCAGGAGTGCACGTCTGATTTAATGCCTGGCTCAGCACACGTGCGTATAGCAGATCATTTGCAAGTCACCTCTTGTTTAGTCCATGTTCTGGTATCAGATACTGCGTCCCATATCAATGGCGCGTTATTGCGTCCCCCTCGCCTGACTGACACAGTTTGGGGCGCCGGCGCGACGCGGGCTTGCGGCCCGACGACCCAGCCAGTCCCAGACTTCGGGCGGTCGCGTTCCCGAGCGCTCCTGGGTCCCAGCTCGCTTGAACTCCCGACCGGTTAAATCTCGCAAACTTCGCGGATTCTAAATTCGAATGGTTTTCCAGAAATTTGCGTTTGCTATCATTGTTCTCAAACAATAGTGTATTGATTGATTGATATACGCAATTCCGCTGCGGATGCTAGCGTTCTTGTAGCCATTGTAAACAGTTTTGTTGCGCGTGACGTGATAAGATTAAGAAAGTTTACTGTTTGAACAGTGTTGGATATTTTGTGGGGGTTGGACTCAGTTATTACTATTAGGGTAGTGTAATTTTAACAGCTTTTAAGATAGATTTTGATAACGATACGATATACTGATACTTGCTTGTGAGTTTTGATAACTAAGTGTGTATAATTAAGCAACTTTAAATTATAAGGAATAGATTCTAGTGATTCGGTAGTAATAAAAGCCGTCAAGCTGTATTCCTTCGAAAGTTTTAAGGTTTATGAGTATGATGACGGGATGTACAACGTGCACGATGAAGATGGCTTCGGAACCGCCAGGAGAAGTGAGTCTAAAGCCAGTACGTAGTATTCTTTCTTCACTTTTCTTGCTCCTTCTCTTTAATTCAGTTTCCTTATAATACTATGTCCTGAATCCCTTGAATTCAAGTTTAGTTTCTAGGTTTAAAACTTTCTCTTCGCAAAAGTTATAGCTTATTAAAATTGATCTTAACGTTGTGTTGGAAAATCCGATATTATATTATGTTTATTAGGGTATTGAATTAAAATAGTTGTTATTATTATTAAACTGATCATTCCCGAAGAAAACCCATAGTTAAGTCGTGTAAAATATTTTGGATATTCCCTGTTGGCCGATCAGATAATTGACTCAGTTTTCACGGAAAAATTGTCCAATATCAAGAGAAAATCCTTTCAGTGTCAGACCTTTATAAACTGTAAACCAAGGTTCGGAACCGGTTAACAAATACCGGTTAATTTCGTTCGGTTAACGATTCCGTTCAGGTTAAAACCGGTTTCCAGCTTAACCGGTAAATTTGAATAAAATATCGGTTAATCAGGAAGCGGTTTTCTAACCGAAATAAGAACTAAATTAACCGGTTCAAGTTTAGTCTAAAACCAAACTTAGTCAAGTACAGGCGCGTCGCGCGGGTGCCACTGCCCGAGTCTTCTGCTCACTTTCTCGCACGCTTTTAATTGATTGCACGCGGCAAACATGCCTACAAAGTCGCATATTCTTCAAATTAACCGGTTAATTCCGTTCGAACGAAAAAATATCGGTTTTGGTTAAACCGGTTAAATATACCGGTAACCGAAACCTGAACGAAACCTTAACCGAAATTATTTCGATATAGGGGTCAATGACCGAAACCGGTATTTTCAAAAAACCGGTTTCCGAAGCCTGCTGTAAACTAAATGAAAGCAGGAGAGGTACGACTTCAACAGTGGACTTTTCTGTCAAAAATTATGATAGTAAAATTAACTATTTTAAATCCATATCATCTTCCAGCTATAGAAAGTTACTTTGCGCGTTCACTGCCAAGAAAATGCCATTTGTCGTATCACCTCGTTTTGAGGACACTCCCCTTAATGCCTCAGCTAGTATCGGAATCATTGGTGTCGACATATCGAGTGAAGTCCAGTTCCGTGGTCGTCTAGAGGGTAAGGCTAAATGAACCTCGAAAAAGCTTGGTGTGCTCAATACATCGAGACGGTATTTCACTGCGGCCCATCGCCTGCAACTTTATAAGGCGCAGGTTCGGCCTCATATGGAATACTGTTCTCATCTCTGGGCAGGGGCACCCCAGTACCAGCTTCTCCCTTTCGACCGCATTCAACGGAGAGCAACTCGAATCGTCGGCTGCCAGAATATTTCAGATCGGCTTGACGGCTGTTTTTTTTGCCATCGTTCTACGCGACAATATATTCATCCCCATCACATAGATGGTTGGCAGTCCACAACTGTGCGTTTCACTAGAAACTTTCTGCCTCGCACAACCAAACTGTGGAATAAATTGTCGCCTGCGGTATTTCCGGACCGATACGACATTCAAACCTTCAAGAAAAGAGCGTACTCCCATATCAAAGGCCAGCAACGCACTTGTGACTCCTCTGGTGTTGCGGGTGTCTATGGGCGGCGGTAATCGCTTACCATCAGGTGATCCGTCTGCTCGTTTGCCACCTCTGCCATAAAAAAAAAACTGTTTGCTCGCGTAACTATTGAAATATCACGTCATTCGAACATTATACAATACATACCTGACCTCCACACTGCACAAAGTCGTGCATGTGTCTTTTCATAGATTCGTCTCATGAAACATTAATGAAACTGAACGACAATCGATACGTTGACGACATCGTGATGTTTCCACACGAAGGCTTTCGTAGTTTTATATTTCATAGACAGTCGTGTACCTTCTTAGTATTTTATGCGATAAACAAAATAACTACTTTTGCTACTACAATTTTTTGTACTTTCTGATACTTACAGAAGGGCGAGACGTTTTACAGGATGTTACAAAATCGTGGAATCTTAACATGACTTTCTAGTCATCATACTGAACTTTAGTAAAACGTTTTATCTGAAGACGCAAAAAAAACCCGAAGAAAATAGTGTGTTCATGGAAATGAATCGGTCATTACCTTAGATTTACCAACTTTGCTTGGGAAGTTTATTTTTTGGCATTTTTTCCAAAGTTACAAAGACTACTAAGTTTAATTAATTTTTTTGTCACACAATAATTAACAGTTAAATCTTATTCATTTGATGCAGGGTTTACCTGATTTCTCAGAAATGTAGGAATTAATTGCCTTGGCCAAAGCCTGAAAGAATGAAGACCGAAAGTTTCAAGTGATAATTGACCACGCTGAATACGTTAAAAACAACCGACTTCAGTCGCAACAACTCCAAGTTTGCTATATTTTTATTTTATTTTCTCAAAACAGCTGAATCGATTTCGATAAAATTTATATGGGACCACCTGTGAAGTATACAACAAAAGTATTTTCCAAATCGGTTCAGGCGTCTTCTAGTAATCGGTGAACATACTTCCGACGAATTGAGAACCTCCTCCTTTTTTTGAAGTCTGTTAAAAATCGCTATAATAAATTGGGTTTATCGATTTATATTATTTTGACATAGTGTTAAGCGCAAAATATTGATTGATTAGTATTCACAGGATATGTGTACTTACAGTACAAGTAGGGAGTTTAATTTTGCACGCTATTATATTGCAGTTGGTTGAAACACAACACGCAGGCATAGTTCTACTGCTAGGCAAATTTCTCCCCTTTAAATACAAAATCGATTTTATTGAGTTTATACCTAAAGGTTTGTGACGCATTCTTTGTTTTATCGTTATTACTTATGAAGATAGCTTTCTTTGAATATAGGAGACCTTTGTTTGTATCATTGATAAAGTTGTTGTGAAGTTTGTTTTGTATAAAGTAGGATTCACATTCGTTCACACACAGTTCGTGTTATTATTTTACGATCATTCATTAGTTATATTATTAGGTATACGGTTAATTGATTGCATCTTTGTACTTTTTGCATTTTATTGCTAATTATTTCTTAAGATTATATAGCATCTTAAACGTACGTATATAACTTCATTAATAAGCAGTTGTTTAAGTATTTATTAATTCTAATAACAATAACATTAAACATTGCAGTTGCAGTATCACACACAAGCACATAAACTCCTCTGGTTGCATTCTTACTGGCAACCAGTTGAGTGAGGTTCGCAGAATAAGGCTATCTACAGACCTTAATGAATATTTCCGACCGAAAAGGATCCAATCAGTTAACAAAAATAATATTTTGTTTTGTTTTATGTGACACCGCCAATTCGGAAGTAACAGGAAATATCATACTCATAAAGCAAAATCTTGTGGTTTCCTTTTGATTTTTAAATGTTTTCATTCAGCCAGAGTGATATAATAGGTAGTATTTTACGCAGTGGTTTTTAATGTTTAGTTAAAATTATAAATAAAAGAATGTAATCAGGAAATGATAGAGACTCTTATAGCAATTATAAATTCCAAAAATCAAAATGTTTTAGGATACATAAACATACATGATTTTAAAGTATGTGTATAGTGATCGATTTAGTTTGAAATGACACCTACATAACATTCGATACCAAAATAAACGCAGTGTTGTTCATATCACCATTGCCTTGCGTATGCGTCCAGCCTAACCGCCACCGTCATCGGCAGATAAGAGTAGGTGAACTGGTGAACGGGCGTTGCCTTGTCATGCACGTCCGTCCAGCCAGCCAGCCCAGCCCAGCCAGTCAGCCACGGGTCTCCGCCAGGGAATGACGGCGCGCGCGCATCGTATCACACTCACCCACCAATTGCGAGCTTGCGACTTTTTAACAAGTATCTAGGTCGCTCTCGTGTGCCTGTATCATTTAATTTTCACTCACATCACATAAAAGTGTTCGATAATTGAAAATTTCGGTATCTCGCTTCGCAGAATTAGATACATCTACGTGATTGCAGAAATCTGGAGTGCCGAAAACATTGCGAATAGCAGTATTATCTATGTGTACGTGATAAGTGTCAAGTGTGTTTCGATTTACATCCGCGGATTTTCGGCTGTCAGTGGACTCAATTGGAAATTTGGAAACTAGAGTCTCGGTTTGCTTTTGATGAATGAGTCAGCTAACAGGCGTCGGTATCGTTAACGTAGTCAACGTGCTGCCTACAATTTCTGAAGGTAAATACGGATGTAACTACTTTGCAGTGTTTTCGGTTTGAAATAACTACACAATTATATTTTTACTTTTCTACCAAAGGCGTCAAAAACGATGACACTGAAACATCATGTTGTTTAACATTGAAATCGCCGTGGTAATGTGTTACAGGTTCATTGTTTAAAAACAATAAATAGTGCTTATACAACAGGTGCACATCTATCTATAAACAGTTTTCACTTCGATACGCGATGGGCACTGGCCGGAGTAAGTTTACTAACAGCATGTAGAGTTTACTGCACTTAAAGTGATTCAACTCACAATCAGTTTATTTTTATCTCCTTACATAATGGGTTCTTTATTACTCAATCTAATGTTTATAACAGTTCACTTGTATCTTGGCTAAACATGTTTTTGTTGACTCGTTTTAAACGCCTAAAGGTATTATTAAGTTAAAAAGATATCTTGGTTATAACTATATTTTTGCGTTTCATTCTTCAATTAATTATTTACCATTCCTCAAATGCATAGTAATCTCCTTCATTTTAAATTTGTATGTTATATTTCTCCATTTGATGTGTATAAAATTAGACAAGCGATTCTCTACCTGTTTAGTCATTATAAGCTATATACGTTTTGCCTGTTTATTGTGTTTGATCTATTTGCTAGTTCAACCATGTCTTTTATCTGATCTATTTAGTATTTCAACCAAATCCTTTACAAGGACTTTTTGTTTGATTTATAGTGTCTATTTCAATAACAATAGAATTAGTCGTGGCGTAAGTCCAGTTTTAGGCACCAAATAAAGATAAATATTACCGCGAAACGTGATTTTGTATTCAACCAAGGCCATATTTTTTTATTGGTTACCAAGTAACGTCTAGCTAGATTCAATATTTGTTTTTGAATGTAGAATAGCCGTTGAACAGCAGTGGGATGGATAGTCTTAAAATGGCCGATTGGCCATTGTTTCGGATGTCCATTCAAGATAAATTCTAACTAGGCATTTGTAGTTTCATTTGCTTTATGAAACACTATTTGTACAAATGGCTGGCTCTTAAATCATCAGTGGCTAGTGCTGCTTACTCATCAACAGATGAATTCGTGAAAGTACGCTTTCCATTTGCTAAGTAAACAAAATTTTTAGACTAACAATGTGAATTCGAAATTTCGAATTAGATTAATGCACATCATTATTCAAATATAGAGATTTTATTCTTACAGAATTAATATTTCAAAAAACAGCATTATTAAGTTTTGATTACATTTGCTCATCACCTAGTGGCACTGGCACCTAGTTTTGTTACGTTTAGGATTAGTCTCATCATATCAAGGCATAGAAATTATAAGAAGTTACCCAGGTTCTTGTTTAAAAATCTGATAAAAAAAAACAACCAGTATCTAGATTGTTTCTTGTTGCCATTCTTTCGAGTATTCGCCTTGAAAGACTGCGGCCTTGCACCCATCCGCCGCACCGTCCGCCATGCGCCAGCGCAGGTGCGACCAGTCGGCGCCGGGGTCATCGACCCTACAACGATTAATTCCTTATTTCAATTCAATCAGGATATTGAACGCTTCCATCCTTTGGTATTCCAATTCAATCTAGAATTACTATTCCATTTATTGCGCATTGCAAAGATTTAAAACTTACATAGGTATGTGCTTGAATCTGATAACGGTTTTTTACTGACGTTACCCAAGTAATGCATGTACATTTTGATATCACGGCATTAATTTGACGTATACGATTTCATATTACAATTTTAGAATTCTGTAGGCTTTCGTGCGAGAAGACTCATGTTAATTTTAACAATTTCTTACTCGCTGCATGTTAGGTATTTCCAGTAGAACCTACCACCGGTAAATTTGATTTAAAGATTTTCTTCAGTTGTAACATTTGAATATTTTTTTTTACTTATATTATTGTATGTCACAAAATTGACTAAATGTGCCGGTTTGATATTTAATTTTAAGATCTATATTTATACAATTTTTATGGCAATAAATTTTGTCGGGTCTCGACTGCTTCTAGATTTTGCCTCGTCTCAGTTAATAAGTCGCGCAGTTGTATTCTATTGAGAGCAATAGCTATCTCATCATTGACGTCCTCTCTTCTCTATCGTATCAATTCACATTTGTGTTCTCACAGTTTTCTTGTTTAAGTCAGGCGTTAACTTTGCCTCTCTACTAGCGGCCTATTTTCCAATCAAATCCAACACAGCAGTGTTAGTAAATTGTATGCAAATAAGCAACCCTCTTCACGCATACAATTGAATTCGTTATCGGGTATAATGGACAATAACATGTTTATAGTGGTAACAGGAAAACTGTTACTAGCAATGTTGGGATGATATATTCATTTCATTGCTCCTGAATGTGTTATGTTCGTATTTTACTGTCTCACATCCGGCGCATTTTCGTAACACTATTTTAACCATTCAAATGACAGTAGAATACAGGATAATAGTCAAGAAACAATGACGCATTACATACGAAGTAAGCGTTTTTAATGATTTCTCAAGACATATAACCTTCCGGCTTCTATGTAATTACGTAGAACCTTGACAGTCATAGTCAAGCGATAACGATCGTTTCATAGAGGTTTGACGTGAAGTGTAAACACTATACTTTCAGGAAGTCGTATCGTGAAGGCAATCATCAGACACAACAATTTTGCAAATCGGAAAAAATATTGTTTTAGTTCTGCTCATGTAGTCAGACAGATACATTCGTTTAATATTATGCGGTTCTTTTAAAAGCACATTTAATAGAACTGCATCTAGTTTTGGTGGTGTATGTACGTATGTGACAATTTATGAAGATTGCTATTCAATCAGTCCTATTTAGATACTTAAATATATTACAAAAGTACAAATTGAAAATAGCGAAATGATGTGATTTAAATGACGAAATTAATTTCCAGAAGTTGCTCCGTTTCATATTGCCAATTCGAATAGAAATATCTCGCCAGTTCAGACGTTTGTGATTGTACAGCCAAGATACGGAGGCAGATATTGAAAGTTCAAAACTGTGTTCCATTGAGGCCGGCTCGATTGCGACCGAAGATTTACTGGGCTTACGTAGGCGGCTTAACTTGGCTTTAGACTTTTGCTCCTTTAGTGGTCTGCTCTTTGTAAAAGGACTATTTGACGGAGACCAATATAAAAGTTGTTTTCTTATTTCGCTGTAAGAACCTTTGATGTGAACACTTTTTCTTTACTATAAATTGGATCATTGAGAAAATCTTTTTTACTTTACACAGCTTTTTCTTAATAAAGCTCTAACACGTAGAAGTCTTTTTGACCGACATCCCAAAAGGAGGAGGTATACAAGTCTGTATAATATACACAGGGGCAATTATTGTTTTTTTTTACATATTATGTAAAAAATTCAATGATTGCCCCTGTGACTCCATCTAATGAGTAATTTACTAAACATTTGGCCATCGCACTATCTGTCAAATTTAATAGGCATAAACAAATGCAATGGGTATAGATTCTGATTTTGATAGTTTTTGAATATAAGTATGTTATAACTAAGAGCTTTGTTTTGTATAATACACTTTTTTGCAAATCAGTAATAACTGAAACAAAAAGAACAGCAAAATTGAATTTGTTAAGATTGACAGTTATTGATTAATCTGTGTGTACAATGCTTGCTAACAATGATGCGAAAAGTAATCCTAATTTTCTACAAAGACACAGTACGTAGAGTGAAGACAGAATTACAATCCATGTTTTTCTTCATTCAATCACTCCCCAAAATTGACTTGGAAAAGAATATAGTTAACTTGACATTAGATTGTATTAATCATGAAGCCCACTGCGCGGATGGGTGAACAGTGTATGGGAACGAGCGAGACACGCCTGGCTGAGCTCACCGCGACTCCCAGATACCGTACTATTTACCTATTTGTATGTATACTGTTCTTATTGTTGTGCAATTCGCTGCTTCCACATACGGAAATAGCAGAACGAAAGTTATGTGACGTCTATAAAGGGATACGCTTAATTGAGAGTGAAAGTGATATGAGAAAGGAATTCGATAAAGAAATTTTGTCCCTAATACACTTACAGGTAAATTAATGGCAACGGTAAAATTTTCTACCTTATGTCAGTTTGTATAAAGTTTAACGTAAATCAATTAATTAATTATTTCAATATGGGATAGGAAGGGATGGATGTATAGGAATTCTATCGTATTTAATGCTACGCGGAAGTAACAACCCAAATAATTAAGAAACAATCTGAGTATGTAAATTCGAAAACAGCACGTTTCACGAGATGCAAGAAAGCGAGACAATCTGCGTGTTTTGTTTTATTGCTCCGAGTCGCGTCGGCGCACGATTTGTACAATCACCCGCGCGTCAATGGTAACGTTACCATTGTAAGTGGATCTCACTATGCAATGAGCTTTCAGTGTAGCGTAGTTCAGGTTACACTTGTATTACTAATAACAATTTACAGCGCAACGCAGAATCTCCTTAACTCACGAATAACTGTTGCGTTGCTAACCGGAATTTATGAATGCACGTGAACATTGAATATATTATGGGTATGTTATATTTTTACTGCACGTACATTGATATTGTCGTCTTTATTTTGAAATGTAGAGCCGTAGACAAGCTATGAATTTTATAAACTTTTCCATCATCGTAGCTATTCGTGTTGTTTCGTTGAAGGAATTATAAACACATCAAACTCTCGCATTTATAACATTAAAAGCCATTTATAATCTTCGTTTCTGTATAAACGTTCTCTTGTATTGAATCAATCGGGATTTGTTTTCTATGTCATTAGATCTTTCCATAATAATGTCTTTCTGCACTATTCATTACTTTCGTCTCCACTGAGCTAAATAACTTTTCCTACGTATCGTAAAGTTTCATCAAAACTGTCGTATTCTTCTTGTTTTTTTATTGTAGTTTCCAACAATCGGTGCCTGGGTCCAAGTGGCACAGCGGTTAAATCCGCATCACCATTACAATTGTTCTCTTTATGCAGGGTCACAGGTTCGAGGCCGCGCCGGGTCTTAGTCTCAATGAATGACTGTTTGTGTGCACTGTTTGACTTGTTGTGTGTAACCTTAAACCTTTCAGCGTGTTTTTGCATCAACTAGATAGAGCGTATACTTTCCAGTTTCCTTGTATACTTGGTATGGTATACATAATTTTTTTTGTCAGTTGGTTTCAAATCATCGATTGATAAATCTTATTTTTTTATTACACGGTATGTTTTTCACATAGTGAACAGTTCTTGTTACTGATGAAACTTTTGCGTTTACTCATATAATTCTTAATGACTTAGCAATGGGATTTAATGCTTCAGATGACTAATCGTAATTTTTCTTCAGTCCTCTTCCTTTGTATGTATGAAAACAGGCAATATCTAATTAAATAATGGTTCTTAACTTTTAATAAAATATAAAATAACCTTTAAATATTTTGTCCGTAGTACTTCTTAATTTGCATTTGAATAATTTGAATCTCATTCTATTTTCGAACATAAGTCCATGAAATTTCATTTTCTGGACACTAATTTCAGCACAAGCAATGGCGAAAATCATAAATGATAATTTATGTTCATTATTAATTAATATTCTGAAAGCGTTGACCGTGAATTTCTCTTTGAATATATAAATTCGTTTAGGAATTTTATATAATCTAATACCTAAGAGAACTTACATATCGACGTATTTGTTAACTGAAATGTTGGCAAGACAATTTAAAACAAGTACGTACCTATGTTATGTAAAAGAAGAGTAGACAGTCTCGATATATTCAAATAATTAAATACATTTTGACTGACTCGGTGGCTAAGTGGTTAGCGATCCTGACCTCTGATCCGAGAGTCGTGGGTTCGATCCCCACACAGGGCAAACTTTTCTGTGATGAGCAGAATTGTTTGCTCTGAGTCTGGGTGTATTATATCTATATATGTATGTATTGTATAAATGTATGTATAAATTATATGTGTATGTATATCAGTCTCTGGTTCCCAAGATACAGGGAATCCTAGTTTGGGGCCAGATGACCGTGTGTGATTTGTCCCGGATATTATTATTATTATTATTATTACATTTCTTAAGTTTACCAATATTTGATGCAAAGCTTTTCTTGGCTGCTGATAATTATCTAATGGTTGTAATCCCTTGCCGTTTTAGTGGTTTGTAAGGACCTCTTTTCAATAATCAGTACTTGCTTTGCCTCAAACGATAACCATTGAATAAATTTGGTTATGTTCGTCGATAATTTGTGTGGGTTTCTAACCTTGCCCCAAAAAGTTCTATGAATGACACAGTCACAGTTTTCGACACGTAGTTTATTCATTAGCCTTGCATTATTCAAGTGATGTAAAGAGTAAAATTAAAATAAACAATAATTTGCCTTGTTGAGAAGAACTGTTTAGTGGGCAGAAACATAAAATATTATGATGATGTTAATAATTATATAGAGGAAAATTTATTAAGTCTCTGTTTTCGACTTGGTTATTTTTTATTTTGTGTACTCTCGACTCAAAATATTTTTCAAGAAGCTCTGCTGTTGTGAGTCAAAGTGAGATAAAGAATTCGACGAATCGATTCATGCTAACTTAGGTTGCAGGTTGCTGATGAATCACGATCTTAATCACCATAAATTTTAAATTCCAATCGTATGACCGCTTACGGACCTGAATTTTGTAACTGTGCAGATTTTTTGAAACGACTATCTTTTTCTTTTTTTTCATATACACAATGGATCCAAACAGTAGCTTTGTGACCATGGAATGCCATAATTTCGTTTTCTACTATGCATTTTTTAAGGATTTCTCAATTCAATTCAAAGATCAATTGATCACCTATTCCGTTATTCCAAAATGTTACTTCGAATTTCAAAGTCGAACAAATTACATATCTATTTTATTGTTTATATTTTATTATGTATATATGTTATTATTGACAGGTAATATGTTATTATTTTAGTATTATATCTACTTGTCGAGATGGTGATTTAAAAAAAAATACATGTACCAACCAATGATATGTTTTGCCAAACACCCTACTTCATATTCCTGTCTTCAGTCCAAACATCTAAACATGATACAACCATCGAATGGATTCGCGGGCGTGACTTGCACTAGTTTCGCGAATGTATGCGCATGCATGCATTACATATAGTGCAGCATTCTTGGCTCCAGTTCAGCCCTGGAGTTACATCAGCGGCTGGCGCTACGTCTGTCATCGAAATTCACAACTGCATCGTCCAAATTGCAGTTCAGATTTCAAATTTCATACATTTCACATAACTTTCCTAGAATTGTTAGAATATTAATGAAACGCTGTGTTGTGAAGAGATGCTGTAAGTTTAATTGGTGTATGTGCGTCAAACTAAAGCAAACAGTATGCGATCTTCATTTCCATTAGAATTGTTTCTACTTTTGGTCTCTGTCTACTATGTGTTTCGGTGGTCCAGACAGAGGGAAAATGTGAAGTCAACAACGTAATTGGCATTTGACCGTAACTTGGATGATATTAAAAATAACAATCTATTGACGATGACGAGAAGCTTCGTTTGTTCTGTTTCTAAGGTATCCGTTGACAAGATTCACCATTCGTTTTTCTTCCAATAATAATTATGGTTAAATAAAAAAATATAAACTGCAGAACTCCTTCGATGTACCTTCGTTGACACTATCTTCATAAAGTGAAGAGTTGACAGTCAACACTTAAGCTGCCAGTTATCACAACTGTGCAGTGGGCGGAATTGGAATGGCATGCGCGCACGACGACACGATGTGAGACGCAGCGACAAAACGACGCCTGCGCCGACGCCGCCGGCGGCAAGGTCGGTGGACGACTTTCCAGTTTACACGGTGTTAGTTGACTATTATTTTATAATTTTTTTGGCCACTTTGGAAAATTGATCTTTACTTAAATTACTATGAGTCTTGAGGGCTGATCTGAAAAAGTACAGAACTTGCACGTGAAACATGAAATGCACATCGCGTCGTCACAAAATAAAGGGTTATTCCTATCTGTCCCCACGAGCCTGTCCCCGAATGGGAATGCATAGACTCGAATAGGTAATCACGAGGAAATGAAACATTGATAAGTATTTGTGATTGGCGTAAGATATTATTTGGATCATCTGCAAATATTAAATATATAAAAAATGCGGCGTTAAATTGGCTTCTCTGCTAGAATTATTGTTATCCTATGTTTCATGAGAATTAACTGTGTTGTGATAAGTATGTAAATGCTTATGAGCTTTTAGCTACAGCGCTTTTAATTTACTTGTTGAAAAATACATACAAAAAGTACATAGTATCAATTTGAGTCTGAAATCCTGTCTTGTTGCTCTAGTTTGTCTGTGATATTCTCTTTTCATTAGCGTAATTCATTTACAGGGCTAGTGCAATGTGTTGTAGCGACGTGCAGTAGTTAGCGCTGTGATAAATAGCTCATTATAAAGCGGCAAAGTTCTGAAATTACTTCGTAACTTTTCGCTCTATGGCTCCAAAAGTGTTATCGCTTATACCTTACCAACTTAAGAGCTACTACAACCGAGTATATCTATATATTCAGTTCTTTAAGTAATTCTGAGTAATAAAAAAATATAAACACTCTCAAGTAGTCCATCATTATCATGGTTTCTCATGAGCTCTGAAATCACAAACATTCCTATCTTGCTATCTAGTGTTCTATAAATATTTGCACGTGGGCGTTGTGTTACAACATTGGGATTCATATCTTTTTCACTTTTGTATGTAATCTTGTTATCACAAAAGCTTCAGAGACGTGTAGGTGTGTCTATATCTACATTTTATGTCGTGTCGCCCACAACATCTCCATGCGTCAAAAAGTACGATTCTTGGCGCCATTTACGGGATTTACTGCGGTTTCGAAATGATAACTCTTGGCCTCTGAACATTCGCTATCGGGTGCATATTAATAGAAGTGAGTAAACAAAAAACTACGTACATTGATAGAATCGCAATGTCTGGTTTATTGCATCTGTTTTGTTTACTGATTTACTAAGCAATTTAGATTTTTTTCAAAACAAACAGTTTATGATCTTATTACTATTATGTCAGGCAAGATTGTTAAGCTTTTTATGTTGATGAAATGTTTCTTCACCTTCATTTGGTTGGAATTTAGACTTCCATCTACTGGCATGGCAAGCACAGTTCGCGTGGGTGCGGAAATGAGTTCATTGGACAATCCCGGCATGCGGAAACATTTAACGAGCTTTTCAGATTGTCGCTTCATCAACTCTCCAGTGCCTGCAGAATTTTGTTTATTCCACTGTACGGTCCCGCTGGCTGTATTCAATTTGTATGAAAATTTAGAATTCTGACAATGCCTTTAAAATTCACAAATAGCTACAAACAGTGGCAAAGAAATATGACTGGCTACACTGCTAGGGTTGCCAGGTGTCCGGCTTTTTACTGTTGTGTCCGGCCAAATATAAGCAAGTCCGGCCTGTCCGGCTTTTGTTAGGCTTTTCGTCAACCCCGCTCCGCCAGAATATGTCGAATGAAAGCGCGAGTGACTCACGCGGACACGTATGACTGGCGACACCTCTCGCAGGAGTCGCACCTACCTATGAAATTGCCGTTTTGAAAGTACAACTACGTTTCATCCCAAATATTAATTTACCTCCATCAAATTATATATCATATTCTGACTATATACAAGGGCTTTCTTGAGTAGTAGCGTGATGTCTCTCATGTAAAAACTCACTGTGTAAGGTTCCATTGGATACTGTATTGGCGTTTTGTTAAGACTGTTTTTGTTTGTTCTTGTCTGAGTTTGTTTTTCTACCAAAAAAAAAATTCTAAAATGCATCTTAATTTTTTATACATTCATTTTGTCTTCAAACTTTTTAAAATAATTGGCCATTTCATATAGGTAAGCATAAATTAATAACAGTAATTCACAAATAAAAGTATATTTTTCATCTTTTAAAAACCAGTGTGTCAGGCTTTCAGGGCAAAATGTCCGGCTTAATATGGATCTGTGTCCGTCTTTTCTATTTTTGGGCCTGGCAACCCTATACACAGCTATACTTCGTGGCTGTATTATGTACCTACTACAACAATAATATGTACTTTCACTTCTCCAATATCCTTGAAAGCCTTACATCTTCCATGTTCTTGTCAACAAGATAAATGATCCAATATTTGTCAAACATTCGTTTCAACAGTCATGCAAATACGCTTGACATATGCATAATGTGTGTTTAGTATGTCAGAGTAATGTACGTATACGGGAGCATATGGGACTTGACAACGCAGATTACTCGTAAGTTCGCTTTCAATTGAATCCATCATTCGTATACATCCACCTGTCATACGCCATGATAACTTCTATCCTTTTACCAAGGTGGCTTCCGAACCCAGTTTGCGGATCATTGAATCGTAGACTCCGCATTGAATTTCATTTCGTTAAGTGAAATAAACGGATTTTTAACAGTGGCGCGTATTATCTGTCTATGATTAGAAACGCTCTTCGTGATTATTTCTTTAAATTGATTTTGATTCAGCTAATACCTCTTTCAATTTCAGTACAGTTTTCAACAAAAGTGTTTTAATTCAACTTTGAAAGCATAACGTTCTTTTTTTTCCATCATAAACGATAATACCTACCTTAAGTGAAGTGCTCAAAAGCATCTTCGCGGTAGATTTATGAGTCGTAAACCTCGTAAATTCGTGCATACATCGCCTTACCGAACCGTTCGTGGGATTCATACATTGGCTCCGTATACGTATCATTAATATCGGATAACCGTCTTGGATTGGCAGGAAAATGGGACCGTTAAACTGAGTTATTGTGTAACCGCAATGACCGACCATTTAGGTCTGTAAGTTAAAATTTCGGTTTATTTTCGGACGAATAAATTATTTTCGAGTTGAACGTACTGAAAAGGTAAAGATTTTCGTAAAACTGAAGTTATATCACGTTACATAAAAAAATATAAGTCTTTTACTTTTATTTCTATTTTCTGAGTAAAGCATCTTTGAGCTAGTACAGATACTTACCGTTTATATTTCGATTCAGGAATGTTTATCATTTCTTATAGCAAATCTGTAAATATCAAACGATAACATTGAAATTCCTCTGCAATCGGTCTACTTAGTGAACCAACAGTTTTGTTATTACAAGTGTTATAATATAACAATCGAAGTTACATAATGCACTGTCCTACCCATCCCGTCGCTTTCAGATTAGATAGCGTTGACAGTGTTGGTCCGTAGTGGCGGAGCCATGTCGCTGTTTGCTGGCTCACGTCTGAATTTTTACGACATCCCATTATATCGGGTCATCAAAGTTCAGTGCATTGTCTTCGTCATTAACTCATTGCTTTAACCCTATCGTCTAACAGCTCGACTTTCTCGAAACGTCTGAAGTGGCCTAATGTAGATAGATTGCTAATATGATGCCGAATTTGTGATAGGTTACAATCGCATAATGTATTAATAAACAGTACCTACATCAGTTTCCGCGAAAACTAGGTATTTTGTTTGTTGCATTTCCCTGCTTGCTAATTTGATTACTAAATAATGAATCGATAAGTAATACGTTGTATTACAAAAAAGAAAAATACCTATATGTATGTCTGGATATATCTATGAGTTGTGTATTAAACCAAAACAATACAATGGATTGACACGTAATTTTCACTTCACGAATTTTGCCGTATCTCCCGCTAACGATTGAATTGCTTTCTAGGTCAGTGCAATCATATTCGGTGTTGTTGGTTTTGTGATAAACCGCCGGATGAATGCGATGCCGTATGCTATGGGCTCCCTTGGGCTCTGTGCCAAATTCAACTGATCCCAGATAAGCCAATAAAGAGATGCATTCTTCTTCTAGCATGGTTCTTGTCTTATCTTTGCATCAACATTGTTTCACTGCAGTGTGGCTTTGACCCTGAACTTTAAGTTCTGAATATTTCCATACCGACTCGTGACTGCCGCAGCCCGAATGCTTTACTGCACTTTTCCACGCGATGGTATTTTAATTTAATTGTCTCGTTCCAGCCGCTCCTCCTTTTAGTTTCAGCAAATTACGAACTGGCCTCATAACAAACGGCTTATAAAAATATACATATAGATAGATGAAATAAATATTGGGGCAAAAATAAATCACCGTTACCGGTTACTCCTGGCAGAAATAAAATAGAAAAAAAAGATTAAGAAATAAAGAAAATCAAGCTCCCTTCCGTCCTTCTGCCTTACAATCGCATGCAACTAAATCCTTTAACTTTTTTACTAGTTATCCTTTTGAATATTACGATAAAATCTTTTAAAGACTTGTGTGGCCTTACATGTCTTCTACTATATAGTTCCTGCTTTTTAGTTCGGTCTTTCCTACATGGATATTGTGTACGCGATCGATTCAACTTTCAATAAGACCAGGCCAGGGCGGGCGTCACGAAGACGCCGCGCCGCACTGGGCGCCTTTATTCTGCCAGGATATCAACACTTGCGAATAGAACCTGTCTTGCAAACTATAAATCTGTTGGATATACGTATATTTGTCTTACGTACTTCTAAAGTGGGAAACAATTCAGTCAAGTGCGCTGTATTAGGTTCTTATCGAGTGGTATCATTCTTCCTATGTTGCCTAAGGCCAATTATTTTATCTACATTATGACACTGCGAAAAAGAAGTAATTTACATTGCTTTGAAAAGCAAACGCTCTGCCGAATAACTTTTTACTCGACTGCTCAATTGGAGGTAATTGGAGGTTTTTGAGGCTCTATCGTTTTTGGTAAAGACGTAAAATAGCTCGACAAGGTTTGATTCTGCTATAATTTCATAAAATACACATTTCTTTGAAATTGGAATATAAAACCACGCAGTGCACTTTCCGCTAAAATGATTTTTATAGCTTATACAAAATTATATTAGAGGCGCTTTGTATAGACTACATTGTACTATTTTGAAAACGAGTTTAGCTAGATTCAATATGGTAAAAGAGAAACATTCAGTGTTTTTAGTAAGTGATAAGTAACTAGATTTTATAAAGTCCACAACAGAGCTGTGAATAAAACATAGTTTTGTTTGTGTAAATGTAATAATAATAATAATAATAATAATAATAATAATAATATCTGGGACAAATCACACACGGCCATCTGGCCCCAAACTAGGATTCCCTGTATCTTGGGAACCAGAGACTGATATACATACACATATACTTTTAAATACATACATATATAGATATAATACACCCAGACTCAGAACAAACAATTCTGCTCATCACAGAAAAGTTTGCCCTGTGTGGGGATCGAACCCACGACTCTCGGATCAGAGGTCAGGATCGCTAACCACTTAGCCACCGAGTCAGTCAGTCAGTCATGTCTTAAGAATGTTTATGAGTCATACATGAAACAATTTATCACAGATAGACATTAATCATTGCTTTGAGGATTTTCGAAGACGTACTGATTTGTTCTAGCAACATTTTTCGTATCATCATGTCGTCTAAAACATCTCCTTTATAATCATCTCCTTTTCGTTTTGCCAGATGTTATAATAAAAACTTTTTATAACAGATGCGTCTTGAATATTAAAATTTTACATAGGCACAATCTTTCATAATAAACAAGTCGAATGACGTTGGATAAGAAATAAGTTTTTTGACATTTTCGAAGAGCTGGGCATTGCGAGTGTTTTTATTGAAAATTGTAAGTACGGCTGTCTGGTTACTTACGTAGGGCATTGTAATGCATTGAAAATAAACAACAGCTTTTGAGTAACCCTTGTTTATTTATCTGCAGGTTTGCTAGCGATATATATTTTTTCGGAATCGTTCAAAGCGATTGATTTATTCAGGCTTTGGATTAGAAGCAGATTGGCAGCTATTATATAACTCGTTTCAGCTGAATTGACCTAATATAAAACCAGCTCTTCAGATCTCTCACATCTAACAACATCAAAATAAATTTTCTATTTCCGTATCGATACAAGTTCGGTGAATATTAGCGTTTTAGTTTTCCTTTTAACTATCGCTTCACGAATTACTGTCATTTTCAGTAGGTCATCATGTCTTCCTTGTAGCTTTAACACATAGCTTTTATGTTCGAGTTTGATTAAAATAATTCTTTAAAATATCTTGTGTTTAATTTTATTCATCGACGAATCGATCAAAGTCCAAATTAGTGAAGAGTTTTTAAAGAAAAAGTTTTATGTTAAGTGAAACAAATAGTTTGTAATGTTTTTGATTGTGAACAACTAAAAACTTTTGGTGGTCATACACACTAATAAACAGGACTGTTTGTTTATAAAGGTAGTTATGACGCTCCTTGAAAGGGAATTATCGTGATAAACTGATACTTAGTCTAATGAAGTTGGTGAATTTTCGCGAGCACGCGATTCTCTTTGGTCGTAACACTTATTATTAGCCTGTAATAGGAAGAGACCAACTCGGCGAGTGTTTACTGTGAACCTGGCAACATTGTAAACATAGCACTTTGTCTGTTCCCTTTGGAAACGGGACGAAGAACAGATACTTCGCTGTGTGATGGTCCCTGACGTTAACACTTGACTTTTCGGGAATCAAAGGAGTTTTCTGTCACGGTTACGACCTGCCAAACGTCTGCTTTCAAAGAACCGGTTAGGGTGAACGATCTTGAGTGAAGGATAATAATCTATTTATACTAAAGTAAATTCTATAATTATTATAATCTCAACTGCAACTAAGCTCGCCTATGGATGTTTTTAAATACATTAAAGTAAAGGAAATGTTTTTGCCTGAAGCATTTACAAAAAAAGTAATCAGTAAGTTACATTGTGATTAATGAAAATCTTCATGTCAATTATTTGTATGGTTTTTTTATTTTTTTTATTCTTATCAACATAAGATTCACTTAGATACAAAGATTATTATTTTTCTTTTCGGTACCTGTACTACTCCTTGAAAACCATAGATTCTCATCACAGCCTGCTTTACATTGGTTCTGATCATCATCATCATAATTGTTGATAATTTGTAGTGTCCGTCCCTACTACAGGGGCACGGGTCTATTACTTACATATCACAGGAGTGGTAGGCCATACTCTGACAATTACTATCTCCAAAAAACTGTTCTTGCTCTACACTAATTGAAACTCTCAAGAAACCGATGTAGTTACTTTTCTTCAAGAGATTCCTTTAAAAGCTGACATCTGTTGTGATCTGATCTTGTTCTTTTTCAGACTGGTTCATTTCCACGAGTAAGTCTTGAATGTTGAGTGTTGTTAGTTATTAAAAATTTTCACCATACAGGAATAGATATTTGTCACGTATGTTATGAGAGCCAAATTCCTCGCAGGCGAAGACGCAGACAGCAACTATGCGAGGTTCCGGCTCGATCGCGTGACTGCGACTTATAACTCTTACAAATTAATTAGTTATCCGCGCAGCAACAAATAACAAGATACTTTCCGTAATTCTCTAGTGTGCGCTTGTGTATTGTTTGTTATTTTATTATTAATTTTATCTGAAGCATAGTATTGATTGACATGGTTCGCAGAGGTAGATTTCTATTGATTATTTGTAAACGAAATAGTAAACGTAATAGTAAAGTAGTGTTTGACCTCCAACACATTTCAGTAACTTTGGTCCCTTTTTGGGTTACGTACCCAAAGGGCAAAACGGAGTCTCCTATTGCTCTCACTCTGGCTGTCTGTATGTACATATTTCTATATGTCACGAGTCTAGCTCGTAAACGTATTGAGTCACTGAGTTAACATTTTGATACTTTTTGTCTAAAATATTGGAAAAGGAACACAATACCTTTTCGGCATTGGCGTGTGCGATTATAATTTTCAAGAATGAATTAAATAGAGTACAAATGTATATATTTTTTTGCTTTTAAGAAGATACACAGACCAAAAGAAACTAATGTTTTAAATTATTCTTTCACTGGTAATATTTTCCGAATCCTAAGGCCGTGGGCTGGACGCAAGCGAAGGCGACAGCGACAGCGACGGCGTCGGCGACGGCGACGGCGACGGCGACAGCGACAGCGACAGCGATGACTGTTCACGACGCAAGCGACAAGGTCACTGGGTTTGCGGCGATGTAGTGACGTGACTCTGTCGATGTCTGTCTGTCGCGATGTCGATATTTCGATATTTTCATAATTATTCTTACTAATATAATAACACTTAACACTGACTTAGCGGTTTGCGCTCCTCGCGGGGTGTGGGGGGAGGCGCGGGTGCGGGGAAGGGTGAGTCGCAGGGTGCGGGGGGAGGAGCGGGTTGCCGGGGGAGACGCGGGGTGCGGGTGAGGAAGGAGCGGGGTGCGGGGAGGGTGAGTTGCGGTTGAGTTGCGGAAGAAATGTCGCTCGTCGCTCGTGTGTCGCTGTCGTCCAAAACAGCTCCAAATCTATGGAAATGATCAAGTCGCTCGTGTCGCTGTCGCTGTCGCCGTCGTTGTCGCTGTCGTTGTCGCTGTCACCGTCGCCGTCGCCGTCGCTTGCGTCCAGGCCGCAGCCTTAGATATAGTGGGGAAAAGAAAGGAAGAGATTAAGAATTCCTTCTGTATCTCGAATTCTCCTTATCCTCAAGATCAATAAACAATGATGGATGTTTTATGAAGCAGTCATAAATTGTATTTGAATTGCTTCGTATCTTCGGATCTTTCTTTGAGCTAAAGCTATCAAAAGTGATTAGATTTATGAAAGAAAAAAACATCCAATTGAAAATTGGACGCGTGCATCGAAGGTTCCGTATTGCCACATCGTATTATTATTGTGGTGTACAAAAAATGAATATAAATTTAAAAAAAAAAACATATTTATATTGTATTTGGATTCGTGAGCGCAAATCCAACATACACTTGACTGGTTGTAGTAATCTGAAACGCAGATTTTTTCTCCATGTAATTCCTTAGCAATCGGTATGAAAATACACATAACTTGCGAAAAAATATTTGGTACTCTGGCGAGGATTTGAACCGGAGACCTCTGATTAGTAGGTCGAAGTCATAATCGTGAAGCCACCGATGCTACAAATACAAAGTTTTATAAAATGAAAATAAATAAGCGGTGACGCGACAGACAAAATATTCGACTCCTTAAACGCTTTCTGTATAGGATAAATGTACCTATAAATGGTTTGCGCCAAGGCATTGATCGATTATTGAGGGCTTGGTCAATTATTATGGACATCAGTCATTCCCATTTAAGAAAACAATAGGTACACAAAAGTTAATCAGTGAACGCTACCTGCTATTGGTACTCGAACATTGAATCTCGTTAACAACAAACATTGAATTTCATCATGATGAATTTCAAAATGTCAGTCTTAATTTATGGTTAATAATGTTTCGGAACAACTAGTTTTATGTTTCATGTCATTCATCTTTAAAGGTGCTTTTGATTTTCACCGTTTAGTACATATACGAGCAGTTTCAATTTTCTCGAAAACTAAAGGACCGATTGAATTGCAGCCATTTTTGATACTAATAACGTGTAAAAACGTGTTTAAGTCGGACTTCGAATCTTAGTAAATATTTTTTCTATAAAAGTATAAAAATGTGTATATTAATAAATTATTAACATGTTTTTCTGTTTGTCCACAGGCGTGACAATGAGAGAAAAAAGGGGAGGAGCGATGAGCAAAATGCAGAAGCTCAGGAAGCGCCTATCCCTCAGCTTCGGTAGATTATGTAAGTACCCACAACAATATATTACATAGAATATTGAAACAACTAGCATCAAAGGTCTCATTATCTAACTCGCCTTTTTAGTGCTTATGTTATGTTTCACATGTTATTTTTGATTCACCTGAATGTATACATTTACTCGCTTATCAGCAGACGACTTACCTTTCACTATTGGAATAACTTTATTAATTTTATTATACAGGGTCCGACTAGACCTTGGCTACATACGCTTAATTGTAGCACACGATAGGAAGGGATGGGAAGGAAGGTGGGTGTTTAAGGGGGGCATGCTGTGTTCTGGTCTGGCGAGTGAGGGGATATTCTCAGAGTAATTATCGGAAAAATAGTAATCCCATCTTAGCCCTCTAAAATTGGCAACACACTGATAACTTTCTGGGATTCTAATATCTGTTATGTGGCATTCGCAGAAGCGTTGATCACTGGACAAAGATATTTCTAAAGTGGCAAGTTAACCGATTCTTAGTTCAGCGTTGTGTATGATTTTTATGATTTGTGATTATGAGGCCCTTTTATGCGAAAAAATTAAAATAAATGACCTGAATTCTCCGTTGGTTACGTATAGTCTGATGTGTTCAGATAACGCACAAGATACTACCTTTAACAGTATGTTGTATCAACAAGACTGTCATTATTGTGAAGCAGAACCTAAGATTGATGGCTGGAGATAAGATAATATTGTTACTTCGATGAACATAACATAATTAGTGGTTGGTAGAGTAGAGCCTTATGTCTATAAAAGCCTTGAATTACCATTAACAGATAACTATTAGAACATTCTCACTCTTAATTCATGTTCCACTAGATACTAAGTTATGATGTTCAGAAAAACAATAAATCGTGCCAACATGTATTACTTTAGAGCCCATGGATTTGAGATATGTATAAACAATTAAACAGTACGTAGAATCTGTTAAAATATGTTTTTTTTTCATACAAACTATGACACCTTATAATTGGGGTTTTTTTTTCATAATCCGTATAATGTGCTTTAAATTATTTTTACACACCGGCAACCGAGTATTCGGCGCCGGCTAACGGACACGAATCGTATGGGCCAGACGTGCGAAAAAGCACCAGGCTGTACATTTTCTGTCAATCAATCAGTAGGTGACTTTCAAACCTTCCGACTGCGCCGGGGTGGACATGCAAGGACGCATTGACACGTATCGCTATTTAGCCAATATTTATATTCACACGTAGTACTCCATACAAGTCGCATCGGGTAGACGTCGGCGGTGCCGGATGCCCGATCGTCTGAGAAGGCGAAATGGGACTTAAACAATCATAGTATTGTTTCATAGATACACTAACAAATGTCACGTTTTCCTAAAAATTTTCACGAGTTTAAAAGTCCAACTGTACTTATATGTTAATTTATTCTAAATGATATAGGTGTTAACACCAATGCGATAACTTTGTAAATATTTTGTGCTCACCGTAGGTTTGTAAATAGTGAATTTTACATATTAACTTAACAAATAATAAATACGTCAGATGCAAAAGTTTTTTTTGCAAATCGTGTCCTGCTGAAGTGGAAAATAACAAACTTAGCCCATTCAAAAACTAACACCAATCACGTTTGTGCAAACGAAAAGTTACAAATATGACACTTCACCTATGCAATGTTGAGTGAACAGGTATTATGTTACCAAACTAATCTACGTCGTCGTCGCGAAAACTTTGAAGATCAAACGTAAGTATGGGTGGCTCGATCTGACAGAAGATCTGAATGGAAGCACATGTCTGACAATGTTCTAAATCCAACGTTGTCACTATAGTGAAGTATAATAAAATAACAGCTACAAATTTTTAAAGTTCATTCTATTTATTTATTTACAATTTATTGTACACAGAAAAGACAAAGACATACATTAACAAGGAAAGAACATACAAAAGGTGCAGCTTATTTCTATAAGAAATTTCTTCCAGCAGACCTTGGACAGTGAAAGTTGAAGAAAAAATGGCAGAAAAGACGTAAAAAACAAAGATATAACAATTTTGAAATAGTGTCAAACGATACAAACTTATACCTAATTCTTAAAATAATACATAAACATACATTAAATAACAAATATATATAATACCTACATAACACTTTATTATATAAATAGACTAAAAAACAATATAATCTATATTTTTCGAACATGTTTTGATGGCAGTCAAATCGATCGCAACGACAAGGAGCTGATAAGGCTGCGATATTGAAGCGTGGGAGGATCCCGCAGTTCTGACGTTGAATAAACATTTGCGCCTACGCAAAATTAACATTTGTATGCAACGCACCTACTCTTCTGTCAAGCCGGTGCCTTCGCACCATGGGAATATGTATTATGTGTCATGTACATTAAACAACTTTGCAACTGTCGGTAAATTTTTGAACGACGACGATGCGACGCAACGTCCAGGTTCATGTTTACTAAAGGTGTAAATGCTGAAGACGATGTCGATCACTTTGTGAAAAGTTTTGTTTTACATAAGTTTGTAATTTTGTATTGAAATTTAAATTAGGACATTTATCTATCATCCATACCTATAAAATATGCAATTAACTATTATGCTGTTACAGGCTCATTATCAAAATGTGTTTTGATTTATTTTTTTACTCTCAGTTGGTAAGCCCTTGGCATCATCTCACCTGATTTTTGATAGATTTTATACTTTAGCTTTTGGGTACCCAAAAATACTTAAACATTCCACGTCTGTGATAATAATAGTACTATTGTACTGCCTGCTTTATTCAGTTGGGATTTGACCACAATAGCTCTCGAGTCTCGACCCACAGACCTTTGTAGGACCAGATTACGGCGTAATGACACGCCAACGACCACAACATACTGTTTGGTTGGGAACTCCTCTTTCTCGTTTCATTAGGACGCCTATTGTCTGCAATTCGAATACGAATTATTTTCTGCCACTGTCTTTTCAATGCGTCAAAGACAAATTTACTTTGAAATAAGAGAATCCTGGCATTGTAATCCCGTCTAAGTATTTTCCTTTGTAAACAACTTAACTGAGCAATTTGACACGATTGTCTTTCTTCTGTGTTTGGCTTACTCTTAATTGTGTAGGTCTTTCTTCTTATAAATGAAGGTGAATAAAATGGGCAGTATCCGAAGAATTTCACTGATATTTAGATGATCAAACGAACTTACCTCAAGTGAAGTTCGATCTTAATTATCCTTCCTTGTCGGAGAGATTTAATTGGTTAACATGTAGTAGTCCTCGTCTACGTTTGACCCACTCGCACGTAGTTTAGCGCCATAAGAGAAAAAGAGACAGCTAGGTACTCTCCCACCTCGGCGCCATTGCATGGTCCAAGCCTCATTCATTTTAGAGAATAAAAAAGGCAACCTACATACTACAACATTGGTATTAGGGGTTTTAATACTAGCATCCTAGTATTGTCTACTCTAGGGCAGGGAGGGACCTTAAATCTCTCCGACAAGGAAGGATAATTAAGATCGAACTTCACTTGAGGTAAGTTCGTTTGATCATCTAATTATCCTTCCTTGTCTTCTAGATTTAATTGGTTAACATGTAGATGTTTAGAGAGACTAACAATGTTGTAGGTAATAGGTATGAGAATTATTGCAATAAAATATAATCTGAGAGATTTTATAACTGTAATTCAATTAACAGAAATTTATTTCTGGAAGAAATTTCTTTTAGAAACAAGTTGCACCCCTTGCGTATATTTGATGGTAAGCTTTTATATTATGCCCATTTTGTGAACACAATAAATTATTAAAAAATAACACTTCCTAGAAGGTTATCAAATAAACAATATGAAAATAAAATTAAATCTTGTTCAATTTTATAAATGTGATTGTTAGTTGAATTTGACGTTAGGTTCTGAGTGATGAGGTTACACTTAGCATAAGTGCAGCGATAGACGATAGTGTTTTATGAAAGGTATATGCAGCGTCGTTGGGAACCGACGTCGATGCATAGGGAACCTGTTTGACATTTCCATCCTTTTAGCTATTTGGAACATCTGTTCTAAGTCCAAAGAACTGCTAAGATGGTAATCTAATACGATATTCTGGAACCTTAATTACACTATGTACCTATCGTATTTTAACAAATATGGTTTTAACCTGTACATCTTTCATGTACTGCTTGAATAATTCACGTTGAACATCTGAAATTCATTTTTAGGTAATTTGACAAAAAATGTATCACAAAATAAACCCGAATAACTATAGGTTTACCCGCAATGGGGATGAGCCGTGAACAAACCAACGAATCTATACTCCTGATCGATAATATTCCCCCACTGTTTAAAGCTAGACGTGAACCGAAACTTGGTATTATCGACCAGTGATAGGAATTTTATATCCAGCACTGACGATATGCATTTGTTCGTTCCTTATACGAATGAATAAGTAAATATTTGAGACAATATTTGAAAATATAAGTTTCAGGTTCACTTATAAGAAATAAAATATAGATAAATTCTGATTTCATAACTGACCCTAAGTCAGGTATGAAAACGGTAGTAGCTTGAGCAGCATTTTTTTTAAGACTTATTACATAATAAGTCATAATTTCGAAATAATAATATGAAGTTCATAATAATTGGAAAAAATGGGAACCGTTGAAGATAGTTACACAAATAAACGGAAAACATTACAAAGATGTAAAAATGTACTTATTACATTTTGTATTTATTCTTTAAGTTAAAATTATTATTTTAGGCTGGATAAGCTTATTTAATAAGTTTTGGAATGAAGTAGAAAACATGTTTAGTATATTTATCTAAACTGTATCGATAACGGTAATTTCAGCAAGTTTTATATGTATTCTATTGTCAATACCAGCAATAGTATTCTATTGTCACAACTTTTTAACATTTTAATTTCTCGTTCTTTTGTTGTGTGTTTACTTAAAAAAAACGACCTGTTTGGTTTATAGAGAAAAAAATTGCTGTAATTTTATATAGCCACGAAAGTATATCGCGGTTAATAAACTTTCAATTGTAAATAATTTAGTTCAAAATATACCAGAAGTTTCACGTAAGCTATGACTTATAATAATTTTGTTTTTGCAAAATTCGCTGATGTTCACATTTTTCATTTTTAATTCATTCAACATATATAAATCTTTTTAATGTATATTTTGATGATAGGCGATCTTAAACAATGCCAATAAATAATTTTCACCATCCTCACAAGGACATCTCCAGTGTGCTGTGGAGGCATCAACAAAAATTTTGATTACCTATGCAAAGTCAAAATTTTGATTATCCACCATCTAAGAATTCACAGATTTCACCCATCAAACATTGTTGTTTATTCTTATCTGGTGATTGCGGCAGCTTTATTAAGACTTAACCTGCATTAAACTTAAAAACAGGCACACCTATGAATCATTGTCATCTAGACTGAAGACATGGCTTCATAAGAAAAAATAACGTAGGTATATGTATTTATTATAATTAATACTTCCCGAAACGCTGTCATTGCAAGTTTCGTGTAAGTAGCAGAAGCTAGGTACAAAAAAGACAATTTTAAGTAAAAGGTACAGAAAACCTTATTTTATAAAATACTTTTATTTTTCTTATTATAATTATTAACGATTACTTGTCAGTTATGGTAACTGTAAATCGAAAGGGTTTTGAATCGTATACCGAACTAGTTTCTATCAATTAATTATTTAAAGAATTAATGTGTACAATATTGTACATACAATTTAATTCGTTAATTTAAAATATATTTGGTGTTAAGTTTAACACCTCTCAATAAGATAATAATATAATGGTGATAACATCCTCAGATGGTTCCAAGTTTTGTGTTGGCGTGGAGTTTAAGTGTGGCGTAGTTCCCCAAACAATGGAGTATTTGACGTCGTGCCCTGCATGCCCAGATAACTGCAGGCAGGCAGATCTAATGAGTGCCACGGACAGTGCAATTCGCGTGGCTGAATTTTGGGCCGAGACTATTTAGGTTTGTTATCGACCGAAAAGAAGAATAACATAGAATAATATAGTAAAAACAGATTGAAAAAACTCCTGAATCTGTTCATAAAGTTAATGAACACTATAGTGTTCATAGGACTATAGTCCTATAAAAGTTGAGCACAGGCTGAAAGGTAAAACACAAGTACTTATATAGAAAAAAGTGTTTTAAGTAAGATAAAATCGTGCATGAGCACGAGGATATCGGCCTATTTTATTTATTGCTTTTACCATGTAACTGCCCTGGGCAACTATGTAGGTACGATAAAATAGATTTCAAATTATCAATATTCAAAATTTGATTAACATTTTAAATCCAGTATAAATTAAACTTGTCTTCACTTTTATGGATTATAAAAATAATACTCGAAGCAAAGAGTTTTTCATAGGGTTGCTGCGTTAACTTTTACAATGTTGATCAAAAATATACCATATTTTGGCCACGACTTGTCCAGGTCCAAAAAATTCATCTGGGGTAATGAGAGTCTTTATCTCAATATTTTGTGTAAATGGTCTAGTTATACCAAACAATACCTTTTTAATGCATCCATAAAATATTTCCATCTACCCGCTAAATCTAAAATGCGCCTGAGCTGCGGAGGGCGCGCTTCGCAGCGGTCGGTCAGCGCGCCAGCGCGGCGCGGCGGCGGCGGCAGCGCGTCGTCGGCGCGGCGGCGACGCGACGGGTTGCGTTTTGGCTGGCTGAGCGGCAGTGGCACATACATACATACGTATCTCCCTGCTCGCTATCCGATGCAACTCAATTCTTTTAACTTTTTGTATATGCCCTTTGACATCTTCACAAAACCACCGAACACAACACCGAATAAATGTCTCCCTTTCGATTACAGTGTATAAGTATCACAGAACACTATTACTCGCAGATAAGTATTTTATAATATGATGAAGAAATAAATAAAAGGCTGGTATATTACTTAATTAAACTGCACTGTGCACGGGGGTTTGCCGCGAAGATTGGCTATATTAGCTATTTTCGGGCGCCCCACAGTCAACAAGTCTACTAGGAGTCGAAGTGGTCGCCATGACTCATGACCGAAATCGGTCGGGTGTTTCATCATTCATTCAATCAGTTATATAAACTGAAATGACAGGATGTCTGTTGTTTCAATAAATCAGGTTAGGCGGTAGGTATATATTTATTTTTTAAATAGACCGTCCTTCTCGAGGTTGGTTTTGAAATAATAACACACGCGTTTGGAAACACTAGAAGGAATCTCAACTGCGGATAGTAGGCATCAGTATAAACGCACGATGGCGGTGGATATGTGCCGGAAGATTAAATAGACGTGATGGTGCTTATGGTACATATCACCTGTAGGCGGCGGCAGTTTTGGTGGCGGCGCCGGCAGCGGTTTTGGCGGACGGCGGTTACAGCAGCGCCGTTGGGGAGGTTTCGGGAGGCAATCCGCCCATCGTCGTTGTCGATTTTTCAGCATCGTTGTCAGCTGCATAAGCGGCGGTGGCTGTGGTGGCAGTGCAGTGATATGAGCCACGATGCTGCCAACGCTTCACCTGTGGCGGCGAGCGAGGGTTGATGGAGCAGCCGCATAAGCATTAGAAAGCTGGTGATTCCAGTTCATACGAAACAGGAATATTATAGTGTGGTTAATGTCTCGCATTAACTCTAATAAAAGTAGCTATTGGTCAATGTCTCGCATTGACTCGAAGCAAAACTGGCTATTGGTCAATGTCTCGCATTGACTCGAAGCAAAACTGGCTATTGGTCAATGTCCCGCATTGACTCGAAGCAAAAATAGCTATTGGTCAACGTCTCGCGTTGACTCGAAGCAAAATAAAATTATTTGATATTCTCCCATCATGTTTAAATAAAAATAACTTTCACTGCACTTGTTTTTAAAAAAAAAAATGATTTTCGTATTTCCTTTCCACATAATCTCCTTATCTAAAAGTAACGTAAGGATTTATTTTCTTCTAAGCACATTTTTGCACACTTGTTAAATTCAAATAATTAACGAACTTTTTAAGAAATATTTTTTACTACGTGCGGTAGCCGTGCGCGCACGAAAACGAATGAGGCTTGGACCATGCAATGGCGCCGAGGTGGGAGAGTACCTAGCTGTCTCTTTTTCTCTTATGGCGCTAAACTACGTGCGAGTGGGTCAAACGTAGACGAGGACTACTACATGTTAACCAATTAAATCTAGAAGACAAGGAAGGATAATTGTAAAGGTAAGAAGAATCTTTTTAAACGATGCTGTAATTTCGTGCAATCATCAAGATGTCTCGAATATGACTTGCCTCTCACTCAACTCGTCATTTCCATGACTTGATAAAGGTTTTGTTAGCTTTAAGACATACAACTTTTAACAGAAGCACTGCACTTTAACGGAATTAACCAATGATGGATGACCTAATGTCCGGATATTTATTAATTTAATTCCTCATCACTTCGCATCAATTGAAATGACTTTCAAAAGATTACTCGAAGCGGAGAAATAATAAAACAACATGACATAGCAGAAAAATATCGTAAATTAAAAATAATGTCGTTTCGACATCGTCGGGTAATCTGAAAAAATCCCAATAAATAGCACTTCCCTGTTCTTTGTGTGCGAACGATTTGTTGTTGCACCTTATTCGCAATCGATGGAGCCATTTTCCTCGAGGGGCGTTCACCCCGAGAACAGTTCTCATTGAGCTAAATACCCACATACGTATAAGAGCTCAAACAATTATTTGCTAAGGGTCGAGGGGTAAGGGTAGAAGGGTTAGGAAGCGCTTGTTGAGGAAGAACTTATCCTGAATGTGTTGGATTTTCTTTTAGTCCTGTGGAATACAGTAAAATTTTGGTAGAAGAGTATAAACCTTAATAAAAATGAATAAAATCAAATTAAAATCGTCTCCGTTGACTGATTGGGTTGATTAAATTGTATGTGAAGTGCAACGAACAAGGTTCGGAACCGGTTAACAAATACCGGTTAATTTCGTTCGAATTTCGGTTAACGATTCCGTTCAGGTTAAAACCGGTTTCCAGCTTAACCGGTAAATTTGAATAAAATATCGGTTAATCAGGAAGCGGTTTTCTAACCGAAATAAGAACTAAATTAACCGGTTAAAACCAAACTTAGTCAAGTACAGGCGCGTCGCGCGGGTGCCACTGCCCGAGTCTTCTGCTCACTTTCTCGCACGCTTTCAATTGATTGCACGCGGCAAACATGCCTACAAAGTAGCATATTCTTCAAATTAACCGGTTAATTCCGTTCGAACGAAAAAATATCGGTTTTGGTTAAACCGGTTAAATATACCGGTAACCGAAACCTGAACGAAACCTTAACCGAAATTATTTCGATATAGGAGTCAATGACCGAAACCGGTATTTTCAAAAAACCCGTTTCCGAACCCTGGCAACGAAAATATTTCTACTTTACTATGGGTTCCTTGGGCAAAATTTTTCAATTTCATGAGTATAGTCCATCGTTAAGGCTTGCACAACTAGACTGCTATTAAAAATACACTTTGAATCATACAGTATTTAACAGTTTATTTAGCTAAACCCTAAATAAACTGTTAAATACTGTATGATTCAAAGTGTATTTTTAATAGCAGTCTAGTTGTGCAAGCCTTAATGATGGACTATACTCATGAAATTGAAAAATTTTGCCCAAGGAACCCATAGTAAAGTAGAAATATTTTCGTTGCACTTCACATACAATTTAATCAACCCAATCAGTCAACGGAGACGATTTTAATTTGAATCTATATGGTTGTATGGGTTGTTTGTTAAATTATTCATTTTTATGAGCAGTCTAAGCGTTTAAGCCAGCACTATTTAAAAAAATACCCATAATATACAAAGATATTTCGAATCCCTGATAATATCTTAGAACGCTAAACGTATATGGCCACACCCATAAGATTTTTTGCATCTTTGCTTTTCAGTTCGTGAGTCTTTTTCTAGCTAAACCCTAAATAAACTGTTAAATACTGTATGATTCAAAGTGTATTTTTAATAGCAGTCTAGTTGTGCAAGCCTTAATGATGGACTATACTCATGAAATTGAAAAATTTTGCCCAAGGAACCCATAGTAAAGTAGAAATATTTTCGTTGCACTTCACATACAATTTAATCAACCCAATCAGTCAACGGAGACGATTTTAATTTGAATCTATATGGTTGTATGGGTTGTTTGTTAAATTATTCATTTTTATGAGCAGTCTAAGCGTTTAAGCCAGCACTATTTAAAAAAATACCCATAATATACAAAGATATTTCGAATCCCTGATAATATCTTAGAACGCTAAACGTATATGGCCACACCCATAAGATTTTTTGCATCTTTGCTTTTCAGTTCGTGAGTCTTTTTCTAGGCGAAATTTCATTTGTAATCTTCCAATATCCTGACAAAATGTCAAGTATCATATGACATCAGTAAATATCTCCACTTCGAAACAAGTCACATCTCAACTCAAGACTCAGGCTATACATCTAAATCAGATGATATATTGCTGAGAGAGTCGAAGCGAGCCTGTAAATCACACTGCGGCATTTATAGTCTTTAGAATAACAGCGTTTAATACGTACTATAAACAGTATCTATACTATATCTCTTACGTCATAAGGGGTCGTCCATTAATCACGTGAGGCTCAAAAGGGGGGGAGGGGGTTCAGAAAAAATCACGAAATGTAACGCGCGATTTCTAGAGTAATTTCCAAACGTCGGACTGTTGTTGTTATGTTGTTTTTAACTCTTTCCAAGGTTTGAAACGGCTTCAGGCAGTCAGAACCTTAATGTCTGGAAATTTTTATCACGGTGCTTAATTTTCCAGAATTAAATCACATTATACCTGTATTTAAAGATAATATTTTGTATCAAAAAAATACACGTGATTTTGGGTAGTAAATCCTCACCACGTATCACCAGGGGGGAGGGGGGGTCTAAAAAGTTGCTAAAAACATCACGTGATTAATGGAAGGCCCCTAAGCAAGGTTGCTTTATCTTTACTGCTACAAATTATTTCAGTGTTATTGTATTTGTATGTTAGATTTTATAGTTTAAATTGTTTCGTTGTCGATATTTTATAAAGGACTTATGTATTTTATGTACTACCGCTCAATTGCTGTTTTATATTGCTTCGCAGTTTTCAGTAGAGTTATAGATTTCGTTATGAAGTTAACTAACTAGCCTGACAAAACTAGTTCCGTAGACGTAATATATGTGAGATCTTGCTATAACTGATGTCACAGCGAAGTTGGCTTCATTTGCATAAAATGGATCTTTTCATATGTATGATTGCCATTGTTGGTTTCAATTCGTTTATAAACAAACAGATCGATATACATAGGAATTAAAACTTATGAATTTTTAATGTTCTATGCTTCGGCACAACTTCGTTTAATGACGTTTAATAATCAAGGTCCAATAAGAATAAATAATAATATTCCGGAACATGTATACAAGGTCACGTGGCTCTAAACCAGGATTCCCTCTACTATGTATAGAAACCATAGACCGATATACATGCTGTAGACGTAGAGAGAGATACATACATACATACATACGAGACGAGACGAGATTCTGGGTATATATGTAATAACACTGGGTGCATTATACATTATTAACACAGAAAAAACCTAATTGGTTTTATATTGTTTTATAGGACAATGTTTTACTGCATTCCGCTTAAAATTAAACCAATTAAAACGAAAATCGACAACTTTTTAATGACATGCTTTTGCATCCCAAATATTTTACTTATTTATTGAAATATAAGTATTTTAAACAGACACGTTCTTTTTGAGAAAATATTACGTTAAAGAAACAACCGACGAAATCTTCTCTTCACAAAAATACATGTGAATAGATATAGAAACCAGTCAGTAAATGTGGAAACCCAAGAGTAGGCTCTGTTAATGTCATGTTTCGTACAAGTATCGTTATACTTGATAAATGCTGGCACACTGTTGAAAGTATTTATATTTTGAAAGCAACGACAAGAGTAACAAACAAAGCAACCCCTATTCTCTGACAAAGCGGTATAAACTTTCACGTTCCATATAAAAGTAAATCATCTGAGTAGGTATGTATGTGGGTGGAACTCAGAAAGCTCCGAAACAAAAGTTCCTTACTACAAGCACTTCCCGACTGGCGCCCTACGTTAACACGTTCACTGCCGCCTCGCCACCTACTTGAACGTCTCTTTGTAGTAAGAACGTTAGACTGAAGTGGAAATGACAAATGCAGGGCTACGAGGAGGGATCAAAAAGTAGTGAGAATGAGATAGAATATAATGACTATTGATATCTTAATAATTTATTTTTCTACATAGTCTCCGAGTCTCTCTACACACCGAGTCCAGCGCTTTTCCAAGGCTTCGATCCCTTTAAAAAAAAAGTTTTGTCTTGGTCCTGCAAAAAGCTCTCCACGGCATCCATCACCTCGTTATCGTCTTCGTACCTGTTTCCCCTTAAGTATGCTTTCAATTTGGGGAACAGATATAAATTGCTAGGCGCCAGATCTGGTGAATAAGGGGGGTGGTCAACCAATTCGAAGCCAGCTTGTTGAATGGCAGCCATCGCAACTGCCGAGCTGTGCGCGGGTGCGTTGTCGTGATGAAACAGCACGCCCTTTCGAAGTTTCCCTCTCCTTTTCTCTTTGATGGTATTCCTCAACTTGAGAATTAATGCTGCATAATATTGGCCTGTAATAGTGGTTCCACGCTCCAGGTAATCAATCAACAATATCCCTTCTGAGTCCCAAAATATTGAGCCAGCCGATGCCACGGCACGAAACTTCTTCGGGGTCGGTGATGATGGCCGTTTCCATTGTGAAGATTGCTGTTTTGTCTCGGGATCAAAATGATGTACCCATGTTTCGTCCTTTGTTACAAAACGAGACAAAAAGTTTTCAGAATCTTCTTGAAACTTGTCCAACAATGTCTTCGAAATGTCAAGTCGATTTTGTTCCTGACTGTCTGTTAACATTCTCGGCACCCATCTTGCGGAGACTTTTCTCATATTCAAAAATTGTTTCAATATGGATTGAATACTTCCATATGAAATGCCCGTTTCTTGAACTAAGTAACGGATGGTAACTCTTCGATCGCTCAATACAATTTTCTCGACTTTAACAACATTTTCTTGGGTGACTGACGTCGATGGGTCGATGTTCGTCTTCCGTGCTCGTTCTCCCTACTCGAAATTGAGAAGCCCACCTTGCGACAGTGGAATACGGCGGAGCAGACTCTCCTTATGTTGCCTTCAAATCGCAGTGAATCTCTTGCGTCGTTAACTTTTTATTTAATAACGGCTCCCACTTCGTTTTTCTCCATTTTCGAGAACACGTTCTGACACGAAGCAAACAAATGACTACATTTAGAAAAAAACAAAAGAGAATCAAAAACTTTTTCTTTATTAATATTACAAATATCTGAGCTATGCCTACCAGTATTAATTCTTTTTCTTACCAAGGAGTATATATATCGTTTTCACTACTTTTTGATCACTCCTCGTAGATAGGGTGATATGATGTGACACAGAAAAATAATTTGGTTTATTTCTTACATATTACGTGAAATTACGTGCATAACTTACATAATATAACAGTTAGATAGAAGGAACCAACTTCCCCCCCCCCCCCCCCAATTCCCGCCATCCCATTTGAAAGGTCGGCAACGCACTTGTGACTCCTCTGGTGTTGCGGGTGTCTATGGGCGGCGGTAATCGCTTACCATTACCGCTTACCAGGTGATCCGTCTGCTCATTTGCCGCCTATCACATAAAAAAGAAGAAGTTATCAGGTTGCCAACGGGGTATCGATGAAGCACATGTATCTTATGATGATAGGTAAACAAGTTCGAAACATGATGGAGGTAGAGCGCAATTGGTTTAGGATTGGGAATCTATTAATAAGGCTATCATACTCGATATATCAATTCACTGCGGGTATTTGCCTCGAACAACACAATACAGTTCAGTCGTATTAGTCAAGCCCAATGACCCTATTAAGCTATGACTGACTGCCCTCTGACGTATCGGCAAAAAGCCAGTTATTTCTACCAACTGATTCAAGTAGTAAAACTAGAGTCTGTAAAAAAATCCTTGGAAATAAATAAGGAAGCTTTTTGTTCCTAACTAGCAACATTTGAGCATCGTTGAGCGTCCACTGCTGAACCCCATACATATATGGTCGCCTCCTAGACATTTGAAATTTAAGCGAATGAGGATTCAGAGTTTTATGGCTGGTGGTTGTTATGTGAAAACAGAAATATAAGACTAATAGACTTTTCGACAGACTGTATTAGTTTTTCATCTTTTTTTATGTAGACCGGACTCATTCGTGGGACGCTTCCTTACCATCACGTCGTTATTGTTACGTATGTTATTAATTATTATGTACTATAAAAAAAGCGTAAGATGTTTTACCGAAAAAAAGAAACCATGTAAAACGATATCCACTTTGTTACCTATCTTTTTTTAGGGTTCCGTAGCCAAATGGCAAAAAACGGAACCCTTATGGATTCGTCATGTCTGTCTGTCTGTCTGTATGTCACAGCCACTTTTTTTCCGAAACTATAAGAACTATACTGTTGAAACTTGGTAAGTAGATGTATTTTGTGAACCGCATTAAGATTTTCACACAAAAATAGAAAAAAAACAATAAATTTTGGGGGCTCCCCATACTTAGAACTGAAACTCAAAAAATTTTTTTTCATCAAACCCATACGTGTGGGGTATCTATGGATAGGTCTTTAAAAATGATATTGAAGTTTCTAATATCATTTTCTTCTAAACTGAATAGTTTGCGCCAGAGACACTTCCAAAGTTGTAAAATGTGCGTCCCCCCCCCCGTAACTTCTAAAATAAGAGAATGATAAAACAAAAAAAATATATGATGTACATTACCATGCAAACTTCCAGCGAAAATTGGTTTGAACGATATCTAGTAAGTAGTTTTTTTTTAATACGTCATAAATCGTAAACCGCAATTTACCTTTCATTCAAGTTACAACGAACTACAAAAACTTTTATATTATGTTACTTGCTGCTACGGAACCCTTAATGGGCGAGTCCGACTCGCACTTGGCCGCTTTTTATCAATGCTGTAACCATTTGCAACAATTTACAGATTTGCAAAGTATTTTATCGCAATATGAAAAACAAAATCGTGATCATAATATTGACTACTCTTATTACTCTCATTTCAATGTTATCTCTCATTGTGTAATAATCTCAAATATACATAATGTACGAAGGTCATGTCGCACACGACCCCCCGCGCCGCCCGGTTACGTTAAAAGTCCTACATTTGACCGCGACTTATGCTGTGTGCAACATAGCAGACAGCCTGTCAATCCCTTGAGGATATCCCGATAATTGTCCCCGAAGATCTTATTACTAGGTACTAGAAATTTACTTGCGAGATCTTTGAGCTCAAGATTAAATCATGTCTTGTCTGGTCGTAACAAAATTAGTTACGTCTGCAACTGAATAATATCGTAGCTTATTTTGTTATTCAGTAGCACGGTTCGTATAATATGTAATGATTTTACGCTGCATTTTGGCTATTTCACAGCTCTTTTGTTACGAACACCATTATTACCTATATGTATTATATGTACATGTAATATTAAAAGGTATTATTCTGACAAATTGCTCGTCTCATTAGCTCGACGGTTTGGCTGTTACATCTTATTTTTGGAAGAACAATCGACATTTACGATTCGGTTACGCTAATTTTAGACGTTCTTCAGTTGTTGTAATAATGTATATGCAAATGTTCTATTTTGAGTCATAATTGTAGTAATGTTACAATTTCACTACAGGTTCATTAAGGCATATTTCCAAACACGGTTTGACAGGGTTTATTAGGTATCGTATACGTAATTTAAAAAATATGTTGGAGTGAAATTAATAAAATGTGAATCACGATTGTTATGTAATTTAAGGCTCTCTGTCGTCACCACCTCCATTGTGCGATGCTTGGAAAGGTATAGAGCTCATACAGCACTACGAGTACGTAACATTTGATTTTTTAGGGGCCTATTATTCTCTGCAGTAAATAGTAAAGCTACTTGCTACTGCATAGCGTGTAATGAAAATTCATAACAGTACGCAAAACAGTGAGTAATCTACGGAAGTAGCATGTCGGCGCTGAGTAGGACTGACCTTCGAGCATGACTCAACAACCTTTACTAGACCTGCCAGCGACCGTATATGGCGCCTTCTGACAACTTCTGATTGCCTGGTACATAAAGGATTAAAAGCTTTATTTGTTGATTAATCTTCAAAACGAAGAGCTTTTATCCTGTTCTGTTGGAAGAGAAATTATGTTGTATACACAGTTGCTTCGGAAAAGTTTTGTTATTGGAATTTCGAATACCTATTTTGTTTCATTGTTTCAGGATTTATGACATTTTCTTCATTACATTTTCGTGTACTTTGATATTTTTAGGGTTCCGTAGCCAAATGGCAAAAAACGGAACCCTTATAGATTCGTCATGTCTGTCTGTCTGTCTGTCTGTCCGTCCGTATGTCACAGCCACTTTTTTCCGAAACTATAAGAACTATACTGTTGAAACTTGGTAAGTAGATGTATTATGTGAACCGCATTAAGATTTTCACACAAAAATAGAAAAAAAACTATAAATTTTGGGGGTTCCCCATACTTAGAACTGAAACTCAAAAACATTTTTTTTCATCAAACCCATACGTGTGGGGTATCTGTGGAAAGGTCTTCAAAAATGATATTGAGGTTTCTAATATAATTTTTTTCTAAACTGAATAGTTTGCGCGAGAGACACTTCCAAAGTTGTAAAATGTGTGTCCCCCGTAACTTCTAAAATAAGAAAATGATAAATCTAAAAAAAATATAAGATGTACATTACCATACAAACTTCCACCGAAAATTGGTTTGAACGAGATCTAGTAAGTAGTTTTTTTAATACGTCATAAATCGTAAACCGCAATTTACCTTTAATTCGTTAAAACGAACTACAAGTACTTTTATATTACGGACTGCTACGGAACCCTTCATGGGCGAGTCCGACTCGCACTTGGCCATTTTTTTTTGTATGGTTCAAAGCGAAGCTTAAGCCTCAATTTATAGTATCTATGTCGAGTTCAAGATTAGTATTGTATCTTTTTTTAAAATCCAAATTAACGTTCCATTATCTTATCAGAAATGTCAACATCAACAATGCCAAGCATAGTTTTAGTAACTAAAACAAGCATCTTCCGGCACGCGTCACAGGGTTCAACACGACTATTATCTGCTGCTGATTGATAGCCGACATCCGCGGCGCGGGGGCTGATAATAGTTTGTGCCCTAGTTGCCTAAGTCTCCGTCAGTCGTTATGTCAGCCAGTGTTACAGCGCTTTTATAGTCACGCGGGTTTCTGCCCGCATGCGGGCCGTGCGGCGTTTTCAAAGCGACCCGAATGCGTGTGACATGCATGAAAATAAAAGGAACCTAAAAAAATTACTCAAACGATAGGTTGCGGGCGGCACGGATGCGTGCATAAACCCGCGTAACTATAAAAGCGCTCTTAGTAATGGAACAGTAGGTGTCATTCAGTTTTTAACGCCTTTTTAGTTTCTTTTGGGAATTATTGTCGTCGAAACAACTTGAGTGAATTGTGGTTTTGTGTTAAACGAATATGAATAATATACACCAAAGACTAGTTTCATATTGTACTTCGTAGTATTTCTTGATATAGAATTTTAACGTTCTTAAACGTGTGTTTTCATAAGTCAAGAAATTATTAAAAGTGTGTATTTATATGGAATGTGAGTATGATTTATGTTGCTAAATATTTGGCCATAGTTATGCCACAACGATCCAACCGATTTAAAGTAAGTAAGGGATAATGTATACCTCGCTTACTTTTTTTCAGTTGGATCGTTAATGCATAACTACGGTTATTTAGTCCTTACACTTGCCTTCTACTGGCAAGCACGCACATAATGCAAAGTTTTGCGAAGCCCTACTCCACTTTTATTCAATTTTATGCGCCCGTAGCTTCATGCATGAGCATAAAAGGGAACAGTTTTCGCGATGTTTTAGTTTCTCATTTTATAACATAAAAGCACGGTTGGTGGGCAAGTCGAGTTAGTCGACCGCATGGCGGTGACGCAATGTGCCCGGTTCTCCGAACGAGTCTGGACGTACAGCCTTTTGTTCACCCGACTTATTGTTTATCTCAAATACTTTTGCAAATCCGCGCCTGTTTTTCCATCATTCTCTTTAGAATTTCATAGCAGTCCCACTCTGTTTGATAATATTGTTTGGGTACCTATTAAAAGGATACATCTATCGCGTGTTTACTCTGCACCCGAACTCTCCAAATTGGAGCATTAAGGTACACCTGCATCATTAACAGTGATTCTTTTAACCATTTGAGATAGTATTTTTATTGCCTCACCCTTCAATTGTATGTTGCTCAACTCTTGTCTCATCACGTAAGCACCTTTTAACGTTTTGTGGGGTTCATTGCTCGGCCGCGTATGATGCATCACTCTGTTGACGGCTGCGTGCGGCTAGTTCTCAATTCACATGGGCTTCAGTATGGAGATTTTATTGCATCTGTAACTGGAATACTCGTGCTGTAAAGATTATTTCCTTATGACTGTCAGTTTAGTCTTCAAATTATACTCTTGTATAAATACCAACGTAAATTTTATTTGCCATTTGACGTTTGAGTGCTTCTCGTAATTTTATATGTGTCGTATCTGGCTTTAATTCATCTTCCTAGTAAAAGCAACGATGTTGCAGTTATTAAAATAGAACGGTAGCTATGGCAACTATATCGGATAGGTTAGGTACCTCTTAAGTTTCGCCTCAGCTTTAATTGAAATAATTGAAGTTTATTGCTTTCTGCTTCATTATAATTTAATATTTCAATTTGTTATTTTGATTTAAGTATTAATTATGTGTACAAAAATCGCGATTATGATATTATAGTTCATTGAACCCTATTTTAGCGTTTTCACTTTTGTTTATTATCGTAAAACATTCGCTTGGCAAATAATCAAGAAAAGCTAAACCTACGTCGAATCGAAGTTAAATTTAGTGTTGCGAACGAGAACGCTTATCGTGTCATAATTAATTCTATAATAGTCTGGGATTGGCTCAAGGCCTGAGCTGTGGTGCAATTATGTCATAATACGATGTCGTTTTGAGTTCTGTCCGCATGACTAATGTCAGCTAATAATGCTTTCGAAGTTGCACATGCAGTTGCGCGTTGCAGATAAAACCTTTCACAGACGTACCTATTTATAATAATAAACTCAGATTCGGGTTCGATAAATGGCTTATAGAACTGCGTTCGTTAGTTATGTCACCATATATCCTTAATCCTTATTATAATTTAAAATTCCTTACAACATATTTTCGTAGCATCTGTACATTCATGTTTAAATGAAATCTGTAATACACTTTATCAATAAACTCCAGTTATTCAGTATGTTTTGAAATGTTTTGTATTACATCGTTAACAACCCCTTACGTCCCCACTGCAGGGGCACGGGTCTCTTCCCATAACTCGGGAAGGATTAGGCCATACTCAACACACGGGGGCCAAGTCCGGATTGGAGGAGGTTGTGGGGCTAGTGGCCAACCCCAGTGTCAGAAGTTTTCAGGCCGCCTATAAGGCCTCTGACATGGCTTAACGACTGCTAGCGATAGCAGCCGGCACCAACGGCTTAACGTGCCTTGCGAAGCACGGAAACGGTCTACATAAATGCCACTAACACAGTCAGACCCATCCAGGTTATGAGCGTGTCTGTAGTCAGTTAACCTGCGTGATCGATGCGACCACGCAAGCCGCACTGAGCCACTTGTATTACATACTTATATGTAAAACAGATGCAGATGTCTGGTCCACACATTAGATCCTACGTACTTTAAACGACTCACTACGTTAGCTGCATACTCGTGGCATACTCCGTACTCGTTTGTTTAAGCGTCCCCTCGTCATCGAGATGATTGTTTGCCCTGAATTGTTATGGGTTAACAACTGGCCCTGACACCCGCTCGCTTCTCCCTTGAGAAAGTTTGTTGACACCATTCTTCATATCGCTCTCGTTAATAGGCTACTTACTGTGTTTGTTTAAAGTGAAATTGATAATGTCCATGTACTGTGCTTGGTGATAGCTATAGTGTGATGGATAGCTAAAGGACGTTTCAAGAAATTGTTTTGTTTAGTGTTCTTCCCGATATACACCTTATATAAATGTTATCGCTGAAACGTGCAGTGTTTAGTAGAAAGTTTTTCAGCTATCTATCTGCTCGGAGGGTAACGTTTTTCGGGTCTATGTATGTCCGCTTCATTGTAACGCTAAAATGGCTTGATGGATTTTGAAGTGCGAGGTGTCAGAGGCAGATCGACATTATCATCATCAGCCGAAAGACGTCCACTGCTGGACAAAGGCCTCTCCCAATACTGAGGTAGTTTCCATTATTTCATAGTTTGATGTAACAGTGTAAGTTGTCTCCAAAGTGTCTGTCTGCTAAAACAAGTTCGTTTCCAAGTCAGTGGAGCGAATGTAATGCAGACTTTACATATCTATTCTACTCTACTAGATCTGCACGTCACACCTGCCTAGGTATTGATTCAGGGCGTAACCTAACATGACCTTTACGGAAACTAATAGGTACCAGCCCGTATCCAGTTTCTGTTCTGTTGTACTTTATAGCTTAGGTACAGTTATAATTCTCTATCATGTTCGGTTTCCCGAGTCGAGCTAAATCAATCGTGTAAATGTTCATGCCTTTCAGACGGAACAGTTTTCGTGTTTGGCTATGGGAAGTATTTTATTCAGTCATGTTACGTTTTAAAGGCGGAGATTGCTTTGTGCTGCACTGAGCATTACCCGCTGATAGGTATTAAGACATTCAAGATATTTACGCATAAAAAAGGCGTGTGGGACGCATCCTTTGTCTCTTACACATCGTGCGAGTCCATTCCTTGGGATAGCATCATCAATTGTTTCACATGACGAGAGATAGCATTCAAACCATATAAACGGTTTCAGTCCGTAGGATCGCGACAATCTACGCTATCAGTTCACACACACTTCATAAGATTTACGTGGCTGGTCTTAGAGAGTGTAACCATACTTGTATTTTTAACATCTGGTAATAAGCATCTTTAACACGTTACTTATACTAGTTGAACAACAAATAAAGATAATTATTATTGACCTGATAAAACATTTAGACTGACAAAATCTCCATACAAAACGCTTTTGTCTTATTTGCATTGCAGCTTTGTTCCTTTTTTCCTCATTGCTCTGTCACAGCGCGACATGCTCACCACTTAATATTCATTTAAGGGAACGTTAAGCTTCTTCAAATTTATTGTCGCATGAACTCATTTATGTCCTTTGGTTAGATAAGCTAAAAATTTAATCTTAGTATCAGACATCAGTGTATTTGGCAATTATCGATTAAAAAACAAGTTTACATCCCTAAAATGGGATACAGTAAACAAATAAATAAATATAAATATCAGGGACAAATCACACTCGAAAAATAAGATGATAAAAATAAGACTATTTGGTTAATAATTTGGACTTTTAATGTTTGTAATGTCACAAAAGGCACATGTCTGATAAAAAACATCACGCCGAAAAATTAATTTCGTCGGTCCCCAAAATTTTATTAGTTCAGTAAGTTCAGGTAGTCACGTCTGGTTTAGGTCGCTCCCTTTCCTTAAAGTAGGACGGGTATATTACGTAATGGATTTCAGTATTTCGGCTAGGGTAGTTGAGGTTTATGCTCTCGGCGTGTCTTTGAGAGAATGGCCCGTAACGTTACCAAATTAGGGTAATGTGAAATGAGCGTTTAAAGGGTTGGAGCAATTATACTCATTAGTAGATGAAGGCTTCCCGTGTTATCAGGTTAGTTGAGATTTGATTACTCGTATGTCTTGCGCCGCGTTTTATATTGTCTAGTGCAGATTTCAATATAGCTACGTACTTTTATGAGCGTTTAATTGTCTTTGTAACTCAAGTTCTGACCCTAAAATGCTTATATTTGCCTAATGACAGGCAACTAAGTAATAGTATGTACTTAACTCAATGCTTTCCGACATTTAAATGGAAATTCTGCTATTTTCAGCAAACATTAAACCTTATTAGCAACCAGTTTTGCCGAGCTATTTTAGGTCCGTTCTGTGAAACAGCTCCAGACCCAGCAGATTATATTCTAGGTTTGACCTATATGACCGCTGACGGGGAAAGTGTCGGCAAAATGTCGGCTTGCCTTTCCGTGTCATGCCCGTCCAATTGTGCTAGATCGGCAATAAAAATCAAAATCGCCTGATGTCTGTTAAAATTGTATAAATTCTCTATATATCGTCGTCATCGCTTCACAGATTTATTGTATTGATTTTATACGGAAACTCTTATCGGACCTCTTATCGAAACTCGGACCAAACAGAGTAATCTCTAATCTTATCAAAGGTTTCCGGACGATTACGAGAGTTCAACGATCGATCTCTGGCACCCCGATCTGTCAACAGGAGTGGAAACTTTGATGAGATAGTTCCAAAACTGCCTGGAATAGTTCAGATGGCGAGGCGTCCGTTTTTAGAATGAAGGGTATCCGGCCGCGGTCTGTCGATAAGCCGCCATGGTGAAAGCAGGCTGACCGCTGCCCACTATCGACCCTCGTCAAGCTTGACAGGACCGCACCTGAATGCGACCCTCATGGTTACCATGAAAACCACACTCAGGGCTTATTTGCACGAATTAACCTGCCTGTAGAAAGCGATCGATAAACTTTTTGTCTATGCTTACATTACAGTGTCTTTACATTTAATCGCTGAGATTACCTACTGAGAAATATATTGATTAGGTACGTAAATCTTACGTGGACAAGAGCTCATGCGGATTGTCTTCTCTTATCATGTGTCGTTGTTTACTGTAAGTACCTGGTGTTGAGGATACCTGGTGTGACATTTGGTACCACCAGCGGTTACGTGTTCAGATTAAAACTTACACGTCTGTGCTCATACGGACCGATTATATTATCAAAAGCAGCATTCTTTTCTTTTGCAAATATTGTATTCTATGCATGACTCCGTAAATGTGTAACGTCCGAATCAAGTTCAGTGACGTTAAGGTCCAACCCTTCTCACTTTTCACAATTGACTGCTTCTTCTTACGGAAGGATATTATGAATCATACATCAACCATAATAAAGAATATTCTTGACAATAAATCGAAAATTGTTAAAATTTATAGATAACTTGGTGGTTTTTTCATCGAAAAAATTTTAAGCCCGTTTCTGGCCAATGGCATTCCCTTAGAAATAAACCCATATTTAATTCTGCTTTCTTTTCTTGATTAAGGATTGATAATTTACCTTTACATATAAAGAAACAAAATATTTACATCTACCTGAGTCACATGCGTCTAGAGTCTGACTGCTGTTTTTACCGGACCATCATCTGGTAGAGCAGTGGGCGAAAATTTTACCGTTCAGTTTTATGATAGAATGAAACTCATTCATTAAAAAGTTTTTACCACGAATGAATTGGATAAACTTTTTAAAACAACGTTTTCTATAGCCTGTTAAAAGGTTTTTTTAATTAATTGCTATCATTAATTTAAAAAGACTTATTCAGACAGTTTTCAGAAAGAATGAAGGCAAAATTAATCCCTAAATTTACTGACGTCATTAAAGTATACTTCATTCCAATCAAAAAAAAGCAAAAGGTAAACAAACGTAGTATGCAGATGACATTGACATGTGTCAGTTCCATAGTAAGTTTGTTTACGTTTTGCTTTTTTTTGATTGGAATGAACCATAGGTACTTGTATTCAAATCATGCTACATTTTGAGGTTATTAATAAAGAATATTCTTGACAATAAATCGAAAATTGTTAAAATTTATAGATAACTTGGTGGTTTTTTCATCGAAAAAATTTTATGCCAGTTTCTGGCCAATGGCATTCCCTTAGAAATAAACCCATATTTAATTCTGCTTTCTTTTCTTGATTAAGGATTGATAATTTACCTTTACATATAAAGAAACAAAATATTTACATCTACCTGAGTCACATGCGTCTAGAGTCTGACTGCTGTTTTTACCGGACCATCATCTGGTAGAGCAGTGGGCGAAAATTTTACCTTTCAGTTTTATGATAGAATGAAACTCATTTATTAAAAAGTTTTTACCACGAATGAATTGGATAAACTTTTTAAAACAACGTTTTCTATAGCCTGTTAAAAGGTTTTTTTAATTAATTGCTATCATTAATTTAAAAAGACTTATTCAGACGGTTTTTTCAGAAAGAATGAAGGCAAAATTAATCCCTAAATTTACTGACGTCATTAAAGTATACTTCATTCCAATCAAAAAAAAGCAAAAGGTAAACAAACGTAGTATGCAGATGACATTGACATGTGTCAGTTCCATAGTAAGTTTGTTTACGTTTTGCTTTTTTTTTGATTGGAATGAACCATAGGTACTTGTATTTAAATCATGCTACATTTTGAGGTTATTAATAAAAATATTTGTATTATTAAGCGTTATTGCTTTAGTTATTATTTCACCACAAATCAGAATCGTAAACATACATGGAATTGCAACATTCTTGTCATATACATATTTGCGGTCGTTTTATGTTTTGTTGGTTTAACAAAACCGCAGCGCGCGAAGGACTTGAAGGCTGTGTTTTTCTGTAATCCTACACTAGAATGCACTAACACTACTAGTCTTTATTACACATGCTCATATTAAATATTTTCTTATAACATGGACTGGGCCTCAGTGGAGCTATAAATAATACATTCCCTTTGTTTCTTAGAGTCGTAAAAACAAAGCTATAAGTATTATAAGCCCAGGTCGAAGTTTCCTAGTTCATTCCATTAGTCACTTGGACGTTACGAGGCAATAGTTTTGTGTTACGTTAAATTTAACACGACGGGAATGCCGCAAATGAAAATAACATGTAACGAGTGTTGTGGCTGGTGCGAGGTGTTATTGGTGGGTGTAGAGTTTAATGTGCAGGAGGCTCACTCCACTACGCTCCAACATCAAGGGATCAAAGGTAAAGATAAGTTATGTTTATTTTACGATCGAATACTTTAGAGCGTTGTAATGAAAGTATACGTATGAAGCAGGTTCCATTAAACGCATTTGACAAAAAAATTAAAATCCATGAGATCAAAAAAGCTGAACAGTTAAAATTGACAAGTGTCTCTGGTTAGTGTTTGATGATTATTCAGTAATTAATTAATAAATCCATCAAGTGCAATTGAACTGTAAAGTGGACGCTGGTGATTTTTCTATATGACAGCTTCTTGTTTTTATAAAATTAATAATCTTTAGAATAGATTTGAATAAACATTTGTTGTTTTTCGGTTGTACATAGTGATAGATGACATGGTAATTTTTTTCCATACAGTTATTTAACGGGCATACAATAAAAAAGAAACTAAATTATTTTTTTCAATTCAAACATAATTTTTTTTCAATTTTCATTTACTGGACTATTGATTGAACGAATTCATAAAGCGCAGTAGAAAACCCGTTGCGTTGGTGTGTTGAGCGAACGAAGAAAGATCCGAAGCTTTATCGACCGCTAGCTCTTAAAATATGATTATCTTAGATATTTATATTTCAGGTAAATCCCAACTAATGTGCGAAGTTTTGAAGTCTGGACAGACTCCAGAATTGCACAATACCAGAGTATTTTGTCTTCTCCGCGGTCGATTTTATGCATGTTAAATGTAATCAGTAATTACTGGGGAGCTTTTAATCTCTTTCCATAACCTATCCATTACATGAGTTGAATAAGAAAAGACTGATTAAAGATTAAGAGTCTAGTTTCTCTGCCGGAATTGTATGGAGGCTGGGTAAAAGGCAACAAAGAACCGTTATCTAATTGCATCTAGAACCAATCCAGACGAGTCTTTGCACCGGCACGGAATGTGTTATTGTTCTCTCCCCGCATAAGGGAGAGTGTTATCTCAGTTACTTAGAGCACGTACGGTCAACCGCAAATCTACGTTAACATTACCACTATATACGGAGCCACGCTATAAAATATATTTCTTACAAAGCGAGACTTTCTTATACTGGTAATGTCACATCGTTGACTCTACTCCAAACGCCTCGCTTCTAATCCGAAGATAATCCCACCCGGAAAAATCCATTGTTCTAACCGTATTTACTTTTACTTATACATTTGCACTAGTTATCATTCCAAACACAGACTCCTATATCTTTGGAATATTCCGTTCGATAGCTCCACAGTACGTTGTTTAGTGGTAGTCAACGGAACGCTTATGAATTACTGCGCATGAGTTACGAAACAGGGCTTGAATGCTCACCAAGTCTCAATTAAGGCCCGCCTCGGGGCTCGGACACTGTTACCGACTCCACTGTCTCCAGTTCCAGTGTGAAATAGTGCTTTAGAAATTCCGGTGCCGGAACATTATTGTACTTGGGAACAGCGAACACTGTGCTTCTAAATCTGACTGAAATGTGTAATTTATTCATTATGGCGCTGCCGTAGTGGATTCTCGTGGGTACCGCTGCGATGTGAGTTGAATTTTTGGAGCGTTTCTCAGAATCTGATAATTGCATACATTTTTACATGTTTCTGTATTCTGTCAAATCTAAATCAGACAGAACTCTTAAGGAAAAATAATAATAGTAAAGACAACATTACTTTGGACTATTCCAATAAAATATATGTATGTTCATTACACTAACTTCTTGCAATGTACTCGCGTAAATGCAAGTTCATGTATCAACAAATCACTGATATGACCGTTATATTTCACGTCAACAAGACGTACATAATTTTTCAGTGAGAAAGCTTGCAACCTCCTCGAAGCGTCATATGGCCAGTTCTCTTTTTGGGGTTACGAGATGCATTTAATGTTTATTAATTTGACTGTTAAATTGGCCCAATGTGATTTTGTCATGGAATATGATTTTATTTTCTTATGATAATTAGTTGCTAGTTATATAATTTGCATTGTGTAAATGTGCCTTTTTTGGGAAATTGTTGGGGTAATCAATAGTTCTTTTTGGGTCCCAAAGTAAGTAAATATGTAAGTAATGCTCCTGTCGAGAAGTGAAGGATTTATTAAAAAATAAAAATAAAAAAGTGTTTAAGTTTATAACGCAACAGCTGCTGCTTTCCAAACTTTGTCTAGCTGGCTCAAATAATTTATTCCGAAGTCGGCTGAAAACTTAAATTCGCATCAAGTAAAACTAAGTAGGTGCCTTCTAATTTTACCGGCCTTACAGTTTACATTGCGGGTGAACTATGTGGAACTACGTTTTTTTATCCAATGGGAACTATAAACTATAACTTAAAACTAACCTTTTCCCGGGATAAAAAGTATACTTTTCTTTTGCCCTGCTTCAAATCACATTTCAGAGTTCAGAAGTTTTTGAGTTACGAAATATGTATTTGAAGGATCGGCAAAGCATTGATAGCACCTCCGGTGATGCCCGTAGGCGGCGGTAACCATTTGCCTTCAGCTGGGCCGTCAGCCTTTTTTTTATGGCAGAGGTGGCAAACGAGCAGACGGATCACCTGATGGTAAGCGATTACCGCCGCCCATAGACACCCGCAACACCAGAGGAGTCACAAGTGCATTGCCGGCCTTTGATATGGGAGTACGCTCTTTTCTTGAAGGTTTGAATGTCGTATCGGTCCGGAAATACCGCAGGCGACAATTCATTCCACATGCCTTCATATATAATAATAAAAAATATAAAAAATACGGACGGACATAAACTTACGGATTATTTCAGCAAGGATTATTATTCTCCTATCACAACGCAATGCATCTGACATTAAGCGTGCCAATTTGCGCGTCGCACTGATTCCTTATACTCAGTAGGAGTTGTACTCAATTAAAGTTGCGCGTCTCCCGGTGGCAGTTGTCACTTCATATCCTGTCTGTGGTTCCCTTGGGAGGCGTGCTGAGGGGCATAATGCAAATTAGTTGGCAAATTGTTACACGGTGGTAGCATTATTCATTTGTGAGTATGTTTGTGTAACTTTTGTTGCTATGAGAAGATTGAGATTTTTGCGCGTTTTCTAGGCTTAGAGGATTTGATAAGATGTTCTATAATTGCAAGTGTATATTAGAAATCGGCTTTCAACAGACTTGTTTGGTCCAAAGTGAGGTTTTCTACGTGAATAATTGACAACGTTGAACACGTTAAAAACCGACTTCAATCGTAACAACTACCTTTTTGCAATGATTTTTTAGATTTTATTGATTTTTTCAAAAAGCACTGAATCAATATTGATAAAATTTATATGGGACATCCTCTGAAGTATTCTCTACCAAACAAAAAAGAATCATCAAAATCAATCCATAACTGGCGGAGTAATCGCGTAACAAACATATAAAAAAAACAACATACATTAGAACCTCCTCCTTTTTTGAAGTCGATTAAAAATAATCCGTATTGGATTATGTGATTTCGGATAGTTTAGGAATTAGGTTGATTTCGTGAACATGTATGAATTGTCACAAAATAACGTACGATAATTATCGTAATCAACAAACTGACGATTTAGCTTTTACCTATAATGGTATATTCGTTTAAATTTTTCGCGCTTAAATGAGTGCTGAGTGGCCAGCTGCACTAAAGCTGATGGATGGTAAATTCAATAAATTTACTAGCAAAAGCGAATTCGCTCGCGCCGTAACTCAATTTTCACCGATATTTTGTCATTTTCACACATTGATTTTACTTCATCTCATCCTTCACTATCGTTATTTATTGTATGTAAAGGAGTCTTACAAGGAAAAGCTCTCAGAATTACTTGTACATTTTACAGCGTTCACAGTCTAAACACGAAATACACTGTCGTCGCCCTCGCCGCCCACATTTCTTAATCCCATTTTATATTCTTCCATCAATCTTCCTGTTACGTTAATGTTTTCATTAGAATCTCGGAGGAAGCTAGGTTAATTTAATTGACGATTTGCGCCATTTGCATTTTGTCCCTAAAAAGAACTTTAAAAATGTCTTCCAATTTCAGTGCTTAATGTCCTTTCGGCTGGCAACGTAATTGTTATTACTTGTGACGTCTCCGTTTATGTCTGATTTGTGCGTGGTTTGAATGGCTGTACTTTATCCCTCTTTGGGGGTTTCTTTGTCATCTTCGAGTCGTCTCATTAGGGGAGGGAGTCGCATTATATCGACGACGCCCCTCGTTAATAATTAATCGTTATTAAAAACATTATTAATTGCTTCCATGCTAACTGTAACGTCTTTCGAATAATTAATTTACTGCTTACTTTCAGCATTAGAATTATTGTAACTGTCATATCATACTTGAGAGATATGATCTTCCTATCTTCCTATTGAATGCAATGTAGCAGCCTGAATTTAAAATAACCTTACTATTTTCTTTATTCAATATGAACTGGAAGTATTTGTGAATGTGGAACAAACGTAGGAGGTATATTTGGTAAAGAAACAAAATAAATAAACACACAGCGACAGCGGTGTCTCTTAGGAATGAACAAGAACGATCGTTGCCAAAAAATACTTGAAATGAAAATATTCGGTATCATTTTATAGGAATGCATAAATTTTATCCGTTAAGTCCTGTCGTATAAATTATTGGGTCCATTGGTCATGAAAGATTATAAGATTATAACGTACCGTTAGCTATGAGGATTAAAACGAAAACCGACTCTTTTTACATTTTATTATAAAAATTGATTAGTACTTGGCTTAAAGTTATAAAAATTTCGACTTTTAAGACTGAACTCTATGTTCTCCATTCTTAGTATTATCTTTATATGGTACTACTGTAAGTATTACAGACCTACTATAAATATTAACATCCATTTGATACCTGTTTGAAAATAAGGACTGAAATTTTTAACAAGTCATATTTAAACAAGGGTTTAGCCGTTATACTTGGGTCAAAATAAGGTCATTATCTTATATTCTGAAGTGTCATAATGTGTCTATACAAAAGAATAAAGCTGAAAAATTAAGCTGATTTCATGGAATTGTACTTATTATGTTTTCCTGTTTATTGAAATTGGCCGCCGTTTATATCTTGAAAAAAATTACAGTAGGATAAGAAAGTAAGTTACATATGTAGAAAAAAAAGATTTAAAAGAATGCTTACCTAAAACATCTATGTACTTAAACTAAAAAAAACATTTTATAAACATAAATATCCAGGACAAATCATCTTGCCTCATACTGGGATTCTTTGTATTATGGTAACCAGAGTCTTATATACATTCATATTACATATAGATACGTTTAAATATGTATTTATGCAGATAGATAAAACACATCCAGAATCAGAATCAGAATAGTTTATTTGCAAGAATACTTATATCATAATTACAGGTCTTATTAAAATGTTATGCCAGTAAACATATCCAGTCATAAAAGACATGCAAATACAGTAAGTAACTTAAGTAATTCAGTACATAATTCATTAAAATAATCTAAAATGTCATATTAGGGTAATTACATTGATTTAAATTATATTAAATAGCAAATTATTGTATAATATTTTCATATTCCATAAATGTCAAACGTCCGTGTTACACCCACTCCTCTGAAGGTTGGAGACTCTACACTCGAAGTTGTTGACGAATATGTATACCTGGGACAAACAGTCCAGTTAGGTAGGTCCAACTTCGAGAAAGAGATCAATCGTCGAATCCAACTCGGCTGGGCAGCGTTCGGGAAGCTTCGCAATATCTTTACGTCCAAAATACCGCAGTCCCTCAATACTAAAGTCTTTGACCAGTGTGTGTTGCCAGTGATGACATATGGATCCGAGACATGGTCGCTTACTATGGGCCTTATAAGAAGGCTCAAAGTCACCCAAAGGGCGATGGAGCGTGCTATGCTTGGTGTTTCCCTACGTGATCGAATCAGAAATGAGGAGATACGTAGGAGAACTAAAGTTACCGACATAGCTCTCAGAATCGCTAGACTTAAGTGGCAGTGGGCAGGGCACATAGCTCGTAGAACAGATGGCCGTTGGGGCAGTAAAGTTCTCGAATGGCGACCGCGCACCGGAAGGCGCAGTGTGGGCAGGCCCCCGACTCGGTGGACCGACGACCTGGTAAAGGTTGCAGGAAGCCGCTGGATGCGAGCCGCACAGGACCGGTCGGTGTGGAAATTCTTGGGGGAGGCCTTTGTCCAGCAGTGGACGTCTTTCGGCTGATAGATAGACAGATAGATTCCATAAATCCCTAATACTATAGAAGCAGTAATTCAATAACCATTTTGTTAATTTTGTTTTAAATTCTCTTCCTTGTGATTCTTTTATGTCGTTGGGTAGCTTATTATATAGGGTGTAACAGAAGTGTGACAATACTTCAAGGTTGGCTTTTACCCATCAAACTTAACAACTTTTGTTCTACAACTTTGTTGAAATCGCAATTTTTTTTTTGGACTTTTCATACAAATCGATCAGCTGGCGAACCAAGTTTGTATGAAAAGTCAAAAAAATCAGACACAAAGCAGACAGATCTGCTCATCACAGAAATGTTTAAGTTTTGAAATAAAAACTGATAGTTAATTTTTACATGACTTGCAACTTAAACCTTTCTCTTCTATTCCAGCAACAAAAGACGAGCCGGACTCGGACAGCACAGAGTGCCGAGGGCGGCAGCAGAACGGCGGCGGTCGCGGCAAGCTGGCCTACAACGGCTACTCCGAGGAGTGTCTCGACCGGCTCGAGCCGAACGGGAATATTCCGCACGATAAGGACTCACATTACGGTGAGTGTACAACTTTAGAGCAAAGAGATCATTAGCCATAGACGCAAATGTTGTTTGTCTATAGTAAGCGAAAACGATGTAATGGTAATTCTACAACGGCTACTCCCAACTAACCGGGACATCAAACCGAACGGCAATATTTCGCACGATAAGAATTTACATTATGGTAAGAGTCAGTTGGTAGTTAAAGTTGAAAATGTTAGGAGTGACATGAATACGGTGGTAGCATTTTATCTTACAATGGTTTTTTTTTTTTGAACAATTAACAATATTTATACAGAATTATATTTCGTGAAAAGCTACTGTGTCGCAAGTGATTTACGCCCATCTCCCGATTAGGGGTAGGTTTAAAATTGCGTGGACCCAAGCAGTATTAATTCTAATGTAAAAATTACTTTGAGTAAAATTTATCTGTCTATTTGTTAAACTTGCAACTGGCCACGGCTACGACCTGGCTCTGTAGTCATACTGACTGTCTAATACTACGCTCTAATATTTACCTTATTTGAACTAAGTGCTTCTCTCACGTGGTTTGTATACCTATGCCGTTTCGATAACAGAATTCAGACACCTAGTTTACGCGTGTCACGCACGAGTATATTTCCATTCTACGTATTACCTTTGTGCGACGCTAAGAAATGGTGAGCTCTCGCTTCACAATTAAAAAACACGTAGGTGGTACCCTAATCTTATTTTGGCTCGCCTATTATTTTAATTGCAATTCCATCTGAACTCTTGACTAAAATTATGTATCGCGAACACTGGTTCTCCACAATTATCTATGAAAATTAGCTACTACACCTAAAAAGTCTGCGGGAACTTGGTGTGATGTCAGCTTTAATTCCAGCTAATGCGAGTGTACGTTCATCCAACTGCACTTTCCGTCATAAGCCGAAGTGTGTCACTTGTTTCGCTTGTGTAGTCTGAACTAGGGCTCTTGCAGTGTGGCGCGCAAGAGCATAATTGAGTTAATCATTGTACCAGACAAAGCGTTGATGTACTGATTACTGTTTTATGTCTCTGCTCTGTCATCCGAGTACGCTGTTTTAATGAAGTTATGCTTTGTTCGTTGTACCATGGAAATGGAAAACAAATGTTTGTCAAAGTTATTTTAGTCCTATAATAATAACTAGATTATTTAAAATTCATTACCAAATTCGTGGCCATGTCATGTGCGTTACGTCGTAGACATTTTCCCTTTTTCTACGCTGTAATGCAAACTAATAATAAAAAAAATGGTATACCAGTTTGCAAAAAGAAAATTTGGGATTTCCTCACAAACTTGGCTCACAAACTGATCGATTTGTATAAATAAAAGGTCCAAAAAAATTTGTGCAATTTAGGTTTCTACCAACTTAATAGGTACTCCGTTCTTTTGCCTCGGTTTGCGAGTTTATAATATGTACATATTTGCTTTAGAATGTCTAGTGAGTGCTAGCTAACCTTATTTGAAATTATACGCCTGAACAATTTTAATAACCACATAACCAGGTTCTGAAAGGTGAAGGTTCCTCTTATATAACGCTGTATTTTATACTTTATCTCTATAATATCATGTCTTCATTTATATGAGCTATCACCGAACGTAGCATGACGTTTATAGGTCATACATCGTATCCTTCAGCACGCGAACATCGGGCAATGATTAACACATAGCACTGATGATGTGTAATTTGTTACTAATTTGTATTTACAAGCCGAAGGTTCATTCTGTGAAGCTTAGTGATGTTTCTTGGTAATTAATTACTGTTATTCTACGGTGCTTTATATTTATAAATCTCATATCATCTCATCTCACTAATATTATAAATGCGAAAGTACGGATGTTTGTCAGTTTGTTTGTTCCGCTTTCACGCCGAAACTACTGAACGGATTTGGATGAAATTTGGTAGGTAGATAGATGAAGCACTCGGCTAACACATAGGATACTTTTTATCCTGGAAAACTTTAGGGTTCCCGTAGGAATGCTTAAAAACTCAAAATTTCCCCTTCGTCACTAGATCTTAACATTTTCTTTCAATTCTGAAGTCCACGCGGACGAAATCGCGGGCGAAAGCTAGTAATATATATTATCTGTTAAAGAATAAGACTGAAAACGGAATTGGTTTTTAAAATCTCAGTTTACACCCCTGCTGGTTATCATACTTGCCCGTAAACCGAGCCTACTTAAGTACTACCGACTACTCCTGTTCCCGCATACGTTATTAGCCAACGGTAAGTTCATTGTTCCACACCGAAATCCCACCGCTCTTAAAATCTTCTATAAAACTGGGGCATTTATTATCTCGACGTAAAAACAACTTTGTAATAACGAAATTAAGTGACTTTCCTATTTTTCGTGAAAATATTTTTAGCAGCAAATTTTTTTTTCTTCGCCGAAATAACTTTGAGCTGATATAAATTATAATAACGTCGCTGAAAGTATAGGTTTGTCGACCTTATATATTACTTCGATTACGAACGAGACCGCTGACTGATAACATTGATTAAAATTGGTTTTTATCGATTCCTGTCCCAGTGGCATGGCGACGAGTCACGTGTACGGCGCTAAAAAAATGAATTTGTCTACTCATTACTATTACGAGATGTTCCGTTTTTTTTCGAATTGACTATAGGTCGCTTGGAAAAGTCGTATAATACAGGGTGACTCAGCAAACTTTTTAAATTTAAAATAAGAATAAGTTCGCGGGCTCCGGGGCTAGCGAGGAGCGGGTTGTAGCGTTCGAAAGCTGACCGTTTGGAAATTTTTATTTGGCGCCATGTCGTGGTCGGGAGCGCATCGTGCGTACGCAGTGGAGGCTTACTTTAGCAACGGACATTCATACACACTTGCACGGCGCAAATTTTGTAATCACTACAATATTCGATATTTGAGAGATGCACCAAGTGTCCAATTAATAAAGACGTGAGTGGAAAGGTTTCGGCTAACGGGCTCAGCAATAAACAAAACGAATCGGCGTCGAAACAGACCTGTGCGTTCAGCTGAAAACATTAACCGCGTCGCCGCTGCAGTCGCAGCTCAGCCTCGACGTTCGGTAAGAAAACAGGCCGTGTCATTAAATATTCACCGGTCAAGTCTTCAACGCATATTGGCACTAGACTTAAAGCTGCATCTATACAAGATCCAAGTTACACAAAAAATCAAGCCTGAAGATTACGCTAAGCGTAAAACTTATGCCGAACAAATTTTGGAAACTTTCCCGCAGCAAAATGACTTAGACGATGTTTATTTCAGTGATGAGGCTCACTTTCACCTTGAAGGTTATGTAAACCGCCAAAATTCTCGTTACTGGGCTCCCGCTAACCCAAATCAAAAGCATCAAAAGATGTTACATAGTCCAAAAGTGACTGTATGGTGTGCGATTTCTGCAAAAGAAATCATTGGCCCTTTCTTTTTTCAAAACCATCGTGGCACTACTGTTACAGTGACGAGTGAGCGCTATACCGATATGATAAACAACTTTTTTATGCCAGAACTAAGACAGGGTATCAGTAACTATCCAGAAGTGTGGTTTCAACAAGATGGGGCCACAGCGCACACTGCCAGTATCTCAATGAATACAGTCAGAGGATTATTTCCTGGGAAAATCATCAGCAGATTTGGAGACATACCCTGGCCGCCAAGATCACCCGATCTTACTCCTTGCGACTTCTTCTTGTGGGGATACCTTAAAAGTAAAGTTTTTACCGACCCGCTTGCGACTCTTGACGATTTAAAAGCAAAAATAACCGAAGAAGTGAACAGTATCCCCAACGAGATACTGCAGCGTGCGATAGGAAATACACGTGTCCGACTCGAAGAGTGTGTACGACGAGAAGGAAAGCATCTTGATGATGTTATTTTTCACAAATAAATTCCCATTCAATGCACTTTCTTTTAATGTTATTAAAAATTTCCATAAGTACACCTGATATTTTTATTTTATTTTTTAAAGTTTAAAATTTGGACTGAGTCACATGATACAGATCATGAATAGAAGTCACGGTAAAAAAAAAGGTATTTTAGGAGAACCCTTAATTAATACCCGTTTAATTTGGGGTTTCTACTCATACTGAACAACTTATGTTCTACGACTTTGCTGAAATCTAAAAAAAAATTATATTCCCATTCAAATTGATCTGCGTTTGGCCAGTTTTCTATGGGGTTAAAATGTTTTTACTATTTCAGTAAAGTTGTGAACAAACTTGTTCAGTGCTCTGAGAACAACCCTCAGTTAACGGATGCTATATACCTATGTATTTCGTTTTGTTCTATCAAACGTTGAACTAGTGAAAGATACTACCAAATCTTCAAAGTTTTCCCGCGTAGGGCGCGACAAAACCTTTGCCTATTGTGTTAGCTTTTCTAGGTAATGTCGAATTGATGATACTCACCAGTCCTTAACGCACCGGTGGTCTAGCTTTATTTCAACGCGTGAATGACTTTCCCACCATTTTGTGAAAATATTTTTGGTACTCGTATAAAACTCAGATTTCAGCTTGTAATTTTCGAACTCGTATATGGCCCTTACGGTTTGTTGACATTTCCAAGCCAAGTTGATACGCTCGGTACGTGTCGCAACTGGTGTTTTGACATGTGTAAGTAAACTATAGCGAGGAAACGAATAAATATTTATGATCAATCAGCGTCCGCGCACGCATGGGGGTGATTGGAGGGTTGAGCGCTCAGTCAAACGTAAAAAAAGCGGCCAAGTGCGAGTCGGACTCGCCCATGAAGGGTTCCGTAGCAGCAAGTAACATAATATAAAAGTTCTTGTAGTTCGTTGTAGGTAAATTGCGGTTTACGATTTATGACGTATTAAAAAAAACTACTTACTAGATCTCATTCAAATCAATTTTCGGTGGAAGTTTGCATAGTAATGTACATCATATATTTTTTTTAGTTTAATCATTCTCTTATTTTAGAAGTTACAGGGGGGGGACACACACATTTTACCACTTTGGAAGTGTCTCTCGCGCAAACTATTCAGTTTAGAAAAAAATGATATTAGAAACCTCAATATCATTTTTGAAGACCTATAGATGGGTTTGGGTTTGATGAAAAAAATATATTTTGATTTTCAGTTCTAAGTATGGGGAACCCCCAAAATTTATTGTTTTTTTTTATTTTTGTGTGAAAATCTTAATGCGGTTCACAGAATACATCTACTTACCAAGTTTCAACAGTATAGTTCTTATAGTTTCGGAAAAAAGTGGCTGTGACATACGGACGGACAGACAAACAGACATGACGAATCCATAAGGGTTCCGTTTTTTGCCATTTGGCTACGGAACCCTAAAAAGACATCTCATTTGAAGCTGTCAAAGAACAGTTGGTTTCACATTTGGAGGTTAAAGTGCGCGTGAATACGTCTTATGATGTTCTGATATTCTTTTTTGCTTATCCACTAAAATAGCGAAAACCATTTCAATTGAAACCTTACACACTGGGTGATCAACGATAAGGGATTCTTTCTATTGTATATTAATTATAGAAGAATTGCTTATGGGTAATGAATTTGTGATAATAAAATATGAATGAAAAAGTGAACTGACTTAGGCCTAGGACGTACTTCGAAATAATTGTTGGCAAATCACAATACGAAATATAACCTAACTATATATTTTTTTAAATAACCCGATTTCATTAAAATGTATCTTAGGTCACTCTCGGGATCAAGACGAAGCTAACGACACCTCTCAAGCTAAAATCCATCAAGCCGTCAGCTACAGAGCGTGCCAAAGAAATATACGTACATACATACACTCGAAAAACATAACCCTCCTTCTGGCCCGGCGGGTAAAAAGTGATTGATTTAAAAATATGTACTTATCATAATGAAAACCGTACTTCTTTAAAAGCCGGACTAAAAATAAATAGCGCAAACAAAATTCTTGCTAATAATAAAACATCTATTGTCACATTATTTTCTCCTTATGAGAAACAGTCTGTCTTTCTAAGAAGACGCGATTCCTTCATTAACGTTCAGTTACAAGCTGTATACAATTTTATTGCCAGGCACTATAGCTTTAAATAGAAACAAATACAAACAGACAGTCTCTTCTACGCTTCTTAAGTAATACAATCTTCAAGATATTCTAACGTAATCAGTTGGTGTTTTTTGTGTTCCGACATAGAGCAAATGTTGTACGGAGGGTTAAATTTAAAAGATTTATCAGTGGTTCTTGGGATCTCACAATTACATAATTGTTCCACAATGTAGGATCAAGGGAAGATAAAATTATGTAATATTTGATTTTAAAAAGTTGAAAAAAAATTATATCATTAAACTAATTACAAAACACATCATAATACTATTACCTAATACTCGTATAGGGAGAAATTTAAATCTTGCACCTTAATTTAAAGACAGACTCTAAGGAAATTGATCAATTTTTGCTTTAAGACTTCATTAAAATGGCAATATTTTGTTTGTACTTTTCACAAAAATCGATCACCTGTATTTCAGTTTGTTTGTTTTTTTATTTATTTCATTACTAGTGATCGGAAATTCGGATGCAATTATACCTAAAATTGAGGAGCTAGCATAATATTCAATATCATAATTTTCAATAATATCAACATTCACTACAATCAGCTCATTACAATTAAGAACCCCAACGCTTTTTATGATCCCGGTATCCTGATAATTTTTTCTATGAAAATCTATACATTTATTGGGAAAGGCATATCCATACTATTCTTTCTAAAAACGAAGTTGCATCCGAATTTCCGATCACTGTTCATTACATTCATGGTACAAAAGTTGTTCAGTGCCCTTAGTGGAGTCTGTTCTTAAAGTTTGGTTTACGATTTCATTTTCATACTGATTGCAAGTAGTGTGTCAAAAAGTTACCCTTTCCCACCCTCGGGGAAATCTTATAAACCCATTAATATAAACAAGAACGCAGTGGCTGCTATTTGCTTTATTCTCGGACATCGCGCTGTCCACACGAGTTTTGACTATTCCCTCCGTTTCTCTTCTATACCTGTTTATTTTAGCTTAGAATGAGCTTGGAAATGTGTTTTGTTTTTTATTTATGCTTGTTTTGTTGGCGACAGACGAGATATGGATGTTGTTTTTAGTGAAAATAGGAAACTCGAGATGGTGTTTGGTGTAATATATTTAGTTTGCCCATTTGAAATGTTTTAAAATATACCTCTAGTTTATAAGTACTAGAAATGCTAGTGATATCTTTATGTTGAACCAAAATGACACATTGTAGTTAGTAGTTAGTTTACCAGTACGTTGTTCCCGTAGATTTTTCCTACGTGTATTATGCTATAGCATAAACAAGATAAGATCTATTATTGCATTTAATATACATACTCGTACATGCATCCAGTTGCCGTTCTTCTAGAGCAGTGTTTTTCAACCTTCTTGAATATCCGCCCCCTTACAAGTTAAAATAATCTCGTTTTTAATTTTCTGTCTTATGGGATCTATGTATATCGATTTAAAATTCAAGTCCGCCTCCAGAAATGGAATTTTTATATTGTAGTGTACCTAAAAACACTTGCCTTTTTCTTTTACCCGCGACCCCTTGAGAAAGGCTTTGTGATCCACAGGTTGAAAATCATTATTTCTACTCGATAAAATCGACATCAAGACAATTGTTTGGACCCCAAATTTGTTTAACTGGGTCACATAACACCCCCTGAAGGGAATTCTCCACGAACAGGGAATTTCAAGAGAAACTTAAAAATATGAAACATAGACAAAAAATGTGTATAAGGTTTATACAGGGTGTAAGGGACAGGTTTCCGAAAACTTTAAGGGCTTGCTCAGTAGACGAAACTGAACAACTTTCCACTAGATTTTTTTTCAGGAATCGAAAAAAAAATCGGCTTCCCCATACAAAATTATAAACTTGATTGGACAGTTTGTATGGAGAAGCCGATTTTTTTTTTCGTTTCCTGAAAAAACTTCTTGTGGAAAAGTTTTCGAAAACCTGTCCCTTACACCCTGTATATACATATCCCTTAGTAACCCCAGACGCAAGAGTGATGTTACCAGCTCAAGATTTTTACTTTGTTAAATAGATTTGTACATTTTTCATACAATTAGATATCGTCCCTTCTGACAAGGCTAACAAAGCTTAACTTTTTTCCTATTACAGAATGTTTTATGTATTTCCCTTTGTTATTCGAAAATACCCACCGACAACACTCAGTACTTACGAAACTATTTATATATACAAAAGCTCTATGTATAATGAGTTTCACAAATTGTTCCATTCCAAAACAAATAAAGTGTCCAAATGTCCATTAACTTTACTCACCTCGGGGTGCGGCGAATGTCGACCGACAGCGACAGACTTTACAGGCCAATAAACATTTTTATTCGGCGAGTTATGAAAAATGACACGCATAAAACCCAATGCACGTATAGGTTATAAGGATTAGATAGGCGCAGTGGACCGAATATAAAAGGCTGTATCGTAAAATACGTACTGCGACCGCCCGCGGCCTCGTCTGTGATCATTGAGGGGAACTGTTACATTTTATACGCGTTAGGGATAATCCTATGAACAGTTCCGAGTTGCGGTCAACCCTTTATACGTAGAAATTAATTTCGCAATACATTGAAAGGTTATCGATGACTGCTCTCGTTTGGGTCTTTATCAAATGAGGTGCAAAAAGTGAAATAATTTGCAGTGGGTTCGACGGGCTGTTACACCCGAAGCACAAAACACATAGATACAGAAGGTCCGCTCAATGCGCTCACAGAAATCCTAAGCATATACTTGCTTATGGACGTATACGGTCGTTGTAGGCAGTATCACGCACTGTGCGATCGTGACCTTGCCTCGAACGACCGTATTTCTATAAGCATGTATATGCTTACGATTTTAGTGCTTTGTATCGAGCGGACCTTCTGTGTCTATTTTGTGCCCGAAGCCTGTACGGCGAGTAATTCGCAAGCTCTCTTCTACTTGATTGTACCGGTACTGGCTAGCCTAACTTACCTCCAGTTACTAATACCTTCAGTAAATATAGGGTACGCACTGTCTGTTTTGTACGTAACGTAGCTAGCACGAGGCCCTAAATGGGAGTAATAGGGATCGGGTATTGCGTTATGATACGGGCTTCAGCGAATTATGCAGATTTTATGGGCTATATCTAAATGTAAGTGAAACTTAATTCAGCTTATGTTTTGCATACATTTGCGTTCGTGGTTGTGTTTTGAGTTTGGAATTGTTGTGGATGGGCCCATTGTTACAATAGCATTCGTTATTGTTTCGTGTGCAGTGTTATATATCTTGAAAAGCTTTTATTTATAACATAAGGTAAGTGACCCAAATAAGGCCTACCTTATTTTTATCTTGACGTAATTACTAGGTTTTTAAGAAAAACTCACTCATCTTTCGAAATATTAATCGAGAAAAGGATACGGGTGCCTCCGCCCGCCTTATTTTGCTTCGCACAACGACTTGGCGGAGCCACTACCGTGGCTCCAGATCTTTATTTATTAAACTTTAAAATAAATGTAGTTGAAACGATAAAAAAAACAAAAAACAGACTTCTGTGAATCAAAATAGTCAAAAAGTCCTTTAGGCCTTATTGGGAAACCCATGTAGCAATAAGGCCTTTCACACTAAAAGAAAGAAAAAACAATCATTAAACTTTAGTTGCTAAAACATATCAACGTAATATTATTTAAATTTAGTAAGATTCTTTAGTAATCATATTTGGACGTTATAATCAGTCTTGATAATCAACATATTATCCTTCCTTTCTTCATTTCCTTCAAGCAATCTCCTGCATAGCAAAATTTTTTATCAGCAGGGGTTAAGCCAACACACAGTCATGATACCTACCAGATATTGCAAGCAAGGCATTGCCGCATGTCATCCATTCGATATTATTTGCACTTATATTATTCGGATAGGCCTTATTTGGATCTGTCGTATGTGTAAGAAAAAAAAATATTACAGAAAATACATTGAAAAAATGGCGTATAAATGCTTATGTAGGGGTTACTAAACTTTTAAACTAAACAACACACAAAAAAAATGTGGCCATCCGTGCAAAAATATCAAAATACTTACATCATTACCTGTAGAAATTTTATAAAACAGGCGTACACTCCGCTTCCCGACTGTTTTCGACTAAATGTTCCGACATACTCGTGGTAAGCGGCGCTCGCTATTCTTGTATGTGTCAGATACATCCTTAGGCACACCACTGAAAACTTTCGCGGTTATTTGAAATGTCTAAGCGGGAAATTTGAAACCTAGGCCTTATTGGGGTATAGGCCTTATTTGGGTATCTTACCTTACATCAAAAAGCGTCTGTATACGTGACCGCGGGAGATGCTAAGGGCAACACTAATCTATCCCTCCTTGTATGGTTAAATTATTTCACATGATAACGCGAATAGTGCATACAATACATGAATAGAAAATAAACTTAACAAAACATTAAACAAATATAGCAAAGGCGTACTTATACGCTTTAGTCATGAGATGGTAAAAATAAAAATAGATAGGTATAAATATAATAATTTCATAACTTTGTACCGCTTACGTACTATTGTGTGTGCTATCTTCCCAATCTTATCTGAACTAATTTTGGAAAATATTGCATGTAACACTCATGTGTTATCGTAAGTAGCTCTCTAAATTAAAGAGTAACGTGATTTATCAATATTTTTAAAATAAGAGCAACATTCATTGCAGGGAACGATTCCGATATTACGTGTGGCTGTGAAACGCACTTTATGCACTTGTAAGCATATTTTATCGTGATTATTCTGGTTGGTGATGGTATTTTTTTTTATTATTTTATTATCTCCTTCGATATAACAGAATCCAGAAACTCTGAAACTCAGACATTGATCACAATCAATATTTAACATCAATCATATTTTGTAATATCGTTAGGCCTATTAAAATTTACCGGCACTTACTGCTAATCGTTATCGATGACATTATCCGAGGCTCCCGGGTATTGCTAGGACATTAATGAGGCGAGGGTGGAATTCTGCACCTCGCAGTTTGTGGGTCATATCCTCGCCCCTTGTCCGAACAAAGATAGAGAGGGGAAAAGTAAAATTGTTTAAGGAAGTTTGAAGCACAGTTAAAGTTTTATTTAAATATAGACTTAAAATTTTCTATCTTTATAACTTAAAAGTAGACAGAGGTCCCTAAATAACCTAACCTACCTAAGATACGATAAGCATATTGAAGTAACTGTCTTGAGCACTACGAGTACAAAATTCTAATACTGCACATCGAAGTTAGTGTCCTCACCCCTTGGCCCTGATCAAAGAGACTATTTGGTCTAATAGAATAAACTTTTTTCAGTATCTCAGTTAACGAGACCCACACCTATTTAGTTACAAACTTATATTTTCGTTTCCATTCTAATCTTGAGCTAATAAAATATACTGCCGAACTGTCCTATACTATATTCTTTCACTATAATAATTAAGAATCACCCCTGAAACAGGGACGTACCAAACGTTTTTACACTCACTCTATAATCCTTGTTCACGCATGCCCCAGTGACCTATATCCGACTCACACTACACGTGACACGCTGTCACGAGAATTTGACATTAATTGTTTAAGCCGTTGTTGACTCTTGAATTTGGGGATGTTTGAGTTTGACAGCGAATGGGTACCATCTGGAGAGGTTTCAGTATAGGCTCAGGATGCTAGGATCCACTTTGTCATTTGTTCAAATACAGCATTGCCTTGGGCATTGACGTCCATAATATTATTTATGGGTTCCATATCATAAAATCAGAACTTCATCGTACAGCAAGTTTTTAAACACTATAATACTAATACTAAACGAAATACTAATATTACGAATAAAATAACAAAGTTTAAAATACCAAATGTTTTATTTAGCAAAATTTAATTTTAAAATAATTTTCGGAAGTATTTTTTTCATAAACATTCAGTACAAACTTTCTGTACCTTTTATACCTATATTCGTCAGTTCAGTTCAATTCAATATGCTTTATTGTAGTAAATAACACATTCGTCGTATCTGTACAGTTAAGTGTAAAATACACTCTTTCTACTCGTTCATATCATTATCATAGTAAGTAGCCTAGTGTACCTAAGTATTATAATCAATGCTCTAATCAAATGCTCATTCTTCCCAAATGTAAGTTCCCCAGTGGTGTCAGCGCAGGTGGGCCACACAAGAACTGCGCCTGCGTTGCATAAACACGGTCTTTGCAGATATCGGAATATTATGGAGATTTTATCGCTGCGACGCGATGGTCTAAATTTATAACTATTATGATTTAGGTCCATAGCTCCATTATACTTTGAGATGATTAGTGCAGCTGTACTGTTCTCTCGTAGTTCAAGTTAAATTTGATTTTGACTCGCAACAAATCTTATATATGTGGGGGAGGGTCTTTTGTGAAGAAAAATCGTCACATATATTTTATCGTTATCGGAATTCGTCATAAAACCTATTAGAGCTGAAATTGTGTGCGCTTATCATATATTTCATTTTCGCTTCGTTCATTTAAGCAATATGTGACAAATTGTTACAATATCACTCACAGGATTTTATTTCCACAACACAATTTCAACGGAATCTCGCTGATCAGTGAAAAACAGACATGTGTGCGTGCAAAACCGTTCAAATTGAAAATGAAACAGCTCTAGTGTGACAGCTGCAGATACTGAAAAGTGTTCCGAATATCCTCAGTGAATTTTTATATGTGGTAATATTTAGTATTCTTTGCTGCCATATAGCAAATTATATTTGTTATAGCAATTCTCACTCATTGAACGTAATTACTGTCTCATACCTTTCCAAATTTAAGCATTTCTGATTTGCCGTATAAAATAAAATAAAACTTTACTGTCTCATGTTAGTACTTGTCAAAATCCTCAAAGAATATTTGTCTTGTATATGAAATCTTAATAAAAACTTATCTGATAGACATCTTCATGCAATACTTTCAAATTGAATTTGAAACACCTTATCGCTAACGTCTCAGCACTTTTCCGTATCTTCAGTGCGTTATGATCGATTGTGCCCGTAATCGATTTGTTCATAGCTGTTCCCGCCGCTGCTGAAGAATGATTTATTCGCTCCGTGTTTACGTCATTCGCGTCGATATCGCGCCTCTTTGTGGAGCTAAAGTGTTCCAGGTAGGGATGGGATACAGTAACAGACTCAAACTTTTCGGTTTCGATTTCTCTGTAGCTGTTCCCAACTGTGCGAGTATCCATTGATCGACTGAATCCATTTATTATACGCAACAATGGCACGTGTGTTTACCTAGGCATATCGTAGTATTTCAAAAGTAAATACCAAAACAGTAAATTCCCGAATATCGTAATTTCTTAAAACAAACTTTGACGGCTAAGTTAAAATTTACCTCGATTTAACACCGGTATATTCGAAACTTAAATTCCATGAGTCTCGAATATCATTTGTTTTGTTTACGTGCAACAAATTGAATTCCTTTCACGCGTCTGCGCCCAACAGTCACTAATCTGACCACAGACTTTAGGGTCTGACGTAGATTTGAAGTTGTATACGAAAGTAATACATCACTATTGTATAAGAGCCTCGTCAAATTTCCGTTGTGGGAACATGGAGGCTTTGAGAAAAATAGGTCCATTCCAAAGTCTATTCGCTGCCGCATTTTTTACTTCGTGAATTAATTTGCTTGCTAAGTGCTCGTTGGAGGGAAATTGGGGCAGTAATATTCAGACTGTCAGGATGATGCTTTCAATAAAAATTGTTTGTGTTTGTGAGTGCTTTGATGTTTTTATTTTAAAGAACAGCTTCGGAGAAGGAGACAGCTTATACTTAAAAAAATGTTTTTCTTTCGAAATATGTCTTTATGTCAATTTGAAATATACTTTGAAAGAATGATAGCATGTTAATGAAGAACATGAAAGAGGACAATACAATTCAGTTATGCGGCCTTAAAAACTCATCTGCTTTACAAAATTTCTGAAAAATCTATGCTTATTGTATAATGTTGTAATGATAAACTTTTTAGTGGATTATAACATAAATATTAATAATGCTCTCCTCATTCCAGAATGGAGCGGCGGAGGCAACGGCGAGTATCGGGTTCGGAGACAACTATCAGTGTCATCTGACTCCAAGCTACTTGACGAGGGAGCGAGAGAAGACGCCAGAGTGGTGATGAGGCCGAAACGGCCGCCACGGCCCAAGTCGGAGGCCTTCCTAGGGCCGCACGACCACGCGGACCGCCGCCGCACGAAGCGGTTTAGTGCCTTTGGGGTAAGTTGGATCTACAGTATACAGTATTACTGCATCTACGTTCAAGCTGGTTATGAAAGTCGACAGGAAAAGCAAAAGCTTTGATGTGGTCCAAGCGGCTACCTCGGCTCGAGTAAGAAGTCTTCCTAACGCTACTATCTCACAAAGTTTAGTTCATAAAGGTAGATTTAACCCTGTTCAAAAGTTGGTATCTTAGACCTCTCAAGTTGACCTCAAAATCTTAGGAGATCTATGTTATCTAAGTCTAAAAGGCTACAAAGTTACATCCAAAGCAGTCACCGCTTTGTAAGGTCAAGGACTTCTAGAGCTTTATCGTAGCGCAAAGTGGTTTGCTCCTTTGGGTTTAGTTTGCCCTTTCTGTAACTTTGTCAGGGCAAACATTACCATAACACAACCTCAAAACGGAACCAATTTTCTTTGTGTTTGTTTTTGTTATATTATATTTTCTTATGATGCAATAAAGTATATTGATTGATTGATTGATTGATTAATAATTTACTAGTATGTTGTACAAGTCGCTCTATCTGTCATAATTGTTGGTTCGTATTATAAATAAATGGATGATCATGTAGCAGGAAGTAGGTAATTGTAAGAGGAAGTGAATCTTAACGAGTTTCTTAGAGGGAAAAAAACCTGACTGTTATTTATTAAACATTGTATGCTGCAAAACTTTAAAACTTCCATTTTATCGTTAAAAAGTTTTCAATTGAATTAAACTTCGTAAGATTAACGGTGAAAGATAATAAAACTCTTAAAAAAACAACAAGAAGGCTTTGTAACCTAAGCTGCAGGAAGAACAAGATATTTATTGAGAACTTTTAAGTATTATCTTTTTTACCTTCAGCTTTCTTTTGAAAATAAAGTTTAATCATAAATTATTTTGTGGAAAACAATGCAAGACGCACATAAGCACCACCAGTAATAATGGAATATTCGTTGAGCGCCCCATTGAAGGTTTATGGTTTCATTTCACTTGGTATAGCGCAAAGAGGGTTCGGAGAGATTTTGTCTTTCGATAAGAATATTTTTTTCATTGACGATAGAAGAAACTATCTACGTTCTAAACTACGTTATTTTTATCGTACCTAGTTTCTATGTTTTACTATTGTCCTAATGATCGTTTATTATGTCTGTAAACGGATTCGCTAAAGCTATGTAGATATTGTATTAAATTTTTTTTACCTCACTGAAATCTATAAATAGACAGTAGAATGTTTTTCCAGATTCTTTTTTGGTCAAAGTCATGTTAGTTCTATTCATAAGATAAAGCTCGTTACGAAAAAATCCTTGCAGCACCGACATTCAGTTATATTAAAGAAACAAAATCTTTTATATTATATTAAAAATAAAAGCAATTCTACTGCTCTCTACATATCTACTTATACTAAGTAGCGCATCAGATTAGTTATACAAAAACTCACAATCGTTACCGCTTCCCTTTCTATTCCTTTTTTCACAACTGGGAGGCACTAGCATTAGGTAATTCTGCCTAATGTTAGTGCCTTCCAGTACCGAAATGAGAAGCTAAATAAACAAATGCTTATATTCTCAAGTTTTAAGGGGCACCAAGGGATCTGTAAGCCAAAAAAATATCGCCTTACTTTAAGGTTATCGCCTACTATAATATAAGAGAAGGCAAGCCTGCATTTAAAAAATAAAATGCTAAGATCTCGCTACCTTTGCTTTTCATCTTCTAATGTTCTTTTAATATATCTTGCTCATCAGTTTGGGCTATCAATGTTGTGTGGACTGAGCTCTACATAACCTTACGGTCATCCTATGAAGATACGCAATGTCTATGGCACTTTTGTTCCTCTACCTAGAAAGCGTCATCCCGGCCTGAGTCATGGATTCGCTTTCCGCCTTGGATCTCATCCTAACACTGAGTCATCTAAATCCGGCACTGGTTGGTACCCAACTAGATCGGAGGAGTCTAGTCGAGTCGTCGACAGTGATAGATCGACCGAATGCATTTAAGATTACAATCGGATAATAGTCGTTTTCGTGTGTCAACGTTTCGACTTCCTGCGAACAAATTACAAGGGACTATAGCGTTTTCTCAACAATGGTTTGGGTTGGTTTTCGGGTGGTATGGTAATGCAAAAGGTAATAAGGTTTTAGTATGGGATGGCTTTATTTTTACGATAAAAGGTGAAGTAAAATAGGACACGCATATGTATGCGTAGGGTGTCATTTAACACATTTCGTCTCGTTAACTATGCTTTCAGTTTTGTCGATGATTCCTTGAGAGAAAATTGCTGTTTCATAAGTTGAAGCCACCGTTAACGAAGCGTATAAAACCTATCATGTATACATACACGTTATTTTGTATTGTTATACTTGGTAAGTACATAAGACGTCATTTTTGTTTGTTGTTGCTGTTATTGTTGAAAATAATTGATTTATTGTTAATAATTAGAGGATTTGACAATGAAACATTAATTAACTATATGCTATTTTTTTATACTACGTACACCAAAAATAGTAAGCAGTTATATCGTAAATTACTATCAAAATGTTTCATTATTGATTCTCTAAGTAAGTTCCCCAAGCTCATATGCATCAACAAACTTGCTGTTTGGAAGCGAGTAAAGGAAGAGGCACACGCTTGGCACTTTCTTATACCATTTGCCCTTATTTGCAAGTGATTGATAAGTCAGTTTACAAGTTACAAAATGAAGATTAATGATTCTTGTAATATTATATTTTCTTATGATGCAATAAAGTATATTGAATTGAATTGAATTAATACATGAGGTGCTGCATCTATTTTCAAATTGAAAGTTTTTTAACTGAAAAATTTCTAAACTGAAAGTGCACTCTGGTTGATCTGATTTAATAACTCTTTACTGGGACTTACTGAAATGGAATTTAAATTGTTAACAGTGTATTTGATTTTCAAAAAACAATTTTACGTACACTTGAAGTTGAAAACCGAAATTCGCACTGGCCAACTCTCAAACCGTCGTCGTCGGTCCCAAAACGACACAAACTTCATTAGTAAAACGCAGGCGAGAGTGCCGTGCCGTACGCGATTGCTGAAAACTGTGAATTCGGCGAGAGCAGCACTACAGAGACTCCAATTGTCGTAATTTGCGCCAGTTGGTGAATAGGCAGCCCCCGGTTTAATCACAGGGTTATTCAGTATGTTTTGCTTGTACGTGTATCTTTCGCCCACGCGTCTAAACGCAGACATAATTAGCGCGCACTGTTCGCAAACTAATCTAAATTACTTATCAGTTATCCACATTGTAAATATATACCGTAATATCGTGCGATTTACACAAACATCTGTTATGTGCTCTGTGTCGTTATTTATATTATTATGGTAACACATATTATCTCTGTAAAAGCAGCTGTTTGCTATTTTTGTAAGCCTACCAACATTATTCACAGGAACTCGGCCTATGGATCGTAAATTATGGGATTACCCACTACCCGTTTCTGCGAGAAGCATGTGACAAATGAGCATTTTTGTCCTTGCCCGAAGGGTGATTTCCCGGAAAACCCAAAGCATGCATAAAATGGGCATTTTTTTCTTCATTCGTAGGGTTACTCTCTAAAGCAAAGCAAACAAATTGAGCATTTTTGTCTTTGTTCGCAGGGTGATTCTCCGTTTGGGAAATCCGAAGCATACATAAAGCTGGAACAACTCGGGGAAGGCTCCTATGCTACGGTCTACAAAGGGTATAGCAAGTAAGTCATTTGTTTTTTTCTTATGAAAGGGTGTCGTAAATTAAGTCGTAATGTGACATTTTAAAAAGGAAAGCACATATCGGCTGCCTGCCGTGCCGCTGCCACACTCAAAGGGTTTGTCTCCCTCCCTCACTTGTCATAATTTAGAACACCCTCGCCCTGTTATTATTACTAATTTTGTTAATTTATTAAAGTAACCAAAATTATAACTCCCTTAGTTTTAAAACTTGTGGAAGAACTTCGTCCTCCTGAAAAAAGTAAATGGTTTTTACTTATGAAACTGCTTTACACAAGTGAGTGATCAATTTGTTCTTATATCTGCTCCCAAATACTCGTTATAAAATTCGATGTAAAGTTATTCAACGATATTATTGAAAAAACTTAGTATATTGAAAAAACGTAGTTAAAAAATTAGTATGTTCTTCTCATCTTGTGACACTCGCCGTCTATACCTTAGTGATCGAAGGTCATCAAGGTATAATAGACGGCGAGTGAGTGCCTGGTGTTGAATTGGAAATTATACTTTGTTTTCTCGGGATAGGTTTAACATAAGGAGAATTAAGCCCTAAAACAAGATTTAAAACATGTGACCTACTTCGAATTCACCAATACAGCCTAAAATAACAAAAACCATATGCAATGCAGGCTATCTAAAAGCAAGACGGTCTTAGTTGGCAAATGGCTTGCTTCCAGTTGACTTACTCGAATCCCCAACAAACGTAGTAGTCTCTACGATTGCAATAAAACCTCTCCTTTAACTTGAAAAGCGACTTGCAGTGCCATAGCTTAGTGGGATAACATACTGAATCGGATACGTTTTGCTACTAAAATTTAAATCTCTAGGTAAATCATTTGTTGCTTTAAATATTTGACTGAAACAATATACTTTAAGTATAAAGTACGAGGAGTGATCAAAAAGTAGTGAGAACGATATATATATACTCCTTGGTAAGAAAAAAATGAATACTGGCAGGCATAGCTCAGATATTTGTAATATTAATAAAGAACGAGTTTTCGATTCTCTTTTGTTTTTTTCTGAATGTAGTCATTTGTTTGCTTCGTGTCAGAACGTGTTCTCGAAAATGGAGAAAAACGAAGTGCGAGCCGTTATTAAATACCTCTGTTAAAAAAAGTTAACGACGCAAGAGATTCACTGCGATTTGGAGGCAACATTAGGAGAGTCTGCTCCGCCGTATTCCACTGTCGCAAGGTGGGCTTCTCAATTTCGAGTAGGGAGAACGAGCACGGAAGACGAACATTGTTGCGACCGCCCATCGACGTCAGTCACCCAAGAAAATGTTGTTAAAGTCGAGAAAATTGTATTGAGCGATCGAATATGAGAAAAGTCTCCGCAAGATGGGTGCCGAGAATGTTAACAGACAGTCAGAAACAAAATCGACTTGACATTTCGAAGAGATTGTTGGACAAGTTTCAAGAAGATTCTGAAAACTTTTTGTCTCGTTTTGTAACAATGGACGAAACATGGGTCCATCATTTTGATCCCGAGACAAAACAGCAATCTTCACAATGGAAACGGCCATCATCACCGACCCCGAAGAAGTTTTGTGCCGTGGCATCGGCTGGTAAGGTTATGGCCTCAATATTTTAGGACTCAGAAGGGATATTGTTGATTGATTACCTGGAGCGTGGAACCACTATTACAGGCCAATATTATGCAGAATTAATTCCCAAGTTGAGGAATACCATCAAAGAGAAAAGGAGAGGGAAACTTCGAAAGGGCGTGCTGTTTCATCACGACAACGCATCCGCGCACATCTCGGCAGTTGCGATGGCTGCCATTCAACAAGCTGGCTTCGAATTGGTTGACCACCATTGGTTGGGGAAACAGGTACGAAGACGATAACGAGGTGATGGATGCCGTGGAGAGCTTTTTGCAGGACCAAGACAAAACTTTTTTTTGAAAGGGATTGAAGCCTATGTAGAAAAATCGGAGACTATGTAGAAAAATAAATTATTAAGATATCAATAGTCGTTATATTCTATCTCATTCTCACTACTTTTTGATCCCTACTCGTATTTCAGTGGCAAAGCGGAGGAAAATGTTTTTCGGGTATTTGATTTATACGCCACTTTCATTTTTACTACCTATAGCCAGAACAGTGTGATGGAGTTTGGAGTGAGAGGTATTTTAAGAAGATCAAATAACAAGCAGCAAGTTATATCACAACACCCTACGGATTTTTCATTTTGGCGTAGTTAAAAATTCGTAAAGATTTTCTTATGGTTAACTTGAATCCTCCCGAAAACTATTTTAAAAATCCATAAAATATTTTTCAAAAACTTTCAGTCTTTCTATGTAAATGCTTACCTACCTAAGCATTTTTGTAATCAATGTAGAATAAAACAGAAGAATCAGCTATTCTCTACTAATAAAAATCATTAACGAAATAACACCATCAAAGATTACAATATGCGGTCATTTTATAATAATTGTTTGAGTACTATAATTACGTTGATAACAATGCCGATTTTTATCTTCGCATTTTTATCTTGGGGTAGTCCCGAATCTATTCCACTTTTTTTTTCTTTCCATGATATTGATTCCTTATCTCATTCGCTAAAAGGTCACACTCTATCTAAATAATTCCAACATTAAGCTTTCGGGGACTACATTACTGGGTTCTCAGTGCCTCAGTTAATGTCAACCCTGACATTTGCCGAGCCACATCCCCTTTCGCTTAGGATCGACCTTTGTCGTCATTCAATCGATATATAATACTAAATGGCTCCTGTTTTTGAGATCATAAGTATACGTGGGCTATACGCGAAGTAAGATAATTTTACATTACCGCAAAGAATGAGTGTCTGAGTAGATGACAGGCTCTGTGAGATTTAGAAAAACTTGTAATGAGTTAGTTAAGATTCAGAGATTCAGGGTGTGTCCATACTGTCCATGTTACAGTAAATTGTATACGAAGCCAAAGTTTAGTATATCGGTAGTTAAATATAGTAGATGAAGTATAATGTTATTAATTAAGAAGCGGTTAAAATTTATAAGAAAATCATAATAGAGATAAGTATGACCGAACAGCAATTTCTCGTTAGAAACTAAGACTTAATACCATAGCAAATATTATACCGCATTTTTTTTAGTTTACCGTCTCTTTGACTATCGAAAGGCAACAATTTTGAAAACGAAAAATATTAGTCTTACAGCTAATATTGTACAAACATTTATTTACAACCAAAAATGATTTCTGTCGTGTTTCATTAAATGCCGACTCCAATAAGAAATGCAAACTTTTGTAAAACCTTACATACCTCATTCCATTTAGTCCCATGCTATTACTGAATTTCCTGAAACTCTAAAGCAATAATGAAGTAGGTAGGTCAATTTCAAAGTTAACCAATCTCCTTCTTCGCCAACTCATAAATACTTAATGAACCGCTTCACGTTACCCTTGCGGTAATATTCGTGTTGAACATGCAGTTTATTAGTAACTACTGTTCATTCATGGCTTCCGCAAGTTTGCAGGCTATTGTAAAGAGTTCTGTGCACTCACTGGTGGCTCGGTATATGTACGAGTAAGGTTCTACGACTAGCTACTACTAAAACATGAATGTTACCTTGTATTTACAAAAGTCTTGATACGGTCTAGATAAAAAAAAAAACTGATAAATTAAATTGTAATTAAACTGATGTATTTTTATAAATAAACAAATGCAGGCAAATAACAAAAGTGGATTATTACTTTGAGATTTTGTCTGTATCCAATTTTGTGACCTGCGTTGTACTCGTAGCATGTCTGGCTAAAGCCTATAGATATTCATCAGAAATAATTCTGTAAACAATTTTCACCTTTCTGATGTGAAATGTATTTATAAATCTTTGCGAATTTCATGTCTTATTCTATTTTTGGGCTATTTGTTCCAACGCTCGCTTCCAACTAAATTATTTATCCTGAAGCTCAGTTCGTCTAATTAATTCTCTTGATTCGCTTAGAGATGGTATACTTTGTTTACCTTAACTTGATCTCTGAAAGTTTGTTGTGAATATAGATTGTGTACTTAAGTCTTATAATTGGTTTGTGATTCTATTAAACGAGTATGACAGAGTATTATTATTCATTCTTTAATTCTTTTACCACTTCTCCACCAGTGCCTATCTTCTAGTAACTTAAAATTATAATAAATGAAAATTGACAAAGCTAGTATTCTAGGTAGTAATAAAGGGATATAACAACATACTCATACATGAATAAAATAATGAAAGCTTGTAAGGCATCCATGACAGAAGTTTCGAATTACATTAAAAAATATAGTCTGTTAAAATTGCATTTTCCTTGACAGTTTAACGCAACAAGTGGTGGCGCTCAAGGAGATCAGACTGCAAGAAGAAGAGGGAGCTCCCTTCACTGCCATCCGGGAGGCATCTCTACTCAAGGAGCTCAAGCACGCGAACATCGTCACGCTACACGACATAGTACACACCCGGGAAACGCTCACCTTCGTCTTCGAATTCGTGGTGGGTGAGAATTCTAAAACGCTCTATTGACATTCTTCCAGGTATAATTATAACGGCTTACCTAGATAATAAAGGGTAAGTCCTTTTGTCTACATCGCTGGGACCTCGATGACTGTTGAATTCACGTGTTATGCGTCGTAAGCAAAGTAAAAAATAAAATTGCAACAGGTACGTTCGAACCTTTCATTTATTTATTGTTTTTGACACTTCTCTTATTAAAAGACACATGTTCGGACATTAACAGTTACAATTTTATTTCAGATGTTTATTTAGTGGTTTTCGATAATGATTTGAAAAGCGATTCATTAACAACACTTAACGAATCCGAAACTGAGAGTCTTGATAAACCAATAGAGAGACTTGTTGTAGTGGATATTGGAGCAAAATCTGCAAAATTGGAAGAAGACTCAGATTTTGAAAACATCCCAAGTGCAAGAAGAGCAAAACAATATTTTTTTAAAGACAGACAGCGTAATCGCATGCTCAAAAATGTTGGGCTTGCTTATTGGACTTCTACAAACAAGTATGTGCGAGCCAGGGCTTTGCAGCCACCGTGTGGAGCCGAGTGCCGCTTAAAATGTTCCCAACGAATCTCCGAAGACATCCGAAAGAACATATTCCGCCACTACTGGTCTTTAGATAATGTCGCCAAAAAAAGGATCTTCATATGCGAATGCATGACCATCGGGTATAGCAAAACCCAATCAGTTACAGTAAAGAGACCGAAACACTTACAAATTCAATTTCATTTCGCGGTAAAAACAGAAGAAATGAGGGTATGCAAGGTGTTCTTCATGGCAACACTGGATATTACACAGCATCATGTAGCTACTGTGGTACAAAAGATAATGTCTTCAAGTTCTATGGAAGATAACAGAGGTTTAAGAAAACATAAAGATATCGACTGTGAATCTGATGAAGAAGAATCCGAGTAATTATTAAATGGCTTCAAAAAGGAGAGAATGTAAAAAGAGTTTGACAGACTAAGCACTACTCAAAATTTGACGTTCGCAACTTCTATAGGATGTAGAAGTGAATTTTTTTTTTCATTAATCGATCCCTAAAGGGATGAAGTTTGTATAGAAAATTACCATCGGATGCGACGAGAATTCGTGTAATACATGCGAATTCCATGCGGATAAACAAACACACGGGATTTCTAAAACGACCTAGCAAATACAATTTATTCTTTTCTAGGTTCTTCGAATTTCTATGACCTAATTTTAGTTACATATATATAAGGTTCTTTTATTTCAAGTTATGCTTTTGTGTGACTTTTGCTTATGAGATAAGGTTGAGATTTAGTTATATTATTCCGTTTAATTATGTTTCGTTTTTACTAGAGGGGTGAAACATGATCAGTTGATATATTCGCCTTCTATCTGACCTGCTGTGTCAAGTGGGGTTGTGTCAAGTTTTTTTTGGTTTTTATATGTTTTTTTATGATATTATGAATTAAAGATATTATTTTTACAAAGACATATTTTTTTTATTACCAAAGTTAAGGTTTAAACCAGTAAGTGGTTGTTCCATAACAATTTTAAAGGTTACTAATCGTCTCTAGGTGATCTAGAAGGCAGAAGGCAATTTTTTATGTTCAGTTTCTCTTTTGTCATGTGGCACAATTAACCGTGATATCCCAAGTGATAGACGGTCATTGTCAATTTGTCACGTGCTTAGGGTAAGGTAACTGGACTAACGCTGGGTATTGTTCACAGGACACAGACCTATCACAGTACATGGAGAGGCATCCCGGCGGACTGAACCATCACAACGTGAGGCTCTTCATGTTTCAGTTGCTTAGGGGACTGTCTTATTGCCATAGAAGAAGAGTTCTTCACAGGTGCGTATGCGTTGGATAAAACTTAGCTAAAAACATATTAATTTTAATATGTTGTTAATGCATACTGTTCGCGTCTAATGTCGGTCGCCACTTTACAACTACCTTTTTCCAGCTGTTGATACTTCTGCGACAAATTTGTCCGTTCCTCTGTCTAAATAATTATCTGAGTAATGTCGGTAACTTCGGTTCTCTGATGAATAATTTTGTTTTAGATTCTATTCCACAGAGAGCCTCCGACATAGTTCTCCGAGCAAAATTATACCAATAAGTTGATCGATTTGTATAATAGTGCCAAAATATTTCCATTTTCGATTTCAATGAAGTCGTAAAACAAAAGTTTATCAGACGCTTTCATTTTCACTCGTATATTTATTTTTTAATCTTATACATATCTATGTTTTTTTTATTATTCAATCTTCATTTGGCTTACCTATTTGACCAGCTTTGAGTTCGACATAACTGCCTTTAATAGTGTAATGCGGCAGGATAAGGAGGCGTTGGATGGACCTAGACTATACATAGTGCGATTAATGAAGAGAACAATCTAGTTAAGAGGATGTCCAGCAAAGAGAAAATTAACATAGATAACGCGTGGTAAAATTATGTTAAAATATTTGTAATATTTACTATTTACGGTTATTAAATTTGTCACCATTTAAAATAACATCATATAAAATTGAATTATTTATACCAAAGTCTTTAATCAAAATTTCTCAACTTTTGCATATTTTTGATAGGAAACGCGAATATTGACACAATTTAATTGGCAAAGTTAATAGCAGCGAGACAAGGGCACCAAAGGGCGACCCGATGTCGAGCCCTAAGGGTTATCTAACCAAAGCCTTTGCGAATGATCCGATCCTAAAATAACTCAGACGCAAACGAACGTTAGAAATAAAGGTACTTATATTATAGTACATATAACTAAAGGGCAGACGTTTTTGGGTCGTTAATTGAACTTTCTTACTGCCCTATATTATTAAAGCCGTCGTTCGGGACCGTACAGATAGTATAGTATAAATATATATACTAAATACGAGTATACGTAACTTTCCCGTCACAAACCTCCCAATACGATGTACAATATTTGCTGCCCTATACTTGTTGTAACAAAAAGGTAGCAGTATCAACAATCACACACGAATAATTAATTTAGGCTGCGGCCTGGACGCAAGCGACGGCGACAGCGACAGCGACACGAGCGACTTGATCATTTCCATAGATTTGTATGGAGCTGTTTTGGACGACAGCGACACACGCGCGGCGACACACGGACGACAGCGACACACGCGCGGCGACACACTAGCGACGAGCGACATTTCAAGGACGTCGCGCGTTTAGGGACGTTCTTCTTTAATCGATAAACCATTTAAACTTTTGATAGTTTGAGTAGAAAAAATAGTTTCAGATAATAAAATGATAAAGTTTGATACTAGCTGGAGTGCCCAGGGAGTTGATATCCCCCCGCACCCTGCGCCTCACCCCCTCACCCCTCACCTCACCCCCCGACTCACCCTCCCCAGCACCCCGCACCTCGCCCTTCCGCACCCCGCGACTCACCCTCCCTCGCACCCTGCTCCTCCCCCTCCCGCACCCCGGGCCTCCCCCAACCCCTCTCCTCTCCCCCGCAACCCGCGCCTCATCTCCGCACCACACTCCTCCCCCCGCACCCCGCGCCTCCCCCGCACCCCGCGCCTCCCCCGCACCCCGCGCCTCCCCCGCACCCCGCGCCTCCCCCCGCACCCTATTCCTCACCGTCCCCCGCACCCCACTCCTCTCCCCCGCAACCCGCGCCTCAACCCCGTACGTTGCCGTCGCTGTCGCCGTCGCTTGCGTCCAGGCCACGGCCTTATTGTTATTACACAGGAAAATTAGCCAAACAATACTGATCGCATTCTCCTTTCACAGGGACGTGAAACCACAGAACCTTTTAATAAGTTCCCACGGCGAGCTGAAGCTTGCTGATTTCGGCCTAGCGAGAGCCAAGTCGGTGCCTAGTCACACTTACTCACATGAAGTCGTCACGCTGTGGTACAGGCCGCCCGGTTAGTATGAAATCCCTAAAGATCTTCTTTACGACACTTGGGATGACAGACTGTTCAGAAAACACACACGTTGAATGAAGCTGACTTGTCTCCTACCAAGTAAATGCCGTCAGATCATACTGACGTATGAAATTTGGCGCAATTCTGAGAAGGATTCTCAGAATACAAATTGAAAAAAATAATAATAATTACAATCTAGCGAACGTATTAAAAAAGGTTTATTTTCCGCCTTGTTAAATGGTGATTAGGTTGTTTGATTTGAACTTGTTCGATGCGTGTAGCCACGTATAACGTTGTATGGATCAAAGTTCAGGCCTAAATTCAAAGCAGGACATCTTCAACCACAACCAAAATTCACAAAAGTTAACAGTTCCCCTTGCTCGGCAGACGTGCTACTGGGCAGCACGGAGTACTCGACGTCGCTGGACATGTGGGGCGTGGGGTGCATCTTCGTGGAGATGCTGTGTGGGGTGCCCACCTTCCCCGGCGTCAGGGACACGCATGATCAGCTAGACAAGATCTTCAAGGTCAGTGTGAGGTCCTCGAGGCCTTATAAATTGACACAAAATGGTTATTTTAAAAGTTTAAAAATTGAATTATCGTCACCTCATACCTACGTTAATTTCGTCCTGTTTCATTTCGGGAAAAAGAATAGAAAAGAGAGATTGAATAGGTGAACGACAAACCGCATACTGTCACCGCGTCTGCCGTAAAATGCCACATTACTTTGTTTAGCCATAAATTAGATAGAACGTGTTTTTTCTTTACATTATTTTAAGTTTCAATCGTTTGAGCGCCACATTTTACTGCACATTATCACAATAATAGCTCCTTAACCGGATAAATGGTCTGCATTATTCATAATACAAGCCATATGTCAAGATATTGGACAAAAAGATAAAACCCGATTATTGCTAGTTCCTGGACAAATATTAATGACACACGTTTGGAATGGCGTTCATGAGAAATACTCGTATTATTATATTATAATTTATTTATACCTTTAAGATTCTAAGAGACTGTTGCAGAACTTTATGAATTTTACATTGACACTGCATTAAGTCCCTATCGTAAGCCGTTTAAAATGCCTGCACTAAGAAGAATTTGCTCCGAAGTCAGCAAAGGTGACCGCGTATCTGTCAGAACTAAACGAATCGACCGCGCCGAATGAATTAATGTTTCTTATGTTCTTTATTGTTTAGATACAGCACGGGTTGATGAGCGAGATTTTATATCCATACAATGTGATAAAAATATGGAATCATAAAATTCGTTTGCCTCCTTAGACTCATTCGACGCGTATAAGCTCAGTGTCCTTGCTTTGAGCCAAATTCCGCAAAAGAAGAAGAAATATTCTTCATGACCTGCAAGTAGCGATTACGTGCTGTCTTTCGATGTTTTGCATAACACAGCAGTGTGCAGCCGTCTATTCCTTGGGATAACATGGATAGGAAGAGTGTCCCATCCCATTCTGCAACACTCTAGATACGTTACTTAAAATAATTGAGAAAAGCCACCATAGACGTTGATCATCGTATAGAAGCTTATACAAAGCTCCTTTTCTACCCGGCCGGATTTTTTTCACTCACGCGCCTCGCCAAGATATTTTTCTTTACCAAAAACAGCCAGCGCAATTTAGGAACGCGGATAGCCGAAATTCCGCTTCAGATAAAAATATCGACTTTCAGATGGGCAATTTGTTATATTTGCGCCCGAATGAAATATCGAATTGTTTTTTCCACTTTAGCCAGTACTTTTTGGGAGGAATTCCATTATTTTCCTTTCTTCTGGATTCTCAGTTAGGATTTCATTGTACTTTATCGCTTAGTAAATAATACAAAGTATGCGGTACGGTATTCTGAAAGCCATTCAAAACATAGGCATCTTTATGAAACAAAAATATCTTAGTCTAATACGGGCTTGTACTCACTCTCACTGTCACTGTATTTCTAAAGCGTTTTAAGATATATCTTTTTTTTTTATAATATGGCTATTAAAAAATATAGATATAATAACAATATTTTAGCAATTATAACTTTATATGGGAGACGACTTCTTAAACCCTTAATGCTCCATGTCTCACAGTGAGAACTAAGACCATGATCCGCCACAGGTGGTAGGCACTCCATCAGAAGAGAGCTGGTCCGGCGTGAGTCGGCTGCCGGGCCTGCGCGCGCACATAGCCCGCTGGGGCACGTGCCCGGCGCGCAGCCTCGGCGCCGCCTTCCCGCGCCTGCGCGAGGCCGGCCGCGACGCCGAGCGCCTGGCGGCGGCCCTGCTCCAGCCGGACCCGTCCAGGAGACTGGCGGCGCACAGAGCGATACATCACTCCTACTTTGCGTCGCTGTCTCCTCGCCTGAGGGACTTGCCTGATGGTGAGTTATGGCTACTTTTTTAACCGACTTCAAAAAAGGAGGAGGTTCTATATTGGACTGTTTTTTTTGTAAGTATGTTACGCGAGTACTCCGCCAATTATGAATCGATTTTGATGATTCTTTTTTTGTTTGGTAGGTAACACTTAAATTTTATCTAAATTGACTCAGCGCTTTTTGAAAAAAATCAACAAAAACAAAAAACATAGCAAAATTGTAGTTTTAATCATTTAATAATTTGCATGCCACATGGTTACAAAGTTGTAATAAATAATACAGTCCAGTACTTAGATACATGTGGCACCCCGTAGGGGTACCGCAAATTTTGAGGGCACTACTTATTAAATTAAAATAAATTATTATAGTAAACGTAGTTATCAAAACTTATCAAACCCATCACCAAAATATAAAACGCAGAAATATAAGTAATTTGAAGAAATATAGAAAGAAACTAAGAAAGTAAGAAAGGCCGCCAGGAAGCACATGCAGAATTGCCGTTTATTTATTTACTTATACATACTTATATAGTTATTTTGTTTTTGTCTTCAAAGAATTCGGTAAGATTGTAATAGCACTTTTGGATAAGGATTTTCTTCAGTTGTTTAGTAAATATTTTATTTGAGTCTATGCTTTTTATGTCATTTGGGATATTGTTATAGATTTTAATTACCATTGAATGGGGGCTAGTTGTAAATATATTCAGTTTTGAGAAATGTGTTTTTAATTTGTAAAGGTTACGATTGTTCCTTTTAATTGTTTCTAATGGGGTGTACAAGTTTTTATGAGCTGTTAGGTTTGAAGTCGGTTTTTAACGTGTTCAGCGTTGTCGATTATAGTTACCAAGTTTAAGCTTCTCCATATAGGTTCGTTCTACGTAGTGAGACATAAGGCATTCGCTTCCTATTTTTAAAATACTGTATCTATTGTTGCAGAAGTGTCAATATTCACAGTGGAAGGGGTCAGCCTGCACACGGAGGCGAGGCACGCTGGTATCAAGTGAGCACCTAATGAAGCCTTTAGTTGAATCTGTTACGTTTTCCATGCCCGCGCCGACCAATCAAAGGCCGGGAACTAAGAACGGAACACTGCAGTTTTCGGGTCAAACATCAGGTCTCACCACTCCGCATTTTGGTTATCTGTCTCGTTTACTCCACTGCACTAGTGATTGTGTTAAAATAAGAGCTACCCAAAGCTAATACTTTCGGTTTCTGTTATGTTATCACGCTTCCTAGGGCTTGAAGTAGAAGAGATATAAGAAAATGCGACGCGGTGCATCAAGTGGTGTTTGTCCCTTATCCGTTAGTTAGTACGTTCCAATTCCTATAGTTTTAATTGTAATTGAACGGTCGAAATCTGGTCGACACGATTTCGGTGGACCAACAATTTCGTGATAGTTCTCTTTGTCTAGTTTAAATTTTTAAATGTAACCGAACGGGCATCGAATGCCGGCGACAGTATTCATTTAATTTTGAAACACCCCACGTGTATGATTGTCCATCCGTCGATAAACTTTCGATACGAAAACTATTTAGCGCTTATAAGCTTCATATTAATGTCCATCCATATAATTCAATTATTCTATGGTGACAAGGTAAACAGTTAGGAACCGAGTTTACTAATTATAAATATTTAATATAGAAACAGAGCAGTGTGCCATGTATGTATATCTATAATGAGAAGAGTATGATGTGTTATTTTAAAAGATTTTTATGCTGGATTTATAATATGCTCATAATTTTGGTAACAATTTTGAAGATGTTTATTTATACTTCTAAGGGATAATCGTTGAAGTGAATTGTAATGCAGTCTTATGAAAAATATACGGTTTAACACTAATCTCCTATTATTTGCTCGTGTAATTCAAATCGAAAACAGTTTTAATCACAATTTATTTTTATTGATCGAAGCAAATAGTAGGGGCTTACTATTGAATTCTGGTATCATGTAAATCTTAAGCATCTTATGCACATTCCTTCCACGGTGCTCAATAGTAACGTAGAGTGGCAGGAGTGTGGACACTGGTAGACCGCCACAGGTTGTATTTCCTTTGAAGCTTAGATGATGAACAGAAAGTTAAAACAATCACTGTCCCAGTTTGTACCAAAGCGGAGAAAAAAAGACGCCTTGACTTTATCGTAAGAATTATTTGTGCTAATGGGATACACGACTTTATACGTTGGTCGTTGATCACCGCATAACTTCACTAGCTTGCTTCTCAGAGGAAACGCTCTCTTGGCGTGCGCTGGTTGAGTTGAGTCAGGCCACAACCTAAGTACAGAAAGCCTAGTTCGCCGCAAAGCTTACTGACGGTTCTCTGTACTTTATTGTTCGACCGAGCGACACCTGCGGCCAGTGATACGAAGTGAATTGAACGGGGATATTACCAAATTTATTAATTATCTCGACAGATCTCAAATTATGATGAAGTGCCGGACCGTCCTTATGTAAATTGTAACGTAAAGTGATAAGGAAATTTTATTTATATTATCTCGCTAACTATACTGAAGTAGTCTTTCTTTAAGGGAAGATTCGTTTAGATGGTACCCCCGTCTAGCCTAAACATTAGTGAAATAATCTGTTCTAGTGAAATTTTAGTGGTCCCTCACATCGTAATGTTACAGCGCAATATGAAATAGCCGGCCGGCGCATTGGCAACTTCAATATCTAGTAATAAGTTACTACTTGCAATTTTTTCTTCGTCTTGTCTAGTTGTAAATACAAAATTTTGTCTGTGATCCGATAATAGTTCTATGCTCGCTAAAGAAAAAAGTTGAACACCAATTTGTGCCAACAAATTAATAAGATAAATTATGATTTTTCCGATTTTCCTTAACAAGACGAGCTAGAATTGCGATTGTCCTAATTTGCTGAATTAAATACAATTTTACACTAGTCCAAAAGTCAATTTCTGTATTGCACTTACGAAGCAAAGTTTAATGGCCTTATTAAGAAAGCAATAAAGCTGTAAGTGGCATGAGTAAAGGTAGTTGTGTTACAAACTTGCAGATTTAATCTTTTTGTGCTGTGTTTTTTCCCAAGAGTTAAAATGCAACCGAGAAAAGTTTTATTGACTGCTTGAGCTAACTTTTCCAATTTATTACATCAATTCAATGGTAATTATTTAATCCTGTAGTGAAATTTCGAGACATTCACATAATTATTTCCCATGGAAAAGGAAGTAAATTAGATATAAATTCTCAGAAAAGCAATAGTCGTTTGACAAAACCACAAAAAATCACTGCCAATACACTGAAAAGGTTAATAAGCCCTTATATCGGGCTTCTTCCCTAGTCCCCTACTCCGTAGCATGTCGCAAACAGATTTGGGATTACTTTCCTCAATTGACAATATTTCAAGCTTTCACTCTCGATTTTAAAAGTGTTTTATGTAGAAACGATAAAAATAAAACGTACACATTTGTTAATTTCAGTTTCATATTTCTAGAAATTATGATTTCTTTGTTTTAGTAACGTTTTAAGGCCGTACGAAAATAACAAACATATACCTTTGCCTACTGGGTGACAACTAACGACCCAAGGCTAATAGTGTATGGTAATAGGGGATATACAGGGTGTAACAGAAGTGTGTGACAATACTTCAAGGTTGGCTTTAACCATCAAACTGAACAACTTTTGTTCTACAACTTTGTTGAAATCGCAAAAAAATTTTTGGACTTTTCATACAAACTTGGTTCGCCAGCTGATCGATTTGTATGAAAAGTCCAAAAAAAATTTTGCGATTTCAACAAAGTTGTAGAACAAAAGTTGTTCAGTTTGATGGGTAAAAGCCAACCTTGAAGTATTGTCACACACTTCTGTTACACCCTGTAGATTTAAAACACAAAAGGTAAAAAAAGGGAAATTTCGAATTATTAAAAAAGAAGAGAGTGTAATTACGTATTCTACAAAACATAAAAATTAAAAACACAAAATTAGGGAATTGAAATGTTGTCAGTTATATAGAAAATCTTTCCATCAATGTTACTATTATGGCATTCTTTATTGATTAATTTTAACACTTGTTCTAAGCACAGGCTCGTTAAAAAAAATTTTGAGCAGTTCTTATACCACCACTCATGTCTAATAACGCGATGTCTTATGATTTCTATAAATTGTATCGAAATCATAAGACTTAGTGTTACTAGACATAAGCGGTGTGCAGTGGTCTGAAATGACCTGATAAGAAAATTAAAGCTTTTAGAAATTATATACTGCAAAAAAAAAATAAGGCCCAGCAGGTTTTTGTTATATCATTAAAATACTAAAGTGATATATTTTTAATCAAATATCTGCGTTTTAATAAAATAATGCTATTATTTACAATTTAAGCCAATAAATGTTTCAAATAATCTCAGTAGCGTCTAATGATATAACAAAAAACGTGCTTGAACAATTTTCTTTTGAGCAGTATATTATATATATATTACCTACCGTACCGGTACATTCAACGAAATGCTACAATAGTAACAATTGATCAGTAATTTTTCAAGAAGCCAGTCCCCATCATCCTTAAAAGATACATTAGCAAAATTAGTTGTCTATGCGCGGGGCATTACTATAGCAATCTATAGTGATCGTAGATCCACTTAGTGTAGATCGAAAAGAGCTTTAGCTACGTGTAGTGACCCTACCAGAAAAATGGGAATCTTTTAATTAATTTAAAAAATCGAAACTGCGTTTTTTATCACAAAATTACGAGTCTCCTTCCAATATCACTATCTGTCTAGCATTGATACTTGGAGTTAATAAAATATACACATGCTTTTAATTAAATTGCTTTCGATATGGTGGTGTAGAGGGCTGGTAAACAATGTTTATGTTCACAACATTGTGAAGGCTCTCATTTTTCTGGTCGGACTTAGTTTGGTTTAACCTCGCTGCAGTAAGTGGGGGCGATACTTGAAATGGCCTTAAAGTTATGGGCAATAAAGATATGTAGGTCATACAAATGTTCACTGATTTAAAAATATTAAAAAGTATATTTTTAAAAATGTTACGCATTTTACTTGATTCATTTTGTATTATGAAGCTCGAACAAAACCTTTATGTATGTAAATAAACGTAAGAGCAAATTAACAAATGCAGGAAAAAGCAGTTTCAAATATAAATTATAAAGGAATTTTATCTATAGGGTCCTTAAGAAGTACTTGAAAAAGTATTAACCATACTCAATAACCATACCATAGCGATAAGACCGCCCAAATTGTACCACTGTTATTTTAATATTGTGTCTTTTGTTGTTATATATATTATTATTTTTGTGTGTGTACAATAAAGAGTATATCAATCAATCAATCATACTCAAGAATTGTTGCTGAGGAACGAATTCTCCATTCTCATAAAATTGATGGACATTTCCCATACAAATGTCACAAATCAGTGGATCAGTTAGCATTAAAAGCCCTAAAATATTTTTTCGTACTGAGTCTATCTCTTTGGGAAATGCCGTTCAGTTTATGAGTTGAAGTACCAGTTTTTTCGCTACTCCAGAAGGACCCTTTAAATAAAAACCTAAAGAGTAAATAATTGTTTATTTTAAATCATTTAAACCAAATTAATTATGAATGAACAAAATAAAGGTAATCAATTAAACTGAAAAAAGTATCGCTCCCCAAAATCGTCTCGAACACCAAAATAGTACGTAAATATTTGTAAAGTAGGTAACGTGAAATAAATCGCAATATCTTCATTGTACATGGTTTGTTGAGTTTTTACGTAGAGTTAGTGGGAGCGAAGAGTCACCCGTTGAGTGAGGCACACCTGTATGTTATGTGAGAGGAGCATTTACACAGTACTACTGCGGCGATGTATGGTGGCTTCGTGGTAAGTGTCGTCCTTATAGGAATACTGCTTTTAACGGCTTAAGATCGTAGAATAAGGTATAAAACAGCATTATATACCTACTATGCTGAAGATATGGAATAATGATATTGGGATGGACTTATGCTTCCCCAAAAATAATACAGCGTCTCGCTTATCTTAAAAAGCTAGTCAGCTTCATTGAGAATTTTAAAAAACATTGTGGCTTAAAAATAAAACGAACGAAGACACTTTTTAACTCATAAAAGCTTGAGCCAGCCTTTTGCAAACATCAACATGGCACAAACTTCAATATGAAATTTTATTTTTACTCGAGCGAGACTTAACACGAAGCCACACTATTATCTAAAAACTGTGATTCATGTAAATGAAGCGTAATGTATTAGAAATTTAATTATTAACTGTATACAATAATTTGCATTTGTAATAAATTAATGAAGAACTGATGTCGCTGTGGCTACGTAGTGTTACGAGGAACGAATCCTGTAAATACCTAGTATGTCTGTAGTTGTTATGATTTTATAGTGAATAACAGTCCCATGAGTTGCCATTCGCCCCGCACTGTCCCACACAGCAGTGCGAATGTATTATGAGATTTATTTTATAATTTTCATACTTTAAAGTTATAGTAATTTTAGGTTTAATCATTCATTTTATCATTTTACTTATCAACAAAATGTCCCGCTGATTTTACAGATTATAATTATGGTTTTAATTGAATTTTTGATGTATAAAAACAATGTGCTTTTACTTGTTTAAAAGATTGTAAATATGATATTTGAACTGATAAATAATAATAAACGTTTTTATTTCTTAATGAAAGTTGTTGTTTCAATTAACTTTTACGGGGTATTGTTTTGTTTATAATCCTGTAAGGGGTAAAAATAAAAATAAATTAAATATCTTGGTCTTCAAGTACACCTTGAAGGTGTTTCTGGAATCGTTCAACAGCGTCAGTTCCCGGAATCGGAACGATTGTGTTCTTTGTACTCGTGGATTGACTATGGGTTCCTTGGGAAAAGTTGTTAAGTTTCACTAATAGAAGCCTCAGTTTAAGTAATACCAGCTAATTTGTTAACACCTTATATAATATACTTATTATCGATAAATATCATAAAAGTCAGGTATTCAATTCAGGAGTCACACCATTTATTTGTGGTGCGAGTCTCGACCGACAACGTGGTGTTCCTCAGATTTCAATGGTTGCGTTTACTACCTACGGTGAAAACTAACGTCAACTCGTGCAGATTTTAGTTAATCTATAGATTTTATATACAGTATATATAAAAACTTTTTACTATTTTACCTAAAAATAAATAATAAAAGAAGGAATAATAACGAAGGCAAAAGAAACCTGATCATATGTTCATATTCATACGGTGCACGGAGGCGTGAAATTCAGCTCTCGTCCCAGGCTGGCGCCGTGCCAGACGCCAAAAAAGTTGCGACGACGCGACGCATAAGCAGTACCTTAACTTACATGAAATTTCCGGTCACATAAGCAGTAGATAGGTTTGGTCAACCATGTGATCGATAACAAGATAAAATTAAATTACTAAAACACCTAATTAAACTTACTATTATTAAACCTACCATTTAAAAAGGGTAGGTATATTATTTATTAGTCAATCATATATTTTTTGTGACAATTATATTGTGATTAAAATAGGGTTATAGGTAATGTATTTTTTTGTGTGACCAGTGGCGTAGCGTGGGGGGGCCGGGGGAGCCATGGCCCCGGGCGGCACATGGATAGGGGCGGCGAGCGCCGTCTTTTTTTTACCTAGTAGGGGCGGCAAATTGAGCGATCGGAATATATGATAAAAAATATTCAAAGTTATATGACCCAGCTAAAACGTCATGAAAACAAATGTTATCGTATGAAGAATGAAACCAGTACAGCAACGGCGCACAGTCACTATACACAGGCAGGGCCGTCCAAAGTTCGAACCAAAGTTCGTGCCACCCGGGGTGACAATCAAAGGGCAGCCCTGCCTGTGTAAAATAGTGACTGTGCGCCGTTGCTGTACGGGTTTGCTCGAAGCCCTGTGCCGAGCGTCGAGCTCATAGGGGCGCCAAACACCCTGGTAGTTGGGTACCTACCCTAACAGAAACGGCACGGGCGCTAAGTAAAAGGGTTTTTGTTGGTTTAACATTAATATTTTAGATATGTTAAAAATTTTCGCGCTCGCTCCGCTCGCGCTTTTTCTAAATCAATTGCATCGTGTACACTCACCCACGGAAGAATATAATGCGCTCGCTTCACATCAGGAGATTGCAGGTTCGATGTCCGGCCGGGTTTACTTGGTATTACGGATTTCGAATTTAGCTATATTAGCAATCGAACATGAGATACACATCAACAAGTACAATATTTTAAACAGTATTTTAATTGATTACAGAATTTGGTTGCTTTATCTGACTTTATTTAGAAATGAAAATAGAAAGGGGCGGCAAATTTTCGATCGGCCTCGGGCGGCGAAAACCCACGCTACGCCACTGTGTGTGACTTATCGAAAATTGCATTAAATGTGAATACGAATATTTTAGGATAAAAGTCGGCCAGATTCATACGTAAAAGTCCAGTACTGCTGCATTTTCTTGTAAAAATAAATATTGTGACTACGGCTATACGAAAACATGTATTTATTTATAAACAGTAATAGGTTACTCTGAAGATCTATCTATTTATCTCTTTTAGTTTCTGAAGATGGGTATATTTCAAAAAGATTGAACCCGCCGACGCGGAAGTCCGTATCAATCAAAAGTTCAAAAAATCTGACACCGGACCGTCATAAATGGAACAGTGGGGAAGCTACCGGAAGTTATAATAACAAAAGTTTTTCACAACAAAAAGGCAGGCACTTTTAAGTTGGTCAGAGGCGGCGTTTTATCTAGCAAGCGATCTCAATCTTTCTATAAGTAAAAAGCATTATAGCCTAAACATCATACCGAAAATCTTTTCAGTTCTATAAGATTTAAGTAAGGCCATGGGAACAAGAAGTATTGAGCATTGAAGGCGGCGCGAGACGAAGAAATATCAATCCGAGCCTTCCAATTAGTCTCCTCTCATAAATTTATAATGCTAATAGCCTTGCGTTTCTTCTCAACAAGTCTTTTGTCCCTTTTACACCACTGAGGTCGCCGATAAGAGAGAATGTGACGCCATTGTGGATACACAAGATTTATTGGCTTCCTAAGGAGATAAGTGCGCAGTTTATCACTATTTACTTGGCGTGGAATATTAAAAGGTTGTGAACGATGGATCGGGAAGTGTGTTTACGAAAGCATCACTTAAGGTAATCTTTGTGTACAAAAGGCACTGAGAAGCTTATGTACATAGACATAGTGTTACCTACCAGCCAGCCCCCTGACAATATAAAGATATGGAGTATGTAAGTCAACCGAAATATGTACCAAAATTTACCACCTAAAGTTCATTCCAATAAAAAAAAAACAAGTTAAACAAACTTACTATGGAAATGACACATGTCAATGTCAGATGCATACTATCTTTGTTTACCTTTTTAACCGACTTCATAAAAAAGGAGGAGGTTCTCAATTCGTCGGAATCTTTTTTTTTTATGTATGTTCACCGATTACTCGAAGACGTCTCAACCGATTTGGAAAATTCTTTTTTTGTTTAAAAGGGTATACTTCACAGGTGGTCCTATATAAATTTTATCAAAATCGATTCTTCGGTTTTTGAGAAAATCAACAAAAACATATCAAAATTGGAGTTGTTGCGATTGAAGTCGGTTGTTTTTAACGTATTCAACGTGGTCAATTATGCTTTTTTGATTGGAATGAAGTATACGTACGTGCTTCTCTTACTAATAATATCTAGGATGCAAATCAAAAACTTTCTCGACTCGTCGAAGAACCACTTCGTCGTCGCAGTCGCAGGCGCTAATGTAATGTCTTTCTTTACGTAGTTAATAATAAAACAGTGTTATTAATACTAATATATTATCGTCTGTACCTGAGCCCGCAAATAAAACAAAGTTATTGAAGTCGCCTTTTGCATTTTATATAATTATCTAGTTAAATTATCTCTTTAGGAACCCAAAAATCTTATGCATCCACAGTGGCGTCGAATTCCCCTGTTATACCTACGAGCTACGCCATTTCGGATCAGATGGACTTCAACCTAAATGTCCTTCTTGGTTAAGGGACAGCCATCTAGTACGCGATGCGCGATTTCAATGGTGTAAAAGGGACAAAGTACGTTCTTTCGGTACTGGTAACTAAATAGGGAATTTTCCAGGGCTTTCTCTAAACTCAACTAGATGGCGCTGATCAACATTGGAACTAAGAAAATCTCTAAAAAATCATCAAAACTGATTGATATTGCTGACTAATATCATATAATGATGAATAGCTTTCGAAGATTACTTTTCATTCAATATTTTATTGTATTTTGATCCAAATATACTTTCCATAAGTTTTGATGCACAAAGCTTATCTTATCAGTATTATTTTAGTGTTTCTTAAAAGAATTCTAACATGACACCGAGTTATAAATTGCAAATGTATTAAAGTCAATTTATTTTTGGTTCGGAAGAAGAAATTACATATAACAGAGAAACCAGAACGCACCCAGCTCATCCATACTTGCCAAGTTGGAAAGGAGACGTTTCACGGGACTATGGAGCTTGGACCTGGTCTGTGTACTAAACAGCATAAATAAGTCATTAGAAACATAGTCTTTTCTAATTGTAAATTTCCTTCGATTTACCTTCGTTGCGAGGTTCATCTAGTTTCTCAGATTTAACAATCGCAACACATAAATCACCCAACATGGCGAAGCGAGCGCAATTTTGAGCATTTTACGTTCAGAAACTAGATTTTGTACATACCATTGAAATTAATAATTTAGTTGTCCGACAAGAAACTCGAAAACCAGCTGTTATGCCTGTAAAAGAGGCAAGGCATATCCGCAGATTTTAAAAATCGTACACCAATGTCAGAAGTCAGAACAGAAGGGTGTTCAACTGTTCAGTCAGTCAGAGTCAGAGAAAGCATCTGAGGAATATGTGGACGAAGCCGTAATTTCTGAACGTGACCTACTATTGCAAGCTTCAGTGTTACCATTTATATTGAAAAAAGTGCTGACAAAACATTATGCTTGAACCACGCAACCCTGCTTCTAATATTTTTTTCATAATTTTTCCTAGAAAGCCTACATTTTTCTATATTTTTCGTACTATGTACATGTCCAGGCACAAAATGAAACGTGTCCTTTATCGTTTCTGTTAATTCTTTTAAGAAATAAGAATCCATCTATTGATAATCTTATGAACGGTGTGACATACGTCATCTGAAAACTCCCTATTCAGAGTTTTATTTTGGTTTTCGTAAAGTACTGTGATTTTTTCCCGTCACCCATTTATTACGTACTTTCTACAAGCAGGAATAGAGATAAATATGACGCTTGAGTAATAAAAAATATTAATGAAGCGTAAAAAAATACAACGCAGAATGTATTGTACCAGTATTGTACATTTCAGATATTGTTGGTTCGCACGCGAATACTTCATTAACGGCGACAAATGGCGACAATTCAGTTCCTTTTTCTTCGCGCTTTCTCAGACCCTAGGTTTACAAAATTTCCACCTACACTGAAAGAAAAAAAAGTTCATTTAATCATAATTTCAGGGTTAATATAGCCTCTGCCAGATTTTTTGTTAAAATAACAAATGAGGGTTTGGTTGAGTTTTTTGAGTTAAATTAACATAAATCTGCTTTATAATCTACTTGTTTTTTGTTACAACAACCCGTTTTTTGGTTGTACCAAGATTATTTTTTTCTACATTTTGTTTTTTGTAACGACAACTAAAATACAACGGTTATCTCAACTGTAAATGGAACCAATCATAAGAAATCAACCAAAGTGTTTTTTTTTAGTGTAAATTATCCCGTTTGTGCTCTAATAGTCTGTCTACACAAAATATACCAGAAGTCCTGACATATTTTGTTTATTATTTATATTAATTTCTGTACATGACTAAATTATATAATACTATAATTAATCAGTAGTCTCCTGCGCTATCAACGATTCGTCTCCAAACTATTGGTATTTTAAATAACCAGTAAAAATACTATTTTTGTTTAACCTCCTGATTTTTACATTTAACTTGAATGGATTGATATCTCTAAAGAGAGCGTTGTAAAATGGCACCCAAGTCATCTATACATTTCAGAGTCCTGCTTCTCGACCGACTGCTTAATACCAAAAATTTTTACGGGCTACTTTAAGTCGAAATTCAGTTTGATTTTCATTCAGTCTGTTTGGAACCCATGGAGCTAACTTACTTACCAACCACAAATCTTCTGATATAACTCTTTGCGCAGTAGTATGAGGAACTCTAACATGTTGACGCAGATTCTCGACAGACCAATTAAGTGCACGACTTAATGCTTCCTTAATTTATCAAGTTTCTAGTTTAGAGGCTGATGTCTGTCGACCTTCCCACGGCAAGTGTTCTGCCTGCACTCTTTCATCTTAGTGAGACTAAAGGCATTTCATCATCGTACTTTTACTGATTGTATTATGCCCTACACATTTAACTAATAAGACATGCGAAAGTCCCGCTGAGTTATCCAAAAGAACATAAAATTAAAATATATATATATATATATATATTTGCTCTTGGACCTATAATGTGTTTTTTAAACTTTCGGTTCTCAAAAATTATTTTATAAACTCGCTATAATTATAAAAAAAAACTAACAAAGCATGATATTAAATTGTTAATTTTTTAAAAAGTGAAGACTTGTAAAATTTAAAAAGGTGTCAGGACTTCTGGTACGACCGATACTACGATTATCAGTTGAATAACGTTTCAAAGATCGGTAAAAATAAACGGTAGATTATTTGAGATAACTATTTTTTTTTGATCTTAAATAAATGTAGAGTAGCAACTACGAGTATCATTTTACTAACCATTGCATTGTTGCGAAAATGCTAAGCGAACAGCAAACGCGTTAGTGTCGTTGTACATTAATGAAAATGACATCTGTAATTACTAACTGATTAGTCTAGTAAACTACATAACCCAATTTTAATTAATAACCTGTCTTGGTGAAATATATTCTACCCTCCGGCTTTGCCCAGGGTATTAACATAAATCATAACCGCTTCATCGTATGATCTACAACTAGCACTCCAATATCTATCCAATATTAACCCAGATATGCATAGGTCATATAATCAAACAGACCTACAAGATAAGCAAATCTGCTAAATTTTTTAACAGTTGGGAAAATCTGTTTGCTTACACTTCTGTAAGTACCAAGTTTCTACTTAAGAAACATTGAAAATTATTTTTCAGTACAAATCCTTACAAGACGTTGTCGCGTCGTCTCCCACAGAAATTAAAAAAACTCTTTTTTTCGGAAACTAGTCTTTTTTTTTTATGTGATAGGTGGCAAACGAGCAGACGGATCACCTGATGGTAAGCGATTACCGCCGCCCATGGACACCCGCAACACCAGAGGAGTCACAAGTGCGTTGCCGACCTTTGAAATGGGATGGGGGATGGGGGAATGGGGAGGGGGAGGGGGGTTGGGCCTCCGGTACCCTCATTCACTCGGCGAAACACAACAAACGTTGCTTCACGCCGGTTTTCTGTGAGGCCGTGGTATCACTCCGGTCGAGCCGGCCCATTCGTGCCGAAGCATGGCTCTCCCACGTCCAAATCTTCACGTCTTTTCTACGCTAATAACTGTTAGTGTAATAATAATAATAATATCTGGGACAAATCACAATCACACACGGTCATCTGGCCCCAAACTAGGATTTATTTATTTATTTATTTGACCATAATTGCATGTACAAAAGTTCTTAAATTATAAAGTAGTTCTATGCAATTTACCACGTTAAGTAGTGTAGTCATAACCGAAAGTAAAATATCACAAAGCATCTTATACTATACAAATAAAATTAATAACTTAGTAATAAATAGTTACATATCATTCTTAAAAAATAAATAAATTCAAGTACAAATACAAAATTTAAAATAAATTAGATTTAAAAAATATGTCACAACTCAAATACAAAAGGACTAGCAGTTTTATTATATCTTAGGCATATTATTATAAAATTCATTCAGATTGTAGGGGCACAAGTCAATCAGCAATTTCTTTAGGACGACAAAGAACTTTTTGTCCTCGAGAGAACGAACTGCGATTGGTAGAGCATTATACACCGAGGCTGCATTATAGATGACAGCCCTCCTACGGGATTCCGTTCTACAAAGTGGCAGCTGAAGGTCATACTGATTCCCTGTGTCTTGGGAACCAGAGACTGACATACATACACAAATACTTTTAGATACACACATATATAGATATAATACACCCAGACTCAGAGCAAACAATTCTGCTCATCACAGAAAAGTTTGCCCTGTGTGAGGACCGAACCCACGACTCTCCACCGAATTAGTCAAAGTGTATGTGATATATCTTTTAGAAATTTCGTGTCTGCATTATAATTTTAAAATACTCGTTATTAAAAATAAAATATTAGTTCAATCGACCTGTTCAATATTCATTTTAAACTTTGTATTATATTTTATTATAATTTTAATCATATTTTCTTCCAGTGATTCTTAATCAGAATGACTTGATAATGGCGTCGGAATCGATTAAGACGGGATTATGAGGCAATATACTTCGAAAATCAGCCCTCTGGCAGTCGTAATACAATTTTAATGCGCCTAATACTTACCTTGTAAACTTTGGAACAGTAGAACGCAGAATTATGTTTAAAGACCGTGTTTCTTTGCACGTTGTTATAAATAACCTTTACCCGCTGACTATAGTAACGCTTTTCAATGTTACAGAAAGAAATGTTTATAAAGTGATTACTTTCATTCATGCGGAATCTATCAAACCCTTAGCTAAAAGGTTTATTTGTGTACCCAAATCGGCACTTTGCTGAAAATATTTTCAAATATATTTTTAGTTTCGAATCAAAGGTTGCATTTTCGCACAGGATATCTGTCTGGCGATGTTTCGAGCTCCAACCTCTATTTGTGAGAAAAATAAGGTTTCCGGTCCGCTGAATGGGATGACCTTTCCGGTGCAAATAAAAAATAAAATAAATTCTTGAGGGACGCGCTATGATTATTTCCTGCTGGCGAAACGAAAACAAATTCATGTTAACAACCCATTACGTCCCCACTGCAGGGGCACAGGTCTCTTCCCATAACTCGGGAAGGCTTAGGCCATACTCCACACACGGGGGCCAAGTCCGGATTGGTGGAGGTTGTGGGGCTAGTGGCCAACCCCAAACAAATTCATATTCTTTGAAATTTCTTCGTCGCGGAAATGAAATGTATCGCGCACGTCTCTCTAGTAAATCTCATTTGAGACGCTAAACTTCGATTGTGATAACGAAGCGACTGAATCAAATGTGCTTCAGGCGGATACAAGAAATCCTTTGGAACTATCGAAGCTTGGAAATCAATTCAAAATTTAATTTAAATCCTTGATGTCTGGCTACGCGACGCAAAACTCATTTTAATATTTGCTGTAAGAGGCTTTGGCATATATTAAAATAACGGTCCTAAGTTAACGAAAAAAGAAAATTAACAGCGGCAACGTCTCATGAAACTGTACAAACTTTACACGAATCACATTTTTTTACTGCATATTTTTTGGATTTCTTATTCTTATTGGTCTGCTGAATGCCAACTGTGTTCGGAATGTCCTTTTTATTGCGAATTGCGTATACTGTTCACTAGGGAAAGTTGTTCAGTTCAATAAGTAGAATTTAAGATGTTAAGGAGACGCTTGTTCAAAATTAATATTGAAGAATTTCACAATTTAAAAAAGCGGTCAAGTGCGTGTCGGGCCACGCGCAGTGTAGGGTTCCGTAGTACCTTCTTCTCGTTAACTTGTAAACCCTACTTAGCTGTGATAGTTTTCTTCTTTCTTTTTACTACTACTGCCGTGAATTTTTTAGAACATTTCTAGAAAGAACCGTTTAGCTGACTTTAGCAAAAAATTGCACTTTAAAGCTTAATATTTCGAAAACGGATCCCTGCTATCGAAAAATTGTTTTTTTATAAACCAACAATATTTTTGAAAGACTTATCTAACGAAACTCCACACGTCCATGGGATAGTTGAGAAAAAAATCATCCCCACTTCACGTGTAGGCAGGGAGATAGGTACCCTAGAAAAAAAATTTCAAGATTTTATTTTACCACTTTGTCGGCGTGATTAATACCTATGTTAATCCGTGCAAAATTACAGATCTCTAGTACTAATAGTCTCTGAGCTAAGCCGCGCACAGACAGACAGACGGACATGGCGAAACTGTAAGGGTTTCTTGTTGACTACGGAACCCTAAAAATAGGTAACTAAAAAAACTTTACTTGTACAAATCAAAATCTTTAATTGACACAGTGCACTTATTAAGATAAGATAGCCAATTCCCCTTGCGTTGAGGAATCTTGGTAAGCCCGCTTCCATCTTCGGCATCATCATCACTTACCACCAGGTGAGAAGATGCCAAGGCCTTACTAATTGTAAATAAAATAAAACTATTTATCTAGGTTCACCAGTTCAGGCTGTGCATTGTCTGTCAGCCATAGAGCCCCGAACCTAAGATGTCAGTGATTTTCGCACTCTCGTCATAAAGCGTACCTACGACGCGACGACGTAAAGAAATGAAATAATTATATATTATCATCAAAACTTATTTATGAATATCTTACTTTCTTCATACTTGCAGCTTACTTATCGAGACTTGGCAACGATGACCAACATGGCTAACGATATCTATATGAATAACTAGCAAAATAAAAAAATACAACTACATGTCACCATTATAAAACTTTTAGTCGACTGAGCGAGAATCGGATACAAAAAAACTTGATCCACTCAGTTGATTAGTAAATATATGATATATGAACGAGTATATCCATACTACGTATAAATCTCTGATTTAGCCCGACTGCGACTTGCGACTGGCTATAATCCGATTTGTCTGTCAAATCGATCAGCACCAGGAAATGCGCGCTTCCTTCGAACGTTATGCTGTTCTTGCTTTTGATTTATGATATTATTGATATGGATATAGAAAATGGTTTTAGATGACGACTTACTCTAAAACAGAGTTCTTAAAGTGTGTAAATAGATTGCCCAGAGGGTCTTCCACATTAGGCGACTTGATAACGAGACTAGTTGCAGCATAGTAGTTAACCTGCAGTGAGATTAAATGGTTAGGTTTAAGTATTTTCTTCTTTACTTTTGTTCCTATATTTGTTTTTTTGGTGAACGAATACAATATTGGCTTGTGCACTCTTTTACGTCAAGGATTTTGATAAGAATCTTGAGTGGAATACCAAGTTTTTTTTTCGGATGACGATGGTTATGACGTCCTTTATACGGATGATTTATGTAATATTTTTACTGCATAAGAAACGGAGACAGGTATGTTAGCGCAAATCGTACTCCTATTTCGTACATTACATTACTCGACCACGACTCGACTGTCCGATTAATATTTTTCATTTTCCGTTTACATAGATTAAGTATTGTCCGGACCGACACACAATAAAGTAAAATGGTCTGTCGGTATTTCCATGCAGATCGCACTTGCACATTCAATTTTACATTTAAAAAAACCATTGCCGAATCTGCTGACAGGACTAGTTATGAAATACGACGCAATCAAAATACCGCGTTAGTACTTGAACCAGTTGAACTCGTTTCGCCGCCCGCCCATAACCCTGGGGTAGGGCGGGAAGTGGAAAACTGCAGTAAATCGCTTTTATTGCATTATATCACATTTTGTGGCGTTGCACCCCAAAATTAATGGTGCGAAAGAATTTGCATAGGTATTCAATGTGAGAGCTTAAGATTAAATGTCCAGCAGAAATTATATTTAGGCTATTGAGAAACTAGCTCGTATGTGTTATATAGTTATTTGTGTTTATTTCACAAAAGCCCAAATAAAATGTCACCGTATGGAACCAAGTACTTGGTATACAAAAGTCTGCTCATCACACAAACGTTTGCTCTGGGCGGGAATCGAATCCACGAACCCATTTCTACAGGTTGTTCCCCACACTTAGATATAAATGTCAACTGTTCTTGAAATTAAACGAATAGGAAAGATATCTTGAAATGAATCCTTTATGTGTTTTCGTGGGAAATCCTTCTGGGGTTATCTGAAACAGTTACAATCACACCTTTCATATCAATGATTGGAACTACATAAGCAACGCCTAAATTTGTTTTCAAAAAGGAAGACACCATAGAACGAATCTTATAGAACCTGGAATTGAAATATAAAGAGAATTTGGAGTTTCCACTATATGATTATCTAACCTGGTGCAGCTGAAACCGTCGAGGGCAGGCCTGAAGCGGCTGTCATGCCAAAATTGCTTTCGCAAAACAGGGCTGTAGGCAGTAAATACTCGTATAGGAGATGCTGCAAAATTCCTGGCCACTCGAGAATAATGATGTAAAATGGATTTCGGTGCCGAGACGCAGCGGACCCGCGACGACGCGAGGGCGAAGCGGGGTGGAACGTGGAGCGGAAATATGAAATATTGACTGCACTTGCCTCAGGTAAGGATAGGGTACTTACCCTCTCGAGTGCAATCTATTTGCATGCAATCTCTCGTATTTTTGCAAGAAAACAAGTGATTTTAAAGGTGGAAATATAAACAAAATGCTTCAAGTGTAAAGTGCAAGTGCAGTGTAAAGTTTATATTTGCCTAAATTTACGATTTTCTATCCCTTAAGCAGAGAAATGCTGTAACATATATGTCGATTTGTATACTTTTTGAATCTGAAAAATAAAAGAGTAAATAGGTAAAACATATAGTGGAGGAGGATAGATAAAAGGTTAATAAAAGTCATTAGTTATTTCCTTAGAGTTAAAACCCTCCGGCGGCCTATAAACCCGTAGTTACGTACCCAGTACACAATAATGCTTTAAATTTTCATTCGAAAGTGGTTGCTCTACATAAAAATAAAATATATATAATAGTTACATACTATTTATGAGTCTACGGTTGCGTATAAGGCCGAAGAGATTCAAAATGAAAATACGATATATCTATTTTTTGTTAGATTTGTGTTGTCATTGACGCAGTGGCGGCGTAGCATGGGTTGGCACCCGGGGCGGTTTTTATGGTTTTTTTTTCGTATAGCAACTGAATACGATTATTTTTTACGCTGGGGGGTGCCAGTTAGATATTTTTTTTACAATTGCTCTCCGCGTGGCACCCCCTTGAAGCTTGGTACCCGGGGCGGACCGCCCCTCCGCCCCCCCCCCCCCGTTACGCCAATGCAGTAGCATTGACGCGTATTGGTTATATTTAGTCAGTCCGCAAGAATAAATCATCACCGTCAGAACTTTATCACGTCATCAACATTTTTCCTGCTTGTTTATACCAAACATTAAACTGTAGATTGGATGTTTTTCCTTGGGATTTGATTATATGAAATATCATTAACAAATTGATTACTACATGTTATTACATGCATGTGAATGTATTGATGTACAGGTTAACTGCCGAGTTTTTTATTTACCCTTAAAATTATTGACACCTAATTTATGTAACGAAAAACACTTAGAAGGTGCAAGAGCTCCTCTGTAGTTCCCCCAAAAAACATCAACTGACGTGAAGTCTCATGATCGGAGCTCGAGCTGCGATGGCCAATACTTGGTACCCTGTTCTTATATGTAATGATGTCATATCGTTGTGCTATTAACTACATCACAAAGGAAGCAATTATCTGGCAACCCTAGCAAGTCGAGCACTACAGATTGGTCGTCGATCTCAGATGAATAGCGACGGCGGCGCAGGCGTTTGATGCAAATCCGGCAAATCCGATCCGATGAGGCGGGGCACCATCGAATCGATGCGAATTTGGATATGTCTTGCCAGAATAACAGCGATTTATCTACAGGGTGTAACAGAAAGGTGTATAATACTTCAAGGTTGGCTTTTACCCATCAAACTGTACAACTTTTGTTCTACAACTTTGTTGAAATCGCAAAGAAATTTTCGGACTTTTCATACAAACTTGATTCGCCAGCTGATCGATTTGTATGAAAAGTAAAAAAAAAATTTGCGATTTGAACAAAGTTGTAGAACAAAAGTTGTTCAGTTTGATGGGTAAAAGCCAACCTTGAAGTATTATTACACCTTTCTGTTACACCCTGTATATAGGTAATCTGAATGATATGGCTTGTATTAATAATTTAGTGGTATCAATAATGTAATAGGTGAGTTGGTAAATAATTTGCGTTTTAGTTTTAAAATTAAATATAGGAAACGTTGCAGTGGTAAGAAAAGTCTGGGCAAGTACCTATTGGTGTTGGTGTTAAATCCCATCATTTTTATTTTGAATGCCACAGGATCTAAATACACTCGGTAAATCGAAAGATGTTTCAGCTTGACTTACCTAACTAGAGCCCTTGAAACGTAATAAATACAGGATATGAAATTTTATTTGATTCGATCCCATAAACTATGGCTTCTGCTTATACAACTAAACAAAACAAAAAATACTTCATATGGTGTGTTTTTTTAATATACAGGGTGTAACGAAATTGGTGTAGGACCCGTTAACTGGGAATTCTACTTATCGTACTGAACAACTTTTGTTCTACGACTTTGCTCAAATCGCAAAAAAAAATCGGACTCTCCATACAAATTGATTATCTGTTTTGCCATTATTGTATGGAGAGTCTAAAAATTTTCTTGCGATTTGCGCAAAGTTGTAGAACAAAAGTTGTTCAGTACGTAGAGTAGAATCCTCAGTTAACGGGTCGTACACCAATTTTGTTACACCCTGTTTCAGCCAAAGGTAAAACCTAATGGTGCTAACTCGACGGTTCAGACGAGTTTGATTCGCATAAACCATCAGTACTGGTCGTACAAATTACAACATACTAAGTAATTTATTCCACAACATATCGCTACATCATTATCTACATCATCAGTATTGAAAGTTTTAAATTAAACTCTAATCTATTCTCGCATTTATAATGCAGTTTACTGCTCAAGTACTCAGAGATAATTGCTAAAGACAAAGGTTGACTGTTTCGTACAACAAGCACTTTGTGGAAACTCTAACAAAACAAGCTCTTCTGTATAAAGCCTTTTACTTGTGAGAAACCACCAATCCTTGCTGCAATCTCACTTTAAGAGCTATCACGTGTCAAACGCAGGATATTGCCCGCTACGCCACTTCCGGCTTGGTCTTTCATAGTGCCAGTAACAAAGACTATAGATAGTTAGTCTCCTTACTTAGGGTTTACCTGGGTCTAGGCTAAGAATGGGTCTAGGCTGATCATTAGTTGAGGCTATTTAATCTGCTAATTATCTCAGAAAATGTATTAAAAGTCAAAAACAAAACTCTGTTCTCAAAGTGTTTGAAATTGTAAACGAAAACCCCATTGACTGCATACTATTTACGAAGTTTTATTAATGTACATGTTATTAAAATGTAAGCGAGAACGTCTTTCTGCATATTCAATAAATGGTATCTAAATTTCAAAATTTATTTTTGATGCTGTAAATCCCATTTTTTTTCCTGATTTAAATTTTTCCTTTAAAGTCGATTAATCTGTTCGAAAAATTAACAGATTTTAACTCAAAATCTCCCGATATTCAATTAAAAATAATTAATATACCTTTTAAAAAATCATTTATAATGTGACATTCATGTGACGCAATCTATTATCAGTTTCCGCTTTCATCAATCAAAGCAATATCCATTCATATCACAAAATATCTATAAATACCATAAAAAAATAATTTCATGAGAAATAACCGAACTTTTCTAACCATATTACTCGAAAAACCTAGAAGTTTATTTGAAACTGCAAGCTCATATTTGAGACAAGAGACCTGATTTTCGTTTCCGTCAAAAATATACTATTATATGTTGCTACCTTTAATATTACTATTAAGTACCCGACAATATCTATGTACTTTTGTTGTAGGGACCGCCATGCAAAAATCGAGAGCTTACAAGTATGAGTGAATCTCGGGTCAGTGACTTATAGTACCTATGTTTATTCGATTTTTTCATTTGATTCTTTTGCTAACCACATTATGTATACCTATGGATTTCAATATCTATGAATCTTAATGGTCAGAATTATGAAATAAAGACTTTTGAACTGAAATAAAAACTCTGAAGCCAGTCCACTTATCATGAAGACAGCATTTATAGACAGATAAACAAATGGTGCAGCGCCCGTGGGCCTTAACTTGCGAACTAGGTCACGGGATCTAATCCACCCCCGGGAAATATTATCCCATCCGTATTTTAAAGTGTGAAGCGAGAACGCTGCAGCCGTGAGGTTAATGCTGTTTGCACTGCGAAATTGGAGTCATGTATTTGTATAGCTTTCAAAATTATATTTCTAGTCAGTCTCAATGAGTTTTTCATTACCTGTTTACAGCGATTGCTTTAATACCTATTTGACATCAAATTGGATTTTCATCCCTATTTAAAGATGATTAAACAGCAGGCCGAAAGAGATAGTATTGGACGAGCCCCGAGCTATGGTTTCATAATCTAAATGGAAAGCTTCCTCCAAGTTGTATCAAGTTCAGTGGTCGTCTAATGGCTGAGATAATAAAAAAAGTTATACTGGATTACTACAAGTTTACGATTGAACTAGTGAATTAATGGTTGCGTTTAATTTTTGGCTGTCCAGTGATATTCGACCATATCGATGGTCCAGTGATAGCCCAACAGAAATAAACACTGAAAAACATCAAGGAACCTATTTCAAAAGAAAACATTATCAAAGAAACTTTATATTTATAGAAGAGACAGTTGTACCGAAGATACTTTATTTTCCTACGATTCAAATCTAGGTTTTGATATAGGTATAGCGAATTACCCAACATAAGAAAGTTAAATTGAGTTAAAGAAAAATAAAAAAAAACATTACCTGCGCAGACTCAAACAATAAAATTTCCATCTAACCACTTTATAAAATTCCTCAGTGGAGAGCGAGGAAGCGGAGTTTTTCTTCAATTAATTACTAGGTAGGAATATTCTTATTGCTCGTCGGCGTTCACAACTCTGTTATACTCCATTAGAAACTAGTTTTGTTTTCTCGAACTGCTTTTTGTCTAAGTATCTGCTTTGTGTCCTATATTACTACGGGTTGTTAATGAAGCAACGTTATACGGGGACCTTTTAACAACATAAATTTTAAATTGTGCGCGACTACAAATTGCAGGTTACAAACTATGGATCTACTTATAAAACTGAACCTTTTTGCCAAGGAGCTTACATGATCGGAGTAAAACAACTTGTGATCGTCTGAACAAAATTGACCAACAAGCTGATCGAATGGTATAAAAAGTATTTTAGAATTAAATTAATCAAATTAACTTTAAAGTTGTTCAGTGGGACGAGTAGATTTTCCAGTTAATTTTCCGCAAAGCATGTATAATGGTGAACGAAAAAGAAGACAGTCAAATGCAAAAGTTTATAAAAAATAAAAGTAAAATAAAGTATCAAAACAGGCACATTTTACTACAAAAAAGGTGCAATTACCTTAAGTTCTGTAAGAGACGTAGAAGTACCGAGTTCGAGAAGTATTGCGTATTGCGTTCAATATTCTATACATTTGCCACTTTGCACGATTAGTTTCCTCAGGCCTCACGGGCGCAACGTATTTGGGCTGGTTTAGGGTTCGAGACTTCAATCAGTTCTTGAACTTCTTGATGCGACTGTTCCATATACCGGTTGAGACATGAACAACTTTCACTCACATAAAAAATTCTACAACTAAGAATACGAGCTTATCGTTATCATTAGCAAGCGTAACCTTTTGCTAAAATATAATCTAAGAAAATATCACTCCGGCTCGACCGGAGTGATACCACGGCCTCACAGAAAACCGGCGTGAAGCAACGTTTGTTGTGTTTCGCCGAGTGAGTGAGGGTACCGGAGGCCCAACCCCCCCTCCCCCTCCCCATTCCCCCATCCCCCATCCCATTTCAAAGGTCGGCAACGCATTTGTGACTCCTCCGGTATTGCGGGTGTCCATGGGCGGCGGTAATCGCTTACCATCAGGTGATCCGTCTGCTCGTTTGCCACCTATCACATAAAAAAAAAAAAACTTGATTCTTTTGAGGTACGTAATTTTGATATCTACCATAGAGAAGAGAGTATCTACATTGTTTCGGTAATTTGGTTTACAAATTACCTACACACAAGTATGCAGTCTTTTGTTTCGTTTCATCTGTATAATGAGGGTTGTGGACATGACCGCAATACGTAAGAACTAAGTACACAACATTTGCATTCGGTTCGAGGGAATTATTCGAAATTAAATCGGAAAAAGTTCCATTTCCATAAAACGTGGTTGCAATTTTAGTCGATGGAAGAGGCGGAAGACGTCCGAAGATGAGCGGGATGTTACCACAGAAATAATAACTACAATAAGCACAATAAGTAAAAAAATCTTTCTCTAAAAAAATGAGATAGCACAGATGAATGAAAATACGTTTCGCTCTAAATTAGACATAGGCATTATGTATTAGAACTTAGACATAGTCTTATATTATACAATAAGGTATAAGGTAATACAATAAGACGCAGGAAGGGTAACAATTATCGGAATGATGAGTAAAAAGCCAGTCACTTCTGTAAATTCGAGCTTTTGGGAACTGATTTCCATCGGGTTTTGTATTCTGGCACCATATTTTGTATCTGTGTTTTTAGATAACATATTTTTGGCCACACTTAGGTCTATTAAGTGCCATTAAGTGCCAGTACCAACTGAAAAATACGTCTCATAAATACAATGATATGTCTTGTAATGTCTTTAATCAGTGGAATGATTATTCTAATGCAATAACTCATGGAATTAGACGTGAACGTTGCCTCAACATTACTCGTGCCAAATTAAATATTGTAACCTAGAAACCTAGCATGGAAAAGATACATACTTTAGTAATATGTAGTTGAAAACGTTCTGCTGTGTAAACGTCATCAGTATTCCACTATCGCCTCTCGCGCCACTGCCGCTACCACCCGGTACTGTACGCGGTGCATGTCAACGCTTTGTGAACTCTGTAGTGTAAATTAAATAAATACCCAGGGAAAAATCACACATGGTCATCCAGCATCAAACTAGAAATCCCTGTGTTATGAGAACTAGAAACTAATATACAAAAATGGTCGATCAGCTGATAAATTTGCATGAAGAGACATTTTTTTGCGAATTGACTAAAGTTAGGTTTCTTGGGCAAAGTTGTTCAGTTTCAAGAGTAGAAACTACAGTTAACGGGAATGCAACGAATAAAATATCTCCCAGTATAATTAGATAAAATACACCCAGAGCAAGCAAATCTGTTTATCACAGAAAGTCAGTCCGTCGTTACTTCCTCCTTTCTCCAAAATATTGTATTTACATAATATGGTTTCTTCGGTAAAACATTGATAGCCTTCCGATGTTACAGATATTGAGTAGGAGAGGCGGTAGCCACAAACCATCAGATTTACCTGTCAACCGTTTACCACCACGTACAGTCTCGTGCAACTAAAAGTGTTCAGCCAAGTAGTGCAAGAAGTACTAGATAGCACGGCTACTCTGTATACTTATAGGTGCACGGGACTGTACTATGAAAAAAAACATAGGTACTCACTATGTAAACATAGGTACGTGCCATGGAGAGAGCCATGCTCGGAGTTTCTCTGCGCGACCGAATCCGAAATGAGGTTATTCGCCAGAGAACCAAAGTAACCGATATTGCTCAGAGAATTAGCACACTGAAGTGGCAATGGGCCGGACATGTATGTCGAAGAACTGACAACCGGTGAACAAACAGAGTGCTACAGTGGAGACCGCGTTTGGGCAAACGTAACGTAGGACGCCCTCCGGCTAGGTGGAGCGATGATCTGCGCAAGGTTGCTGGTAATAGCTGGATGCGCGTGGCCGAAGATAGGTATAAGTGGCGTGCCTTGGGGGAGACCTATGTCCAACAGTGGACTAAGGCAGGCTGATGATGATGATGACTAACTATAAGCACACAATGAAATGCGATTACGAGTATGATATGCATGTATTCAGCTCTAAGTTATAACATGTGGAAGGGGAAACGTGCAGAGGATAGTTTTTGTTCGACGCAGCCCCCTGTTATCGTTAACTTTCCTAGTTTACGCGATGCATACGGGAAATGTTATGTAGTTACGGCGTTTCATTTTATACGGAGTGTCCATAAACCGTGGATTCATTTTGTCCTCTTAATTCTCTCTTCTCAGCTCAACGTGGCTTTATCTACTTAATTGTATGTAGAAGTCATTTTCAACTTAGTGTACCAAATAACCTTACCAATTCAATAATAATCTATAATCTCGACTGCTTCCAATGGATAACGACAAATCTAATGACACGTGATACTCTGAAATCCATCCAGCTGTTTACGCTACGCATTCAGAAAAAAAAATACAGTGTAACAACTGCATCGATTTTTCGAATATGAGGTGTCATTACATTTGACGCCATCTTTCACAATTTCAAACATTTTAGAACAAAATTAAGTTCTGGTAACTTAGATGACAGCAGTCCACTGCAAGAACCATTTCGGACTTAGTAAATTGGAATATAATTTCGTTAATTCGCTATATAGGGTGACTTTAAATTAGTTCTTGATACGAAAGGCTATGAATGCGCTCATGATAACAAACAACTTTCCCTAAGAAACCCATAGTCAAATCGCAAAAAAAATTTTGGTCCCTCCATACAAATCGATCAACTGTCCGACCAAATTAGTATGAAGAGTCCAAAATTTTTTTTTGTGATTTCACTATGGGTTCCTTAGGGAAAGTTGTTTGTTATCACGTGCACATGCATAGCCTTTCGTATCAAGAACTAATTTAAAGTCACCCTATATATACCGATGCACATCCGTAAATGCATTACTAATCCAGCGAAATTCTCGTGCATTCTAAAAACATTATACCTTATTTGTACGCGGAACTAAAACAAGTTTGAGGCGATTCTCCCCAAGTTGTGGGCCATTAGACCCGAGCACGTCCGAACGCGGAAGAAAATTTTGCCCACGTTACGGGAGAAAGAAAATCGGACCCGAAGCGCCAAATGGGAAACATTCCGGGGAGAAACAGGAAGAAAGTGCCTACTCGTGCACTGAGCTCTCTGTAATTTGGACTTATTGTTAAGTAGTTGAGTTTTTGCTCATTATTGCCTTACTGAGTTGGCGTATAGTTGAATAAGTTTAAGGTTTCTGAAAGAAGAATTATCTAGCTGTAACAAAGTATTGTAGTTGCAGGAACCGTCACCTAGAATCACTCCTGATCAAACTGTAAAAACTTTTTTTTATATAACTTTGCTGAAAACGCAAACGAAATTACTACTTTCATTTACGATGCAGTACTCAGGACCCGTTCCAAAAGCAGCAAAAATTTACCTCACAACAGTCTGTCCCTCTCACACTAACGTAAAAAAGCTCGGTAATATGTAACGAACACGGAACGAACCTCGCAACATGTGTCGCCCAAGTTTGTTCCCAGAAGTTTGCTACGTGCTACGTCTGCCGCCGTAGTACTCGTAGCAATTACTACGAGCTACTAACAAAGCGACACTATGATGTTACAAATAATTAAGTTAGTTGCTTGGAAGAAATTGCTTTAAGGAATCTTACTCACACTCGAAAAGCATTACCAACCTCCTTCGGTAAAGGCGGAATTAAATAGTGGACTCCATATAAAATGTTTTAAATACATTGTTCAACGAACACAGTCTAAAAACGAACTAATTAATTGAATTTTCAAATTTAAAAGATAATTTTCTTCTTTTTGTTCTGAACAAGGAGATTGCGTGGCCAAGGGCAGTCGAGTAATACGATAATGTTTTTTACAGGCTGAAACCAAAGAACTCGGTAGATACGTTTCAGAGGCCGCGATTTGCCTAATAGAGAGGCATCGCCTCGCCATTTCCATATCAAAGCTAGAAGCAGCCGTTTCGCCCGCAGCCAGACAGCCGCGTAGTGGAATATAACACAGCCCTTTCACATTTTTACACTACTATATTTCTATTGATGTATTTTTGAAAAGTATTATTTTAATCCGTCAAATATACATACCTACATAAAAACAGGCTATAAGGTATCCGAAAATGCAATTTTGCCGCGAGCCAAAATCAAAGCGATTTTGGCTCGCGGTTTGCGTGCCCAGACCTATCACGCATGTTCTCGATAAGAGGGTTGGCCACTAGCTCGCCACAAATCCCGACTTGGCCCCCGTGTGTGGAGTAAGGCCTACACGAAGCAACTCTCGCAATAATTCTTTTTTGCAAACTGTTTTGCAAACTGTTAAAACAGATAAATAAAAAGTCAGTGTGTACAATATAATAGCATTTTCGCATGGCACAGTACCAGGAATCGCCCGCGCTTCAAAGAAAGTGTTTCTTTGAAATTGTTAAAGAAAAATCGCGTTTGCAAAACATCCGGTTTGGAGTACTGAGAGGGGAAGAAAGTTGAAAATAACCCTGAAAGTAAAAAAAAAATGATTGCAAAGATATTTTAAAAAGTGTGCAGGTATTTCAAAGCTAATAAACATTTTTATAATAGAAGAGTCTCGGACTGAACTTCGACAAAAACTATAAAAAAAAAAACGGGACACATCACACACGGTCATCTGGCCCCACACTAGGAGTCCCTGTATTATGGGAACCAGAGACTGATATACATACACATATACGTTTAAATACATACATACATACATATGTATAGATATAATACACCCAGACACAGAGCAAACAAATCTGCTCATCACAGAAATGTTTGCCCTGGGTGGGGATCGAACCCACGACTCTCGGATCAGTAGTCACGAGCACTAACCACAGAGCCACCGAGTCAGTACTTCAAACGACGCTACTTCGACAAGACGTTACTTCGACACGACATTAGTTCGACAGACCACTATAATTATAAATTCAGATGATTCGAGTGTACTAGCTTGCTTACATACGCATATGGAGCGCTCTAAATTATTTAATCCTGAAAGGAGACGTTTCACGGGACTATGGAGCTTGGACCTGGTCTGTGTACTAAACATCATAAATAAGTCATTAGAAACATAGTCTTTTCTAATTGTACATTTCCTTCGATTTACCTTCGTTGCAAGGTTCATCTAGTTTCTCAGATTTAACAATCGCAACACATAAATCACCCAACATGGCGAAGCGAGCGCGATTTTGAGCATTTTACGTTCAGAAACTAGATTTTGTACATACCATTGAAATTAATAATTTAGTTGTCCGACAAGTAACTCGAAAACCAAGTAAAAGAGGCAAGGCATATCCGCAGATTTTAAAAATCGTACACCAATGTCAGAAGTCAAAACAGAAGGGTGTTCAGTCAATCAGAGTCAGAGAAAGCATCTGAGGAATATGTGGATGAAGCCGTAATTTCTGAACGTGACCTACTATTGCAAGCTTCAGTGTTACCATTTATATTGTAAAAAGTGCTGACAAAACATTATGCTTGAACCATGCAACCCTGCTTCTAATATTTTTTTCATTATTTTTCCTAGAAAGCCTATATTTTTCTACATTTTTCGTACTACGTACATGTCCAGGCACAAAATGAAACGTGTCCTTTCGTGACTTCGTGATTTTGTATAAAACAGTTGAATCTGGAGTGAAGTCAACGGGACTTGAGGTTATATTGTCTGCGAAATTTACTGCTAGATTTCGAATGTCATAAGCTCGATGTCCAATAATCCGAAGTCATTGGTTCGAGCGTCCGTTTTGCTGAAATTTATTAGCATGGATATATGTACTACAATTTCGCCAAGCCGAAATTCCATTGTGACGAAAGTCTTGGGTAGAGTGATGATTGTCGTATATACGAGTATCTTAAACCTTAATATACCTAGCCTACCTAATTCGAATAGTTATAGGAATGAAAGTACTATCGTTGCAATGTAATATCGGTAAAACGGTCAATTTGGGGGTAATGTTTTGGCGAAATTGTAGTATTTTACTACTACTATTTTATTATTATTATTTTATACTATGGGATTCCGGTAAAACGAATGTTCGAACCAAAGGCTTTCGGGGTAATGAACATCGAACATATGGCATTCGAAATCAAACAGTAAACTCATGCCGGCCACACGGTCCCGCAGAAAGTTTAAGTTTTTTTTTCTGTTTGATTTTAAACTTAATTCAGAAGTGAGAATAAGAAAATTTAAAGTATTAGCAAGTACTTCCAGCATAACTCGAGCAAGAATTTAAATGAGACTGAGAAGAAAAGTCTTAAAATCCGATTTGCTTAAAATTACAAATTCAGAGAATTTGTTAATAAGAGATTGTAAAAAAAGATATACCTTTTTTACCTAGCCGATGTTACACGAGTCAATCAAATTGAAGCAATTTCATTGAAAGTCATTGCACATTGAACATTGAACATCTTTACCTAGTTACACGGTAAATCAATAAAATTACTTTCAATGCTCATTTCTGCTAGAACGCCGAAGATACAACGTAAGAGTTGTAAGAGGCTTCCACGCATAGAAGAGTCAATGCATTCATCGTTCAATTTTCGTGTTTACACGGTTCAATCGCATTGACCGATGATCCGATGATCAATATTGAATCAATCGCATTGAAAGCTAGCGAAAAATTTAAGCTTTCAATGACATGGCGCAATCGCATTGAACTATGTTTAAACGTTTCAATTCCATTGAATCAATTAAATTGAAAGCAATATTGAATGGAAATTGAACCTTGTAAGTAAGTAAGTAAGTAAAGTAAGTAAATCATTTATTCATCGTGTAACATCGGCTTTAGTAAACAGGCTGGAAAAAAATAGGTGTAAGACCCGATGATAGCTGGAGCTCTATTTTCATACAGATTGATTAACCCCCGACGCAAAAAGAGGGGCGATAAAAATTAAAAGTGTGTGTCTGTGTATCTCTGTGTCTGCCTGTGGTACCGTAACTCGTAAACGGATGAACCGATTTTGATTTACTTTTTGGTTGAAAGGTGACTTGATCGAAAGTGTTGGCTAAGAATGTTTGTTATGTTTGATGAAAATCAATTCAATGTTTTTCGAGTTTTCTAAAATTTCTCAAAGAAACCCATAATTTTCACAAAAATATTTTAATTACAAAGACATTTTCATCCAAAATGATATTTTGAAAACATTGTGAACAACATAATACGATTAATCTAAATTAATTATATTTCTTAACAATTTCGCTTGCTAGAGTTAAGCCAAGGCACAAACAAAGAAATTTACCGCTCTTATCGTAAATTGTTTGTTTCTTTTTATTCCAAAGCCACATTGCGATCCAGGTGAACATTAACAAGTTTTCTTTTCATATACTGAGGATTTTGTTTCCGTAAGAACTTTGCCTTTTATAGCGAAACTGAAAAATCGTTTTTAATAATTTCCACAAAAGTAATCTAATTAATAAATAATAATTATGTAATAATATAATGAGTGTGAAACTACTCCCAGGAACTTTTATAGGATATTATGAAACTGGACAAGTTTTCCTATGGAATCTATATTTAATCAGCAAACAATTTTTAGGTCTTTTTATACAAATTGATTGCCCAATCAGGAAATTGTGTATGGAGAATCCAAAAATTTTTTTTGAGAATTAAGTGTTCAGAATTTCTTGAAAACAGTTGTTCGGGTAAACGAGTGGAACCCACTGTTTAAGTTTCCGTGAGTGGTCTTTTTCCATTCTGTATATGTATTAAATAATGTATTTTTAATGATATTGAAATGACTTTATTTTAATTTTATATTTTAAACTTAACAATCGTACTACTATTTGTACTGAAGAAGAATAGTTCTAGTTTTTTCCATATAAAAAACTATCCTAAAATTCAGTTACATTGCTTGTGTAAAAAAAAACCAATCCTCTGCAGATTAGAATCTGGATGGCTGCACCAACATTCCGCCACGCAAAACTGAATTTGGAAAAAGTTCAGCTAATCTGCGATTGGCTGGTCGCAGTGGACTTTGAAATTGGAATCGACTCTCTGTGTTTGCAGTCTGTGGTTTGCTTCCTCTTTTGGTTTTTGGTTCCTCGAAACACTCCATTTACTTAGTTTCGTACGCTAGGCTAGTAGATTTCATTTAGCAGACATCTGTTTTTTTGACTCGGTTAAATAATATAGAATTGGGATAATTAATTAATTATGATACAATGAAGGTTAACGAAAATTAGCTGAATTTCAAAATATGGTTTATATTATAATTTGATATCGTACAGTTTTGAGCCATTATCATTAAAATTCAATTCAGCTTCATGCATCTTTTTTGGTTATCTTGTCAATCGCCCAGCGCATCATAGATACTTCTCTATTTCTTATTCATCAGTTTATAACGATGTCGGTAGTGAAAACAACCTTATTATTTTCGCCTTACCCTCAGCTTGGACAGCCAGGTATTAAGCACTAAATGTAAACAAAAATACATCCATAATCAGCCAAAAGAAAAAGGCTGGACAAAGGCCTCCCCCGAGAATTTCTTCACCGACCGGCCCTGTGTTACTCGTACCAGTCGCTTTCCACAACCTTCACCAGGTCATCGGTCCACCGAGTGTCATCCGGTACAAGGTCGCAACTCGAGAACTTTTTTCTACGAGCTGTTCTATGCGCCCTACCCGCTGCCATTTTAGCGATTCTGTTACAGTATTCTGTTAAATATTCTGTTAGTGTATCGAAAACAAAATCACAGAGTATCCAGTTTCGTCTCATTCCCATACTGATACAGCCGGTAAACCAATCAATTACTGTACGCCATGACGCCATAGATAAAGCCACATCCAATTTCAATGCTATCAGGCGTCATCGGCAAAGTGGTCGCGTCACGCAATTAGCCTTAAGTAACGATACCTGTCGACTCACACTCTGTTTACCGATCGAATTCAAATCAAATGAGTTGTATTGTAGTCAGTAAGAGAGAAGATAGTTTGAGATAGTGAAGAATGACGCAATGGTGCAGTTCTGTCAACTTTTTTCTTTGAAACCAAGAGTACAGCTGTTCAAGTGAAAGTATTAGATACTGAAACGTCTTCACTATAAGAGAATTTATCAATGAGATATTTTTCTTGCTGGGAAGTTTTGAAAAACGTTCCATTGTTTTTTTTTTGGTGTATGCAATAATTAACAAATGCGGCAGTGCTACATTTTACTTTGACACTTGGTAATACAATAGAAAACTTAAAAATCTATTTTGTATTCCACATTTGACAAGCCATGCTAAGGGAAATCTCACCTGATGGTAAGTGATGATGATTCCCAACATAACGGAGAAGATGCAATTTTCGGACAGTAAATAGATTTCTCTAATAAAAAAAGTTAGTTTTATGAGTAGAAAGAAGGCCCACGTAACGGGTCCTACATCTCTTTTGATGGTGCCTCTATATGGTGCTTATTTAGGTACTGTCACTACTTAAACTAGTGCTTCTTCTAAGACTAAGCACTTTCGTATAAACCTCCCAAAAAAATTATTTTGACTCCATGTAAAGTTGGCGAAGCAAGTTTTTTTTAGAGTTCTAGAATGCCATTAAACAAATGTCTTTCAACATGATCTGAAGCTTCAGTTAACGGATGTTACAGCCTGTAAATACAGGATGTAAATCTACAGGTGCGTCAAATTTTAATCCCAAAAAAAATTTTGGGCTTTTCATACTACAATAATTTGGCGGCTCGGCTGATCGATTTGTATGAAGAATCCAACATTTTTTCGAGATTTGATATTTGACTATGGGTTCCTGAAAGTCCTGATTAAAATTTGAAGCCCCTTTACATCCTGTATAAGATCCGTGTCCGTCGTGGCTCAGTGCGGCTTGCATGGTCGCGTCGATCACGCAGGTTAACTGACTACAGACACGGTCATAACCTCGACTGTTAGTGGCTTTATAGCCTATTTTAAGCTTGACTGTTAGTGGCATTTATCTCGACCTTTTCCGTGCTTTGCAAGGCATGCTAAGCCGCTGGTGCCGCCTGCTATCGCTAGATGGCAGTCGTTAAGCCATGTCGGAGGCCTTATAGGCAGCTTGAAAACTTCTGACACTGGGGTTGGCTACTAGCCCCAGAACCTCCACCAATCCGGATTTGGCCCCCGTGTGTGGAGTATGGTCTAACCTTCCCGAGTTATGGGAAGAGAGCCGTGCCCCTGCAGTGGGGACGTAATGGGTTAACAACATAAGACCCATAGTCGTGTCACTGAAACCACTAACCCGACTAATAATAGCATTCGCGTAAGTGAAAAGACACCACCACCTTACCTAATTAATGGCTGAGCGTAACGATAATTGGGATCCTTCCTTTGTAACACGATATTAGTGTACCTACATACTTATACATTTATACCACCTAAGAACCTTGTTTAAGAGCAAATAAAGAATTCTATTCTATTCTATTATATGTACGTCTAGAGACCGGTTTAAATGGTCTATTATCGCAGTGAGTAGATAATTTATATGTAAAACCCTGTGAAACTCTACTCTTAGCTTCAGTAGTGACATAGTATTTCATGTACTTAAACAATATACAACTTTTGTATAGGTAAGTAAATAAATATGAAGAAAATTGGAATTACATAAAAGCAGCATTGTCAGGCATTTTACGTCGAAACCTATGACTAACAGGGAGTAGAATGACATCTGCCAGAAACCACCGATACTTCTACTCGTTATATACTGAACAACTTTCCACAAAGAACCGATACTGAATTCTCATACAATGTTGCTGACTGATTTGAATGAAATGGCAAAAAAAAGAGAATTCGGTATTTCGATTCTTAAAGAAAGTGAGTATGATGACTCCGTTTAAGTTTGAGAAAAGTTTTTTTTTACGTATTTTACCTAAAACATGTCTTGTACCATGAAGTCATGAATCGTGCATCGTTCTTTTTATCTTAGATATATATTCGAGATAAATAAAATCTTTTATATTTATTTTTTACTTTTGCCTTACGATCTAAACTATCCCCAACCTTATCCCCAAATTGTTCCATTTAAACAAATTGGGTGTTCAAAGATGCATCCGGCAGTAACTTGGTTACAGATTTTGACTTAAAGGCCCCTACAGATCAGTCTCCCATACATGTAGTTCAAATTATATGAAAATGAATAGCCCGTTTTTGATAAAACTTTATACAAATTACAAACACAAAATTGTAGTAAAGTATGTAGGTATACATAAGAAATACCTGAAAAAACATCTTCTTATCGGTAAAAGCGAAGTCTTACAGACAAGCCTGGGTAAAGAAAAAAATACAAGATAATATCAAGGTTTTAGTTAAGTTTTTTTTTAAATTGTGTTATATTATAGTAATTTGAGGTTTTTTTTTGCTAATTTGTTTAATATTATTTTTTTTCTAAAATTTCAAGTTTTGCTTACGTGTTTCATAGAAACTGTTGTTGCATTAGAAACGACCTGTCATTATCAAGAAATTTCAATTCTAATTTTGTATGGGAGGTGGCTGTTTGTAGGGTCTCTTAAATTGTTGTTGTAAGTCGCAGGCATCAGGTACCTTAAGCCTCACAAAACAAGGGTTCCGTGTCCGGACTCCCAAGGGACCGTAACTGATCCCCTAATGTCCGTTGTATTGGCTTGCATGTGTGCGTGTTGCGGATATTGAGAGGACTTAATACGGCTTAAAAAGGCAAGTGCGTATTAAAAGGGTTTCTGGCTAGACTAAGTAAGAATATGATTTTCCCTAAATATTATACTTAAAATTCTTTTGAATGTAACGTGTATTATTTATATTTCAGTGGAATAAAAGACCAAGGCTGCTGGCACCCTTAACCTGACATGACCTGTAGTTAGTTAGTCACATTTAGTTAGTTAAGTGATATTTCATATCTAAATAGTAGTAGTATTATATTTAATAGTTAATAGTCTGATATTAATTTTTGTAATAATTTTTAAATGTATGGACTTACTTAACGTTTTTTGTTTTGGAATTTAATTAAACAATTTTTAATTTATATTTTTTGTTACACCGGCGGAAATCTATTCGTCACGTTCGTTCCCGTTAACTGTAAGTTTTACTCGTGAAACAAAATATCGTAACATTCCCCCAAATACGATCAGAACAACCAAATTAGCAGGATTTAAACAGTTTGAGGCCTCGATAGAAAGTACGAGTATATCAAACCAATCGCAAGAAGTGATGACATGCAACCCTAGCATCTTGTTTGTTTGTAAACTCTTTATTGCAAAAAGAAATGAATGTACAAAACTTAAAAGTAATTGTAAAAATACGCAATGGCGGACTTATCCCTTATGGGATCTCTTCCAGTCAACCTTATATGTTGAAAGGAATTATATTTAAAAGTAGGAACAAAGTCACAAACACAACATAATAAAATTTAAGAAACGTATAAACTCTTTTGAAATACTATATCCTAAAACATAATAATATATATTATGTTTTAGGATATAGTATTTCAAAAGTGTTTACAATACATATATATACTATACATACACACATACAATACATACAGTAATATACATATAAAATAGAATGAGCTCAGGAGCCAGAGTAAAAACTTTTACTATACCTATATTGCATAAGTCTATTCAATTTTGTCTTTATAAAGAATAATAAATAAATAAATAACCGGGACAAATCACACACGGTCATCTATCCTCAAACTAGGATTTCCTGTATTATGGGAACCAGAGACTGATATACATACACATATACTTTTAAATACATACATACATATATAGATATAATACACCCAGACACAGAGCAAACAAATCTGCTCATCACAAAAATGTTTGCACTGGGTGGGGATCGAACCCACGACTCTCGGATCAGTAGTCAGGAGCGCTAACCACTGAGCCACTGAGTCTGTCGAGTCTTTAAGAAACGCCAAGCCACGTTGATTTCAAACTGTAATTATTGTACTCTGTTAACAAGTGTCTTCATTTATTCACCAACAAGTTACAGGCTCGCATCTAATGGATATCGATACGAACTGTCAAACTGACAAATGCAGGTAATCACGGTTCCAAGATGGCGGCTCATACGTCACTGTCATGGCGGCGTGGTGACGATTACCGGAAATTAATCTGCTTTCCGCCCACATAGAACTGGATACCAAAGAGTTCGTACACTATTTTTGGTAGGAATAAATCTGACACTGAACTGCACTTTTATTACTTTTAAGGTACAATTCCGAGACGGGCTGCAGGCGACAACCGCAGGCGACACTGCGGCCGGCCGCTGCGGTCCGACCGCATGTCGCTGCCGCCGCCATTCCAAGCGCGACTGCACTTCAGTCAGCTTTTGTACCCTGTCGTTTCCGTACCTTCGCGCGAGTCAGAATATCGGACGTGTTTAGCAATAATTTACTGTGTTATTTGTTAGAGAAGGAAGATGACGACGAATTGTTGTTATTATATGCAAAAAAGGAAAAGAAACGCGTGTAACCGCTCTGCGGTCGGCCGCACTACTGGTCCTGAGACTTGCGGTCGCTGCGTGCGGCCGGCGACGTGTCGCCGGCCGCAACCGCAGGCGACACGTCGCCGCGCTCGGAATCACTTTCATAGAGATTCATAGAAACCAGTAGTGTAACTTGCGGTCGATAAATGAAGTCTGTCGCCTGTCGCCTGCGGTCGGCGACTTGCAGCCGGTCTCGGACTTGCACCTTTAGGCTGCGGCCTGGACGCAAGCGACGGCGACAGCGACAGCGACAGCGACGGCGACAGCGACAGCGACAGCGACGGCGACAGCGACAGCGACAGCGACAGCGACAACTGTTCACGACGCAAGCGACAAGGTCACTGGGTTTGCGGCGATGTAGTGACGTGACTCTGTCGATGTCTGTCTGTCGCGATGTCGATATTTCGATATTTTCATAATTATTCTTACTAATATAATAACACTTAATACTGACTCAGAGGTTTGCGCTCCTGACTATTGATCCGAGAGTCGTGGGTTCGATCCCCACCCAGGGCAAATATTTCTGTTTTTTTTAATATTACTACTAACTTGCTAAAGAAGACGTAGATTTAGACAAAACAAAAAGGCGATTTCGGCAACTACTGAAGAATTATGAAGATCAAAGTCGAAATCCGAAAGTTTATATTACAAAAGGATGACAGATTATATTCTACATAATCAATATTATAAAAGTGTACAAATGTTTGTGCCTATAAAACTCTGAAACGAATTCAGATACGATCAAGGGAGTTATATGGTGCGGTAGCCCTTGTCCCCCATCCATGAAGAAGGTTTCCGTTTTTGCCTAAAGGGCGTACTTTTGAAGACATAAGGGTTGAAATTTCACCCTTAAGAATTTTCTAGAATAGAACAGTCCAGAACATTTGAGAGTATTTGAGAGCACTCTACAGCAGTCTGGGAACGGGGGTGCGGGGGGTGAGGACTGATCTGCGGGGGGAAGGTGCGGGGTGTGGCGGGGATGATAAGCGGCCTGCGGGGGGTGAGGCGCGGGTTGCGGGGGAGAGGAGCGGGGTGCGGGGCAGTGTGAGGAGCGGGGTGCGAGGGGGAGACGCGGGGTGCGGGGGGAGGCGTGGTGTGCAGGGGGAGAGGAGCGGGGGGAGGGTGAGTCGCGGGATGCGGGGGGAGGAGTGGTGTGCGGGGGGGGTAGTGGGGTGCGGGGCTGAGGCATGGGTTGCGGGGGAGAGGAGTGAGGTGCGGGGGGGAGGGGGGTTTGAGACACAGTTTGCGGGTGAGAGGAGCGGGGTGCGGGGGGGGGAGCGGGGTGCGGGAGGAGGCGCGGGGTGCGGGGGGAGGAGTGTGGTGCAGAGGTGAGGCGCGGGTTGCGGGGGGAGAGGAGAGGGGTGAGGGGAGGCTCGGAGTACGGGAGGGGGAGGAGCAGGGTGCGAGGGAGGGTGAGTCGCGGGGTGCAGAAGGGCGAGGTGCGGGGTGCGGGGGAGGGTAAGTCGGGGGGTGAGGGGGGTGAGGCGCAGGGTGCGGGGGGATATCAACTCCCTGAGCGAAGCCGGGCACTCCAGCTAGTATCAAACTTTATCATTTTATTATCTAAAACTATTTTTTCTTCTCAAACTATCGATAGTTTATACTGATTTATCGATAAAAGAAGAACGTCCCTAGACGCGCGACGTCCTTGAAATGTCGCTCGTCGCTCGTGTGTCGCCGCGCGTGTCGCTGTCGTCCAAAACAGCTCCATACAAATGTATGGAAATGATCAAGTCGCTCGTGTCGCTGTCGCCGTCGCTGTCGCTGTCGCTGTCGCCGTCGCTTGCGTCCAGGCCGCAGCCTTAGATGCATCATTTTGAAGTAGCTGTCACTTTCATATACGAAACCTCAGACTAAAAAAAGTCTTTATCACGACACTGAAATTATCCCAAGAAACCTATACTGAAATACGAAAAATATTTTTAAAAAACCAACTTGACCAAGTAGCTGGTTTTATACAAGTTATTAAAAAATGCGTTTAAGATTTTAAGGGGTTACTCACAATCAAGTATAGAATACCTACAGGAAAAATATAAAATAAATCCGATCTACAACCCTTTTTTCAGTTTCCCGTTTCTTGATTCACTATTCAGATTTAGTATGGGAAACTGAAAAAAAGTTATAAATCGTTTTTTTTACAATATATATTTTTCCTATATTCTATATGTGATTCTCAGTAACCCCTTGAAATCTCAAATATAGTATAGAAATCAAGCTTTGTAAAGGAAGTAAAAAATCTTTTAATTAATTGAATATAGGTTCATTGGAGACATTTCGGGATCTTTGTTGAGTATGTGTTCGTGGTTTTCTCAAAACTAATTCGACGAAGGAAGGGAATTTCGTAGAAAGCTTGTAACCTTGTATCTTAGCTAAGTTTGAGCCCTGGTTCTACAACTTTTGATAATGGTTTTCAAATTTTCGTTATTACATGAAAAAATTTCTACATTACTCGTTGATGTCTTTTGTATGACTGAAACATTTCACTTACTAACATTAACATTTACTGAATTTTGATGGTCCAAATCTCAAAAGTGTAAAATAAAGACAATAAAACATTTTTTTGTGGGACAGGAGGCAAACGAGCAGGAGGTAAGCGATTACCGCCGCCCATAAACATCCGCAACACCAGAGGACTCCTCTGGAAGGAAGTGCGTTGCTGGCCTTTGAAAATTACTTTGAAATTAATCTGTCCAAGCCATCAAACCACAGAATTATAAATTATTTATTCTAAATTACTTACACTTCTGCGATCAAAACACTGCACCCTGCAGTATTTTTTAAGTAATAGTTATTTTCAAAGGTAACCATTATTTAGATACGTAGTTAATAAGACTAACTGAACCAACCACTCAGCGGCTGCAGTTTAGAGGGGAGTAAGAGCCTGGTTCAAGTTCAAGATCAAACGTGTAATTTTGCGCTTTACCTGACTTTGAGAAGCAACGCGCGTTTTTTTATTTCTGCCAGAGTTTTATCAAAATACATGACGATGAATGATGTTTCTACATCACTCTTCCAAAGTAGTTTATTTAAACATAAGTAAGTAACATACGTATACTTATTTTCAGATTAAGTGAATATCTATTTCATTGACCGCGCCAGATACATATACAATCTAAATAAAAAATTCATAATTGCAGTTTTAACAGGTAACAACATTTAAAAGAAAACGTTAAAAATTAGGATTTATCATCATTTTCTTATAAGCCACTAGGTGGCCATTATTAAATATAGGCAACTACCATTAACTTTTTGTGCTATTTGATACAATGTTCAGTTTAAAATGTTCTTAATTTTATATTCAAAACCAAAGTTTAATCAATTAACTGTCCAAGCTTCCCATTGTCTCGAAGGCAGGTGGGCGGACACAAAGCGACCCCCACTTGTGGCCCCCCATGTGACCCCCAACGCCAATCTGCTGTCCCGGGAGACCATCCGTCACGTTGTGATCTCGTGTCAGATCTGACTGCAACCCAGGTACGGAGTCAGGGGAACTATAATGACAGCAGTGTGTGGAGAAAAGATTTTTTTTTTGGTATAATAATATGTATATGGTATAAAAATACTCACATTGTTCCTATTTTAGGGTTTCGTAGTAAACAAGGAACCCTTATAATTTCGCCATGTCCGTCTGTCTGTCTGTCTGTCCGCGGCTTAGCTCAGTGACTATTAGTTCTAGAGAGCTGTAATTTGGCACGGACATACATATTAATCACGCCGACCAAGTGGTAAAATAGAATCTTGAAAAACAATTTTTTCAGGGTACTACAAACTTAAAACTTAATGGCTGCTTTTACTTTTAGATCGAGGTAACTCTTAATTCATTTTTTTCATTCAAATAAAATATTTTTGTATTCTTGGTATTCAAATGCTACACTATTAAGTTCCAAATTACAATTGTCTAAAAAAATTTAAGATCCTGGAAGTAAGTATAGTAAACAATCAATTTATCACAACTCAGTTCAACCTACGACTAAAAAAACTTTACAATCACCTCATTCCTGTAAATCACATTCGAACAAGCACTTTCAAAACTACTTTCCAAAATCTGTAGGTCCGTTCCGAATAAATCACCGTGTTTTTGCCGCCCGGAGCTCGTAGCTCATAGTTTCCACCGCATTCATTTAGAGCACCATGTATAAATTTCTGATATTAAATCTTAATTAAATACTTCGCTGAACAATAAAAAAGCTATTGTTAGTAACTCAAACCAGGTTTCTATAGAAAAATTCGAAATTCTGTCTAAAAATTAAAAGGAGAGCTCTAATGAAACAGCCTAGTCTTGACTAGGCAAAGAGAATTAGATTTTTTTTTAAAGACAGATCAATGTAAAGAAAATTAATTTCCCTCGTATGCGGCAAGCTCGTATGCTTAGTGCACATTCTAGTACTTACTGAAAATCTTGAACCTAAGCACTTGCACATTCATCTTAACAGCTTGCACTGCACATAAGCCTAAGTTCTGAAATATGCAACAGCTAATGCAGCTAGGGTGACTATGTTATTGGAATCCGGCGGGAATGTGATGGATTACTGCGTAATGCGATCCACCAGTGCAGGCTGGCACGGCTCCAGATATTCAGTTGCTCTGGCGCTGAAGATCTTGTAGGGTGTCCATAATTTAAATACTATCACGAGAAAGTGTACGTATTTTTATAACAATTTATATTATAAAATTATTTATTTATATTTCCTAAGTAAAAGCAAGACATATAAGAAAGGTCTGAGCTTCAGGATTATTGTCATTTCCGCAACTGTATTACTTACCTAAGGCCAATTAGATAGAAACCTCGTTAACGCCGAAGCCAGATTGATAGCCTCTACTCATTTAGCTATCCTCTAGAGTACAATATAAGGAATTTCATTTAAATGGTCCGGTAGACCCTACGAGGAAAAAGAGCAGTGTAACTAAGATCGTACTGTTTATCTATCTGTTCATCTGTCTCAGATAGTAACATCGTCATTTTTGTGAATGTACAATGACTTTTTATTCGGTATCAAACGGAAAATTTGCATTACCATATTAATTGTCAAGAATTTATCAGTCGATTTGCAAACTTTTATGTAAAGTCAAAACTTTTTCGATTCGATTATATACGATTTTCGAATCCATTGTATTTTCATTGCAAAAAATTCAGTTTTTTTCAGAAGTATATCTACCTACCATTTGCCGCTTGTCAGCGAATAGAATTCATGTCGTAGATTTTTAATTTTATTTATAGATAGTTACATTATATTACAACCTAAATATTGTAAGAAACGGAAGCCAGAACATACAACAAATGTGTAACTCTTGCGGTAAATTTTGCTACACCGTAGGCTCTAGCTACCGACATCAAGGCACAGAGCAAAGTGTATGTAAGCCTAAACGTTTCGTTTTTTGGTTTGTACCAAAAACATGATAACTTGGCCTGTAGTTGCTTGTTCGCACTGATACGTTTAGAGAATTTGAAATAATTAAGAAACTTTCGGTGGGTCTCTGTAAGACCACTGATGATCACGTGGTTAGCAGCTTTTCAGCGTAATGTATCACATTGGCTATACAAAGAGGAAACGGTGCCAGTATGCTAGGCACTGTTTTACAGAAACGCATTAGATGGAGTTTTGTTTATTTACCTACATGATATTTTCTTTATTGTTTTATTTTTTGTAATATATTAGAAAATGGAAGTAGAAAAAAAATATTCATATAGAATATTCTACTTAAAAATCCTTTATTTTGGCCACTCAGTATGGTCACAACAGCATCTCAAGACTTCCAAGATATTTACAGAAGCGGCCAGTGGCTTATGCTCGAGTTAATCTTACTCCACACGAAAACCTTCGGTAACTATATGTACATTAGGTAGAAGTGGGTACTGTTGTACTAATCTCGATCTATCGGTTGTTCGCGACTTCGTTTGGAATGAAGTTAGGACAAGTGTGCAAGATGTAACTTTTGTTTCCAGTTTTCTTAGAAAGGAGCGTCCATTTTTTTAGACTGCTAAAGGGAGATTATACTTTTTCCTCGTGTATGTGGGTTTAAATTTTATCACTGGGACCAAAGAAAAAGCTTGATGTACTTGGTAAAAAAAATATATTTAAAAGATTGTGTAAAGCAGTGTTTTTCAACCTTTTTTAATACACGACCCCTTTACAAGAAAAAAAATTCTTGCGACCCCCCTAGGGCCATAAACATACAAAATGTTAGTGATTTGAAAGACTATGTTTATAATTTTCTTCAATTAGAAAGTGATTTACTTATTAACGTCTCCAAAATATAACCACGTTTTGACAAATTGTTAAAAAATAAACAGGCCCAGCCTTCTCAGTGAAACTGTATTATGTCATTGCAGTGTAGGACCTCTAAACACTTTCTTTTACCCGCGACCCCTTGAAAAACACTGGTGTAAAGCATCTAAATAAAAAAATAAAGAACATTTTGAGTTAGAGTTCTGTGTATATTATTGAGTGCGAGGTGTCGTTACTTGATTGATTTGGTTGACCCGGTCATTATTTATGAAGAGATCCTTACTCTAGCATTGTGGGTGCTATCCGTTATGGACGCACAATTCACGTTGCGTATGTAAACACATAACAGACAGTAACATGAATACGCAGTATATTAAGGTTTTATTGGATGCTGTAAATAAATTAAGTTAAGCTGTAATGTTATTTTTATTTAAATATCAAGCAAGTTGTCACGCAGGCATGTCGTTTAAACGCAAAAATATGAGCCATAGGTAGACTCGAGCGAAGTGAACTGAATGCGGGCATAGTAAAATAAATACATTTTTGCGAACCCTATTTGCATGCGAAGCGTATTTTTATTTTATTATTGTTCATTCATATCATACCGGTTTACTTGCCGGCAAGCAGTGTCGAATATGCGAATAAATAAATATACAGGGTGTTATGAAAAGGTGTGGTGTAGCATTTGTAGCAATACTTTAAGGTTGGCTTGTACTCTACACAATAATTAAAAACATCATATTTTTCTGTTTTAAAAGAATTATACTCAGATATTTCAGATATTAAAGAATTATATTCTATTGGTGGAAACTTCTCATTGGCATTGTTATATTCTATTGTATCCTAATTCATAGTTTTAAGTTTGTCTGTAAGTTTTCCTAAAATAAAATAAATAAAATAAATAAATATATATTATAATTATACTCAGATATATATTATAAATATACTCAGATATATATTATAATTATACTCAGATATAATCGTAATCGATCGATCGATCGTGTGATCGTATATCGTATCGTTATTATAATGTAGCAATACTTTAAGGTTGGCTTGTACTCTACACAATAATTTAAAACATCATATTTTTCTGTTTTAAAAGAATTATACTCAGATACATATTATAATTATACTCAGATATATATTATAATTATACTCAGATATAATCGTAATCGATCGATCAATCGTGTGATCGTATATCGTATCGTTATTATAATCGTTTTTTGCTTGATTACTGCTCCAAATCTGTATAAAGCATAAAGCTTCAGCCTTAGGTGCACAAACACATTCAAAATCAAAAAAATCAAATCAAAAATCTTTTTTATTTAAGTAGATGCTTTACACATACTTTTAAATCGTCATATTATTCTACCTAGTACAAAGTTCCTATATAAACTAATATATAGATTACATCAGTGACAAAAGTTACACTATCCATCCAGAAATATGAGTACTTTCAGGTTATAGAATCATTTACTTTTCATACATATTAATGAAAATAAAGATTCAAATACATCAGTTCTTGCATATAGCACACTGTGATAAAGTCCATAATCCGGTTGACCGGACCACTGAACCGCACCACGGGCAAGAAGCGGTAGTATCGGCAGCATGGTCCAAATCCCGCTGACAGCCGCAATATGGACGACGCGACGTTGACGTATCGTCGGCCGTCTCGGTCGGCTAATTGAACAGCCTCCGCACTAGTCCACTATTTTCCACCCCTTTGCCACTTTGTACCCTTAATTTATCTGTGCCCTATGGCTGGCCACACGTCAAAGCTGGGATGTTGTTTCATGGATGACTAAGCGTAGAGGCTTCCGACTGACACAGCAAATTGTTGATTTTAACATATGTCACTCACAGCTTCTTTTTGTCAAGTTTTTCGTAGGATTGACAAATCTCACACGGTCATCCGGTTCCAAAACTAGGTTTCTTTGTATTATAGGACTGATTATTTACATGTTTACTTTTAAATACCTATTTAATTTAAATTACATTAAACAAACAGGTTAATTTACAATTGACCACGCTGAATACGTTAAAAACAACCGCCTTCAATCGCAACAACTCCAATTTTGCTATGTTTTTGTTGATTTTCTCAAAAACCGCTGAATCGATTTCAATAAAATTTATATGGGACCACATGTGAAGTATATACCCTTTTAAACAAAATAAGAATTTTCCAAATCGGTTCAGGGGTCTTCGAGTATCGGTGAACATACATTAAAAAAAAGATTCCGACGAATTGAGAACCTCCTCCTTTTTTTGAAGTCGGTTAAAAATGAGACCGTGACGCTAGCGGAGATTTGGCGCCGCGCTGTTTATATTACAAAGAATTAATGAATATATTTTTTTTCGGATTGTCACTGGCACAGTGGTGATTATTATTGGAAAGCGCCCCTACTTGTACCAATGAATACTAAATATTTTTACGTAAAAAAGCGAACCACAACTCCCCCGCCAACATCTCCGCGCCAGCGCCTCAGTGGTGGCATTGTCATTTTTGTCATTTTGGCCGAAAGTGGCCATCCCGCTCGCTCTTACATGTTAGAAAGATGAACGTAGTAGGCATATATTTCGGTTGACTCGTATGGAGTGTCAAGTAGCTGCGGCTGGAATGACTGTGGCCGCCTCGTTTCTAGCAGGCGTAGGACGAGATCAGTTATCCGAGAACACAGTTTCGGGAATTAATGAAGTTCCTGTACAGATTGCTCGGCTGAAGGGTGTTATTTATTGTTACTCACGGAATCCATTTGTTAGTGTCGAAGTAGATAATGTAATTCGACATTTTCTGAACAGAACTGATGTGCGTATGAATTTTTATGACCTTTTTTCGTTCGCCTTCCTTAGTAATTGGAGTCGAATCTTGTGTAGATTGAAATTGAAATTCAAAAACTTTATTTCGAATCACAGAGAATTCATATTTATGGGTTTGTAAAACACAAAAGAAAAGAAAGAAAATGGGGTTAGTAAATTAAATTATTTTTCGGTTTCCGGTTAGGGACAAGATGGACAGTCACCCAATGTTTTAGGATTGGACTGTCCATTCTGTCTCCAACAATAGATAGGAGACTGTAGGCATATTATGCATATAGTTAAGCTCCGATTGAGCTCAATTCAAAGGTTCACTAGGACGGAATATGGCTCCCACACGCTCGGTATTGCGCCGCGGTTTCACAAATCGACAAAACCCGCCCACAGAACCGTAAACCCTTCTTTCACAATCAATACTTTTATTGAAAAATCAGACAAGCTTTTCACATCAAGCCAGTTTATATTGTGAAACAAGTTTTATGCCTTTTGCAATATGAATACAAATACAAAACTAAAGGAAAGGTCGGCGGGGCTCATAAAATTATTATTTTCTAGTACACAGTTCGTAAGAGAGATTTAACCGTTCCGCTCGCTGGCCTGAAAAGAGACCGGGAAACTTTATGGTATGAAAATAATAAAGGTCTGCTATTGCCTCGTAAAAAATCGCGAAATGAATACAGTAATGATGTTTGCACTGGACAACGAGTTTATTACTTGAAGTGACTTATAGGAATTGGAAGACGCTCATATTGAAATATTTCCGTTTTGGATCTATTCACGGGGCCTGGTTCCAAAATGCGTGGAGAAATCCGAGAGAACTACTCAAAAGTAGTTTACTGACTATGGGCAATCGATGCCGAACGAATCTCATAACCAACCAGAAAACAGAAATAACAGAAAGCGAATAAATAAATTACGTAGAGCGCCTTATCTAATACTGTAGAAAGCTAAACTCTTTAAATGTTTGCTATATTTTCATTTCTCTTTTTTATTATTTTGATGCAAAGAATAATTATAGAATTGTCTATAATTAATCATTATTATGGAATTGTCAACTACATTGGTAGTTGGTATCCTATCAACACTGTCAGAAATAGGGACAGAAAAAGAAGAAAACGGAGATCATTGGGCGAATGAATCAAAATCTGTGTTGTGGTCGACCCAATTTTTTTGTTTCTTTTTCATGGGTCATTTATCTCGTCTGCTGCGGTTCCCCAGGGCTTCGCCGCAGCATACTTCACTGTCGGCCATCTAATTCGAGGCCATCAGTCAAAAGTCACGCTATCGGTCGACGGAAGCGAGCACTCGACGCGACAAGTGTATTTTATTTACCTCTGAATACTGCCCCTGCCCTCGTCGCTTGCCAGTGGGGGCAAATGCACTATCTCTGTTAGATTTGGTAGAGTAAGAGATATTCAATGCATATATTTTAGCCAATGCATATATTTTCTTTCTTATTCATCAGAAACTTTTATGGAATTTCAAGAGCATAACAAATTCCATTCCCAAATAAAAGTGTACAAATTGATATGTTAAGGAATTTCACGAATTTACTTCCTTGGAGAAATTTCATAAGTGGAAGCCCCAGTTTAAATGTTTCAGTTGATTTTAGTTCGTTAGACCTTAATAGAGAGCCTCGAGGTACTAATAATAATTTCATTAGCGATAGTATTGAATGTTTGACTTCGAAACTGTAACTGGCACAAAAAAGAAATAAGAGCTAGGTGATAAAAAGGAGATCGTATATCCATAGTCCACCGCATGGGAGTAGGCTAGAGCAGGCAATTTCCTAATGGTCCACTGCGTCAGAAATCTTCGCCCGGTGGCGTGTGAGTGTATTCTGAAACGAGCTCGCTTTGCTCTCGCCCATTACGGAGGCAGATCCTAAAATTGAAACCATTTCAAAATTTTAACCACCATTTTTGATGTTTCATGTAGTATAATAATGTAATAAAACGTCCATAGTCCATTTAGGGTTTCGTACCCAAAGATCAACGGGACCCTATTACTAAGCCTCCGCTGTCCGTCCGTCCGTCTCCGTTCGTCTGTCTGTCAGTGGGCTGTATCTCATGAACCGTAAAAGCTAGACAATTGAAATTTTCACATAGTGTATATTTCTGTTGCCGCTATAACAACAAATAAAAATAAATAAAAAATTAAAGGGGAGCTACAATAATATAATTAACTTGTGTAACTTAAATAGTGACCTGACTTTATTTCTTTTTCCTTATTACAAATACAACATGTACCTACAAAATTCAATATGTACCAACAACTTATAAATAGAGTAGGTACTTCATAAGCTGAATAAGGACACGGAGATCGCTCGGTAACAGTCAAAACAGAGAAAATATGATGACGCTGCTTATCCCGGGGGAGTTTATCGTTCCCGTTTAGCCGAATTCCACTCACAAGCTCACAAACAATACTGCATCTTACTACAACTCCTCAAAGTTTATTTTAGATTGATTCAAAATGCATATTAAGGCACAGCCATACGAATTAGGTCACATCTATTCTCCTACACGGGTATAACACTGCAACGTTTGACGTTTTGATAAACGGCCGTGTCTCTCGCACGTGGCTGACATGCCCTTATTTTTATTTATATTGATATTATGCCGCCAAAACATGAGCGCTAATAAATAAAACAGATAAAAAGATCGAAAAGTTTTTTCTGCGGAAATAACAGGAGCTGTTTGGTCTCGTAAATCAGTAACGGCTTGGTTGCGGCCTACGGCTGATGTATTGGCTTTTACCCGACTCCGCGAAGGAAACACAGGTTTATGTGTTTATAAAATGTGATAGATATGTGTTTTAAAAAATACTTAATAGAAAATACGAAATTTTTAAAGTGAAATCGAAGAACGATACTGAATGATGAAGGAAATTGTAATAGATTTTCTTCTTCAAATAATGTTTTGATGCGAGTTTCTTTTGGGCTGCCGTTTCTTCTCGCTTCCCGAAACGTTGATTACACAAGAACCGCATTTGGACTAGCTAGAAAAAAAATAGATTTAAAGAATTTGCAAAGCGTCTACTTAAATAAAAAACCTTTAGTTTTAAGAAGTTTCGTAATAGTGTTTTTTTTTAAATCCCTAAGCGTTTTTTATTATACCACTTGACTTTTTGTTATTCAGGGATAAATCACACATACTTAGTAAAATATAATAGAAACAGATACAGGGCAAACAAATCTGCTCGTAACAGGAATGATTGCCCTGCCCTTCATGAAAATGGAACCCGCGACACTCGGATCAGTAGTCAGGAGCGAGCGCTAATCATTGAGCCAACGAGTTATCGTTTCGTAGAATTTCCGCAACAAACATTTCCAAATATTTATCCAAATCAATTATGTTAATCCTTTTCTGCACCGCATCGTTATATCAGCTGCGCAATGTCATTAGGAATATAAACATCGTTAATATTCCAAATTCAAAAGGACAAGATTATGGAACCTTTGCGAAAACAAGTTATTATCTCGAAATAATCCGATCTTTGCCGAAGTCAACCGAAGATTCCCGAGAGGCTCCGAAGATTTAAAAACAGAAGGCTTAGTCTAAGTGCGGTCCACACCCCGGACACTTCATACAAATATCGCGTTATTGTTTATTACATAAAAATTTGACACTTCTTCACGTCTGTAGAAGTGTTAATGTGTGTGTGAGGATCTATGGTTGCTTAGGCTAAGGCTTCTTGGTCATACCTCCTTGTCGTAGGTTACACTTGGAATGGTTACGTTTTTAGTAATTAATATTTCCGAAAGCAGTAGAACTTTTAACGACATGAACATAAACGACAATATATTTACAATATACATTTTTTTTAATGAAGTGAATACTTCTGCCACGAGTTTTTTTTTATAGCCGTGACAAGGCTGTATAGTCTTAGAAGATTATCTCTCTCCTTATGAAAATAAAATTGTCTTGGTTTGCCAATCTCTTGACAACTGGTCACTTAGAAATCACACAGGGGGGGTGTGGTAGCCTTCAGAGAGCGGCAGGGAGTGTCCATACTGTATAATGCCTTATACTGTGGCACAGTCTTTACTGCTACGACAGGCTACGACCGACTCTTTGTAGCACGTAGCCCCGTAGCATCCTAGCTGTGTTTTACAAAATTAATCGTTCATTTTCATAACTTTACAATTTTGATCATTTTGAACTGTTCATTTTGATTATTGCTATTAATTTCATATTTTCCGTTTAAAAAATATCGAAATCCATGTCTTCGGTAAAAAGTGAAAAAAAAGTTTAAAAAACTGCAGTTAAACAAAATGTAGGTTTATCGAAACTTAAGTGTTTTTCTCAAATATTTTGGACATCGTTCTCCAATAACTTAAATCTTCTGACGTCACAGGGTGATGCATAGTCCCGGAGTTTGCCATCAATCACACACCTTCGAACGGTTGGTGTTTTATTACCTTTTTTTATTTTTTTTTTATCAAACGGTTTTTATTAAACGGTGGTTACCTTACGTATATTACCTTTATGAGAGATTTTAAGATACATACATATACAGGGTGACTTTGTTCGCTGAAACTTATGAAACTGAACAACTATCCCAAAAAGACTCCAATCAGAGATCACCTATAAATACTTTTGTGTTGCGCCCTGTATAAATAAATGAGAAAATTGGATCAACCTGCCCCAAGCACCCAACGTATAATTTAAAAAAAAAACATGTCCATAATCTACTTAGCCAAATTAAATGAGAAGTCCAAATTTTAATTACATGAACTGAAGCATTTGTATGAACCCGTCAGCGGAGGGTAATGTTTGTCAGGTATATTGTATGACGGATTGACTTTCGAGTGCAAGATATCGATACGTTTATCCTGATTGACATACACTATACATTTTATGCAGATCGAGTTACATTTTTAATTAAATTGGTTCTTTTATTAAACTTTGTTTAACAGGGAGTGAAAAATTGGTTTTAGCAAACTTCTCTTTAAAAAAAATTTTGTTGTTGTTGTCTTATGGTACCCCAATGGTACAAAGGGCCTTTGTGAGTCGACGCCATCCCCCTCTTTAAAAAAAGTGTAATCAACAAAAGTCAATTGTTAATTTGTTTTGAGTAAGTTCGTAAAGTAATAAATTCGATAAACATGTGTCAAAACCATTTGATTTCTATCTGAAATTTAAAAATACTCATATTTAGGTACTGCAGAGGGTAAATAGTAGGGAAATGTAAAACAACAATTCTGTCTCGGTCTCGGAGGCGTCGCGTCGCGTCGCGTTGTGGCGAGCGTGGTGGCGGGGAGGACAGCCGTCGTTAGCAGAAGTCACGTACTGTCCACGATCAAGTTATCTCCTCTTGGTACTCGTACAGTCGGCGGGATTTTAAACTAGCTTTTGCCCGCGGCTCAGCCCGCGTGGATGTCGCTTTATGGTCATGACTGTCTCTGAGGGAGCGCAGTGCGCGAGCTGCAAGTGGCTTGCGAGCGTGGAACTAAGGTTTTCGGGATAAAACTGTCCTAAGTTGTTCCCATAACCTTCTTGTGAAGTTTCAATGAAATTAGTAAAGTTATAGCAATAAATAGTTTTGCATTATTTTGGGATTCCCGGTGTGATTCCCCAAGGGAAATCGATATTCTTAATAAAATGTAGCCCGAAGTGACATACATCCTAGTTCACACCCCGTCAACTATATCTGTGCTAAAAATCAGGTCGATCCGTTGCTCCGTTGCAACTTGAAAGACGTACAAACACATTAACGTTTCTCCCGTCTTTAAGTAGAAACCATGCACTTTTCCGGAATAAAACAGCCTGTATGTTAATCCAGCGCTTGATCTATCTACCTACCAAATTTCATCCAAATCCGTTCAGTAGTTTCGGCGTGAAAGCGGAACAAACAAACAAACAAACTGACAAACAAACAAACATACATACTTCGCATTTATATTATAATATTAGCGAGACTTAAACTTCAGTATAGTATTCAAGAGATTGTTAGTAACGTTTAGGACTCAAGAGATTGATAGTAAAACTCCTTATAACATAATTAAACTTCAATATAGTATGCGTTTAGGGCTTAGCAGATTGATAGTAACACTGCTTATATTATACTTTATTAAGAATATCGATCTCCCTCGGGAATCACACCGGGAATCCCAAAATAATGCAAAACTATTTATTATCATAGTATAGTATGCACTTAGGACTCAGGAGATTGTTAGTAACACTCCTTGTAACATACTAAAACTACAGTATAGTATGCGTTTAGGGCTCAGGAGATTTTTAGTAAAACTCCTTATAAAATACTTAAACTTTAGTATAGTATGCGTTTAGAGCTCAGGAGATTGTTAGTCACACTCCTTATAACATACTTAAACTTCAGTTTAGTATGCGTTTAGGGCTCAGGTGATTTTTAGTAAAACTCATTATAACATACTTAAACTACAGTATAGTATGCGGTTAGGACTTAGGAGATTTTAGTTAAACTCATTATGACATTCTTAAACTACAGTATAGTATGCGTTTAGGGCTCCGGAGATTGTCAGTAACACGCCTTATAACATACTTAACCTTCTGTATAGTATGCGTTTAGTGCTCAGGAGATTTTTAGTAAAACTCATTATAACATACTTAAACTATAGTATATACGCGTTTAGGGCTCAGGAGATTGTTAGTAACACTCTTATAACATACATAAACTTCAGTATAGTATGCGTTTAGGACTCAGGGGATTTTAGTAAAACTCATTATAACATACCTAAACTACAGTATAGTATGCATTTAGGGCTCCGGAGATTGTTAGTAACACGCCTTATAACATACTTAAACTTCAGTATAGTATGCGTTAAGGCTCAAAAATTTTTTAGTAAAACTCATTATAACATACTTAGACTACAGTATAGTATGTGCTTAGGACTCAGGAAATAATTACTAACACTCCTTATAAAATACTTAAACTACAGTATAGTATGCGTTTAGGGCTCCGGAGATTGTCAGTAACACGCCTTATAACATACTTAACCTTCAGTATAGTATGCGTTTAGGGCTCAGGAGATTTTTAGTAAAACTCATTATAACATACTTAAACTATAGTATATACGCGTTTAGGGCTCAGGAGATTGTTAGTAACACTCTTATAACATACATAAACTTCAGTATAGTATGCGTTTAGGACTCAGGGGATTTTAGTAAAACTCATTATAACATAACTAAACTACAGTATAGTATGCATTTAGGGCTCCGGAGATTGTTAGTAACACGCCTTATAACATACTTAAACTTCAGTATAGTATGCGTTAAGGCTCAGGAGATTTTAGTAAAACTCATTATAACATACTTAGACTACAGTATAATGTGCTTAGGACTCAGGAAATAATTACTAACACTCCTTATAAAATACTTAAACTACAGTATAGTATGCGTTTAGGGCTCAGGAGATTGTTAGTAACACGCCTTATAACATACTTAAACTTCAGAATAGTATGCGTTTAAGGCTCAGGAGATTTTTAGTAAAACTCATTATAACATACTTAAACTATAGTATAGAATGCGTTTAGGGCTCAGGAGTAACACTCTTATAACATATTGAAACTTCAATATAGTATGCGTTTAGGACTCAGGATATTTTAGTAAAACTCATTATAACATACTTAAACTACAGTATAGTATGCGTTTGGGACTCAGGAGATTGATAGTAACACTCCTTATAACATACTTAAACTTCAGTATAGTATGCGTTTAGGGCTCAGGAGATTGTTAGTAACACTCTTACAACATACTTAAACTTTAGTATAGTATGCGTTTAGGGCTCAGGAGATTGATAGTAACACTCCTTATAACAAAATTAAACTTCAGTATAGTATGCGTTTAGGGCTCAGGAGATTGTTAGTAACACTCTCATAACATACTTAAACTTCAGTATAGTATGCATTTAGGACACAAGAGATTGATAGTAACACTCCTTATAACATACTTAAACTTAAGTTTAGGATGCGTTTAGGACTCGGAAGATTTTTAGTAACACTCCTTGTAACATACTTAAACTTCAGTATAGTATGCGTTTAGGGCTCAGAAGATTGTTAGTAACACTCTTATAACATACTTAAAATTCAGCATAGTATGCGGTTAGGACTTAGGAGATTTTAGTAAATCTCATTATGACATTCTTAAACTACAGTATAGTATGCGTTTAGGACTCATGAGATTGATAGTAACACTCCTTATAACATACTTAAACTTCAGTATAGTATGCGTTTAGGGCTCAGGAGATTGTTAGTAACACTCTTATAACATACTTAAACTTCAGTATAGTATGCGTTTAGGGCTCAGGAGATTGTTAGTAACACTCTTATAACATACTTAAACTTCAGTATAGTATGCGTTTAGGGCTCAGGAGATTGTTAGTAACACTCCTTATAACATACTTAAACTTCAGTATAGTATGCGTTTAGGGCTCAGGAGATTGTTAGTAACACTCTTATAACATACTTAAACTTCAGTATAGTATGCGTTTAGGGCTCAGGAGATTGTTAGTAACACTCCTTATAACATACTTAAACTTCAGTATAGTATGCGTTTAGGGCTCAGGAGATTGTTAGTAACACTCCTTATAACATACTTAAACTTCAGCATAGTATGCGTTTGGGACTCAGGAGATTGTTAGTAACACTCCTTATAACATACTTAAACTTCAGTATAGTATGCGTTTAGGGCTCAGGAGATTATTAGTAACACTCTTATAACATACTTAAACTTCAGTATAGTATGCGTTTAGGGCTCAGGAGATTGTTAGTAACACTCCTTATAACATACTTAAACTTCAGTATAGTATGCGTTTAGGGCTCAGGAGATTGTTAGTAACACTCTTATAACATACTTAAACTTCAGCATAGTATGCGTTTGGGACTCAGGAGATTGTTAGTAACACTCCTTATAACATACTTAAACTTCAGTATAGTATGCGTTTAGGGCTCAGGAGATTGTTAGTAACACTCTTATAACATACTTAAACTTCAGTATAGTATGCGTTTAGGGCTCAGGAGATTGTTAGTAACACTCCTTATAACATACTTAAACTTCAGTATAGTATGCGTTTAGGGCTCAGGAGATTGTTAGTAACACTCTTATAACATACTTAAACTTCAGCATAGTATGCGTTTAGGGCTCAGGAGATTGTTAGTAACACTCCTTATAACATACTTAAACTTCAGTATAGTATGCGTTTAGGGCTCAGGAGATTGTTAGTAACACTCTCATAACATACTTAAACTTCAGTATAGTATGCGTTTAGGGCTCAGGAGATTGTTAGTAACACTCTTATAACATACTTAAACTTCAGCATAGTATGCGTTTGGGACTCAGGAGATTGTTAGTAACACTCCTTATAACATACTTAAACTTCAGTATAGTATGCGTTTAGGGCTCAGGAGATTGTTAGTAACACTCTTATAACATACTTAAACTTCAGTATAGTATGCGTTTAGGGCTCAGGAGATTGTTAGTAACACTCCTTATAACATACTTAAACTTCAGTATAGTATGCGTTTAGGGCTCAGGAGATTGTTAGTAACACTCTTATAACATACTTAAACTTCAGCATGGTATGCGTTTAGGGCTCAGGAGATTGTTAGTAACACTCCTTATAACATACTTAAACTTCAGTATAGGATGCGTTTCGGACTCGGAAGATTTTTAGTAACACTCATTATAACATACTTAAACTTCAGTATAGTATGCGTTTAGGGCTCAGGAGATTGTTAGTAACACTCCTTATAACATACTTAAACTTCAGCATAGTATGCGTTTGGGACTCAGGAGATTGTTAGTAACACTCCTTATAACATACTTAAACTTCAGTATAGTATGCGTTTAGGGCTCAGGAGATTATTAGTAACACTCTTATAACATACTTAAACTTCAGTATAGTATGCGTTTAGGGCTCAGGAGATTGTTAGTAACACTCCTTATAACATACTTAAACTTCAGTATAGTATGCGTTTAGGGCTCAGGAGATTGTTAGTAACACTCTTATAACATACTTAAACTTCAGCATAGTATGCGTTTGGGACTCAGGAGATTGTTAGTAACACTCCTTATAACATACTTAAACTTCAGTATAGTATGCGTTTAGGGCTCAGGAGATTGTTAGTAACACTCTTATAACATACTTAAACTTCAGTATAGTATGCGTTTAGGGCTCAGGAGATTGTTAGTAACACTCCTTATAACATACTTAAACTTCAGTATAGTATGCGTTTAGGGCTCAGGAGATTGTTAGTAACACTCTTATAACATACTTAAACTTCAGCATAGTATGCGTTTAGGGCTCAGGAGATTGTTAGTAACACTCCTTATAACATACTTAAACTTCAGTATAGTATGCGTTTAGGGCTCAGGAGATTGTTAGTAACACTCTCATAACATACTTAAACTTCAGTATAGTATGCGTTTAGGGCTCAGGAGATTGTTAGTAACACTCCTTATAACATACTTAAACTTCAGCATAGTATGCGTTTAGGGCTCAGGAGATTGTTAGTAACACTCTTATAACATACTTAAACTTCAGTATAGTATGCGTTTAGGACTCAGGAGATTGTTAGTAACACTCTTATAACATACTTAAACTTCAGTATAGTATGCGTTTAGGGCTCAGGAGATTGTTAGTAACACTCTTATAACATACTTAAACTTCAGCATAGTATGCGTTTGGGACTCAGGAGATTGTTAGTAACACTCCTTATAACATACTTAAACTTCAGTATAGTATGCGTTTAGGGCTCAGGAGATTGTTAGTAACACTCTTATAACATACTTAAACTTCAGTATAGTATGCGTTTAGGGCTCAGGAGATTGTTAGTAACACTCCTTATAACATACTTAAACTTCAGTATAGTATGCGTTTAGGGCTCAGGAGATTGTTAGTAACACTCTTATAACATACTTAAACTTCAGCATAGTATGCGTTTAGGGCTCAGGAGATTGTTAGTAACACTCCTTATAACATACTTAAACTTCAGTATAGGATGCGTTTCGGACTCGGAAGATTTTTAGTAACACTCATTATAACATACTTAAACTTCAGTATAGTATGCGTTTAGGGTTCAGGAGATTGTTAGTAACACTCCTTATAACATACTTAAACTTCAGTATAGTATGCGTTTGGGACTCAGGAGATTGACAGTAACACTCTTATAACATACTTAAACTTCAGTATAGTATGCGTTTAGGGCTCAGGAGATTGTTAGTAACACTCTTATAACATACTTAAACTTCAGTATAGTATGCGTTTAGGGCTCAGGAGATTGTTAGTAACACTCTTATAACATACTTAAACTTCAGCATAGTATGCGTTTGGGACTCAGGAGATTGTTAGTAACACTCCTTATAACATACTTAAACTTCAGTATAGTATGCGTTTAGGGCTCAGGAGATTGTTAGTAACACTCTTATAACATACTTAAACTTCAGTATAGTATGCGTTTAGGACTCAGGAGATTGTTAGTAACACTCTTATAACATACTTAAACTTCAGTATAGTATGCGTTTAGGGCTCAGGAGATTGTTAGTAACACTCTTATAACATACTTAAACTTCAGCATAGTATGCGTTTGGGACTCAGGAGATTGTTAGTAACACTCCTTATAACATACTTAAACTTCAGTATAGTATGCGTTTAGGGCTCAGGAGATTGTTAGTAACACTCTTATAACATACTTAAACTTCAGTATAGTATGCGTTTAGGGCTCAGGAGATTGTTAGTAACACTCCTTATAACATACTTAAACTTCAGTATAGTATGCGTTTAGGGCTCAGGAGATTGTTAGTAACACTCTTATAACATACTTAAACTTCAGCATGGTATGCGTTTAGGGCTCAGGAGATTGTTAGTAACACTCCTTATAACATACTTAAACTTCAGTATAGGATGCGTTTCGGACTCGGAAGATTTTTAGTAACACTCATTATAACATACTTAAACTTCAGTATAGTATGCGTTTAGGGTTCAGGAGATTGTTAGTAACACTCCTTATAACATACTTAAACTTCAGTATAGTATGCGTTTGGGACTCAGGAGATTGACAGTAACACTCTTATAACATACTTAAACTTCAGTATAGTATGCGTTTAGGGCTCAGGAGATTGTTAGTAACACTCCTTATAACATACTTAAACTTCAGTATAGTATGCGTTTAGGGCTCAGGAGATTGTTAGTAACACTCTTATAACATACTTAAACTTCAGCATAGTATGCGTTTAGGGCTCAGGAGATTGTTAGTAACACTCCTTATAACATATTTAAACTTCAGTATAGTATGCGTTTAGGGCTCAGGAGATTGTTAGTAACACTCTTATAACATACTTAAACTTCAGTATAGTATGCGTTTAGGGCTCAGGAGATTGTTAGTAACACTCCTTATAACATACTTAAACTTCAGTATAGTATGCGTTTAGGGCTCAGGAGATTGTTAGTAACACTCCTTATAACATACTTAAACTTCAGCATAGTATGCGTTTGGGACTCAGGAGATTGTTAGTAACACTCCTTATAACATACTTAAACTTCAGTATAGTATGCGTTTAGGGCTCAGGAGATTGTTAGTAACACTCTTATAACATACTTAAACTTCAGTATAGTATGCGTTTAGGGCTCAGGAGATTGTTAGTAACACTCCTTATAACATACTTAAACTTCAGTATAGTATGCGTTTAGGGCTCAGGAGATTGTTAGTAACACTCTTATAACATACTTAAACTTCAGCATAGTATGCGTTTGGGACTCAGGAGATTGTTAGTAACACTCCTTATAACATACTTAAACTTCAGTATAGTATGCGTTTAGGGCTCAGGAGATTGTTAGTAACACTCCTTATAACATACTTAAACTTCAGTATAGTATGCGTTTAGGGCTCAGGAGATTGTTAGTAACACTCTTATAACATACTTAAACTTCAGCATAGTATGCGTTTAGGGCTCAGGAGATTGTTAGTAACACTCCTTATAACATACTTAAACTTCAGTATAGTATGCGTTTAGGGCTTAGGAGATTGTTAGTAACACTCTCATAACATACTTAAACTTCAGTATAGTATGCGTTTAGGGCTCAGGAGATTGTTAGTAACACTCCTTATAACATACTTAAACTTCAGCATAGTATGCGGTTAGGACTTAGGAGATTTTAGTAAAACTCATTATGACATTCTTAAACTACAGTATAGTATGCGTTTAGGACTCATGAGATTGATAGTAACACTCCTTATAACATACTTAAACTTTAGTATAGTATGCGTTTAGGGCTCAGGAGATTGTTAGTAACACTCTTATAACATACTTAAACTTCAGTATAGTATGCGTTTAGGACTCAGGAGATTGTTAGTAACACTCTTATAACATACTTAAACTTCAGTATAGTATGCGTTTAGGGCTCAGGAGATTGTTAGTAACACTCTTATAACATACTTAAACTTCAGCATAGTATGCGTTTGGGACTCAGGAGATTGTTAGTAACACTCCTTATAACATACTTAAACTTCAGTATAGTATGCGTTTAGGGCTCAGGAGATTGTTAGTAACACTCTTATAACATACTTAAACTTCAGTATAGTATGCGTTTAGGGCTCAGGAGATTGTTAGTAACACTCCTTATAACATACTTAAACTTCAGTATAGTATGCGTTTAGGGCTCAGGAGATTGTTAGTAACACTCTTATAACATACTTAAACTTCAGCATAGTATGCGTTTGGGACTCAGGAGATTGTTAGTAACACTCCTTATAACATACTTAAACTTCAGTATAGTATGCGTTTAGGGCTCAGGAGATTGTTAGTAACACTCTTATAACATACTTAAACTTCAGTATAGTATGCGTTTAGGGCTCAGGAGATTGTTAGTAACACTCCTTATAACATACTTAAACTTCAGTATAGTATGCGTTTAGGGCTCAGGAGATTGTTAGTAACACTCTTATAACATACTTAAACTTCAGCATAGTATGCGTTTGGGACTCAGGAGATTGTTAGTAACACTCCTTATAACATACTTAAACTTCAGTATAGTATGCGTTTAGGGCTCAGGAGATTGTTAGTAACACTCCTTATAACATACTTAAACTTCAGTATAGTATGCGTTTAGGGCTTAGGAGATTGTTAGTTACACTCTTATAACATACTTAAACTTCAGCATAGTATGCGTTTAGGGTTCAGGAGATTGTTAGTAACACTCCTTATAACATACTTAAACTTCAGTATAGTATGCGTTTAGGGTTCAGGAGATTGTTAGTAACACTCCTTATAACATACTTAAACTTCAGTATAGTATGCGTTTGGGACTCAGGAGATTGACAGTAACACTCTTATAACATACTTAAACTTCAGTATAGTATGCTTTTGGGACTCAGGAGATTGATAGTAAACTTCAGTATAGTATGCATTTAGGACGCAGGAGATTGACAGTAACGCTCTTATAACATACTTAAACTTCAGTATAGTATGCTTTTGGGACTCAGGAGATTGATAGTAAACTTCAGTATAGTATGCATTTAGGACGCAGGAGATTGACAGTAACACTCTTATAACATACTTAATCTTCAGTATAGTATGCTTTTGGGACTCAGGAGATTTATAGTAAACTTCAGTATAGTATGCATTTAGGACGCAGGAGATTGACAGTAACACTCTTATAACATACTTAAACTTCAGTATAGTATGCTTTTGGGACTCAGGAGATTGATAGTAAACTTCAGTATAGTATGCATTTAGGACGCAGGAGATTGATAGTAACACTCCTTATAACACACTTAAACTTCAGTTTAGGATGCGTTTAGGACTCGGAAGATTTTTTGTTACACTCCTTATAACATACTTAAACTTCAGTAAAGTATGCGTTTAGGGCTCAGGATTACTATCAATCTCCTAAGTCCCAAACGCATACTATACTGAAGTTTAAGTATGTTATAAGGAGTGTTACTAACAATCTCCTGAGCCCTAAACGCATACTATACTGAAGTTTAAGTATGTTATAAGGAGTGTTACTAACAATATCCTGAGCTCTAAACACATACTATATTTAAGTTTAAGTATGTTATAAGGAGTGTTACTAAAAATCTTCTGATTCCTAAACGCATACTAAACTGAAGTTTAAGTATGTTATAAGGAGTGTTATTATCAATCTCCTGAGTCCCAAACGCATACAATACTGAAGTTTAAGTATGTTATAAGGAGTGTTACTATCAATCTCCTGAGTCCCAAACGCATACTATAATGTAGTTTAAGTATCTTATAAGGAGTGTTACTAACAATCTCCTGAGCCCTAAACGCATACTAAACTGAAGTTTAAGTGTGTTATAAGGAGTGTTACTATCAATCTCCTGTGTCCTAAATGCATACTATACTGTAATTTAAGAATGTTATAAGAGTGTTACTAACAATCTCCTGAGCCCTAAACGCATACTATACTGAAGTTTAAGTATGTTATAAGGAGTGTTACTATCAATCTCCTGAGTCCCAAACGCATACTATAATGTAGTTTAAGTATCTTATAAGGAGTGTTACTAACAATCTCCTGAGCCCTAAACGCATACTAAACTGAAGTTTAAGTGTGTTATAAGGAGTGTTACTATCAATCTCCTGTGTCCTAAATGCATACTATACTGTAATTTAAGAACGTTATAAGAGTGTTACTAACAATCTCCAGAGCCCTAAACGCATACTATACTGAAGTTTAAGTATGTTATAAGGAGTGTTACTATCAATCTCCTGAGTCCCAAACGCATACTATAATGTAGTTTAAGTATCTTATAAGGAGTGTTACTAACAATCTCCTGAGCCCTAAACGCATACTAAACTGAAGTTTAAGTGTGTTATAAGGAGTGTTACTATCAATCTCCAGTGTCCTAAATGCATACTATACTGAAGTTTAAGTATGTTATAAGGAGTGTTACTATCAATCTCCTGAGTCCCAAACGCATAATATACTGAAGTTTAAGTATGTTATAAGAGTGTTACTAACAATCTCCTGAGCCCTAAACGCATACTATACTGAAGTTTAAGTATGTTATAAGTAGTGTTACTATCAATCTCCTGAGTCCCAAACGCATACTATACTGAAGTTTAAGTATGTTATAAGGAGTATTACTAAAAATCTACAATACAACAACGTCATCACAGCTCGCGTGCGCGCGTCGTTGCCGCTCCGCTCGGTGACGCCACGCACTCGGTTTGTCCGAGCGATGCTGGTCTGCGCGGCGTGGCAGCAGCGTACAAGCGCGTGCAACTCTCATAGAGTTTCATACATTGCAACCGTTGCTGCCACACCGACGCCACGCACGCGCCACGCCACGCGTTCTGCACCGGCCTTATAGCCTTATTTAAATGAATAATCCTTTCTTAGTGCTCCTCTATACCCTGTAATGAAGGTACGAGTATGTTCCATCTCATAGTAGATACCAACCCCATAATGAAAATTCTATAGGATGTAAACGGTGATTGACTATACTAATTCAATGTATCAGACTGCTTTTTACAAATACACCAACCACTTTTGTTTAACGTCAAAGTTTAGATTTAATTAAATTAAATACACTGGCCGACACTTTTGTATGTACTGACTGTATATATACACCTTTGCATATACACCCGGTATTTTATTCGAAGTAGGTAGCAGTGTACACTTTTCGAACGTCATTCTTTTATCTACCTAATACGAGGTTCCTACCACTCGGAACTCGTATACCCACCGTTTCGGGAAGTGTTTGCGGAGTGAGAAGAAACGGCGGGCCCTAAAGAAACTCCCTCCAACACATTTTTTTTTTTTAAGTCTTATATTCTATTACATCTTAATGCTAGATCAATAAATGAATTATACAATGTCATGTCTGTAAATAAAATATACAAAAATAAGAATAAAGAAAGGATTCAAAAGAGATAAAAGTAAAAATTGTTTGTAGCTAATGACTAACAAATTCCAAAAAACCAATGACAAGAGCAGGCCAGTTCACACGGACAGCACCCGATCACGAGTATAACGCGAGAGTCAGCCATCGCTCCCCTCAACCATATTTGAGGGAAGGGAACGACCCGGCTCCCGATACGCCACCATCCGCATGAACATTTAAGCGAGCATGCACCACTCCGATCAATGGACAAAGAAAAAGGAGAAGAAAATGTCTTACCGAATCCCTTCAGTTCTTTCACAATAGAGTTTGTATCTTTATTGTCTCACAATATGTCATGAAAGTGTTGCTGTGTTGGTTGGAGAAACACTTACCGTCCAAGCATTTCTATCATCTAAGTACTCACATGTCTTATAGTAAGCTTTATTACATAGTATCTTTTTTACATAACTTTTGAATTTATTCTCTGTTAGGTTTACAATATCTTCTGGTATTTTATTATACATTCGTATGCATTGTCCCACAAACGACTTACTAACCTTACTGAGCCTAGTAGATACAAGCTGAAGCTTACTGTTATTCCTGAGATTACGAGTATGTCTGTCAGAATTCAGTGTAAAGTGATTTAAGTTTTTTCGCACATACATTATATTTTCATAAATATATTGACAGGGAAGCGTTAGAATATTGATTTCTTTAAATTTTTCTCTAAGTGAATCTCGAGATCGCATTCCGTAAATCGCGCGAACAGCCCTTTTTTGTAGTACAAAAATAGTATTTATATCAGCTGCATGCCCCCATAAAAGTATACCGTAAGACATAATACTGTGGAAATAGCTGAAATATACTAGTCTCGCCGTTTCTATATCTGTCAGGAGCCTAATTTTTTTAACAGCATAGGCAGCTGAACTAAGCCTGCCTGCTAAAGTTTCTATGTGAGGACCCCATTGAAGTTTTGAATCTACGGTTATACCTAAGAAAACTGTTTTTGGTACGAATTCTAAAACACTGCTAGCTAATGACACGTTTTGAGTTATATTTTTAACATTCGGTAAGGTGAAATTTATGCATTTAGTTTTTTTTGCATTAAGGACTAGGTTGTTCACGGTGAACCAATTGTGTACTTTACAAAGAGTGTCGTTTACTTCGTCAATCATATCAGTTTGTCTGTCAATTTTAAAAACTAGAGATGTATCATCCGCAAACAACACAATTTTAGACAGCGATTCAACCATAAAAGGTAGGTCGTTGATATAAACCAAAAACAGGAATGGTCCCAAAATAGACCCTTGAGGCACACCCATTTTAACGCGTGAGCCTGACGAATTTGTACCATTTATATGCACCTTTTGAGTTCTATTAACTAAGTATGACTCTAACAAATTCAAAGCCTTATTATTGACCCCGTAATGTTCTAGCTTTAAAAGTAAGGTTTTATGTTCGACGCAATCAAATGCTTTGGACAAATCGCAGAAGACTCCTATAGCATTTTGCGATTTTTCGAACGCATCATATATGTTTCTTATCAGTTCGACTCCTGCGTCGGTTGTCGAACGCCCTTTAGTGAAGCCAAACTGTAGATTATGAAGCACTTTATTAATATTGAAGTGGCTTAACATTTGAGTAAGAATTATTTTTTCAAAGATCTTACTAAGTACTGGCAGTACCGAGACAGGTCTGTAATTACTAGGGTTAGTTTTTTCTCCGGATTTGAATAAGGGAACAACTTTACTAAATTTCATAAGATCCGGAAATACACCACTATCTATGCATATATTAAAAAGAGAAGCAAGATAAGGGGCTATAGTATCAATAACCGACTTTAACAAATTAACAGACATGCCCCATAAATCTTCAGTGTTTTTAAGTTTAAGTGACTTAAAGGTTCTTACAACTGTATAAGGGTAAATTTTTCTAAATTGAAAACATTCTTTACACTGATCTACATTTTCAATCAGTAAACGTTGGGCGAGTACCGGCGACGAGTCAAGGCTTTCCGTTGTTTTGATGGGAATATCAGTAAAAAAAGTTTCAAATTCTTCTGTTACATCCGGTATTTTTGATATTAAGCCGCGATCTGTTTGAAGAATGTAGTCTTCCTTACGCGGTTTTGTTTTTCCCGTTTCTTTATTGATAACGTTCCACACAGCTTTAATTTTATTTTCAGAGTTTTTAATTTTTCTTGATAGAAAGTTAGATTTTGCTGATAAACAAACTTTTTTAAATATCTTCGAATATTTTTTAACATATTCTATGAACCCGCTGTCAAAATTTATAATCTTTTGTTCATAAAGAGAAAACAATTTTTCTCTACTTTTATAAATACCAACTGTTGCCCAATCACTAAACTTAAATTTTTCATTAACGTTGACAGTTTTACTCTTAAATATTTCGTCAAATTCTTTACTAATAATTCCAAAAAAGCTGTTATAGAATTTATTAGCTTTCTCTGTGTCGAAAACTGTAAGCGGCAGTTTTTGACTTAAGACATTTTTATATTTGTTTACTCTCTGGACTGTGACGGGTCTTGTTTGAATTGTAATTTTTACTCTAGTTTTTCCAAAGGGAAAATGCACAAGCTGACCGCTGTGATCTGATTTTAAGCAATTAATAATACTGTGTTCACTATATTCACAATTTAAGAAAACGTTATCAATACATGACGCTGATGTTGCCGTGACTCTAGTGGGCTCATGAAATATGAAATCTAAATTAAATGATTTAAACAAACTAAGAAATCTCGTAGATAAATTTTTCTTTTCAAGAATATCTATATTAAAATCTCCGCATACAATAACTGACTTATTACTTTTAGTCAAAATGCTCAAGACATCCTCCAAAACATTTTCAAAAACGGAAAAGTTCTCATCGCATGGAGGTCTGTACACACATAGTACAATATGTTTCTCCAACTCAACACAGGATAGTTCGGCATTTCTTTCAATCGAAAGCCCAACTACGTCTTTACGTTCTTTGGCTTTTAAGTTACTACGAACAAGTATAAGTGAGCCACCACACCGAGCGGTCTTTCGGTTGAAAGAACTGGCTAAATGGTAATTATCATAGCTGAACATCATTTGATTTTCTTTGAGCCAGTGTTCAGTGATACAAAATATGTCAACGAAATATTTATCCAAAAACATCTCTATTTCTAGTTCTTTGCCGGAAAAGCCTTGAATATTTTGATGTACTAATGACAAAGTTAGTTCTGACTTTCCCGTTGTCTTACGCATTAATTTAAATCGAGAGATCGAGAACAATCGCCAGCCGCGGCCCCGCGGGTCGTACTCGCTGGTACGGCTAGCGGCCGCGCTGTCCCCGCGGCGCCGCAGTCGGCGGTCGACTCCTCCGTCGTTAAACAAGTTATTACTGACTGAATACAGTCAGTATGGTGAATAATACTATAAGCTAATAACTTAGCTAGTTGCCGCTTTTGTCTATTAGATAGAAACATTCTATTGTATCGTATGTAGCTGACTGTACCACAGTACTTAACTTTCATCTTAGGAGACAAATTGATATTGTGTACCAGTGTCTCGCTACGCCAGACAGAGCGGGGATCACAATGGCTCTTGCCGCTCGCCTGTCTTTTGTTTCTCACTTATAAATTCAAGCGGTTTATATGAATGAGCTTCGTATTTGAAATCCTACAATTCACAGCAGAAAACACGTTGTGTTCTGTTGTGCAACAAATTGAATAATGTATCACAACAATACAGACGAAATTTACTCGTATAAAGATTAAAGATCGCTAGAGATATTTGTGGAGCTTTGTTTATCTTATACTTGACTCAAAATTTTGGTAAATCAGCTTAATTTTAGTACTTATCTGTTTTTCAGATACTTATGTTGCTTTTATCATTACTTATCATCTGTTGCGTTTAAATTAAAAGCGTTAACTCCTATGTGTCAGGAATCTGATCATGAAGAAAGGTTATCCGATACAAGTCATAAATTTCTTTGTACCTACAGTTTCGTTTAACGATTTATAGATTGTCATAACGTAACACAATAATTAAATTTTAAACTACAAAACACTAATTGCACGAATTATTAATAACAAACAAGCAACAGCTAAAACCACAATATGTGGCTGCATTCCAAACACTGGCAGCTCTTCGTTATAATTACATCACTGACCCAACGACATTACAATACTGTCCAACTAGAGATGGGTTTTTGCCCGGGCATTTTTGGGCATTTTGAATAAATGCCCAATAAAAGTCCATTTACGCCATACAAATTGGGCATTTATTGGGCGTAAATGGACGTTTATTGGGCATTTACTCAAAACTGCCCGGGCAAAAACCCATCTCTATGTCCAACGGCATTTCTATACCTCTAGGTATATTATTAAATAAAATAAATATGTATACAATATGTATACAGGGTCTATTTATCGTATGGCTAATTTTGTTTTAGGTAGGAAACAGCGCCTTGTGTTCAAGTCTACCCTTTGCCTGCTATATTTGGTTAAGGGCAGTCAAAAACTACGTGCTCAATAGTTGTTTTGGGCACCTACACTCACAAGCCGCTGAATCTTTCCACCCCCACTTGTTCCACACGTATGCGCATTTGCATACACCAGCATGGGTAGCATGAGGGCGTAGACAAAGCTGTTTGTCACGCCAAACGCGAGTTAACATCGCTGATAGATAACGTGCCGTCTGCCCGCTGATAGATAACGTGCCGTCTGCCTGCTGCACTTGATGCAACGACGACGCAACGGCGCCGGAGGCGCCGAGGTACATGTCTGTATACCTGACTGTTTTTTGGATCTTTAGATAGAATACGAATATTGCCAGATCTCCGAGCGTACATTCTGCACTCACTACCCAACCGACCGTCTTAGAATTAAGACCTACAATGTAGCCATTTTAATGTAATAATATTTTATACAAATAAATACCATAACAACCACAATGACTGGACTTCATCAATTGTTTACTGGCGCCCAACGCGGGGCATTGTCACGACACCACGTGCTCTCTCATCGCCAAGTTCACTGCTGACCAGGAACGAGCCAAGAGTCAAATCTCCAAACTCACAAACTGGTACCCGGCACCTACAACGGCATGAAGATGTGGCTCGGCGGCTTTCAAGCCCTTGGACAATGGACCCCGAACAAACTTCACAACCTTTACCACCAAGATGTTCTGCGACCGGACGGGACTGCCTCACTGGCAGTGTCATACTTCAAGCATTACTGTGACCGGACGAGACTGCCCCACTGGCAGTGTAATTCAAGAACCAATGCAACCGGACGACGCCGCACCTTGGCTTGTGCAGTTACCACGAAGAAAGTGCTGAATCCGAAGAAAATCACGCGGACATCAAAGAGACACATTGAAATCGTCGGTCATCGGTCAAATGATTCCTGCTGTGCAAATATGTACATTTGTAAGTACTGCACATTATCCGTTTAAAGTTCCTTTGATCACAATGTTCCCCAGTTCCTTCTTTTAAAATTTAATTTGATTTATAATAAATAAACATAATTATTTAAATTGCATAAATTCACACTTAGGTGTAGGATGAACGATGGTTCATCTATGTTTATAAACCTTATGGGTTTCTATTTCCACATTGCAAATGGTACTTGGGTAGTCATATCATTTGTCTGTCAATCTTAAAAATAAAACCTAAAAATAAGAATTAATAGAACAAATAACTTAAATAATAAAAAATAAACAAAGTTAAGGAATTAAATTGAATTTATAAATCAACTGAACTTATAAAAGTAAAATGAACCGGTTTGTTCGCATTAAAATAAAGTAAAGTAAGTTAAACAAATATACTATCAACATCTTCATAGCAGTTAGTTCCATTTGAACTAAATATTGTAATATTCATAACTTCACAGAAGTTTAAAGTGCAGTATGATATAGAAAAGAGAAACGTGTAACAGGTTGTCTAAACTTTTATAGAAAATAAGTCAGAGTAAAAAGTATTTATGTCTTCACAGAAAATAACAAAATTTTATGAATATAATAATAAGTTTAATAATTTCAAAAGATAACTTCAAAAAATATGAAGTGAGTGTTAAATTATTCTAAATACATTTAATATCAGTTTCTCTAAATATAACTCTTTCTTAATTTATTCATATAAAAATAATTAATTGCCTGAAATAATAAGTAGTAATACTTTCGCTGCTATGTTCTCTGTTCTTCTTCATCCGAAGAGACATTGGATTTTATTTTTGGGCTAAAAACATAATAAATAAATGGTTTACTTTGAAAAGTTTTCTAAAGATTTTTAAGCTATAAGAAATTATTAACAGATAAATAATTAATCGATAATCACTTCAAAACATAAATAAAAATCTGGAAGTGAAGCAAAAATTGATAAACCTCTTAGTAGTTAAAATAAATTTAAAGAAATGCTGCGATTGATTGAGATTGACAGAGTATAAATAATATAGGTATATAAAAAACAAAACATAATTAAAATAAAGACTTAGGTTATAAAAGGTAAATGTTAGGCTTATAAGAAGAAAAAAGGTACATAGATATGTCGTCTTAAAATACGTATGATTAATCTACCATAAGGAGTAGAGTTAAAAAAAAATGAAGTTTGAATATTTATTTTAAATAAAATCGCCTAGCATATGGACTAGAGCCTAAAATGATTAAAAAGAAAATATAATTGAAATTAAAATTAAATAATAAATGATAAAATATAAATAAGTTGGATGGAATAACGTAATCTAGTAACGTCATTATGCAAAACGACACCCCATGTGTAGGGTTTGTCAAAAACTGCATCTTGAAATTACTTGTAGGTATCTTATAGAAATATAAATGTTAGATAGGTACTAGTATCACTATTTCTCATCAAAAACGACTCCTCATATGTAAGGATTGTCAAATATTGGGAAATCTTGATCAACCTAGGCATTTGATAATTTTAATTTAACTATAAATAAAAAAAACGAATAGGTAAAACATAAAGGGTGTTATTACTTATTAGTATGATTATGTTATAGATGTGTAGACTTAAAGTTTATTAGGAATACCTAATTGTCATTATTCGCTTACCAAACGACACCCCATATGTAGGGTTTGTCAAAAAAAGGGAATCTTGACAGAGGCACCTAATTACCTAGCTCTAAATAGTAGGTTTAGTAATGGATGATAGTCGTAATCTTTATTAGGAGTAGCTATTGTCATTATTCGCTTATCAAACGACACCCCATGTGTAGGGTTTGTTAAAAGAAAGGGTGAATTTTGACGTAGCACTTAATTAGCTCTAATTATTAAATATGAAGTATATCAGCCTATAGCCTAATCTACAGTTCTCGCTGACTTGACCTCATGATGGTCACGATCCCCACTTCCTGGGGTTACGACTTAGAAGATAGGTATCAGTCTATAAAGGACTGTCTAAAATAAAATAATTTTAACGCAGCTATATTAAAGTAATTACTCGTAAAATGTGTTTGCAATTTAACATACTATTATAATAAAAACACGGATAAAAATATATATTAAAAATAAACAAAATCGAATAAGTAAATACAAAAAAGGATGAAAGGAACGATATTCCTGGCTTTTTAATTTAGAAACTTCATCAGATAAAAACCAAAAATCTTTCATTCCTATACGTAGGTATATAAAGATATTCTAAGTAGTGTCTAATGGTATCCATCCGAACTTTATTTTATATATTTAAACAAAATACATTCTGGTAATTTATTGTGATAGCGTACAAACCGCCTCACAAATAACTTATTCACTCGTGAAAGGAATGTGAAAATTATAATTATTGACTTCTCATTCAATATAATTAAATTAAAATTAATATTCAATTAAAATCAACCAATATTGTTTAAATGTTGGTATACAGATATAAATTACGTAAGATACTTTATTTTATGTTCCCAATCTCATATTTACGTTACAAAGGTAATATGTAATAGATAAAATATCAAAGAAAATCAAGAATCGCAAGATTGTCAAAAATAGAGGTAAAATAAAAATTTAAAATATTAAAATATCCCTTATAAAAGTAGTGTAAAAATATCACTAAATACAATAGAATACATGTGAAAAATAAGATGTCGGAATTGTAAAATTTAGTAATTTAAAAAATATATATAATAAGAAATATTTAAAAAATTCAAATAACAACAACAAATAATTCATCCATTATAAAACGATTACGAAATTAATAACAATAAATCAGAATGGAAATTCTTAACTCAATAAAACATGACTGTAACGAGTATAGTTTGAATTACTCGTAAACCCACGAGTTTTAAACTTGAATACCTATTCACAGTTTAGATAGTTAACCTTTCTTTCCTGTTTATTTTCCTATCCTACCTATCCTGTTTATTAAAGACGGATATTTGGCAGTTACTTTTGTATAATGATATCAAGGAAAAATTATCTTAAAGAAATTCCTACAACCTGACACTGCAGATATCGATTGAAGAAGAAACTGATAAGAATATAAACTGGAAGATGTCTGCAGAAAATACAAGTGACAATAATTCTGAATAACAGCAAGAAAGACTGCACAACATACATACATATGTCAACGCTAACTTGACATATTGAAAACAAACCTTGCAGGACTGTTTTCAATTCCGGGCGTGGAGAGTTAACATCGCTGATAGATAACGTGCCGTCTGCCCGCTGATAGATAACGTGCCGTCTGCCTGCTGCACTTGATGCAACGACGACGCGACGGCGCCGGAGGCGCCGAGGTACTTGTCTGTATACCTGACTGTTTTTTTGGATCTTTAGATAGAATACGAATATTGCCAGATCTCCGAGCGTACATTCTGCACTCACTACCCAACCGACCGTCTTAGAATTAAGACCTACAATGTAGCCATTTTAATGTAATAATATTTTATACAAATAAATACCATAAAAACCACAATGACTGGACTTCATCAATTGTTTACTCGCGAGAAAACAGCTCAGTTGTCTCCTTCATTAGCTAAGAGTTAGAACGGAACAAATGCTTTTAAAACTCGCGTCGCGCGAGTAATTAATTGATGAAGTCCAGTCATTGTGGTAGTTATGGTATTTATTTGTATAAAATATTATTACATTAAAATGGCTACATTGTAGGTCTTAATTCTAAGACGGTCGGTTGGGTAGTGAGTGCATAATGTACGCTTGGAGGTCTGCAATATTCGTGTTCTATTAATAGCTTCCAAAAACAGTCAGGTATACGGACAAGTAGCTCGGCGCCACCGGCGGCGCCGTCGCGTCGTCGCATCAAGTGTAGCAGGCAGATGGCACGTTATCTATCAGCGATGTTAACTCTCCACGCCCGGAATTGAAAACAGTCCTGCAAGGTTTGTTTTCAATATGTCAAGTTAGCGTTGACATATGTATGTATGTTGTGCGGTCTTTGTTGCTGTTATTCAGAATTAGTGTCACTTGTATTTTCTGCAGACATCTTCCAGTTTATATTCTTATCAGTTTCTTCTTCAATCGATATCTGCAGTGTCAGGTTGTAGGAATTTCTTTAAGATAAATTTTCCTTGATATCATTATACAAAAGTAACTGCCAAATATCCGTCTTTAATAAACAGGATAGGTAGGATAGGAAAATAAATAGGAAAGAAAGGTTAACTATCTAAACTGTGAATAGGTATTCAAGTTTAAAACTCGTGGGTTTACGAGTAATACAAACTATACTCGTTACAGTCATGTTTTATTGAGTGAAGAATTTCCATTCTGATTTATTGTTATTAATTTCGTAATCGTTTTATAATGGATGAATTATTTTTTGTTGTTATTTGAATTTTTTAAATATTTCTTATTAAATATATTTTTTAAATTACTAAATTTTACAATTCCGACATCTTATTTCTCACATGTATTCTATTGCATTTAGTGATATTTTTACACTACTTTTATAAGAGATATTTTAATATTTGAAATTTTTATTTTACCTCTATTTTTGACAATCTTGCGATTCTTGATTTTCTTTGATATTTTATCTATTACATATTACCTTTGTAACGTAAATATGACATTGGTAACATAAAATAAAGTATCTTACGTAATTTATATCTGTATGCCAACATTTAAACAATATTGGTTGATTTTAATTGAAAATTAATTTAAATTTAATTATATTGAATGAGAAGTCAATAATTATAATTTTTACATTCCTTTCACGAGTGAATAAGTTATTTGTGAGGCAGTTTGTATGCTATCACAATAAATTACCAGAATGTATTTTGTTTAAATATATAAAACACTGTAAAGTTTGGATGGATACCATTAGACACTACTTAGAATATCTTTGTATACCTACGTATAGGAATGAAAGATTTTTGGTTTTTATCTGATGAAGTTTCTAAATTAAAAAGCCAGGAATATCGTTCCTTTCATCCTTTTTTGTATTTACTTATTTGATTTTGTTTATTTTTAATATATATTTTTATCCGTGTTTTTATTATAATAGTATGTTAAATTGCAAACATATTTTACGAGTAATTACTTTAATATAGCTGCGTTAAAATTATTTTATTTTAGACAGTCCTTTATAGACTGATACCTCTCTTCTAAGTCGTAACCCCAGGAAGTGGGGATCGTGACCATCATGAGGTCAAGTCAGCGAGAACTGTAGATTAGGCTATAGGCTGATATACTTCATACATAATAATTAGAGCTAATTAAGTGCTACGTCAAAATTCACCCTTTTTTTTGACAAACCCTACACATGGGGTGTCGTTTGATAAGCGAATAATGACAATAGCTACTCCTCATAAAGATTACGACTATCATTCATTACTAAACCTACTATTTAGAGCTAGGTAATTAGGTGCCTCTGTCAAGATTCCCTTTTTTTGACAAACCCTACATATGGGGTGTCGTTTGGTAAGCGAATAATGACAATTAGGTATTCCTAATAAACTTTAAGTCTACACATCTATAACATAATCATACTAATAAGTAATAATACCCTTTATGTTTTACCTATTCGTTTTTTTTCTTTATAGTTAAATTAAAATTATCAAATGCCTAGGTTGATCAAGATTTCCCAATATTTGACAATCCTTACATATGAGGAGTCGTTTTTGATGAGAAATAGTGATACCTATCTAACATTTATATTTCTATAATATACCTACAAGTAATTTCAAGATGCAGTTTTTGACAAACCCTACACATGGGGTGTCGTTTTGCATAATGACGTTACTAGATTACGTTATTCCATCCAACTTATTTATATTTTATCATTTATTATTTAATTTTAATTTCAATTATATTTTATTTTTAATCATTTTAGGCTCTAGTCCATATGCTAGGCGATTTTATTTAAAATAAATATTCAAACTTCATTTTTTTAACTCTACTCCTTATGGTAGATTAATCGTACGTATATTTTAAGACAACATATTGATGTACCTTTTTTCTTCTTATAAGCCTAACATTCATCTTTTATAACCTAAGTCTTTATTTTAATTATGTTTTGTTTTTTATATATATTATTTATACTCTGTCAATGTCAATCAATCGCAGCATTTCTTTAAATTTATTTTAACTACTAAGAGGTTTATCAATTTTTGCTTCACTTCCAGATTTTTATTTATGTTTTGAAGTGATTATTGATTAATTATTTATCTGTTAATAATTTCTTATAACTTAAAAATCTCTAGAAAACTTTTAAAAGTAAACCATTTATTTTTTATGTTTTTAGCCCAAAAATAAAATCCAATGTCTCTTCGGATAAAGACGAACAAAGAACATAGCAGCGAAAGTATTACTACTTATTATTTCAGGCAATGAATTATTTAAATTAAGAAAGAGTTATATTTAGGGAAATTGATATGAAATGTATTTAAAATAATTTAACACTCACTTCATATTTTTTGAAGTTATCTTTTGAAATAATAAAACTTATTATTATATTCGTTAAATTTTGTTATTTTCTGTGAAGACATAAATACTTTTTACTCTGACTTATTTTCTGTAAAAGTTTAGACAACCTGTTACACGTTTCTCTTTTCTATATCATACTGTACTTTAAACTGTGAAGTTATGAATATTACAATATTTAGTTCAAATTGAACTAAATGCTATTAGGATGTTGATAATATATTGTTTATTTAAAAACCGATTCATTTTATTACCTTTATAAGTTTAGTTGATTTATTAATTTAATTTTATACTTTAACATTGTTTATTTTATGTTATTTAAGTTATTTGTTCTATTAATTATTATTTTTAGGTTTTATTTTTAAGATTGACAGACAAATGATATGACTACCCAAGTACCATTTGCAATGTGGAAATAGAAACCCATAAGGTTTATAAACATAGATGAACCATCATTCATCCTACACCTTAGTGTGAATTTATGCAATTTAAATTATTATGTTTATTTATTTTGTATCAAATTAAATTTTAAAATAAGGAACTGGGGAACGTTGTGATCAAAGGAAACTTTAAACGGATAATGTGCAGTACTTACAAATGTACATATTTGCACAGCAGGGTTCATTTGGCCGATGACCGACGATTTCAATATGTCTCTTTGATGTCCGCGTGATTTTCTTCGGATTCAGCACTTTCTTCGTAGTTACTGCACAAGCCAGTGTGCGGCGTCGTCCGGTCGCATTGGTTCTTGAATTACACTGCCAGTGGGGCAGTCTCGTCCGGTCGCAGTAATGCTTGAAGTATGACACTGCCAGTGAGGCAGTCCCGTCCGGTCGCAGAACATCTTGATGGTAAAGGTTGTGAAGTTTGTTCGGGGTCCATTGTCCAAGGGCTTGAAAGCCGCCGAGCCACATCTTCATGCCGTTGTAGGTGCCGGGTACCAGTTTGTGAGTTTGGAGATTTGACTCTTGGCTCGTTCCTGGTCAGCAGTGAACTTGGCGATGAGAGAGCACGTGGTGTCGTGACAATGCCCCGCGTTGGGCGCCAGTAAACAATTGATGAAGTCCAGTCATTGTGGTTGTTATGGTATTTATTTGTATAAAATATTATTACATTAAAATGGCTACATTGTAGGTCTTAATTCTAAGACGGTCGGTTGGGTAGTGAGTGCAGAATGTACGCTTGGAGGTCTGCAATATTCGTGTTCTATTAATAGCTTCCAAAAACAGTCAGGTATACGGACAAGTAGCTCGGCGCCACCGGCGGCGCCGTCGCGTCGTCGCATCAAGTGTTAGCAGGCAGATGGCACGTTATCTATCAGCGATGTTAACTCGCGCGAGATATGTCGCCATGCTACCGGTGCGGTGCTGTTCTAATGCAGTAAATACTATTCGCTGACAAGCGGAAAATTAACGGTAATCTAAACTAAACTAGCTAAAACTAACTAACTACCCATAAACTGAACAATTTTCCCCGAAGAACCTAGACAATCATAGCTAAAAATACACATTTAACGTTATTAACATGAACATAGTAAGTACATAAAAAAACAGACACAGTAGGAAATTACAAATTTTTAATAACTTTTATTAAAACTATCTTTGAGGGTGTGGTGTGCTCGGCCGCTATTCGACTTTTGTCATATTGTCAGTTGCCACCATTTCTCCCCCGCGTCGCTTATTTCTGAAAGAACTTTGGAAGATATAGTTATCCTATATTTTTGTCTCCATTATACGCGAATCCAAACAGACAAACAAAACGATACCTACCCTTTTGGATTAAGGATTTAACAAAAGGCTTATAGCTATCGCAACAGAACTACAAACAGTCCACCGCAGAAGTTCAAAAGTGGATTTCAGCTAACTCCCAGCCAATGGCTGACATCACAGAGCGGCTTACTAACTTGCTAATTTGGACATATAGTAGATAGGTCCAACCAACGGTACTATTTTGCAAACAAATGCATTTTTAGGAAGTATAATTTCCTTATAGCTAAACTTAAAGATCATAGATATATTGATTTGTTTCAAAAGTCTTTTCAGTGAAAAAAATATTGTATCTTTTGTACCAGGTAATTATTAAAGACAAATAGTAGTGTGATATATAAACTTTTAACGTTTTAACGATGATAACTTAAAATAAAGCAATAAAGCAAACTAAGTCACAGTGAGCAGAGAATTTTCGATAAGTTTTGTTGGTTCTAAACTGGGATAGAGGAATGATCTATCGGTACCTATAGCTGTGCCATCTAGATTTGCAACAGAAAGCAACGTGTATAACTGGCTAAGACGCCTCAATGAAGGAAAATTAGACCCAGAACCAGATTCCCGACCAGGACGTCCGCGAACTTCTCACTCCGAGTAGCATATAGAGAAGGTTAGGGAAGTTGTACAAGGAGGTGTAGTGAGAACTGTTCGAGAATTATTCACCATAACTGACCTTGATCCTTCAACATATACCGAATTTTAACTCAAGATTTAGGTTATGTCAAAAAGTTGAGTGACTGGTTGCCATATGTTCTTATACACAAGAACAAAGAGAAACGAGCGTAAACATAGCGTATGCCAATGTATGTCTTTATAGGACACGAAAAAACATGTTATCAAAGATCCTCGCTATAGGTGAAACTTAGGTTGGGTTATACTAAGCGGTTTCCAAAGGTCAATGCGGAGCCTGGGTTCTAGATGAGGCTCAGCTCCAAAAGTACCCAAGGAATAGCTTCATGGAAACAAGTAAATGCTTTTGGGAGTACTGGATTATTCACGGATAGCTTTTTGGAAGCTTTTACCTGAAGAAGTTACGGTCAACCAATATGTCTACGCTGATTTTTTGGAAGAGTTTCTACCTGAGTGGGCTGCGCGGAACAACGTATCAGCTCCTTACATACTCCATAACAATGCAAGACTCCACAGAAGTGCTAAAGTTCAGGAATTATTCGGTCGTAACGGTTGGCAACAGAGAGCACACCCTCCTTATTCACCAGATAGGAACTTTCTAGAATACAACTGCTGTCGCCATACGAAAGAAAACAAAGCAGCATACGTTACCATGACTTTGACTCCCTCGAATCTGCAGTCAATAATGTCTTTGAGGATCTTACAGAAAAAAGTTCACTAACTGGTGTCCAGAAGTTTCCAGAAGTTTGTAACTCCGCTGTGTTAAAGGGAGGAGACTATTAATTAATTACATGTATTAGTTAATATTTTTCCAGACGTGGCTAAACTTTAATAAATTTTAATATTTTTTTTAATTCTTCTATAGATCTACATGTACGTACACTAATGACCACGCTGAATACGTTAAAAACAACCGACTTCAATCGCAACAACTCCAATTTTGCTATGTTTTGTTGATTTTCTCAAAAACCGCTGAATCGATTTCGATAAAATTTATATGGGACCACTTGTGAAGTATACCCTTTCAAACAAAAAAAGAATTTTCGAAATCGGTTCTGGCGTCTTCGAGTAATCGGTGAACATACATAAAAAATAAAAAAAAGATTCCGACGAATTGAGAACCTCCTCCTTTTTTTTAAGTCGGTTGAAAACTACAATGATATTGATATTTTTGCTCTTTCTCTAACTCAATATAAAAAACAACTTCTAACAAACTGTATAAACCGCACTTAACCTTAAATGTTGTTCTCTAGTTATTAAATATTAAATACCTACCTCCTATTTCAAGTATGTAATTGTTCTATGCAAGCTTCAAGTATTCCCATTAGTGGACACCTGTAATTGGTTTATAAGTTCTTACTTTGTATTGTATCAATTACAAAGTTATTAACTGTTGGTGACCCAAATAAAAATTTATTTAAATTTATTTATTTAATTTATATTTATTTATAAAGATTTTTTCCGCTGAAAATGTCTTTGAAACAAACCAATAGAAGTCAGGCGTTTTCCTCCCGCAAACATACTGTAGCCTTCGACTCTGTGGTTTGTTCTGCTCTGCATGTACTTTTATACAGTCGTCTCTAAATTATCCCGCTATCTCCTATAAGTCTTGAACCTTCTAAAAAGATTACGTTTTTACAAACTACAATTTTGTTCGTAAAACGTATAAAATACTGAAATAATTTATATAGTAGTTATGATAGTTATTTAGATATTTGTTAAACAAAAAAAATGCACATGTATAAGAAAATACGAGTACCTATGTTTCTATGCACTTCAATAAAAGGGCTATTTAGTGAACTATTTGGTCATTTAATTTTGGATGCAGTCTATTTAACAAGTTTGATAATATTGACAAGGTATATTTAAACTTATTATTGCAATCCTAGAAATAGTTGGACATATTTTTTGCCTCAAACTCGGATGCTGCTTTTAATGAAAATCCTAACCAATGAAAAAATAATATAGAGATGCAATAAGAAAGCGAAGCATATAGGTATATCTTCCGTCTGACTTGTATGGAGTAAGTATCAGGCAAGCATCGATGCAGGCAAGTATCAAGAGACAATGATGCCATAGAGTCAGATAATATTCATAAATTCTTCTTAATTTTTTAAACGTTTTACTGCATCTACTGAATAACTCCATGATACGACTGCATCTTCTTCAATATACGCTTTTGGCGGTGAGATGGGAGCTTTACCACAGTTTGCCATCAATCATTGTCAAAAATTTAAATACAATAAAAAACGGAAATTTTAGTAGACCTTTGTACTTATTCCGAAATGCACCCCCTGGCCCTCAATCTAACAACATGTTCACATATTCATAGTCGGGGCTACGGCCATAGAGGTCATTATCCGTCGCCCCGCAGCTCGCAGTTAAAATACGCCCGACTCATTTAACTTTGGCGTTCTCATGCAGGCGTACCAACTAACTTCGCGATTGAATTTATCTTCTGTATATAGGTATACGTTATATATGAAATATTGTACCGGTCAGGTAGGGGTAGTGCATTTACTATTGAAACTGGTAAAAACTGCTGATACTATAAATTGATCGATTTGTATGAAGTCTCAGTATTTTTATTTCAACAAAAGTCGCAAATAAAGGTTGTTCAATTCAATGACCTTGTTAAGTCCTGTATTAAATCTGCGATCTTCCAAATCTCGGCTAAAAGATAATTAATTGTTACACCCACGTTTCGTTCGAAACTTCCTCTACGTCAAACAAATAAAACGCTGGACGGTAGCTAAACCTAAATAAATATTTGGACCTGTACGTAGGTATTTAAATATACTAGCTCCCAGTTAAATATACTAGCAAGCCAGATTTTTTTATTCCCATATTAATTTTGTGAGTTTTGTTTTACTTTCTGATATTATACAGGATTACTGTTTATTAAATCGTTTGACATGTTTATTCCTTCATACCCGGGTACCTCTTTTAATGAAAATCCACACAAAAAAAATAAAAGTAGGTATATAGAGGTGAAATAAGCTTATTTAACGCAAGATTCCTCGCCATTTATGATTTGTGTTTGCTGTCATCCTTTGAGACCGAAGATGGATACAGGATGGTTAAAAACGCCCTATGACCGCAAGTAATTTTAAAATTTGTGTTGTTAGTTTAAACTATTATGTTATCACTTCCAACTTTATTTTTTTTAACAGTAGTTGCGTCGTTTGCTTCCAAATTACGAATCCAGAAGACAAAATGTAATGTAAGAGTGTAATGAGCTCGAAATTTCCTTTTCGGCAACTCAATTTCTGAGCACTTTCGATACGGATAATTTAGGTTTAGAACGCTGTGATGGAAGAGACGAGTCTCATAGCTCACCTCTTCATCATGGTCTTCGTTGGTTTGACATGAAAACCATAGTCGACTACCTCTATGTTATTATAAAATACTTACTTTTAACTTATTATTATAGTGAGAATATCAATTTTGTTGTGAAGAGAAGAGCATTATTTTTGTAGTGCAAACTAATGATTTTGTTGCAAAGATATTTCTTTTTTCTAAGTATGTTTGTTAAAGTGATAAAATGATTTTGTAAGTATTTTATAGTGTCTTCAAAAATTATGTTTATCTATTAATTTCAAAATGTATTTAAATAGATATCTTTGACAATTAAATTAATAGATTGGCTATACCTATTATTGCCACATTTTTTTATAACTATTTTTTATTGGGCCAATCCGATATAATTGAAAATTTTTCCTTTATCTTATCATATGGCTGAATCGTGAACCGTCTGCTCGTTTGCCGCCTATCACATAAAAAAAAAATAACCTTGCTATCCGTATAAAATAAATAGATAAACAATCGCTTTACTATTGGGATACCTTTACTTACTTTTAAATTAAAATTAAAGTCATATAATATGTTATAAATATAAGCACCCTGTACACAGCAGACCCGCAGACGACACGTCCAATATTTGCCCGTCGTCGTCGCGTTACTCGGTGGGCCCGAGGTAATTAAAGCTTGTTTATTGCGCTGGGATTGCGAAAATCGAACGCTTATTTTTGAACAACCTGTACTAAGTAACCGCGTGAGTTAATCCAGCCGTGAAGATGCGAGTTTAATTTAACAGAACGTACGTACAGTAAACATTTGCTTCCGTGGAAGGCGATACCAAAAAGCAACTGGGTTTAAACAAAATCAGTACCCAACTTGTACCTTCATTAAAATGTGACAGACTGAAAGTTGACTTGAATCTTATATATTAAACGAGTTGTCTTGTAAGCGTAGACGATTTCGAAAACGGCTTGAAACCTTTCGACGAAAATCTAGGGTTAGGGGTTAAAAATTACCAGAAATCGATCTATGAGGGAAATATCTTCAAAAACATTAATTTTAGGGGTGATTTGAGCGAAATATACATAAAATATAAACGCATATGATGTTTATTTTTAATAACGCACGTACAAGTCGCGTCAATCTTTAAGATCGCTGAAGGGTACTGACTGGGGGAAGTGTGCGTTCACTTGGAATCCTCATGCTCGAATTTTGATATTCTGATTATGCCAATATTTTTTGTCTAATAGTGCCCAAAGGAAAAAAAATGTGCTATCGTAGTTTCAGAGAAAATCGAGTTTTTCACTGAGGCTGCTAGCGGAATGTTTCGCTGGCAGCCTCATCTCTAGAACCAAGGAACTACTTCGAAATTCGAGCATGAGGATTCTAAGTGAATGCACACTTCCCCCACTCAGTACCCTTCAGCGATCTTAAAGATTGACGGCACCTGTAATAAGTGTGTATTGGCCTAGAGGTCTCGATGCGAGCCGCTTGCGTTTTGCTGCTTTTAAGTCCGGATTCGAATCCCACCCACGAGACTTTATTGTTTTTTTGTCTTTTTATTTTGTGTGAACTTATGTAAATAAAAAATATTTAATAGACATTTGAACGATTTTTATTTATAGCGCCATCTTTTGCCGTATAAGTGAACTACATACCTGATGATGTTTGGCAATAGGGAATTTTCCACGGCTTTCTCTAAACTCAACTAGATGGTGCTGATCAACATTTGCAATAAGGAAATCTCTAAAAAGTCGCCAAAACTGATTGATATTACTGACTATTATCATAAATGATGGATGACTAATTTTCTAATACTACGTATCATTAAATATTTTTCTGTATTTTTATCCAGAAAAAGGATAAATTGCATGTATTTTTTTCAATAGAATCAAATTATAAAAATATATTATAGATATTTTCAGAACAAATATTGTTTGTTCTTTCGTCCCTTAAAAGGCCACTATCGACTAAAACAACACCCTGCTAAATGTTTCATAGAAAATATATCTGATAGGTACTACTAAACTAGTTACCGACTGAACGAGCGACGCTCGGTCTCCCAGCTAATATCGTATAATTGCCCGAATGCACAACAAGAATGTTTTTCAGGTATATGTATGTATGTTCGTTTAACTGTCTGTAAGAAAAATATATATTTATTTCACATTAAGACAGATAATTTTCTAAAATATTTAATACTCTGAATTATTTTGTAATTATTAACTTAGCTTCTTCTTATAACATAACCCTGTCTTGCTGTCGCGCAGTCGCATAAAATGCCTTGATGGACTTTCGAGAGCAAGGTGAAGTTAAACTATTTCTGATCCCTAGATTGACATACATATTCCTTTTTACAGTTGCAGTAAATTTGGAGTTAAATTTTATTGATCTTACAGGATCGTATAAAAAGGATAGGCCGAGCTTATACGGACAAGCAACAGCAGAATTATTTAAAAATTTATGTATATTTTATAAATATATCAGTCTTTTCATGCCATTCAAGTTATTACAGATTTTATAGTGATTTTAAAGTTCGCGTCGCCGAAAACCAGCGGAATTTCCTGAAAACTAACAATTAAAGTAGGTATCACATCGGAACTATATAGCTCCAATTTCTTTTGCGGGTCTTCTTTTACAGACTATAAACAGTAACACGTATATTAACGTCACATTTTCCTCGAACAGAAGCGTTGGAGAAAGAATATTCTATATACCTAAGCGAATTTCACGCAAAGGAGATGTTAACAAGAAAACTAAAACTCTTTTTTCCAGATCATTCCGCACGGCAGCGACCACCTGTGCTGAAATATTCACCGGGATCCCACTGTTTTATTCATTGCGCCATCTGTTGTCCCGTCTCGCTGCCTCTCGCTGTGGGGCATAAATCGTGGTCACCCTACGTGTAGGGTTACCTTGCGATTGTTTGTTTTTCGACTTCCATCACCAGTGGTTGAGCGACTGGTTTAGTAACACTATAAATTCGTCTGTAATTTTATTGTTTTTTATTATTTAGATATAAATATTGATACGATACGAACAGTATAATTAAACTAGTACGCAACATCAACAATATAATTATCTTTTGAAAACAAGCAATTATCTTTTGTAGTAACAAATAAACGACTTATCTATCTATCTATCTAAGCATCCAAATGTCACCCTTAGTTTTAAAACTAAACTACGCAGCTACGAGCAAAGCGCAGCACGTGTAGGTACAACGAACAACAAAGACGTAGATAAAGGTTCCGTAGTTCAAAGCTTTGTAAGTGGATCTCGAAATTTGAGAAATCGCATGCTTATATTAATTAATTTAACCAAAAAATAAAAGCTGGCTGCATAAAAAAATTATCTTACCTATCTCAGGGTCAAAATAAATGTAACGACATCTGACACTCTGAATCTGCCCATCTAACTGCTGGGTAACCACGAAAATGACACAAAAAAAATTAAAAGTATAAACTACTGATTTGTTCCGGATGGAATACGCATAGGTGGAGTACAACGCAAACGCAATGCGTCCCTGAAAATTCAGTTTCCATTGCGAGGGGTATGGGTTTTGGAAAAAACTACTTCAACACTCGCAAGCTTGCGAGCCGTTTGCGACTCACGCAACGCTCACCCTCAGTAAAATCGATCTTTCATTCCATGATGTTATTAATGAAGTCGTCTTGTTGTATGAAATTAGGCACATATCTTTTCTTTGTTAAACTTTACCCGCTAGAGGAAATTATAGTTGGTAATTAAGACAACTTGAGACAACAGTAAAGGTATTCCGACATAACTCGGGTCAGAAGTTAGCTCGGACTATTTAGTTTCGTTGCCAGAAATGTGAGCTTCACTACTTATTACAGGTACAGACGTAAAGAGTAGGTTTACCTTAGGTACCTAATAACAGAGACAAAATATAGGGGTCTTTTTATTCGCCAAAAACGGAAAATGGTAATGACTATTACCATTTCCCGTTCTGTTGGCCCGGCCTATTGGCCGACTATTAATTTTGCCGACTAGTTGGTTCTAAAATTGCCGACTACCTAGTCGGCTAACTATTTAGCAGTGCCGATCATTAGATTTCACCTATCATTTTACTTTTATTTTTGCGTTTTTAGTCTCAAAAATGTTCAAAGCAAGCACAAGGCGGAAGTAATAATAATGTAATATAAAACTGCAGTTCTTAAAAAACTCGGCACAGGATTATTTACGTTGACTTCAAAAAGATAATTAGCAATTGCGTTTGGGAGTTGTTCAAAAACGAACCACAATACAGACTAGTCTGATATAAAACACTATTTTTGTCGGTACGTCTCTACTTAAAATCGATCAACTTTGCCAAAGGAACCTATACACAAAACTGATACCTGAAACCCTTTTAAAAACCTATTTTTAGTCTCCGTGCAAATGCAAATCAATCGTTCAGTTGTTAATTTTATTTCTAATATTAATACGGGATGTTTTTTTTGCTTGATTCTTTAGGGAAAGTCATCCAGTTTCATAAGTAGCATCTACCGTTTGCCGCTTATTAGCGGATACAATGTCACCCTATATATGGACCCGGATGAAATTTAAGTTTAGTTAGCTTAATTGATTCTTGCATTAAAAAAATCTTGATACATTTTCGGCCTATCTTTTGTTTACTTTTGGAACGTGGCGTGCTAAAATCGAAATGGAATGAAAATAGAATAAATCAATTGCCTGTGTATGTTGAATTGAGCCAGCAAGAGCCCTGGCCTATTCCACAAAGTAATAAAAAGACAACATCGAAGATAATGTATTTATATAAGAACATTCAGCCTCTCTCACCGAGCCTACTGGTGACCTTAGTACTGGAGGTTTTCTGGCTAGATTAAAAGACAACACCACCGCACTATTCACTGTGTTTTATCAAATTGAAATAAATGTTCTCTTTTCGGTTTCTCCTCAGACTAAAGAAACTTTATGTGTTTCTTTCAGTTCCGACAGTGGACAACAATATACATAGCTAAATTATAGATAGAGATTTGAAATAAAACGCCTCTATTAAAGACAATGTTTTGGGAAATGAATTCTTTTTAGGTAAGTAAACTCTTCAAGAGAACCCAAAAAATCGACATGCTTTTTTTATGAATTCACTATTCACTTGTGCTAGAGACACGATCGCAAAATATTTATTAAAAAATATATACATCTCATTTGTCGGTATTCCCCTTGCAAATCCTGATCAATCGGAAAATACCAATTCAAAATCAAATAGTGGTTTTTTGTTCAAATACTATCCTTGAGGATAGTTCTTAAGTTTTATGAGTGAACGTTTTTCATGGGTGTAAACCATTTGAACGATTCCGGTCATGGCGACTACTTCGACTTCTCCGTTATTATATTATATGAGTAGCCTCTATTTGTACATGTAGACTGTGAGTAATATCCCGTCCTTAAAGAGACATACAGAAAATTAGTCATTTTGCGTTGAAATTAAGACGTCAATAGAAGGAACACAGAAGCACTTATGTTTCAGATCTTTTTTTCTTCTTTGTGACTCTTTAAACAAGTGAAGCGTCGGTGGCCCCACCGTATTTATCCAGCCCTTCCTTACCAGACCTTCGGTCCTTCGGTTTAAACCTAGCCAATATAACAGAAGTTTTATCACATCAAAAATCAAGCTGCATTATTAACATACCGACTCCTTTAACTGTAAAGGAAAATATTGTGATGAAACTTACAAATCTTTTTACCTACTTGAAGTTTATAAAGGTTGCGGAAAAAGGTGTAAAATTTAAAAAGAAACTGCCTTACATTAGACCGCGGGTGATGCTAGATGCAACTCCAGGCAACCGTCCATCCATCACTTGAAGATTTCGCGGCTAATTATACAGGGTGTAACAGAAAGGTGTGATAATACTTCAAGGTGGATTTTAACCCATCAAACTGAACAACTTTTGTTCTACAACTTTGTTGAAATCGCAAAGAAATTTTCGGACTTTTCATACAAACTTGGTTCGCCAGCTGATCGATTTGTATGAAAAGTCCAAAAAAAATTTTGCGATTTGAACAAAGTTGTTCAGTTCGATGAGTAGAAGCCCACCTTGAAGTTTTACCACACCTTTCTATTACATCCTGTATAACACAATACGATAAGTCTATGACAATTCAGTTAACAACATATCCTGTAGGAAGTGTAGGATAGATCGCGGTCCGTAGGAAGGTAATAAAATCATTGTGTTCGCGGGAGGAAACATAAAATTGTTTCATTCAACTGCGGTAACAATAGGGGCGCAATTTATCGGTGAAAACAAATTTACATTTACATTGTGGTTTGTAAATTATTTGTAAAAGTGGCTGGTTTCCTTTTGTTGGTATAAAATTAAATGGCAAGTGATGTAACTGTTTACATTCGTAGTCTTAAAATACACGTTTGGACCGGGGTTGTGTAGGGGTGGGTTTGATTAGGTAGTTTTTTATTTGTGGTTTATTATGATTATTTATTTACTTATTTTTATTTTGTAATTTTGACCAATGTATTTTTTATTTTTTAGTCTTAAAATTGTGATTCTTTATACATATTATTTATTTATTCCTTATTAAACAATGTGAAATAAGGCAATTTCAATAAAGCCACATAATGAAGTGTTGTTATATTGTATTTGTTATCACTCAGACTGTTCAGTCGTACATCCCAACAAAATTAGTAAACTATATTAATAATTAATAATAATAATATTATCCGGGACAAATCACACACGGTCATCTGGCCCCAAAGTAGGATTTCCTGTATATTGGGAACCAGAGACTGTTATACATACATACATTTAAATACATACATACATTATATAGATATAATACACCCAGACTCAGAGCAAACAATTCTGCTCATCATAGAAAAGTTTACCCTGTGTGGGGATCGAACCCACGACCCTCGGATCAGAGGTCAGGATCACTAACCACTTAGCCACCGAGTCAGTCACACAGTTACAGATTAATTTCAACACGTGCAATGTTATTTGGAAACAACCTGATCCAAAAATATAGTACTTACGATAATAAGTTTTAATCACGAAGGTACCATAAACTATGTGACGTCATATAAAATTCAGTATAGATGTTTTTAAGTAGTACAGTCAGCAATGTATCAACATTGCTTACTGTACTACTTAAAAACATCATATAAAACAATGAAACCTGCAATCAGCAGTGACCGACTAAGCTACGCATTCATTAGATACTGTTTGGCAATCAGAAATATCTAATATGTAATTGAATTGGTTTGCTTTGCAATTCTATCTAGCTATCAAAATGATCGTGAATAGCGCGTGAAATAATTTTTACCCGTCAACACAGTCATAAATGTTCACCTAAAATAGCTGCACCGAGCTTAATAAATATACAGGCGTGATTGCCAATCGCATATCCCTAATAATTGACCACGCTGAATACGTTAAAAACAACCGACTTCAATCGTAGCAACTCCAATTTTGCTATGTTTTTGTTGATTTTCTCAAAAACCGCTGAATCGATTTCGATAAAATTAATATGGGACCACCTGTGAAGTATACCCTTTCAAACAAAAAAAGAATTTTTGAAATCTGTTCAGGCGTCTTCGAGTAATCGGTGAACATACATAGAAAAAAAAAAAAAAAAAAGATTCCGTCGAATTGAGAACCTCCTCCTTTTTTTGAAGTCGGTTGAAAAGCAACCTCTTTTTGTGAAACTTTCCTGAGAGACTATGGCTACTTAAATAAAAAAAATCAATTTTTCTTTGAAAAAGTAAAATTGTAACAACTCTTATAATATATTTATCACATGTATGTATAATATGTTTAAATAGGGGCTGATTTGGAACGACAGACGAACGGTAACGCAATATCCGTCCGAAAACCTCTCCGAGAAGACCGAGAAAATTGGCGCTCACACACAGACAGTCCGAAGTCTTGTATTTCGTTAAAATATGGATATATCTCATTATTATATGTATAAAATAGACTACAGTCTGTAATAAAAGCGACACTTCGTGGTTTTCCCACGTTCAAGTGAGGGAACTAACAATATACGTACTGGTTATTTCTTCCAATAACAAAGATTCATATACCAAGTATCAAACGTTTATTGTCGAACTATAATGACATGAGATTATTTTCGACGTGAATTGAATGACGGTGTTTTTTCCACGCATTCCTATTGATTTTTATATAGAAGTAATAATAAGTTATTTTATGGTACGAAGTCCTTTGAGTTATGTTTATGACCTGTCAAAAACGGCATCTTGATATGATATAGGTATGTTTAAAAAGTATACAATGCGATAATTTTTGTAAATATTTGATTTATGTAAATGTTCAAAGAACCTTGAACAGTGTGATTGAGCATTTGGTCTGCCGGCCTAACGACCCAGATCAAACTGCAAGATTTTGCTGCAGCGGCGCGATACACGGATGAGATACAAAGATCTATTTGTGTGTGTTAAGTAAATCATGTATATATAGTTTTTAATTTTGTAAATAAAGTTTAGACTTGAACCAGACTACGCGTCGTTCCTTTCTCAGCAACCTACCTTACCTCTCACTGTGGCCAAGACACCTTTAGCCGTCAGCTTAGGCAGCTGGTCAGTCGTCGTTGGTGAGTCTGCCCGACTAACAGTGAGAAAACCATTTCCGAATCCTTGTGTCCTTCCCACCATCCGTCTGTTACCTTAGGTCGCACGGTACAGGCATCACGCACTATTTATTTATGTATTTATTAAACGTATGTTAGGGCTAGGGTTGTAGGGATATAGGCTTTGTAGGCGTGGTACTTCCCAGCCGGACCACAACTGCTTTGGAAGTTGTAAGTATGCTTAAAAAATGTACTCTTTTTGTACTATTTAGTACTGCAAGGAAATTAATTGTACCTAAGTATTATAAAAGTTATAGCCCTTTTAAGGTGGTCCGGCTGGGAGGTATACTTTCCAGCCGGACCACCACCATATCTCGCAAAAGCAAAAGTTTCTTTGAATACGAAGTATGTCAAAAAATTGTACCTTTCATGTACTTACCTTAGCGTATTTTCTTTTTTTTGTAATCCAATTTTTGACCATTATAATGGGTATTCATTTTTTGTTATACGCAACGCCTGCTTAATATTCAATAGCAATTCACACCCTCGACCTCCTGATGTAAAGCGTGTGGTCTAGCCACTACGCCCCAGAGGCGGTTAAACTTGCTTTAAGTCGAAGTGTTTTATAGTTCCTTTTTTTTGTGCGATTCGACTATACGTTACACGGAAACAGTGGCGTAGCGTGGCTTTTCGCCAACCAACAGAAACCCTGTTATTGGGAGCGCCCAGCGCCGCCGTCTTAGTTAGAGTAGGTAGGTACCCCACCTACCAGGGTGCTTGGGGCCCCAATAAGCTTGACGCCCTGTCTGTGCACGGTGGCACGACCCAAATTCCGGTCCTGTGTAAAATAGTAACTATGCGCTGTCGCTGACTTGCTGTACGGGTTTCATTCTTTATACGATAACGTTTGTTTTCATGACCTTTTAGCTGGGTTAAAAATTAGAGTTAGGTAAATTGAAAAAATACGTACAAATTCACTCTAAACGTGGCACTTAGAGGCAAAAATTTAAGAAAAGTCGGACTTTTTACCTATTTTCGGAAAAACATAATTTATGTTTATGAAAAACCAAGTCTTTTTTTTAAATTAACTTTATCCTATGCGGTGGGACGTTCGATAAGGTATCTATCATAGCAATTTGATTCACCCATTCTGAGAGACCCTGTGAATGAACTTTGTTTTTTTTATCATATATTTTGATCGCTTAATTTGCTGCCCCCCTGGACGTGCCTCGACCTTAGGTAATTTTTAATTAAACTACAGTATAGATAAGCTTCTTTCAAAAGTGGCATTGCTGGCAGCTGTTAAAAATATTCTTAACATTATGAAAATATTTGGTAAACCCTCTTCAAGTTTATAATATATTTCAGTAAGCCCCGTGAGCCAGACATAATTATGTAAAACATTTTTAAAGTCTGGATCTGTTGCAGTTATAAAAGTACTAATACATACACGCTCTAGTTTGAAATCTTCTCTATTAACCTTTCCCATACCGTAGTTCCGAACTGTCAAACACCGTTGAAACCCGGGGGTTTTCGCAGCTCGAAATCGCTCCGACCCGATATCGCGTCGGCGGGAGCTAGAGGTACGAATTGTGCCTACTTATGTCCTCATACAGGCTGATCATTATTTCCTTGTTGCACAATGATCCATCAGTATGTAGGTAATGCTTCAATAAAAAAATATGGAATAAAAAACTACTTTTCTAGTTTTTTTGGGCTCTATTAGTGTAAGACAATCAATTCCCATTAAAATCTCAAGTTTGATTTTTTTACCATGAAAATTCAAATTCCATTGAAATTACAATAAAATATTTCAAGGTCTTCATTATCTATAACGTAAACGTAATTTGGTTTCATAAATACTATTTGGAACATATTCCCGTACAAAATACAAAAAAAGAAAGACAAAATATAAACATGCTCTATGTGAGTTACGGCGCCAAAATGGCGGCCACTGTTGCTTCATACATTTTGATGCTTATTTTGAAGCTCGTTTTCTAGGAATTCCAGTGTTATTTTACGTGTATTTCATCAAAATTATGCCTGTCATGTAATATTTTATTAGTAAAAGTAATTTTATTTACAGTTTATTTGATATTTTACACAAAATGTCACTGTAAAGAGTCACAACCCAACGCGCTCGAAAGATTTTCGCCGCTGACTTCAGTGTTATTTTTTTGCAAATCTGGACCAATCCGTGAACATTGCTAAGCACCAATAGAAAGCCTGTTTTATCCTCCACTCATTCGAACTTCACTCTAATAAAAATATACCATACATCAACCACAATATTGAAAAAACTGGAACACTATCTTATGACTCGATATCGCGCCGTCGGTATGCAGAGGAGAAATATTGGAGGACGCGATATCGCGACTTCGGTACTCCAAAGGTTAATATCTTGAGAACCGTGATCTAAGTACAGTTCATCGAAGCCAAATAACACTAGGTAAAAAAGAAGCGCTCGCCGCCCCTATCCATGTGCCACCCGTCGCCCCTATCCATGTGCCGCCCGGGGCCATGGCGCCCCCCGGCAACGCTACGCCACTGCACGGAAATGTTTTCAGTTTTATCTACAGACACTACCTACAGCAATTATCACGAAGTTTTTTATTGCTATGGAATAATAAGCAGGCGTTGCGAACAACAAAAAATGAATACCCGTTATAATGGTGAAAAATTGGATTATTTAAAAAAATAAAATATGCTAAGGTAAGTACATTAAAGGTACAATTTTTTGACATACTTCGTATTCAAAGAAACTTTTGCTTTTGCGAGATATGGTGGTGGTCCGGCTGGAAAGTATACCTCCCAGCCGGACCACCTTAAAAGGGCTATAACTTTTATAATACTTAGGTACAATTAATTTCCTTGCAGTACTAAATAGTACAAAAAGAGTACATTTTTTTAAGCATACTTACAACTTCCAAAGCGGTGGTGGTCCGGCTGGGTAGTACCACGTGCTTTGTAGGGTGTTAGGTCTAGCTCTCTCTCTCTCCCTTTCATTTTCATGTGCATAACCGCACAGTAAATATACAATAACTAGTGATCCGATTCCTACCTGTAATAAACTATCAATACCTAAAATGTTGATAACATTATTTCTTTTTTCATGTCAGTAACAAAAAGCGTGAAAATGTGATACCGACAAAAATGTTAACTGTTTGCACGAGAGAAATCCATAACCCTCGCGGGCGGTAACAGACAAATAGCAACGCAAAGATTGCTTGTAAAAAATTCACTCGAGGCCTGCTCCCTGCTCGGCCGCCGAAGCCGGTAGAGTAAATTTTTTAATGAGATTTAAACCTTCTACGAAGTTCGAGATTTGTCGGCATTCAGGGTGGGTTTGAACCGAAATAAACTTTGGAAAAATATTTTGTATTTCCTATACAAAAAAAAGTTTGTTAATTACCTGATCGTTTTGTATAAGAAGTTAACAACATGTTGTTCGTTACCAAAAATGCTGTTAATAAATGAGTTCTTGGATAAAGTTGATCACTATATAGTTTCATTAATATAATTTTTTTGTTATCATTAGTTTATCAATATTATTTTTTATCAGTGTCAGGTTGTAACAAAAAAAGTGTTGCAAGTTTTATTCTAAGTCTGCACAAGTTACTAAAATTACTCTTCGCATACCTCGGGAAGGTTAGGCCATAATCCACACACGGGGGCCAAGTCCGGATTGCTGGAGGTTGAGGGGCTAGTGGCCAACCCCGTGTCAGAGGTTTTCAAGCCGCCTATACGGCCTTCGACATGGCTTAACGACTGCTATCTAATGATATGATAGCAGCAGACACCAACGGCAAATGGTCGGATAAATGCCACTAGCAGTCAAACCCAGGTTATGACCATGTCTGTATTCAGTTAACCTAAGTGATCGAGGTAATCACGCAAGCCGGACTGAACCACGAATGCTGTATATAATATGTAAAATCTATTAATATTTAACCGGCTACTAGAATTCAGCTTAATGAACATAATCCATTTAAAAACTTCGCCGAACTCTTGACGATGCGAAGTTTTGCAAAGTAATCCCTGTTTTTAGCGATGAACATGATGAATTATCATCATAATTTGTTAAAATTTAAATAAAGGGAAGGTGTAATATGTGTTTTATTTCGCCATGCGCTATTGTAGCGGGCGGGCGTCCCTTTACTACAATTGTACGTAAGAAATTGTGCATTGTATTGTATTGACAATACAATATAAATAAACATCGGAGATAGAATTTGATCTATCGTCGCTCTCTGTTCACCTAAGTGCCTATTTTATTTTTATTTAAAAAGTACGTTGCCGTTGTAACTTTGCAAGCGGAGAATAAAATAACATATCAATCAAATCCAAAACCCCCACTGCTGGGGTTCTGGTCTCTTCTTATACCTCGGGGAGGTGAGCCATACTGCACACACGAGTGCAAGTCCAGACTGATGGTGTTGTGGAGATAGTAGCCTAACCTAGTGTCAGAATTGTTCAAGCCGCCTATAATCATATATTTAGTATGTAAAAGCAACCAGCGTCGAGATAAATGCCTACAACAGGCAAATCCATCCAGGTTATGACTATGTTGTCAGTTTACCTGCGTGATCGATGCGACTACACAAGCTACTGGACCGGTCCACAAAATGGAGCCTAAAGCTTTTTCACAATTACTTTAATTTTACAATCCCTAGCGGTTTACCCTATTATGTTCGACATGACCGTTAACTCAAAAATTCAGCAGGACTGCGAATGTTTGCCGGAAACCGGTTTAATTTTAATTATCTTTTTCTCGGTGGATGGCGCAACACAAAACTCTGTAGAAAATTAAAACACAAAGTGCGCTGCGAATTGCGACATGTCATGTTAATTATTATTTTTTTACAATTGAGACCTTATACAATGGTGGACATCCAAGTAACTCATAAGTAGGTAACTAAAATGATGCTGATTAAAGGAGATGGCAAGTGACAGTTCCTTTTTGGGCAAATGATAGTTGTTACTTATGAAACTGAACAACTTTTCCCAAGAAAACTGAACAATCGGAGCAAAAAAGGTGTTAATTTCCCATACAAATTTTGACAATAATTAAACGGTTTTTTTCTATGATTTGTTGATTTTGGCGAGTAGCTTCTATATGCTTTTTTTTAAAAGAAAAATCATCGTGTACTCTTAAATTGATGTTTTACGGCCGAAATACGTATATCCGCTTTTAGCACTATCAGCAAACCAGGGTCAGTTTACGCTAAGGTGTTGATGAGACAACTGATCAAATCCAAAATATTTCAAAAAGGACTTATGAGTACATGACTTTCTCATTCTAATTTATATTATAGTAATTAAGTTTATACATCAAACCTCACCCATTATTTTGCGTTAGAAACATTTTTTATTCAAATTAAAATTTACAGGTAGCTGCTCCCAAGAAAATCCTAATTTAGCTAATTTGGGCATTCAATCTGACCCAAATAATTTAAATGAGCCGCCTCCCAGTTTCAAAGCCCATCCGTTTCCGGCTAAACACAGTTTAGAGCTTTTATTACTGTTTTATGAAAGTAGACTACTTTATTTCTGTTTTACTTTTGGAAACTGCCGTGAAAAACATATAAATCCAAAGATATTAAGGAACTTTTATCTGTCTTGTTGGGTGCCAATCGTTCTTACAGCGGTCAACTTAAATGTACAAACTCAAAAGACTATTACACGTGACCCATATGTCAGTAATTTTCATGTTATAGCATATTTTAATGAAAATGGTAGATGACACGCTAAGCCATGATCTTCCGGTCCCTTGTAAATCGCCAAAAGTTCTCACTTAGCTATTTTGCAGGCTGCTATCACTAGATGCCAGTCGTTAAGCCGTGTCAGACGCTCTATTGGCGGGTTCATTTTTGAAATTGAGAATGACCACTATCGTTCCAACCTCTACCAATCCGGACTTGGTCCCTTTTTGTGAAGTTTGGATGGCCTAACCTTCCCGAGGTTTAGGAAGACCTGCGCCCCTGCAGTGGGGGCGATATGAGATGTTAACAAGCTATTTTAATTAAAACTGGTCTAAAGTTATTTTTATATTAGTTAATTTTGGTTTTATACTTCTATATACACATATATAATATTATAGAATAAACCTATATTCGTCTATGTCTCTAAAATGTACCTAAGTCACACGTTGGGCGCCAACACATTATAAACATCAAACATTAGCAAAAACATTAAGCGTCTATTCTTGATGTAATGTTCAATCTTCTTTCAGGTCAACGATCGAGTGTCAGCCGAAAGCGCTCAGAACAGCCCTCTGAAGTCAATTTTGTCGGGTGCAAATGGGAAACAAAAAGGCGTTTACGTCATCGAGATACTTGAGGGACGAGGCAGTTGGACGTAGGTGTGGGTAGGATGATGGATCGCCGAAGTTTGTGTAATAATTCAATAAGTTGTTACTATACTACTTTTCTGTCTCAGAGGGGTTAGGACTGTGATTGATAACTTAATATTCTGTTGAGTACCTACTATGCATTATTTTTATTCGAATGTTTTCACAGGCAAAATACTTTGTAATTTTATTTACTTTAATAAAAAAGACAAGATAGCGAAGGAAGCAAGATTTTTAATTTCTTTGTGAAGATAGTATGTTTAATACTATGGGTACGTAAGCAGATGATGGTGCGTGCGTGGCCTATTTCTCGCAGGTGTCTGCACAGCTGCATTTGCACTGCAAAATTGCAAAGTGCAGGTCACTCCTTGAAAGGAGTCATAATTATGACACCTCGGAATATAACGGGATTGCAGATAGTTTTAAAAGCCGATGTGTGAATTTATGTAAGGTATTGGTTACCATTTGAAGCGGTCGTGGTCGCGTCAATCACGCAGCATAACTGACTACAGACACGGTCTTAACCTGGATGGGTTTGACTATTAGTGGCATTTATTTCGACCGTTTCCGTGCTTCGCAAGGCACATTAGGTCGTTGGTGCCGGCTGCTATCATTAGATGGCAGTCGTTAAGCCATGTCGGAGGCCTTATAGGCGACTTGAAAACTTCTGACACTGGGGTAGGCCATTAGCCCCACAACCTCCACCAATCCGGATTTGGCCCCTGTATATCGAGTATGGCCTAACTCTCTCGAGTTATGGGATGAGACGTTATGGATTGGTAACCAACAGTTGTTGGTTACAATTCAAAAAGTAGGTTTTTTTTTCACTCTATTAGGCAGTTATTTTTTGGTTAACAAATCTTTAGTAACCTTATGTTGGAGACAAATATTAAAATTATTGAATTCTGCGCCCTGGCCCCAGTAGAATAACAGCGTTGCAAGGCTGAACATGCAACATCAAAGCTGAACCGGTGCCATTTCAATGCAGTCCAGTGCATTGAAATGTCACAGTGGCTTCAGTCGCATGTCCTTGACTACTGTCTCTATCTCAGATATATTCATAGTACTCTATGGCACAGTCTCAGCCATGGCTTTTCTGTATTTTTGTTATTTATATAAATTTAGTATTTAAGTTTCTTTCTAACATATCGTCGTATCCTACGAATAAGGGCGTAATTGCAAAATGGCAACTTTTCAGGAGGAGGTTTAAACATTCTATTTTCAACAGAAAGTGGCATTTTTGAAGTTTTAACATTCAAAACATTGCTTAACTATTCTAGGGTTGTTACTAAATAATAAATAAGCGATTTTATTAAATATTTCTATTAAATATGTCGCTTATTTCTTTATTCGCTGGAGTAATATGTTATTCTTTTAGACATAAGCGACTTTACGCCCTTTTTCTTCGGTATATATCAGGTCGTAATGGCGTTTAGGGCTTTTTATCGTTTTCTACTGTAAATAATCTTAAGAAATGGAAAAGAACAAGAAGTGTTTTAAATCAAAATAATAGACATATTAATGTTTTTACCAAGGGTAACATGAATTTTAACTTAAATATTAAATAAAAAACATTGTGAATTGTTTGATATATTACGATTATGTGTGATAAAACAATTCACTCGTAATAGGTGCTCTTGTAATTCCTGCACCCCTACAGGTATATTATGTTATGTACACAATTTAACTCATTCAGGATCCTGATCAACAATTAAGTTAGGATATTACTGCAAACGCGCAACTGCAAATCGAGTGGCGACCGTGCACCGGAAGACGCAGTGTAGGCAGGCCTCCAACTCGGTGGACCGTCGACCTGGTCAGGGTTGCGGAGAGCCACTGAATGCGAGCTGCACAGGACCGGTCAGTGTGGAAATATTTGTCCAGCAGTGGACGTCTTTCACCTAATGATGATGATTACTGCAAACTTCGTGAAAACAGCCGATACGAGTATATAAAACTATAGAGGTATCAAGGTGATAATATATCAAACAATGAAGTAGGACGATCGAGTCATAGATATTTGTAGTCGACCTAGCAGGGAATGTTCGCTCTCCAGATACCTGAGTTTGTGGTAGGTCTATAACAGTAGGCCAATTTCACATTCGCCATGATTTCTGAAGAACATAGAGCAAAACAGGACCACTTAATTGCCTTTCCTCTTAGACATGGGAGTAGTTTTGAGTTTGATAGTGTGCTTCGAAGTACCTGGATTTCAGGAAAGGAAATATTCCCGAGGAGTATGTACATTATCGCTTACATATACAAGTTTGTCAGGTCTTTTATAAAAATAAGCATTAGACAGACTACGTATAAATCTATCCCACTCACAGAAGGGCTCCATCAATAGTGAGTCAATTACCTTTAATTTAGTATTGGTATTGGAGTCACTACGGCGAATATATAATGAGGAAAGGGCTTGAGGACTGGGCGGAGGCGTAACAGTGGGAGGCCTTAAACTTACTAACATTAGGTAGGCCGATGATATAACGATTGTTGCATCCAGTGAGATAGAGATGGCTGGCCCTCTTGCTGGAATAAATATAAGTTGAGAGCGCCAAACTCGGTCTTAAGATCAACCATTCGAAGACCATGATAATTATTGTGGACCGAACGAATTTACTTCCGCTAACCGATGCACTCAATGATTATAAAAACGTCAAACAATTTGTATACCTAGAGTCACTAATAAAAAGTGAAGGTAGCTGCACAGACGAAATACGCCGAAGAGCCGGGATGGCCAAAAGTGTAATGGGGAATCTAGACAAGATTTGGAGGAACCGTGGTATTCGCCAGATTACTAAGGTGCGACTTATGTGTGCCTTAGTATTTTCAATTTTCTTGTACCTATGGGGCGGAAACCTGGTGGTTGAAATGTGGTGTTGGAGAAAGCTTCTCTGAATTCCATGGACCGCCATGAGAACTAATGAATCTATACTCCAGGAGCTATGCCGCCTCTGCTTCTTCGGACATATTATGCGTTCTCCTAGGCATAATTTGGAGAAGCACATAATTCTGGGTAAGATGGATGGCAAACGAGCCAGGGGTAGAGCACCTTTCCGATGGATCGATGTGGTGAAGAAACCTGTGGGAGGAAACATTTAGAGCAGTTAGGCTGTCCATAGCACCTACAACCGCAGCCAATGGAGAGACCTAGTTCGTGGTCGCTATCCTCAGCATTGAGAGACCGAGGAAGAAAAATATTAATAATAATAATAATAATAATAATAATAACCACTAATAAAAAAAGCTCAGAAAAAAAGCATCATGGACCTTCATATTTATGCGCCGATGATACATAGTAATCTCCACTTCAAATCGGCAAGATTGAGAAGAGGCTCTTAATGCATGGAAAGTACAACTACAATCAGGAAGACTTAGTCTCTCAATATCAGTACGGCATTGTGGCGGAGTTTCTCTGCGCGACCGAATCCGAAATGAGGTTATTCGCCAGAGAACCAAAGTAACCGACATTGCTCAGAGAATTAGCACGCAGAAGTGGCAATGGGCCGGACATGTATGTCGAAGAACTGACAACCGGTGGACAAACAGAGTGCTACAGTGGAGACCGCGTTTGGGCAAACGTAGCGTGGGACGCCCCCCGGCTAGGTGGAGCGATGATCTGCGCAAGGTTGCTGGTAACAGCTGGATGCGCGTGGCCGAAGATAGGTATAAGTGGCGTGCCTTGGGGAAGGCCTATGTTCAACAGTGGACTAATGCAGGCTGATGATGATTGTGGCAGGTCTATCCACTGTAGGCCAACGCTCAAAATCACCATAAATTTTGAAGAACATGAAGAAGGGGAGCAAAGCAGAATTCCTGAGTTCCATTCCTAGACATCAAAGTAAAGTATTAGAAAATATTATGTCTGATTATTGAGGAACATTAATAAATTATTATTGTTGTTATTTTATAAGAAGTTGGTAGCAGTGTACACTTTTCGAAGGTTATTCTTTTTGTTTCCTACCACTCGGAACTCGTATAAAATAATATGAATAAAGCCACAACCGCCACAAGGGCCTTTTACAACTTTGGTAAAAAAAAAAACATAAAATATGTATTTTTCTATATTTTATTAAATTGTTTGAATCGTTAATGAAATAGAAATCGATAAAACTGATAATTTCATGGATGCAAACTGTAAAACACACGAAAAACGTACTAATTAAAATTTGTTCGTAGAATAAAGACACAAATGCTTTTAGGCCACCAATTTTCATACCGACACCAAGAAAAAAATTCGTGGAATATAGCCACAAATGCAATAGTGTCCTTTTTCTACGAGGATATGAACTAAAACTGTTTAAACCTGTCCGCGGAAAAAGGGCTGAGTGGCGCTTGTGCCCCACCCCGCATGGAAGAAAGTAGCCACTGTGGCTGTTGTGGCTGTTTTTGGCGGGTATTTCAGGAGAAAGCAATAGTGGCATTTTTTAACGCTTATTTTCTAGTCGATAGAGATCGGTTTTATGTGATTTTCTGATTGAATATAATGTAAAATGGGTAGCAGATTTCAATTATGCAATAAAAATAAAAAGCCACATCAGCCATTGTGGCTTTAATCGTAGGATACGACGATATGTATTTTCTATATATGCTGTGTGTTGAATAAAATTATTTATCTATCTATCTGTCTTTGTCAGATGTTTTTTAGGTACACAAAGTATATACAATATTTGAAATTATGATGCCCAACTGATACTTATATATGTTTATCTAGCCATTATAGATTATTTTGCCTTCTTTTTATTCCACGCTGCGCTGGGTAAAAGGTTACTTTTGAATAAGAAATAAGTGCAAAGTCCTTGGCTGTCGAATCCAAGGGCCAACGAGTGCAAAGTGCAGGTCGCTTTACGACGCCCCTTCGACTCTGAACACAGGGGAAACTGTTTCAGTAGTTATTTTTTGACGCTTACCCTAGTTCTGTATAACTGAAATTAAGTCGAATTAATCATCTTATGATTAATTCGACTTAATTTATATTTTTGTATTGAAAATCGATTAAAACGTCAAAAGAGTAGTCACAAAGGTTATTTGTTTAGCGAAATAGGATATCACACAATGATGCTTTGGGGCTTGCTACTTCAAAATTGTCCATTGCTATTAAGCGCGAAACGCTTCAAGCACGAAAACGGTTTACTTTTCCTGATACTAAATTCGCTTTCTCTGTCTTTTTTTGTAAAAAAATTCTTTTTCCTGTACGCCTCACACGCTTAACTCGATATTAAAATGCACTCCTTGAAAACTTTTTCAATACGACTCCAAGTATCTCACGCTTTTAAAACTTTCAAAATCACTAAAACTTTCTTCCGCATCTTAAAATACGCTGCAGCTTACAAAGCGGGGCTCTCGTGAAGTGCAAATAGGGAGAAGTAGGTAAATAAGGCGCCCTAGTTACGTACCGATAACTTAGTGCATCTAAAAGGTGCACCTATACGACCTAGTTAGTGTACAGTCAGCCTTATTTTCTGTCTACGATGTAGGATGGTACGTACACATGCTCTGCTGGTAGACATTTACATTTTTCCTTTATGTAGCCCCCTATCTACGTTACGTGCTACTAAAAAAAAGTAGGAGCTGGCACCACAAAACATTTAAACTAGCAAAATATTTCAGCTTTTAGTATTAAAATAAATATTTTTAATTATTTCAACTTATTGTCGACTCTTCAAAGAACTTCCCCAATGGTAAATATTATGTGTGCTTTCTACAGTTGTACATCTCGTCTTTATTTCATTAGAATTGATTTTAATATGATAACCATTATTATGTAACCGTATTATGTATAGTAAAATTTACTATATACCCATTTATGTATTTAAACGTGTATTGTGTCTGGTTTCTAGAGTGGGGAAAATGACTGTGTGTGAATTCCCCGCAATAATATTAAAATGAAATGAAAATGAATGAATGAAAATGAAAATATTGTATTCGAAGTAGGTAGCAGTGTACACTTTCAGAACGTCATTGTTTTATCTACCTAATACGAGGTTCCTACCACTCGGAACTCGTATACCCACCATTTCGGGAAGTGTTTGCGGAGTGAGAAGAAACGGCGGGCCCTAAAGAAACTCCCTCCAACACATTTTTTTTAAAAAAGTCTTATATTCTATTACATCTTAATGCTAGATCAATAAATGAATTATACAATGTCATGTCTGTAAATAAAATATAAAAAATAAGAATAAAGAAAGAAAGGATTCAAAAGAGATAAAAGTAAAAATTATTTGTAGCTAATGACCAAATATTCCAAAAACCAATGACAAGAGCAGGCCAGTTCACATGGACAGCACCCGATCACGAGTATAACGCGAGAGTCAGCCATCGCTCCCCTCAACCATATTTGAGGGAAGGGAACGACCCGGCTCCCGATACGCCACCATTTAAGCGATTATTTAAATATTTTCTATAAACGGGGTCTCTTCTCTTGATCCTGCCCCAGCAGTAGGGACGCTGTAGTTTGTTAAGAACTATTATTATTAAACAATATTCAAGGTCATTTATATGTTAATCTTAAAATTTGGTAGTCCATAATAAATCGCCGATGTTGAGTGTACCCAGACATCTAACGGAGCAGATGCACATGCTAGTTTGCTGGGTAAATAGGGGTTAGCTAGCACTTACGGTCTCGGGTCTACTTATACCGGTTTGCCGTGTACCTTTCCTGTGATACTATTTGGTAAAAATCGGCGATCACAAAAAAGTTCATGAAACTTGAAAATAGTTAACAAAATCTAAATAAATACCTACCTACCACCTTTACGAAGTAAACTTTTATAGTATAAAACCGAATTCCCTTGTGTTGTTTATGTTTACAGTCGCGAAATTCGAAAATAACTATGTACCTATTCCAAATGACTTGTCGTGGAAGTCTTGCCGAAGTATGGCTTTTTTTATTTTTTTAAATACGATCGAAATTAAATCCGCGACTCGCCTGAAAACGTTTTGGTAATAATACGAACACCATTCAAAAAGTTTTACCGCTTTTATTACTGTGAAAATATGATTGAAAAGTTACCGCACCTTGCTCAGACTATGATCAAAGAATATGAAAAAGCGAATGATAGAAATGCAAAGTTGGTTTGATGTAAGGCATTTGCGCCGTCATTTTAAACACGGTTTTAATAGGTGCTTACCTATGAAATTACCGCTTCAGTTTTGAAAGTACAACTAAATATTTTTATCCCAAAAAATTAATTTACCTCCTTTTTTTTTTTTTTTTAATTCAAGATTTGGGAGCGTTTGAATCCAATCTCACCTGAAAAAAAACTCCTACAAATTAAATATTTTGACTATTTTCAAGGTCTTTCATGAATTAGTAATGTGATGTATCTCATGTAAAAAAGTCACTAAGTGAGGTTCCATTGAATACTTATTGGCGTTTTCATAGGGGTCAAATGCATCAATTTCTTCGTTTTCAAACGTTTCTTCGGAATTTTTTTGTAAATCATGAAATATAGTGCGAAATATATAAAAAATGCAAGTGGTAGCGAAGAATGCGCTTGAGAAACTCTAGCCTTAAAAAATTAAAAAAATATATATTTTTTCTTGAAATAATGGTAATTTTCAGTAATTAAAAAACAGTTTTCATGGCTTCTTCACCACTGTACTCTCTCAATTTTGTTAGACAACAGGCATTTAGCTAGGATTGTTTTTATTTCTGAATGTCCAGTGATGATAAGTACTTCGAAAATACTTGCTTTAATACCTTAATTGTTTTATAATATTACTTATTTATCTTTTAACTTTTGAAACTAATCGGCAATTTCATAGTTAAGCACCTAATATTACCTTCACCTGTAACTAAATATATGTATATGTAACATATATCTTGGAAGGCGAATTTAAGCAACTTCTAATATTCGCATCGATTTGAAAGTTTGCAAATGTATGTAATGTGGTTCCATCGAGCGGATCTGATGGTGGAAGCAGGAGGCGGATAGTGTAATTCTTCAACCCTCATTTTGTTTGTTTTAACAAATCCAGTAAATTACAAAAGTATATAGTATTTATTTTAAGTTTTCAAAACTACATATTTTACGTACAATTTTTCATCTAGAGATCACCTGTTGTATGCATCAACATGTAATATGTATGGTTCGTACGGGATGTCTGCTCATCACTCCTCCAAGAACAAAGACAAACGTAGACGTAGATATCCTGTATATCTATCTATCTGATTTGAACAAAGTTGTAGAACAAAAGTTGTTCAGATTGATGGGTAAAAGCCAACCTTGAAGTATTATCACACCTTTCTGTTACACCCTATATATAATAAGTACTTTTTACATGCTCAAGCGCTGTTTCCGCTAACTCTCTTCGTCCAGGAACTATAGATTTTTTACAGTGACCTTCCCAATTCCCTTCTTTTCTGACCAGACTGTCAGATCTGTTATCGAATTACACAGTCTGAAAATACCCCCCAACCTGAAAGCTGATTATGCAAATAACCGCCATAGGTGCGTGGTGAGTTGCTTTTGAATCCGCTATGAGTTATGGAATTCCACCAGCCTGCATAATACAGTGAGCTGATACAGTCAGAACACCCATTACGTAAACTTTTCCGTTCTCAGATTCATATTATAATGATAGATGTTCCTTAAAGAGAGCAAGGCCTCGTGTAGAGCCGATAAAACAAAAGCTTATGTTTCCGCTTATACAATATACAGTTCGGTTTAGATATTGATAGATAATAATACTTATACCATACTTATACTTATTAGAAATACTTACGACTATTGCATAAGTGTTGTAGTCGTCATTCATATCTTTATAATAACTTACCAATAGTCCATTTTATTTTACGATTTACTTAAATAATTTAATAATTGCCCAGCCATTTTATTTCACAATAATTTAGTTGAAGTCATGAGTAGAGACAATCGTTTGATAATTCGACTTCCCTTATCATAACGTCGCGTAGATCCCCACCACGAGGTAATAAAATGGCTGAACAGACTTGCGGAGCACATTCTCCGATGTGAACTAGAAGGATTAAGTCGTAAATGCTGTGTGTCAAGCTGTATCTCTTGAGCAAAGGAAATAAATATAAATTATTTGATTGAAGCTGGAAGTCATGGTTTTACTACAGTATCAGAAGATGGATCGACAGCTCACGTGCAAGGTAATGTGTTGAGACTTTTTTTTTTGTTGTTCGTTATATATTAGGTACTTAAGATTCTTAAGAATGATGGTTTTCATGGTAGAATTTGATAAAATTATGAAATAACATGAAGTGTACAATTTATGCTTGTCAGTTTATATTATTTTTAATAAATACGACATCGAGTTAAATAGTTTGTATTCCTTTCCACCCTACCCACTAGTGGTATTTAAAATAAATTCAATAGGTTTTATATATTTAATAAGATTGGTTAAATGTATTCTATAACTTATCAAGATCCGTGATAAAATGTCCACGAATGTTTTAAATCCAAGTTAATGCGAGCTTAATACGTGGAATTTATTGAAATAAAAGGCTAGTTGTCTTAAGTTATATTACATAAAAACATCATATTATCCAGAGTAGTTCTAGTGATGGGAAAATAAAATTCGATATTTACACTCTTTCAAGATAATTGTGGAGTTGTGTCAATGACCATTTAGTCGTTATAATTGATATGGATTTCGGGGCTAAAATAACAAGCGTTTAGCTCTCACAGTTCAATAGAAAGTTTTAGATTGAGGTGACCCTTATGCACCCTCTCACATTCACTGTTTTATTGCGAGGTACACCGCCGGGACCACTGCGGCTGACCTACACATGAATGACCGTCCCGAACGTCGCGCCACGTCGTCGTCGGTCGTCGTCGTCGCCGACAGTTGCTGGTGGTCGAGATGCTGCTATATCGCAGCCGCCGCGCCGCCGCCGCGCCGCCGCCGCCGCGCCCTCGGTGGAATGTAACCACAGCAGTCGCGAGCTTGATGGACTTCACGGACCAAATAACATCAATACAATAAAGTACGTTTAGATTTATTTTACGTATATTTCAGTTTCAATTCCGAATCCATTATTGTCTCCGAGTACAGATTGAAGATAGTTATGGTAATATTGTGAATACGTACGAGATATGTACTTAGAGTACTTCTAGATCAAAAATTCAGAGTGAAATTTTAATTTCAAATTAATGAAGACTAAACTGAAAAATGTAAAAAATTAGTAGTAACTCCAAAGAGTGACTGCAACATAACTGCAGCTTCTCTTGATCAGAGTAGCAAACTACGGCTATCTGTAGATACGGATATGAATATCTGTGTTTGATAAACGTAAGTCTGTAATTCCAGCTTTACGAATAAGTTATTATTTACGTACTTGGCGAACACTATTTTCTGACTGAAGCATTATAATAATATCGCTTTATTAAGTACACAAGTAAGTTTGAACACACATTTATTTGGATACACACGCATACGTAGGAATTTAGAGCCCGGATAAAAGCTAACGGGTTTCTGTTGAATAAGCGTTACTCAAATTATGTCAATGGATTATTTTAATAGTTTTGTAAAATCAAAATAATTTTATTGTAAGTTTCATATCTTAGTTAAAAGTACGTGTTGCCGATATTCATTCACTATTATATTTTTAGTAAAACAATCAATTTGTAGAACCATAACATATATAATAAAATAAAATTATTCAGATACAATTGACTTTGCTGCCAAGACAGAATGCCCTCACTGTTGAATTACTTATTTAATTTGGCATTATAAATTTTAAGCGCTTATTATCTAACTGCCGTAGTTTTTGCAAAATCATAAACCCACACAGTATCTGTCATCTAAGACAACCACTACTGGACGAAAGTAAGAGGGAAAAATAAAACTAAAACTTTACAATGAATTACGTAGCTACTAGTGAAGTGTTACGGTTATAAAACACTGATTCTGAGTAACAAGTGATAAATCAACCCGAACTGTTTTCTCGAATAATAACTTTGTTTGGGCGAAATAAAAATTTTGAGGGTAAAAAAAGAAAAAAAAAAGGAAAAAAACAAACGTACTTTGTAGAAAATGGGAAAGTCATTAGCTTCTGAGGGATCGTGAGAAGTATTGAATTAATGTACCAATGCGAGGATAGAGGATCTAATAAACAGTTTATTCATGTGATCATCTAACAACAGCGAGTTGAAGTGATTGGAACTTTTTGTTTCTATTTACATCATGTTATAACAACTGCTATATCTTATACCATATGAGAGTAAAAGATAACACGGTCGTTGTTTATTCTCAAACTATTGCGAAGTGCAAAACGAAACACATCAATAAAACTATAATGTCGGAGATGACTGTAATCGTCACCCTAAGTTTTTAAGCACCCGCAGATATCCTCTTTACTTTGCTTATTTCCTTTTAATGGTTAAGTTTATTTACAACCTCCTTAAGTTTATTTCTTTCCTGTGTGTAATTTGTTCTTACGTTTAATATACTCTTAGATATTTGGTCATGAGCGAAAACATGGAGACCGCCTTTTAAGAGAAAACATACTATCAACAAAAAGGTAGTTGTTAATACACAGAAAAAATAATTGTTAATATACATTAAAAAAATGTTTAATAGAATATTATCAAGTCACTTGTTTATATACGAACGCACAAAGCTTTGTGATTCCGGGAATCAAGCTTTCTTGATTGAGAAACGAAACAAGCATACATAGTACATTCCAATAAGTAATTGTCGGCTTGATCAATTCTAATCATTATTTTATAATATTTTATTGGATGAACTAAGTGTAATGTGTAGTAATAATAAAGCAACTTGATGGGTCTAAATAAGTCGATGATAGAACTGACTATGCCTTGACATGAATAACGTAAACTTATTAAATTCAGCACTTTCAATTTGATAAACGTTCAATCATTTCACTTTATTGTGGCAAGAAACCGTCAATTATTGTTTTTGATATTTCCTTGAATGATTCAGTAATATTTTTTTCAATCAAGCAAGACTGTAACTTATTTAGCCATGATTTTTTTCAGTGTATGATACATATAAAGGAGAGATCATTTTACGGTTGACACATATGCCACCCAAAAAAGAAAAGTTTCGGTTATCGATATATAATTCCCAAACAATGTATATATATATATATATATATATATATATATATATATATATATATATTTTTTTTTTTTTGTTATAGTGTTTATAAATTAAACTAAATTCAAGTTACGGCGGCAAGTGGTATTGTCTTAAACCAAAATAGCGGACTTAAAGCATGAGCTCTCAATCCGACATTGACGGGCTCGGCGTCATGCGCCATTACGACGTCTGTATTTCATTTTCGTCTTGTCCTTCGTCAATTTAGAGTGTAGTCATATGCAATAAACATAAAATTGGCCAAAAATACAAATAATGTCAAAGTCAGATCTGTTTTCTTATATTAAGACATATTTGAACCTATGGCGTGAATTGATATCTGTTTTCGAGAACGCATAGATTTACTGGACAGGAAAATTTTGCCTTCGATTTTTTGCCATATTGATATTTGAATTTATATTGAAAGTAAAAAAAAAAAAACGAGGAAAAGGAAAACGCAGCTTACTATACTCAAATACATTTTAGCTTGTTTTAACTAGAATGCCCCAGTTCAGCTGCATGGCTCTGAAGCGATCGCTGGTTTTCTGTTGATGTGTCGACTCTCGACCGTCGTTCAGCCGTCGACTCCATAGCTAACATATAACCACAACAGAATAGTAATAGTAAGAAGTTAAAAAAAAAGAGATTAGTATCTTGACAATTCTATACTTCTCTATTTAAGCAAGTTTTACTTGATGTTTTGGTTGAGACGTGATATTAAAATATGAACACTAGTAACTGATGAATACAGTGTGCTGGGAAATTTAATTGAGATTTGGTTCAGTCGATCTATAATGACATTTAAAAAAAACACCTACATAAATTTTGCCGTTGTAGAGGATGATAGCGTTACTTCTTATTTAACTTCATAAAAATGATATCGAACCATGGAAGTAACGTCCATAAAACTAAACCAAAAAAAACTCTGAAATTAATGTAATTTGCTTCAATGTTTTATCGTGGTAGATATTGAAACTACTTATATAATAAGCACAACATCTGTATTTACGTATGTTCTTTGGAAATAAAAAAATATTATTTTATTATGCATATTCTATTCAAATCCAAATATAAAAAAAGAGATTAAATGATGGGTATGTATGAAAACTAACGTATCGTAAGATGTCTTGAAATTGAAATAACAGAGTGCACCGGTGGTGCCGTAGTAAAAACATATTTTCACAAATAATCTGTTGCAGTCGGTAAACCCAGTGCTAAGGATAACGGTTGTTAAAATACCTAATTTGAGTCTAGTTACGTTTTTCTTAATCATAACGTTCTGACATTGTTAATGCAATTTTGTTCTTTAACCGAGTAATATCATACTATAAATGTAACACATGAAAATAGTTTGAGCTATGGCGTTAAACTATCAAAAATAAACAATACTCACATTAGTCTCATTGAATCCATTTTTTTCATTCTCGTCTAAGTGAATCGAAGTTCGGAAAAAGTTTGAAGCGTTGTCGAAGAGATTATGAATAATTTCAGGGAGGAAACATATAGTTAAATTTTGACATAATGTGTAGAAAAAAAAAGAAAAGAAAAGAAACGTTACTATTTATAATTTTAAACTAATGATGTACCTACAATATTTATAATAAGTATGTTTTTTTTAAAGCATCTAAAAATACGTGCAGATTATCGGTGAAATCGCATGAAAATACATTCGGTATTTTCGGGAATCAATACTAGCCTTCATTTGTATAGATTTATTAAATTTAATCGAAATTAAACGGCAAATCAGAGATATGCTATATTAAAACTGAATATACCATATCTCTAAAAGGTTTGTGTAGGAAAGGCGACATTCTTTCCTTTTCTTGGAATTTAGATTAGAATCGGTGAACCATTGAGATTGTTTATCCGTTGATGGAAGTAATTTACAGTTGTTTAAGTTATAAATTTTCAGTTGTTTAAGTTATAAAACGCATCTACAGATTTCGTATCACCCTTTCAAAAATTATTTTCACTCGCTATAAATATTTGTTTAGATGTGTGGTGAATTGAAACTGAAATATGAACGAAATGAATTTAAAATTAATTGCGATATGGATAGAAGCGATCCATTAGCAAGGGGAATTGCGATATGGATAGAAGCGATCCATTAGCAAAGGGAATTGTGATATGGATAGAAGCGATCCATTAGCAAGGGGAATTGCGATATGGATAGAAGCGATCCATTAGCAAGGGGAATTGTGATATGGATAGAAGCGATCCATTAGCAAAGGAAATTGTGATATGGATAGAAGCGATCCATTCACAGGGGGAATCAGATAGAAGCGATCTGAATTCCCCTTATTACGACACTTTAAGAAGTAATATGGATAGAAGCGATCCATTTACGGGAGACTAGATAGAAGTGATCTAGATACTTTATAGATAATTATTATAGTATGGAATGGCATGCAAGCAGTTTTGTAATTGTTGACTGAATTATTGACAAAATAAAAATGTCGTGACCAAATCAATTTTCACTATTGTGATTTTATAACTGAATTCTGTTATTGCTTAATGACATCGGTATTTATTTAATATTCATTGTTAATTGTAGAAATGCCTAGTTTATTTATTCTCAACACTGTAAACAGACAACCCTGCGAATGGCCTGAACTAGATAACTAAAAAGATTTCACCTGGTCTATAAACATATTCTTGTTAGCTATATTTTTACGAATTATAGACTATTTCACCTAATTGTCACTTTTTGTCTAAAAAGGGGTTAAAATTATTTGGTTGGAAAAATATAGCATATGGCATCATTATTATTATTCTTTGTGATAATTTTGTAAAAGTTTAAGTACAGAATTGAGTTAATCATACAATAAATTGTATCATAGCCCCAACAATGCGAATAACGCAAATAGAGAAATTTGAATTATGTTTTTGGTACTTATTGATCGTGTAAAATAGGTAAATAAAAATAAAATGCTTACAATTTAAAGTATGGAAAAATGTATAAAATTGAGATTTAAAAAAGTTGCACTTACATAAAATGAGGTCTAGTTCGACATTAATAACCTTACATGGATAACTTAAAGATATTAGTAGCCAGTAGGTAATTTTGATATTGGTTAAATTGTGTCGATAAACCCTGTGTGTATATCAATTAGGTGTATTTCTGTTTAATGTTTTTCTTTTCTGATGCCACACGGGGACGTGTGTATTTTTCGGATGGCCGAGTTGTTGTAGTCGTCATTCATATATTTATAATAACTTACCAATAGTCCATTTTATTTTACGATTTACTTAAATAATTTAATAATTGTCCAGCCATTTTATTTCACAATAATTTAGTTGAAGTCATGAGTAGAGACAATCGTTTGATAATTCGACTTCCCTTATCATAACGTCGCGTAGATCCCCACCACGAGGTAATAAAATGGCTGAACAGACTTGCGGAGCACATTCTCCGATGTGAACTAGAAGGATTAAGTCGTAAATGCTGTGTGTCAAGCTGTATCTCTTGAGCAAAGGAAATAAATATAAATTATTTGATTGAAGCTGGAAGTCATGGTTTTACTACACTATGTATTCCAAATGACTTGTCGTGGAAGTCTTGCCGAAGTATGGCTTTTTTGAATTTTTTTTATTACGATCGAAATTAAATCCGCGACTCGCCTGAAAACGTTAAGTTAATAATACGAACACCATTCAAAAAGTTTTACCGCTTTTATTACTGTGAAAATATGATTGAAAAGTTACCGCACCTTGCTCAGACTATGATCAAAGAATATGAAAAGCGAATGATAGAAATGCAAAGTTGGTTTGATGTAAGGCATTTGCGCCGTCATTTTAAACACGGTTTTAATAGGTGCTTACCTATGAAATTATCGCTTCAGTTTTGAAAGTACAACTGAATATTTTTATCCCAAAAAATTAATTTACCTCCTTTTTTCTTTTTTTTTAATTCAAGATTTGGGAGCGTTTGAATCCAATCTCACCTGAAAAAAAACTCCTACAAATTAAATATCATATTCTGACTATTTTCAAGGTCTTTCATGAATTAGTAATGTGATGTATCTCATGTAAAAAGTCACTAAGTGAGGTTCCATTGAATACTTATTGGCGTTTTCATAGGGGTCAAATGCATCAATTTCTTCGTTTTCAAACGTTTCTTCGGGTTTTTTTTTGAAATAGTGCGAAATATATAAAAAATGCAAGTGGTAGCGAAGAACGCGCTTGAGAAACTCTAGCCTTAAAAAATTAAAAAAATATATTTTTTTTCTTGAAATAATGGTAATTTTCAGTAATTAAAAAACAGTTTTCATGGCTTCTTTACCACTGTACTCTCTCAATTTTGTTAGACAACAGGCATTTAGCTAGGATTGTTTTTATTTCTGAATGTCCGGTGATGATAAGTACTTCGAAAATACTTGCTTTAATACCTTAATTGTTTTATAATATTACTTATTTATCTTTTAACTTTTGAAACTAATCGCCAATTTCATAGTTAAGCACCTAATATTACCTTCACCTGTAACTAAATATATGTATATGTAACATATATCTTGGAAGGCGAATTTAAGCAACTTCTAATATTCGCATCGATTTGAAAGTTTGCAAATGTATGTAATGTGGTTCCATCGAGCTGATCTGATGGTGGAAGCAGGAAGCGGATAGTGTAATTCTTCAACTCTCATTTTGTTTGTTTTAACAAATCCAGTAAATTTCAAAAGTATATTAGTATTTATTTTAAGTTTTCAAAACTACATATTTTACGTACAATTTTCCATCTAGAGATCACCTGTTGTATGCATCAACATGTAATATGTACGGTTCGTACGGGATGTCTGCTCATCACTCCTCCAAGAACAAAGACAAACGTAGACGTAGATATCCTGTATATCTATCTATCTGATTTGAACAAAGTTGTAGAACAAAAGTTGTTCAGTTTGATGGGTAAAAGCCAACCTTGAAGTATTATCACACCTTTCTGTTACACCCTGTATAAATATAATATAATACATAAGTACTTTTTACATGCTCAAGCGCTGTTTCCGCTAACTCTCCTCGTCCAGGAACTATAGATTTTTGACAGTGACCTTCCCAATTCCCTTCTTTTCTGACCAGACTGTCAGATCTGTTATCGAATTACACAGTCTGAAAATACCCTCCAACCTGAAAGCTGATTATGCAAATAACCGCCATAGGTGCGTGGTGAGTTGCTTTTGAATCCGCTATGAGTTATGGAATTCCACCAGCCTGCATAATACAGTGAGCTGATACAGTCAGAACACCCATTACGTAAACTTTTCCGTTCTTAGGTTCATATTATAATGATAGATGTTCCTTAAAGAGAGCAAGGCCTCGTGTAGAGCCGATAAAACAAAAGCTTATGTTTCCGCTTATACAATATACAGTTCGGTTTAGATATTGATAGATAATAATACTTATACCATACTTATACCTCCTTATACTTATTAGAAATACTTACGACTATTGCATAAGTTTAGGTCTATTATATCCTTACTTCCTACGTTAGTGTTACAAACCTGAAAGTGAGTGTGTTTGTTTGTTTATTTATACTTCCTCCACGTCGCGACTATGTAATTGAGACCTGATATTTTGCACAGATATATTGTAATTGAAGGATAGTTAAAGGATAGGATAACATAGCTTACTTTTTATACCATAAAAATAGTTAATTCCCTCGAGAACCGAATAATAAGGCAACGTTAGTAATAATAAGGCAAGGCAACGTGAGAAAGTCATGTTTTTTTAAACTATACTCACTCATATTGTATTTATCATGGGCATACTGCTAAGGTGGAACGTTATCGTTTTTTTTTTTTTTTTTTTTTTTTTATTTAGGTTCACAAAACTAGATACTGTTTTGTTTGTTTGTAAACTCTATTGCATAAATAACAAATAAAATGCAATATACAAAACAAAGTATGGCAAAGGCGGACTTATCCCTTTCGGGATCTCTTCCAGTCAATCTTAACCTTTGTTTTTGTTAATAGCGGTGTATTTTTTTTATGCAGGATGTACGAAATACGTACATGATTTATTTTATTTCTTTAAAAAGTGCTACTTAGAGCGCACACACATTGAACTTTGTTCTCAACCTAATTTTAAGTGCATTGACTTACGGCAGGCTGCCGTGTTAGTCAATTTTATTTTTATGCAATTTCAGTGTTCAATTAGAAGCCGCTTGGACAACTTGTTTGCATTTTATTTAATTTCGCGTTATCCCGGTGGAACACTCACAGTGACAATCTTTGACATTTCCTTGCATTATTGACATTTGCAGTGCAATTAACATTCTTTGGTCCTTCGAAACTAAGGAGAAACAATTTTCATATTTTTTTTGACATCGTCGCGATTGACATTACGTATAGTGTGTGTGTTGCGTACAGATTCGGTAAAGTGTGTGTGTGTGTATACGTTATACAATTGCCATACGCATAAGGCCGAGGAGCAACAATCCAGGGCGACATCCTGCATATACCTGCAATAAAGGAGAGTTCCTGTGCTTCAAGTAAGATCTTTCCATATTTTTTTCTGCTTTGACAATGGAGGCTATGTTCGCGCGCCAGGCTGTAATTTTAGAAGAAATTGAGTACATGCAATCGAGAGCAGATCCTCGTTCAATCCCTACATTCGATTACTTTATGGATTTTATTGAAAATAAATTCCTTGCATTAGAGCCATTGCAAAAAAAACGCTCTGCTTGTAACGCTTCGCTCTGAAAATGTTTCCAAATTGCAACCAAAAACGCAGTTCAGTAATGCGTCATTTCCACCTAAAAATCCTAAGCCAGCATATCAACAACCTACTAAAAGTTCAAATGCCTATTCTCGTAATTTCCATGCATATAATGTTGGTCAGTTTAATAAAGTTACATGCCCACTTTGCAATTTAGATCACGCTCTATTCCAATGCAAAAGGTTCAATGACATGTCAGGTGTGGAAAAGTTAGATATTATTACAAAAAATAAAATTTGCCAAAATTGCTTATTCGTTCACACCAAAGGTTATTGCGGTTCACAAAAACGGTGCAGAGAGTGCAATGAACCGCATAATACATTATTGCACAGCGCGATCGCAGGTTCCGTTCAAATGAACCTTACGACTGCGAAACCCCAAAACGCTGCGCCTAAAAATGCATCATCGGCGTCGGCCAAGTCAGCTATGAATAAAAATATGCAAAACAACTTTGTATCGAATAATGACGATGAAATATTATTAGCGACGGCCTTATTAAAAGTGCAATGCTCTAATGGCGATTTCGTAACTTTACGTGCATTAGTAGACCAAGGCTCCCAAATTACATTGATAACAGAAAATGCAGCCCAAAAACTTGGTCTACACCGACAACAGATGAATGCAAGCATATCTGGGATCGGTACTTTGTCTAACAGGAGCAGGGGAAAAGTCAATTTAACTTGCAAGTCTTTACATAACGATTTTCAATTTACAACTGAAGCGTTAGTAATGGCACGTGTTGTAAACAATCTGCCTAATATGACATTTGAAAGGAAAAATTGGTCGCACGTGACGAACATAACTCTAGCCGATCCTGATTATAACTTATCGAGACCCATTGACCTACTTTTAGATGCACACGTTTATTCCGAAATTTTAATGAGCGGTCTCATAAAGGGGGAGGGTCACCAACCTATGGCCCAGCAAACCCAGCTAGGATGGATTTTGTCTGGCAACGTAAAAACCTATAACTGCCATGTCGTAACTAATAACGTAGAAGACCTTGCTAAATACTGGGAAATCGAAGATATTAGTTGTGAAAACACCACCATGACCTCCCAAGAACAGTTTTGTGAAGATTATTTCGTTGCAACTGCTAAACGTCTAGAAAATGGGAAGTATGAAGTTCGATTGCCCATGAAACAAAACTTCAGACAATTATTAGGAAAATCCAAGCCACGTGCAGTAGCTCAATTTATGCAATTAGAACGGAGATTATGTAAGGATAAACAGCTATCACATAGTTACATTGACTTTATGAGGGAATATCTACAAATGGGCCACATGAAGGAGAGTACATCTGAACAATCACCGGCCTGTTATTTACTCCACCACGGCGTTTTAAAAAGTGACTCATTAACCACCAAATTAAGGGTTGTTTTTAATGCATCGCAGAAAACGGATACCGGCTACAGTTTAAACGACCTAATGGAATGTGGACCCAAATTACATCACGATTTAATGACCTTAATTTTGGGCTGGAGGTTATATAAATATGTTTTCACTGCGGACTGCGAAAAAATGTATCGAATGATCCTATTGCATGAAGAAGATCAACAATTGCAAAAAATTGTCTGGAGAGAAGGCATGGAAGATCCCTAAAAGAGTATCAACTTTGTACCGTGACATATGGCATGAAGGCTGCGCCTTTCCTTGCACTACGAACATTGAGAAAACTGGCACAAGATGACTGCAAAAAATACCCGTTGGCTGCTGAGGTCATAGCCAACGAAATGTACGTTGATGACGTGCTCAGTGGCAGTGATACCATTGAAAAAGCTCAAGAGCTTCAAAACCAACTAATATCAATTATGCAGGGCGCAGGAATCACGCTAAGAAAATGGACGAGTAATGAGCCATCTTTACTTGAAAATCTTTCATCATCGGAGTTAAACCAAACCACAATGCATTTCAAAATGGAAGGTGCCACAAAAACTCTCGGATTGCAGTGGAGTCCAGAAACTGACAGCTTTTCTTTTATAAATAAAATGAACACAAACTGCACTGACAAACTGACAAAAAGGAAACTACTCTCCGAGATTTCAAAAATATTTGACCCTTTGGGTTGGTTGACTCCATTGACAGTTAAAGCTAAACTAATTTTCCAAAAGGTTTGGTTAACTTCAAGTGACTGGGATGACGTACTGCCGGAAGAAATCTGCAATGAATGGAAATCGTTTACTTGTGACCTACCTAACATATTGCAATTTGAAATACCAAGATGGTTGGGCGACTTGACAAAACCTATACAAATACATGGATTTTGTGACGCATCCGAGAAGGTCTACGCGTGCGCCATCTATCTACGTACCCTTGACAACAACGGCGAGCCTATCATCCGACTTATAGCCGCAAAATCTCGACTAGCACCCGTAAATAAAAAACTCACGTTACCGCGATTAGAGCTATGCGGAGCTGTGTTACTTGCACGCCTTATGCATAATGTTTTAAAGGCGTTTAAATGGGAAAAAGTGGATAAATGTACCTACGCCTGGACCGATTCAATGATCGTCTTAGGTTGGCTACATGGTGATGTCATTTAATTTAATTTAATTTAATTTATTTATTACAATTCATTGGAAGGCTTACAGTTTAACACTAAGACGCCTTCCAAGATAAAAAAAAATATATATGTTAACTTATTAGTATTAGATATGTTAGATTAAGTGACGAAATGGAAGACTTTTGTAAGTAACAGAGTTCAACAAGTGCATAACATCATTCCTAAGGAACACTGGCGCTACGTAAAGTCCGAAGAAAACGCAGCGGACTGTGCTACGAGAGGTACCACCTACTCTCAGTTGATCGAACATCCTTTATGGCATCAAGGACCCGAATGGATGAAAAAATTTGACATAAATTCAGTAAGCGAAATCCCAATCACTAATATTACCTGTGAAACAAAACATAAACAAAAACATATGGTCACGTGTATTGCGCAATCGGAGCCGTCGTCACTCATAATTGAATTAATGGACAAACATAGTAATATGACTCATATTGCAAGAGTCGTAGCGTGGATTTTACGTTACATTACTAATAGTAAATGCAAAACACAAAATAAACTTGCACAATATCTAACATCTGACGAATTAAGAGAAGCTGAAAAACTTATTGTAAAACAAATACAACTGCATGAATTCCAAAATGACATTTCAAAATTAAAATCCAACAAAAACATTAGTTCGAAGAGCAAAATCCTGAGTCTGAATCCATTTTTAGATAAGTCTGACATGTTGCGCGTGGGAGGAAGACTGAACAATTCCAATCTATCAGATGCAGCGAAAAATCCTATTCTTCTGCCACATAACAACAAATTAACTGACCTATTGATCCTGCAAGCCCACCATCAAACGTTACATGGAGGTCCAAAATTGACATTAACATATTTGCGACAGAAATATTGGATTCTGGGAGGTCAGCGAGCAGTTAAACGAGTCCTACATACATGTACTACTTGCCGCAGATTCAATGCTAAAACATCAACTCAAATAATGGCAGACTTACCTGAACCTCGCGTGACAATATCGCGCCCCTTCTCACATACGGGGGTTGATTTTACTGGACATGTCGAAATCAAAGGCAGTAAAGGCCGAGGATTGAAAACACTGTTGGCGTACATAGCTGTGTTTGTCTGCCTTGCAACTAAAGCCATTCATCTCGAGTTGGTGACGGACCTGAGCAGTGCAGCGTTCTTGGCAGCTTTCAAAAGATTTTGTGCACGACGTGGAACCCCCAGCGACATGTATAGTGACAACGGCACAAACTTCGTGGGATGTAATCGCATTTTGCTTAAACAATACAGAGAAATAATTAATAATATTGACAATTACTTTTTGGGAAAAATTGAAGAGATGAATATCAAATGGCATTTTAATGCACCTGTATGGCCAAGTGGAAATGGATTATGTGAAGCCGCCGTCAAGAGTATGAAATACCATCTTAAACGTATAATTGGTGCGCAGCGATTGACATATGAGGAATTTACGACTCTTCTGTGCCAGATCGAAGCATGTTTGAACTCAAGACCTCTATGCTCATTGACAGAAACAACAGATGACATTGACTGCTTAACACCTGGTCATTTTATTACTGGCTCACCTACTATGACAGTGCCAGAAGCTGACAGTGGCAACGTAGACCTCAGAAAAAGATGGCAAATGGTGCAAAAGTTGAGTAGCGACTTCTGGAAAAAGTGGTCATACGAATATTTACAACAACTTCAATCAAGACTTAAATGGAAACAACCTAAAAAAGATCTACAACTTAATGACATCGTGTGCATCAAGGAAGAGAATTTACCTGCAGGAAAATGGGCTCTCGGACGTATCATAGAGACACATTCAGGAAGGGACGGTCATACTAGAGTTGTAACGCTAAGAACAGCAAAAGGAACAGTAAAACGACCAATCATAAAACTGGTACCACTTGTTGAGGCAGACGAAACTAAAAAGACTTGCAATGATAAACCACGAACCGTACGAAACCGTTCCGGCAATTTAAATTTGAAAAACTTCCTATGTTACTCTTTATTATTGATTATGACACTAATTACCCCCTCTGTGCAAATGAAAAATGAAATGACAATTACACCACTGACAGGAAATCAAACACTTTATTTTGACAAAACAGCAGAGATACAAGAAATTAAAGATGAATGGAAATTAATATTTTACTACAATATGACAAATTACTGGCGAAATGTTGATGCATTGCAACAGTACATATCCCATATAAAACAATTCCAAAAAGATGAATGGGCGATGCAATTCCATGTCTTAATAAATCAACTGGAACAAAACGCAAAGGAAATAAATTATTACAATGCACTTTTAAAATCTCAACATCTGACGCAAAACAGATTTAAAAGGGGCTTAATCGATGGCATAGACTATGTGGCAAATGAATTATTCGGGGTCCTAGATAACAGATTTGCACAAAAGTATGAGAATGACATAAAAACATTACAGCAAAATGAAAATCATTTACTGCAATTAATAAAAAACCAAACGAGTGTTTTGGAAACAGAAAATAACATCATACAAAGAAATGAGGCCACAATGACAGCACATTTCAATTTAATTAATAATCACTTTAAATCCCTCGAAAATGCAACTATGCAAGAGAAAATTAACACCCAACAAGCATTTTGCGTCATAACATCATCCTTTGCCGCAGAATCCATGATTCAAAATCTGAGGTACATACAACAGACTCTGATAAATACTTTAACAAATATGTACTGTGGACATATTGATATGCATCTTTTATCACCTAATCAATTGCAGAACGAATTTAATAAAATCGCTCGACACTTACCTCGCGATTTGACACTTCCTGACATACAAGAAAATGTGAGAGAGTTATACAGGTTGCTCCGTATCCATGCACGAATTACATCTGAGTTTGTTATAATGGAAGTCAAAGTACCATTATTAAGTGACGAGTTATATGAGTTAGACTACCTGATTAGCATTCCCAAACGCATTAATTCTGACCAAATGTTGACAGTAATCCCAATATCCCGCTTGATTGCAGTAAATTTCCATCGGTACACATTTATACCTTTAGAACAAACAGATATACAAGATTGTATAAAAATAAATGAACAAAAACTTATGTGTAAATTAAATCATCCTATATACAGCACAATCAGTCGCAGTCATTCAATTTGTGACATAAGGCTAGTACATAATACAGAAAAGCATAATACATATTGTCGAACTGAAATAAAGCCTTGCACTGACCAATGGATCAAGTTACACAGACAAAACACGTGGTTTTATTATTGTTGTGGATCTTGCTTAGTACACGTCATGTGCTCAGCTGGCATGACGTCAGAGACACTGACCCATAAAGTACTGCTAACTCTAGGGAGAGGTTGTGTATTAAGAGGAGATACATTCATGTTATATGCAAATATGCAATACAGGAGTGAAAGCGCAGTCGATGAACCGTTTCAACTGACAGTTCCCACTATATCACCCATGAATACAATTCTTAATACATCATTGAATGATCTGTCAATGCATGTGGAAACTAACGAAGAAAAATTTCGAAAAATAGAGAAGGAATTGAACATTATTAAGGAGCAATCAACACTGGATACTCTAAATTCCCATGACATTCACCACTATACAATGATATACGTCATAGTATGCGTTAGCTTTGCACTGCTGGTAACATCTGCCTTGTTCTGGTATAGGGTGTCTTCGAGACAGAGAAAGGAACATCAGGAAGATGTTAAGTATGTAAAAAGAGAAAACAAGATGCATAAGCAGACAGAGGAAATTGAAATGCATTCACGTGGAAAGTCGGAGAGCAGACAGGATAGCGACAGTGACAATAATGTGGAAGATGGGTACAGCAGGATAAAACGGGATATGAAGAAGCGTAGTGGTGTTAGTGAAATGACAAGGGGGGCCTCCGCAAATGAAGTGAAATTTGACACTCGTAAACATAGTGATGTTTGTTAAGAAGTATTGACTATTTGACTATATTTTTAGTGTGTTATGTGATGTGATGTGATGTGATGTGATGTGATGTAGTGTGACATAGTGATTAATGACTTTAAGTGGATGTGGAATTGAAATATTTAAGTTTTATTTAAGATATCATAGATTTTATTTTTTTGTATTTTTTAAACATGTTTTTCTACATTGTCTGACAGTGCCAATATGTACGAAATACGTACATGATTTATTTTATTTCTTTAAAAAGTGCTACTTAGAGCGCACACACATTGAACTTTGTTCTCAACCTAATTTTAAGTGCATTGACTTACGGCAGGCTGCCGTGTTAGTCAATTTTATTTTTATGCAATTTCAGTGTTCAATTAGAAGCCGCTTGGACAACTTGTTTGCATTTTATTTAATTTCGCGTTATCCCGGTGGAACACTCACAGTGACAATCTTTGACATTTCCTTGCATTATTGACATTTGCAGTGCAATTAACACAGGACATTTTTTAATTCGCAAAATGTATAGATCTCGAAGGATAAGAATAACATTTTTGCTATTTTTTTTTTACTATTGTGTATATTTAACCGATTTGATATTAATATAATATCAATACATCAGCATCATATCGATGTAATACAGGCAAAGAGTGTTTTACTGAAGGAGATTAGATAACTCCTGATGCTTACTGTACACGCTTCCCGAGATTATAAAGGGTGTTTATTACCTTAACATGGAAAGGTACATTCGGATGAGGGTCTACCGCGTCATGTCATAAAGACTTGTACCCACACAGGAAAGGTTGAGGTGGGTTGTAATTACACCATTTAGCAAATAAACCTGATAAATACCATTGTAATTGACGTAATTAATTAACGAAACAGACAGAGTTAAAAGTAAATCAAACTTAGAGTTCATCTTAAAATGCGTTACTTTTGTTCATTTCTTCCAATAAGTCTCAGACTGTCGAATGAGCTGACTTCCGAGAAGGGCTACAGTATATAAGGTAAGGTTTTTCAGTATAAAAGGGACTGAAAAGGTTTTTAAAGGGATCGGCAAATGATTGACAACACCCCTGGCATGATACATGCCTATACCTACAAGCAAAACAGTAACACTTTCTATCAGGCCGTCAGTATTTTTATACCCAAAAGATTTTTGATATTTTTATTGTATGATGTACCAGTAAATCATGGAAGCATATTACAATCTAAACCTCAACGCTAATAAGTAATTTTAATTTAACCTCGACTGCTAATTTGAGTTATACTAAGAATGTGTCATATAGCACTTTGGTTATTGTCTCTAGTTAAGGGAAGACACTCTGTTCTACACTGCACTTAGCCACGCTGTTTATATAACCTAAGATTCCTAAGCTAGAATTCCCTGTATTATGGGAACCAAAAACTGATATACATACGTTTAAATACATACATATATGGATATACTCAGATGAAATTATGAACTAAGTATGTATTATAATTGTCATTATATCAGACGAAAGAAGTCCACGCTTGAATTGGACAAAGCCTTCAGGCAAACAGTACAAGTTTTGCTTGAGTGCAAACAGTATAAAATGTAATACCATAATAAACTGAAACCCATTTCTTTTTCTACACTTGCTTTAAAAAATCAAGTGGATATTCTTCAGAACCTGAATATACCTACTCGTAATAAAGGCCAAAAGTGTTAACAGGTTGCTGTCTCAAGCATAGTCAAAAAAGATTTCAAAGAAAACTCTTACGAAAATTATCCACTTGTATATTCAAAGAAGTCGAGGCCAAGTGTGTTTGAACTTTGCCGCTGTCTTTATACGTAAGAGCTTCTGTTCTTAGGTGATTCCCGCTTCGTAACGCGGAGTTTGAAACTTCCAAACTTTGAAATGAAACAACTTTGAAATCTTCAAAGAATATCTACTTCTGCTTGCTTTATACCTACATGTGAGATGACTGATGTTGATGTATGATAAAGTTAGGTGAAGTAAATTACATGCAATTAACTTTGCAGAATTAAGTATACTTCTTGCTAAAGTACAATACCAAAGAAGGTATACTTCGAATTAATTACATACATATCGTTTACACATATCTTTTTATCATGAATTGTACCTACCTATTACACAATCAAATTGAAACCATTTTGACATTATCTGTTTTAAAGCCAATGAACTCGATTTCAATCAACGGTTTCTACACCTACACCTTGTATACGTAAGTGCTCACAAAATATTTCTATAAATAATATATTTACTACAAAATACAATATTGAGAATCTTTACTCAGGGATATTGGGTTAAATAAGTTCACCACGGTGAAAACAAAATTCAAAGAGAATTACCACTGCGTTCTTAGAACTCGGTGGATACAGTTGTAACTACAAAAAAAAAACACGAAAATCTCCAAGATCTATTTTTGTTCGATTAAAAACATTCTTCTCTTTTATATTCCTTTATGAAGTTGTATTACACGTAATAGTTCCTCCTCTTTGCTTGCCTTTTCCGCTTTGAGGTGTTAAATGCAGTTGCGTTTATGTAATTATAGTCAACCCAAAGAGACGCTCCATTAGACAAAACGTTATTATTGTTGTCGAGCTGTAACGGATCTCTGTGAGGAGTGTCGAAGCACGTAATGTGTAATTTCGGCAGGTCTGTCATGGGTAAATCAAAGAGGATTACCACTACGTTCTTAGAACATTTACTATTATATTGCAGCGGACACAGTGGTAGTTAGTTCTCGAAAATCTCCAAGATCTCTTTTTGTTCGATTAAAAACATTCTTCGCATTTATATTCCTTAATGAAGTTGCATTACACGTAATAGTTCCTCCTCTTTGCTTGCCTTTTCCGCTTTGAGGTGTTAAATGCAGTTGCGTTTATGTAATTATAGTCAACCCAAAGAGACGCTCCATTAGACAAAACGTTATTATTGTTGTCGAGCTGTAACGGATCTCTGTGAGGAGTGTCGAAGCACGTAATGTGTAATTTCGGCAGGTCTGTCATGGGTAACTAAGTTTAAAAAACAATACGGGCGTAGTGAATCAAATGTTGGGTCGCGTAACTTCTTCTACACTAAGACAAAAAAAAAAAAGAAAAGTTTATCGTAACTTACTTCTGAAAATGACCATGTAGTCGTCTTTAGATGCATTGTACCTACAGCTGTCTTATAACAGGCATTACGTAATAGGTTATTCGTAACTACTAACTCACGTGTAAGCGTGACGTTTCAGCGTTTTCTTCCGCTTTCTATGTAAGTAAGTACTAAGTAAGATGAATAATATAATACCAAGGGATATAAAAGAAAATTGAATCTCCAAAAGTTAAAAAATGCCTTTTTGTGATCACGAATACTAAGTATACTGTTTGTATCATACCTAAGATTTAAAACTAAGTTATACCTTATGCAAATGAGAAAGTCTTTGCGTGTCTTAAAACAGGAAGATCTAATCTTTTTTCTTTGTAAAAGTATGTTATCAGAAATGGAGCTGTTATTACAACAAGCAAGTATCTTTTCTAAAGCTGCATTTCCACCGGCGAGGCGAGGAGTGAATAGAATTTTAAATTGTATGGGTAAAAATAAATTCTCTTCTCGCGCATCTTCGGTGGAAATAATCTGGATGGGCGAGGATGGGAGGGACGAGAATTTTAATTGTTTCTTATTTCCACCAGCGAGGCGAGGAGGGAAGAGAACTTCAATTTTAATAGGAAAAAATAAATTCTCTCCGCGCACATCTTCGGTGGAAATGGACCGACGCGATTTCAATTCTCTTCCCTCCACTCCTCGCCTCGCCGGTGGAAAAGCAGCCTAAGGCTTATAAAATCTGCACAATGACACACATTAAGAGGACTTACCTATTATTTCATACAAATGACTCTTATCTTTCATCTAAGCTTAGGCTCTCAAGCGCGGCTCGGAGACAAATCATTTTGAATTTGCGCGAATCACGTCGCCGTAATTCGGATAAATAAACAAAGGGCTAAGCTTGCTTGTTGCGGAACGCTTATGACGTAAACTTTATGAGAGGCTTAGGTGCAGAATGGGAGCAAATTTAACTAAGTGTACATATTTGTTCAAGAAATAGAACAGGGCTGGCGAACCGATGAACTTATAAATGTCTAAATGGAAATTTTGTATTCTCTTTTAGTTTTCCGGGTCCATGGGCGGCGGTAATCGCTTACCATCAGGTGATCCGTCTGCTCGTTTGTTACCTATCACATAAAAAAAAAAAAAACAAGGCATCAAAAAACCACCACATGATCATCTTCAGCGGCAAGTTACGATACACTTGTCTATAAGTAGGTTAGGGTCTAAGTGTAGCGGCCCATCGACGAAAATTACGCGACCGAACATTAATTTAGGTCACTCGTATTAATCTTGATGATCTGTTAGTATTTACTATATATGTCAGAGCACACTGCAAACAGAAATCTCAGGTGTAATGCCCACCTTACCGTCGATAATTCAAGTCGCCTCTGAACAACCTGCATCAAGTTTGGAATTCAAGTAGGAGGGATCCCCTAGAAAGTAGGCTAGTTTATAACATCGAAAGGTTTTCTCCAAGGTGCCCTACAAATAATGTTTTATGGTCGGCAGTCGAGAGCTAAAAGATCTAAACACGGTCACCGGTAGATAATAAAATACGGGTATATTTGCGTGCCCGGGCGCCCCGGGGCGTCGTAAAGAGACCTACTACTGAAAATCGAATAAGTACCTAAGAATGCGAACGAAAAAATATGTAGGATATTAATATTCAGGCTTTGCAAGCAGTGTCAACAAATCTATAGAGCGTTCTAACTAAACGTAGTAATGGGAGTAACAAAATAGTTATGTGTAGAACCCGTTAACTGGAACTGAAAAACTTATGTTCTACGAAAAGCCATCTCTTAAAAACAGTTTGGAATAAGGTAGACTAGACCAGTCAAGTGTACAAAAATCCCTTATTCTGCTACTAACCTCATACCATACCATGCATTCCTTTATTTCGTATTCGGACTACCGGGGTAGTACGCTCAAGCGCCGAATCCCCAGAGTTTCGACACTAGCGATAGCGTAGTAGGTCAGAACATTAAATAATGCAAGGCAAAGTCCACAACCCTTGTTTATTTTGCTCTCCTTGGCTCCGCAAAGACAAATAGCTGTCTTAGAAGGCAGTGTACATTACAAAGTAACTATCTATTTAGGTGGTTTGTAATGTTTTGTGTGGTGTGATGCTGGGTTGGGCGTAAGAAGCTAAGAATGTTCTGGAATGACAATATTTGATTACTACTATTAATATTTGACTAGTCTAGGCAGTAGTGTTTTTCAACCTGTGGGTCGCGACCCCCAAGGGGGGTCCCGACGCCTTTTCTCAAGGAGTCGCGGGTAAAAGAAAAGGTAAATGGTTTTAGGCCCTACACTGCAATAAAAAATACGATTTCATTGAAAAGCGTGGGCCTGTTAATTTTTTAATAATTTGTCAAAGCGCGGTTCTATTTTGGAGACGTTAATAACTAAATAATTTTCGAATTGAAGAAAATTATTACACGTAGTCTTTCAAATCACTAATATTTTGTATGTTTATGGCCCTAGGGGGGTCGCAAGAATTTTTTAACTTGTAAAAGGGTCGGGTATTGAAAAAAGATGAAAAACACTAGTCTAGAGCATCCGTCGGTCGTCTTAGTAACGGTATGCTGATTTCTACTGAATGTTTTAATTGATAGTGGCGATCGATGGCGCGATCATATAAATACTATGAAATATTTCATTGCATAATATGTAGATATTAGGTGCTTACCTATGAAATTGCCGATTCAGTTTTGAAAGTTCAACAGAATAATATTCCCCCAAAAATTAATTTACTTCCATTAAATTATGTATTATTTTCTAGCTACATTCAAGGTCTTTCATGAATTAGTGATGTCATGTCTCTCATGTAAAAACTGACTGAGTAGGGTTCCATACTGTATTGGCGTTTTCTTAGAGGTCAATTGGGTATTTTTTTACAAAAAAAATGTAAATTATCTAAAAATCGTGAAATATTATGCGCAAAATGTTCAAAATACATATGGTAACGAAGAACACACTGGTGTAGCCTTCAAAAATCAAAAAGAAGTATTTTTTCTAATGAAAAAATGGCGATTTACAGTGACGAAAAAATCCATTTTCATAGCTTCTACACCACTGTGCTCTCAAAATATTCAGACAACGTGCATTTAGCAAGCATTATTTTATTTCTAAATGTCCAATGGTACTTTGGAAATAGTTAGTTGTTTTAAAACCTTAATTATTTAATATTAACTCGTATAGTGGTACGTACCGGTTAATCATCTCTTCAAGCTACAATTATTTATTAAAAAAAATATATTTAAATCAAATTAGAATTTAAATAATCCCGGTATGTGCAACAAAAACGCGTAAAAAATTGTCCATGCACACTATAGGTAAGAAACAAGAGATGAGAAATTTCCAAATTGTATAACCAATATTTTGTAAGTAACCAGTGTACTTTACATATAGTTCATGTAAATGAATGTAATACATAAAATAAACCGGTGCTCGGCGTGAATATTCAGAGATACATGGTGTATGCAAATGTGGAGGTAGCCGTGCGAGCGCGTGACTCCGCATCGCTGGGCGGCACGGGCTGCACGCTGTGTGCCGGTAGGCCGTAGCACCCTGTATGCCAGCAGAGATAAACCTAGCTGTATCTAATGTATGACGTCCTTTTTGAAATATGTACCACTACCAACTTGAAATTAAAAATAACCTTGGCTTCCGCTCATGAAACTTAAGACCTAGATGTACATAATATAATATGGACCAAATAAAAGAAAAAGCTGAGGTCGTATCGTTCCAGGAGTTTAAGAAATTAGCACAAGACCGTGCTAAATCGCGATTTCTCCACAGACAAGAGCACTGCTCTTAAATTTGAAGAAGATGAAGTCTAGAAAAAAGCAAAACGTTGTCAGCAAGGCATCGCCAGATTAATGTTCTACGAACAGTTGTAACAAAAATTGTAGCAATAGTGGAATTACCTATACCAGCCTCTACTCAAGAAACTTATCAATTTTGAAATCCTTGTATGGATTTATCATTTTACTTTAAAGTTATTTTCAACTTATGACAAACTGCCATCATTGTTATAAGATTTATTTAAACTTATAAAGTTCTACAAATAATTTATTACAGTTAGTGAAACTAATATTATATCTGTAAGTCTAGCTTATCTAGCTATCAAGTGGCATAAATCTTCCTCTAAATTCAAAATCACAGCAAGGCCTGTTAGTGGGTGCAGCTGATGGCTATAGTTAGTTCGGAATTGGTTCGGAACGTAACGTAAGTCCGCTGGGCGAAAGAAATAAGGTTAAGTGAGCGAATTTACTTTTACACTCTGTATAACAAAGGGCTTACCAATTAACTCTGAATCTGAAAAGCCTTTTTTCGTTTCTATTTTTTTTTATGTGATAGGTGACAAACGAGCAGACGGGTCACCTGATGGTAAGCGAAAACTCAATTAAAACTCTGAATATATGAGCACTACCTACAATAGTCCATTTAAACCGAATTAAAACTAGCTAGTCTAAGCTTTTCGCTTCGATCGATAGGCTCCGAATAATCGAATAAAGGCCATTCCGGTCCGTATCTTGTACAAAGTGGGGTACAATTTACGCGGGTCAAATCGTGCGGGCTGGAAATTGTCTGCCGGGGAACATCCCTGCATTCTCTCGAGGGCTCCAGTTAGCTACGTGATCCGAGGCTGCGCTAATAGTGCTAATAGGGCTGCTAATGTGCTTAAAAATCTCGATATCGACAGATTTTTCACTACTTGCTGTTCAGCTGGTGTAATACCAACAGTTTATTAAGGCGGCATTAGACATGTGCTCAAATACGCATTAAGGTATTTTTATTTATTTCAAGCTTTCCTGATTTGTACAATACTAAACGAAACTGAAAAAAAAACTAGATCGGATTTTTTTAATTTTTCCTGTATTCTACGTACGTATACTTGATTCTGAGTAACCCCTTAAATTAACATCCTGTATAGGTTTTAAAAACCCAAAACAGACCCTGATGTCCTAATATAACGCACTCTTAATTAAAAAACGACCGAATTAAAAAATTTACAAAATGAGTTTTTATAAAAAACCGACCTAAGAGACACTCGCGTGTGCGGGGGGACGAATAAAGACGCAAATATTTTGTTACCTTATTGCTTAAGAAATAGAAGTGTTTTTTTTACCGAGACTGTGGCTTACTCTTTTAGGTAGTTTTTTTTTATCAAAACTCAATTTTGCCAAAATTTTCAATTCGGTCGTTGTTTTATTAAGAGTACGATAAAGAAGTAATAATTTGAAGGTCTTGTCTTGGAGATCCAGGATTCATGTGGCCTTAGTAGGCTGCCCTCATAAGCATAAGAAAAAAGACCGCAAAGTTTTCGTAACTCCATATACTTTGCGGCCTTCTTTATTATGAGGGCAGTATGGATGAGTAGGTTACGGAAAATGACTGGTCAAAGTTACGGAAAGATGTAAAACTGTTACGGAAAATGACTGCTCAGAGTTATGGAAAGATATAAAACTGTTAACTCCATGTACGAAAAACGATAGTTAAAATTAAAACAACAATTCTTCATTTAGACGTTTATTTTAACAGGAAAACGTAACTTTTCATAAATAAAAAAATATTACACATTATCTGAGAGAGTGAGAAGCGATTTTATTCACGTACTTATTATTTGTTAAATCGCAAATACAATTATACATTTCTAGATGCAATATCATTTCATGAATTCATCATTAAACATATCAGAAGTGACACATACATGAAATTATCAATATTTATCTATAAATTGAAATCATTGGCATCTGTTTACAGTTCTACCAGGTTCTACTAAAGAAATTTTCCATTGATCCAATAAAATTTTATAAATGGGTTTTTTTTCTGTTTTTCTGTCTAATTGAGAAATACATAAAAGTATAAAATTTCGCAAAAATGTACCAGTCGAAGCCTCGCAAACGCTAAGACCACCACTGAAAATATTACCACTTTTCCTTTCTGTCATTATTAGATTAAATTCAAAATTCAAAAAAATTCAAAAAACCGAACTAGATATGTATGCAATATCGCAAATGAATTTACTGTACCTTATTATATGACATTAACAATTCACATGTTCTTATAATTTTGGCAAACAAAATTAACCGTTTGTCCGCCATAGTCTCCTTCCACTTTCGTCGCCTTTCATGCCCTGTAAGCCATACAGGCAGATTTTTCCTTTAATGAATTTTATGACGAACGACCAATACCAAAATATGAAATACAAATAGGTATTATTAAACTATTAGGTTAAAACAAAAATGTAATTTTATTTTATTTATATTATCACTATATCTCTTATTTAGAGACAGCGTCGCACAAGGCTCGGAAGCGTCAGACTCATATTTGAGATTATGGTGATCAAAGGGTTAATTTGGACGAATATACACGTGTTAAAAATGCGTTTGAGGATTTAAGGGGTTACTCAGAATCAAGTAAAGAATACAGAAAATGTATTGAAAAAATCCGATCAATTTTTTTTCAGTGTTTCATACAAATTCTTGATTCACTATTTAGATTTAGTATTAAGAATCTAAAAAAAAATTTGAAGAGCGGATTTTTTAATATTTTTCCTGTATTCAATACTTGACTCTGAGTAACCCCTTAAAATTAATCTAAAAAAAATTTTAAGAGCGGATTTTTTAAATATTTTTCCTGTATCCAACACTTGATTCTGAGTAAAATTTCAAACGCACTTTTTTTAAACACCCTGTTTTGAAATTAATTCATCTTTCTTGATTGCTTACAAACATTTCAACCATCAATATAAAATTGTCCATACCTACACAATTAGATCATTCTATGCCCATAATAAGTTTATTATTCATAATTGCTTCTATGAATTTAATTTTAAATTTGTATGACGTTATTGTTCCAAAATTATATGTTGCACAAATAAATAAAAAAATTACATCAAAAACACAGAGTAAGTAAACATATTGCAAACGACACAAACTTGAGTCTCGTCAAATGTAGGTTACTATCACCATCTAGAAGACAAAAAAAGGAATTGATCTTTTGTTTCGCGTCATGATATTAATTTTAATCGTACGTTTTAAAAAAACAATTAAATATTGGGTAAAAAGGCACACTACTTCAAATGGGGCTCCTCGTGGAACTAATTAAAATCAAAACGCAAAAATGTCTTGGATTTTTCATAAATATCGAGCATCGGTCACAGTGTAGACAATGCTACTTGCGCCGAAATAGAAGCAAGTATAGTTCATTTTAATCAAAAAAAAGCAAAAGGTAAACAAACTTACTATGGAACTGACACATGTAAATGTCAGATGCATACTATCTTTGTTTACCTTTTGCTTTTTTTTTGATTGGAATGAACTATAGCATTGTCTACCCTGCGACCGAAATGGTTGTATGGGAACTAATCAGACAACTTATGGGAAATCCACTTTCTTGAAAGTTTGTGAGTAGAAGACTAAAAGTTCGATAGTGTCAATACATTTGTTCATAATAAATTTTTCTACATAAAGTTACGTACCGTAGCGTTTTTTATATCAAAAGCTACCTTTTTTACTGCTCTCAGACTTCGAAGATCAGACCTTTTTATCTAGATTCTAGAACATTTATTGCGACCCGTAGATAGATTATCTTTATATTAATTATCTAACAACATCTGATCTAGCATTTTGTCACATATACAGCTAATGGTTAAACTTATGTAGTCATACTACAGAATTGGTTATTTATTTGACAAAAATATTTTTTTTAGTTAATGAAGGATTATAGCACCCTCATCGTTGATACATTATATCACTACGAGAGTATGCGAAAAAAGGCTTTTGTGGCTTTTGGATAATTATCACGACATATCGATCATAAATTACATAATATACTGAATTAAACATAATAAAGTTTCGAATTAATTAAAATGGTTTAAAAAAAAGTTACGCAAGATTAACTAGATAGGTACTTTTTTCATAAGGCCATGCAAAAATAGGTCCAAGACATTGACAAGTTAGCAGAGACAGTTACGTAAATCAAAATTCAGTTTTTACGTTTTCTTACTATTAGACCAACTTAAAAAAGAGGTTGTCATTTTATGCCATAACTACGGCCAAATATTTTAGTAGCATCTAATATCTCGCTGAATAGTGGTAGACCACTATTCAGCGAATAAAACAACATGACAGAGGGAAGACTTCCACAATCCACAGTAGTGTTTATTGCGCTTTCTCTTGTTACGATAATAATCAGCAATACTTCCTGACGACTCAGTTTCATTTTATTTGCTTTCAATTATTTTGTCTCTTCCACCTTACATGACCAAACTATGTTAATCGATGAAAATTAATATTTTCTGTGACCGATGCTACTTCAAGCGTCTTATTATTAAGTAAATTATAATAACAATTTCTGCTAACTTGCTAACAGAAATAGATAAAATACAGATTACTACTCTCGCTGACTCTTTAAAAGGATACAAAATCATGCTTTTAGAACGGTCCTCCGTGCGTTTAACACTTCGTTCTTCGTTTAGGAAAGAAAGTAAAATACTGGAAGTCATATTTGGGTCTTGATTCAATTAGCGAACAGGGCGCCGGGCGCGTTCAAGATTAAACGAATATCTACAGAATGTTAAAAAAGTACGCTTGAAATTTCAGGGATGTATTCATTGTTGGTTATAAAACACAGGAAAATAATTTCAAAATTCAAAAAGTAATGCTGTAATACAAACCCGCAATTAAATACATGTAACAACAAACGAAACAGCCACCTGCCGGTATGCCACTGTCGGCCGCGCCCGCCGGTCACCGACCTCGAGTCAAACTACTCGTATTCCACTGCTGGTTTATATGAAAGTTTTTTCTTTTTACTTGGATTTTTTCTTTTTCCTGTGTTCTAGAGCCAATACCGAATTCCTCCGTGAAACTTCATACGTACAAACAACCTGTATTTCAAAAGTCATTAAGTGTCCGCTGCCGGGCAGTCCACATTCGCTCATTAAAATATCAAGGCCCTAAGTCGCGGTATGTCCCTCGATAAGACTCCGCGGTTAAGGTGCACCTATTAACACATTACTTGCGAAACTAGTCACAGCGATAAACATAATACAGTTGTCATGATGTCCCTGAACTGAAAATACAATTATTATCAATAAAATCTTGTCTGTTTATTGAATACACTAATTCATTAACGGTTATGACTCGAACACTCAAAAACTCAGTCTGTCACATTATAAGCTAAATTATTATTAGTTTATTATTTAGAACAGAAAAGTCACTTTCGGCTGAAACGTTTGCGTTTCGGATACTTGTAGTATTATGTGAACTCGTTGAACTGAGCGAGGGCAGTCTTCACTCTGGAACAAAAGGGATAGTTATAGATTTATCATAATTCTTTACAAGGTGATTTTTAATGGCAGACATATCAATTGCTGATCATTTTTGTATGAAAAGTTTAACCATTTTTGACGTAAATTTAATAAGTAGGAGATAAAAAACTTGTTTCATTTCATCCAATTTATAAAATGGATATGATCATTTCCACCTTAAAAAAATCTACTTGTTTAAGTTTTCCTGATTATTTTTTTCCTGCTTTTTACTTTTCTGTTTCATACTTTGCAGTAATCGAGCAGTCGTTAAATCAAGTCTAACTTCTCAATTCTCTCATAGATACATATAAATCGAATTTCAATCAAAATCTTTTTAATTAAGTAAATGCTATACACATTCTTTTAAATCGCATTTTTTTCTACCCAGTTCAAAGTTCCTACCACTCGGAACCTGTACACTCAAAATTATTTAATCACTAACAAAAAAGACAATGCCACTCACTTGTCGTGCAAGTGCGTGAGGTTGTCCCTGGCCTTCAGCAGCTTGAGCGCCCGCAGCACGCCCAGCTCGGCCAGCCGCGCCTGGCGCGCCGCCGCGCCCGCCTCGCCGCGCCGCGACAGGTTCGCCGCCACGAACAGCGCGGCCTCTTGCAGCTTACTCTCCGGATGGGACTGAGAGAGGAGGGGAAACGCGTTATACGTACGGGAAAAAGGTTGATTGATTGTCTTCTTCATATGGAAGACAATATTTGTCTTGCCCAGCACCGGTAGCATGACGACGTATCTCGTGCGCGACGAGAGTTTTAAAAGCATTTGTTCCGTTGTAACGCTAAGTAATGAAAGAGACAGCTGAGCTGTTTCTCGCGTTTGGCGCGACAAACAGCTTTGTCTCCGCCCTCATGCTACCCGTGCTGATGATATTGTCTGATTTTAGGATTATAATATGTTTTGGAACAAGACAATATTTTCTGGCCAAGACTCTCCTATATGGAGAAGACAACCAATATTCTTAAACCAAAACAACGTATTTTCCGTGCAGGTTGTAATAAAAAAGGTATCGTTAATAACCCATATCGTTCCCACGGCAGGGCACGGGTCCCTTCCCATACCTCGGGGCTCTCAGGATGTGCCCCAAAAGATGAAAGGAAACTCATTATACAGATTCTAATAAGAAGGTAACGTTAACGATCAACACTGCTTTGTAAAGATGGGACCGGGAGAGACGAAACAATGCGTTTGGTGAACACTCGTATAATGTAATCAAATAACATAATGAGCCAGATATACAGGGTGTAAGAGACAGGTTTCCGAAAACTTTAAGGGCTTGCTCAGTAGACAAAACTGAACAACTTTCCACAAAAAAAAATCGACTTCTCCATACAAAATTATAAACTTGATTGGACAGTTTGTATGGAGAAGCCGATTTTTTTTTCGTTTCCTGAAAAAAATCTTGTGGAAAGTTGTTCAGTTTCGTCTTCTGAGCAAGCCCTTAAAGTTTTCGGAAACCTGTCCCTTACACCCTGTATAATACTAACTTAACCTACTTAGCGTTACGTATATGGTTGAGGTGTGTTATTATACTACAGCTTCTTGCAGTTTACTCTCAAGATGTGACTAAAAATATCAGAGGAAACTCGTTATATTGCGTTGGGGAATCTTGGTAAGCCCGCTTCCACCTTCAGCATCATCGCCAGTTACCATCAAGTAAGATATGGGATTACCGATTCAGGATTTTAAAAAAGGTTGTAGCAATACTTAGCAAGGGCTTTTACTCATCAACTCTTAATAATTACATTTCAATTCTTCAAAATAATTTACAAAAGAAAACTCACGAGATAATCGACGAGTTTTCTAAGCACGTCTTCGTTCGCCATGATAAGGTCCTTGGCGCGCTCGCCGTCGCCAATGTTGCCCAGTATACATAGCGCTTGCTCCTTCACTTCCGCGGGATACGAGCCTTCCAACACCACTATTACTGCCTGCACGAATAAACGACACAATATGAGGACACTTTTATACTGGCTCAGGACGTGTGTATTAATCACTTTCAACGCTATTTCCCCAAAGAGTCAATGCCTAAATTTCTCCTTCACTTCCGCCTTCCACTATTACTGCAGCCCCGGTGTCTTCATGATGACATCTCACGCGTACCACTTTGTCTCACCTGTGCCTCTTTATGTATCACCTGTGCCACTTTATGTCTCACCTACATGACTTGCGAGGAGTACTCGCTCATGATGGCGTCTAAGTATGGTGGCGTGAGGAGAGCAGGTTCCTCAGTAGTCCCAGGGTCTTCATAATGACATCTCACTCGTACCACTTTATGTCTCACCTGTGCCTCTTTATGTCTCACCTGTGCCACTTTATGTCTCACCTACATGACTTGCGAGGAGTACTCGCTCATGATGGGTTCTATGTGGTGACGCGTGGAGAGCAGGTTCCTCAGCAGTACCAGGGTCTTCATAATGACATCTCACTTGTACGACTTTATGTCTCACCTGCACCACTTTATGTCTCACCTGTGCCTTTTTATGTCTCACCTGCACCACTGTATGTCTTACCCGCATGACTTGCGAGGAGTACTCCCTCATGATGGCGTTTATATGGTGGCGGGTGGAGAGCAGGTTCCACAGCAGCCACAGCATCTTCATGATGTCATTTCACTCGTACCACTATTTATCTCACCTGCGCCACTTAATGTCTGACCTGCACCACTTTATGTCTCACCTGCACCACTTTATGTCTCACCTGCACCACTTTATGTCTCACCTGCGCAACTTTATATCTCACCTGCATGACTTGCGAGGAGTACTCGCTCATGATGGCGTCTATATGGTGGCGCGTCGAGAGCAGGTTCCTCAGCAGTCCCAGGGTCTTCATTATGACGCCTGTATCGCTGTCGCCGAGTAAACGGAACATTTGCTCAGTGCCCAGGCAGCAGAGAATGCGCTGTTTTACTTTTTGTTCCGCCTGTGAAAGGAATGTTTGTTTAAATGACAACGGTATCGGTAGACGAATAGGAATGTTATTGTGATAGCGTATAAAGTCACTTAACTGGTAAATAGATGAACAGGGATGTTGTTATGATAGCGTCTAATCACTTAACCGTTGAAATTGCGCGAAGAATACGTAAACGAGATATAACGGGGTGTAAAAAGACCAGACCCAGTTTTAACAGGGTGCTGTATTCATGAAACTGAAAAATTTAACCCAGGCACCCATACTGAATTCTCAAAAAAATTGAGGTCCCTACAGAAAATTGGCTGGTTGGTAGATCAATTTGTATGAAAAGAAATGATGATTATGTCTGTTGTTAAAAGTTGTCCAGGTTCATGTTTCATGAGTAGAACACTATATTAAAGTTTTCGACAGTGGTCTTTTTACATCCTGTATCCTGTCTGAGAACATTCGAATTGCTTGTTGATAAAACAACTCAGAAGTCATATATGTCGCACAATTATTATGCTGGTTTACCTGAAAAGCCATATTCATAAGCGCCCAAATTCCATTCAATCTGAGCGCCGCCTCGGGTCGTTTCGTTAAACTGCATAACATTTCTACGGCACCTGCCAAAAAGAAACGATATATTAGTAAAAGGGTCAGATAAATATAAAATAAATAAATTAATTAATATAAGTGAAATATGCGCGACGTACACATTCTTTTTATAAATATAACGAAGATAGTGGTTGTTAACAAGCATAACAACCGAAATATAAGCTTCATAGTCTGCAATTTTTTTTACTACTTTATTTGTACTCCATTCAATATATCCAAAGTAGATATCATGCATAAAAAACCTCGTTAAACCTCGAAACACAAAAAAGATATTTCAGATGCACCAAATCGAAATCCATTACGTTAACCGATTACGAAAATATTACCATTTAAAACAGTAAGTACCGTTAACGGAATTTTAGTACCACCACAGATAATATAATATGTATTAGTAAAGTACCGCTAAGCTCTAAAGCGTTTACACTAAAGTCTATAGGCGGCGGTAATCGCTTACCATCAGGTGATCCGTCTGCTCGTTTGCCACCTCTGCCATAAAAAAAAACTAGCCTGTCTGCAGAATTAAAAACAATAAAGACAGAACCACGCTGGTAAACTCCCAATATCTATTTTCTTTTACACATGATTTAAATCAGCGAACAAGGCCGCCGTTCCCGCCCGTACACACCTTGGTCTAACATGGGCTCCTTAGCGGGGGAGAACTCGAGAAGTAGGTTGCACAGCGTGGAAGACCCCACTGTGAGCAGCTCGGTATTGGGGGAGGCAGTCAGCAGCGCCATTAGAGGCCGCCATACTGCATGGTCCTACAATAAAGGACAACCAATAAAAAATTTTCCATCATTTATAACGGGATAACGCTAAGTAAAAGAAGACTTCTCTCAAAGGATTACAGAGATTATTACCTGAAATGTCGTCCGTAACTGCTGGACGGATCTCGATAATGAATGCAGGCATCGCACTGCTGCTAGTCTTACCTGTAATGACATTGTTAAGTGATAGTTTCAAAATAGACAACAGTCGCTGTTAAGTTGTCGGATACTAAATAAAAATAAATAACGCTTACTCAATGGCCTCTGCGTCTATTACAGACAATTCACCGCAATAAGCTTTTAATTGTAAGACGAATTCGCCTTATATTGAGATATAAAATGCATAAGAACAAATGAGTCCAAAAGCTGAGCGAACAATAAATATTTTTTCATTTCTCAAGTGTTTGTTTGTTTGTTTCACTCACCGAAGACTCAGGGTTGTTCATCCCATTGACGACATGCACCATCAAGCCGTGGGTCTCTATTATCCTCTTCCTAATGTCTTCGTCATTAGCCCCGAGCGACGCGAAGCACTTGAAGGCGCCTTGTTTGGCGGCCGCGGAGGGACAGTTGACTATATCGGCTAGTGACGTCATCAAGTGGTTCGAGATAGCCGCTAGCCTTTGAAGCGATGTGTCTACCTGAGTTTGGATTATTGATTCGTTAGTTTTTAAAGACCTTTTTTTTTATTTTCGTGAAATGTTTTCGTTATTTTTCTAATCACGTATAAAGTAACATGTTAACATTCTTTTATTTAATTTTCGTTTCGTCATTTTGAGACTGTAATTTTTAAAACGGTAGAACAACAACAATTGTCAATTACTGGAACACTGTAAGAGTTATGAGGTCCGAAGTTCACTATGTAATTCAGTATGCAAAGAAGATAAAAATAACTACTAGTTTGAACCACTAGCTTTGTACTACTTTCAACTATCTTTAAGAGATTTGTTTCCTCAGTACCCCTATTTGGAGACAGATGATTGCCTTATCTCAAAAAGGAGTTTATATAATTTATTTATTTTGGTTAGTGACAGCCTAAAAATTATCAACTTTATTACTATCCCTAAACCAGTATAAAGTATACCCAGCGTCTGTAAACTTGGGCCTCCTAAAAGGGAAACCCACTTATGATTTCGTTAAGGTATTCTTTGGATTTGTCTCGACTATGAGAGGAACTAACATTTGTTCTTTCTACGAGAGGAAGTTTCTTAATTTATGAGAGCTTTTCATAATTATATCAATTTGTGAAGCAGCCTTACATGGAGGGACCTACCTCGGCCAAGTAGGCGAGCGTTTCAGAAGCGGACGCGCGGATGTCTTCCGGCATTTCCTTTGTGCAGAGGCGAGCCAGACACGGTAGCGCCCCGAATACCACCCTGCAATGTAACACACTTCTGAGCACCATAACATCTTTGATAGTAGGGTACACAGTGGTTACTCCTCACCCCCCCTTGAGTTAGTCCCGCCCTGCCTCAGTAAACAAGACAAATCCGCAAAGTAAGGATATATTGTCGTAATTATAAGTAAAGTTTAGATTCTCATAGATTTTGAGTTCAAAACGAACAGAGGTTGTGGTATATATGTAAAACTGCAGAAAGCATTATTTATTAGATACTAAAGTTGGCGAGAATTTCCTTTGGTTTTCTCTCAGTTGCCAACAGTTCAATGTTAACTGGTACAATTGGATTAAGTTCCAATTCAACCATCAAACAACCATGTAACTTTTTAACACATCCTTTATTTATGTATATTATCATATATTTTTATTCATTTCTTGGTACCTACTTGTGATCATCCGCAGTGATCGCTCCAGCTCTGTGTATGAAAGTGAGACACCTGGCCGCGCCCATCGCGACTGGCAACGGCTTGTCACGGGAAACTAGCACCATTAACAACTCCGGAATAGTTTTGTCACCGTACCTGTGTGAAATACAAAAACCCATAACATAACTAAATAATCATAAAATCCTATTGTTAATTATCAAATACTTTTTCTAGTGAACTTCAGCATAAGAAAAAGTAAGAAATGTTATAACTTGAGCAAAAAGCTATATTTTGCTGTCCTAAACGATTGGGCGCAAACCCTTACTTTTATTATTTCAAAACACGCTATACTCACTTAGTATTCAACGCGACTTGCGCCACATTGGCATTCTCGAAGCACATGGCAGCCAACAGGTCCAAGGCAGGCAGAGCGCGCGCGGGCGGCGGTCCCGAATGCCGGCCGGGCGCGATCAGCGCGGCCACCGCCGAGCAAGCGCCCGCCCCGCATAGCGCCTCCTGCTCCGTGGGACCTCCGCACCAGATTGACAGTATTCGGACCACACAGGACCTGGCTGTGGGCGAACCTTCCCGGGCTATTTCTGAAGAAAAAAGTTATTAGTTAACAACCCCACCAAGCCCCTAACGAAGCTTCCTCTGCACCTTATCCATGGTTAGTTGAGGAAATAGCTAAAATACATAAATCTTACAGTATCTATATCTGTTGCCTTATTGGAAAATTAGAAGCCGAAGGATCGACTCGCTAAGAAGAAGTTGCCTTATTTTCTTGACTCGATTTTTCTTCCTGCTAAGGTTTCTATGTGTGGTGCCTCTTATAAGGAAACATCTAAAGTAATATGTACCAAGAAAAATGGTGCTGTTTATGAATGCTAAAATATTTCTATGCAAGTTTGTTTCACAAGGTCACACAATCTCAATTTTATTACTTTCGTTTTTGTATCATTGAATAGCAAGTTGTTGACAGTAAACTGGTATTGTATACTTCAAAAATTATGCTGTTTTTCCTATCTAACTTAAAAAAAAAGATATGTGTCATCTGCAAACAACACAATATTTGAGAGATGTTGCACCATAAATAGTGGTAAGTCATTAATATAGACAAGGAAGAGAAAGGGGCCTAAAAGAGATGACTAGGTAACACCTATTTTTACTTTGGAGCCAAGAGAATTTGTGCCATTCATACATGGACTATTTGTAACCTATTGTATAGACATATATTGTAAATGTACGTACATACTTTAATATATGACATGCATCTTAGTTAATAATTTTGATCATGACAATATTTGCATAACAAATGAGTGTTTTTTCTTTACACTGACTCGATGGCTCAGTGGTTAGTGCTCCTGACTACTGATCAGAGGGTCGTGGGGTCGTCCCCACCCAGGGCAAACATTTCTGTAATTTGCAGATTTGTTTTCTGTGTCTGGGTGCATTATATCTACATATGTATGTGTGTACACTTACGTGTTAACCTCGTCAGAAGACTCATATCTGCTGGTAGTGTAGATATGGGTGCAGGTGGATGAAGAAATACACTTCTTAATGCACATAATGCTGCCTCTGCTAGCTTTGTGTTAATAGCAACATTCTTCAATAGCTCCACCAAAGCCACCGCAGTGCCATGCTCAACTAGTGCAGTGACATTTTCTGTTGTACCCTTCGCTAGTGAACCTGTTCCACAATAGCAAAATTTTTGATATGTATGAAAGTGTTATTTCAAAAGTCTACTATATTATACATAAAGGTCACTGCAAAGTTAAAATAAACTAAAAATAAACATAGATGGAAAAATAAGTCTAAAAAAACGTTTATGTAGTAGTTGGTTAAAAAAAGTAGTTCTAGAGGTTACCAATTGTTATAGTGGCTTCGAGTCTGATGTTGTCGTCCTGTAAGTCGTCCGACATGAGCTGCAGCAGCCGCGGCACGATGCCCTGCTGGATGACGGCGGTCTTCTGCCGATTGCTGCCGATCACCGTGTTCTTGAGCGTCACCAGCGCCTCTGCGACCTTCGCAGCGTCCGGGGAGTACAGCTCGTCAACATACGACCGAGAGCTTTCTATGTCCTATCGGCAAAACGGTATAGGTTAGCAGCAACATGACTTCATGTAACCTAACTTTATGGCACTTTATAGACAATAATGGCAAAATACTCACCATAAATATTGTTAACTGTTGCATGATTTATTTATAAGATTTACGCAGTATCACTGTTAAAAATACCGTAAAAATTCCTTTCAGAGGTTGATTACACTATCTTCCTGTCAAAATGCCACCTGACCTGACAGCAGTGTTGCCGGCACAGAAAATGAAAAAAGTCCAAAATCACTCGTGAAAAGTTCCGTTTTGACTTGGAAAGTTCCGTTCACAGGCCACAGTAAAAAAATATCGCCACAGCGTGCGTGCGTCGCAGTCGCCACAACGTTATTCGCAACTAGGTAGGTACTAGACCCCACTATCACCGGCTCAGAAATATTTTGAAACTGATATCTGTCGGACGTGGTCCGTCCTGAAGGGAACGCCACGTAAGACCACCTTGAGAGGCCTCTCAACCGGCAGCGTGTAGAAGAACCAATTAATACCGCTCGCTGGTCTCCTCCAGGTTGCCGAGGTACCGCTGCACAATGCGGTACTTTTGGGGCTTGGGCTGGTGGCGGTGGCTGCAGGCGCAGCGACGAGTGTCGCGGCAGCAGCGGAGTAGCGGCCGAGAGGCCCGGCACGGTGGCAGCGCCGGCAGGGACCGGCGCCTTCAACCGGGCCACATAAGTGGCCTGGAGAGGCGGCGTGGCGGTGGTGGTTGCGAAGCCAGGAGTCAGGGGTGCCGTGCTGGGCCCCGGCTTCACTAGGTGCTCGAGACCTTGGTGGAGCGTCGGGGCACAGGCGGAAGCGACCGGCTGGTTGGTGACGGTGCGGCGACCGAAGGAAACGGCGCGGCTAGCTACGGCGGTTTCCGCTGGTGCAGGCGCGGGTCGCACTGCTATAGCGGTCCCGCGGCCAGGGGTGAGAAGCAGGTAAGGCCTCTTCTCCGGGGAGTATAAGGGCGGTCACCGGCGCTCAACGAGCGGCGGAACCCCCTCGCATAGTTTCCTCGGCAGCTGAGGACTCAGAGCGGGGTGGGGGGTGGGCCTCATGAAGTAGCTCCAAGCAAAAGCTCTTGGCCGCGATCACGTCTCATCCCCCTCCTCGTCGCGCTTTCATAGTGTGCGAGGAGTGGCAGGGAGCAATGTGACTGGGAAGCCCCAGCTCGATAGCTGCGACGTCCTCCAGCCGCACAGGTCGGCTCTCTCGCTCCTCATGGATACGCAGGTACGCCGCCATCCAATGGAGCATTCCCTCCGACAAGAAATCAATATTTCTTAGTCGGGCCGTCATAAGAAAGTCACATAACGGCTGAGGAGATGCTCCCTTGGCAGGCAGAACTTTCCTGCCGGAGAGAGCCGTTGGCTGGGGGCCGAGAGTAACGGCGAGGGAGTCCCGAACGTGGCGAAAAAAAGTCCCGATACACAGGGGCTGGGACACTGAGATCTAAAAAAGGGCGAGCGAAGCGAGCCCGAAAAAAAATTTCAAAGTAGCGTCCGTTGTCTCGTTTTTAGCCACGCCAAACACCAGTCAAGTGAATTTGGAAGTTTTGTTTCCTTCAGCGCGAGCTTTATTTATCACTAAAAGTTCCGAAAAGTTCCGATGATCATTAAGTTCCGCAAAAGTTCCGCTGAAGCCTCAAAAGTTCCGAAATCGGAACAAAAAGTCCGCGCCGGCAACGCTGCCTGACAGACAATTCATCTGTCAAAAAGACGCTATATTATGGTTGCGTTCCAATACCAAAGATTTCACTCGGGGTGATGCGAATTTTACCCTAAATCGTTCCAAAACCGAGCCGAGTGAAACCGAGGGTAACCGAATGATCGCCTGACAGTTCTCCGTCGGGATTTTGGAACGCCTTCGTGAATGCGATTTTCACTCTGACAAGTGCGATTTTTAACGCTGTTTGATTACCGTTAAAATTCGCCTGACAGTTTATTCGGCGGGAAGTTCGTAGTCAATGTCAAACAGACTAAGACATACAAACATTTTATCTTCGGAATTGTTTTGAAATACGATTGCTTGTATCTGCGAAGGTGTTAAAGCCATAAATAAGACAGAATACTACCCAAAAAAGCTAGAAACCTTTCTGAATTATTTTCGATGACGTTTGTTACCCTGTCACTCTGGAATCACTCGCAAGCGTTCCAAAATCATATTTTTTTCTCTTTCTCAAAATAGCTACGTCTCTTTCATTTCTCCGAGTTAAATTCTACCTCACCCTACCTTGGTTTTGGAACGACTTCAGTGTGACTGTGAAGTTAGAAGCCTCATCATAGAATTCAATGCCAAAGGAAAACATTAGTGCTAAGTGCTATGCAATGCTATCATAGTTTCAGACAGTGAAAATATAAACCTCTTTGGTTTCAGAGAAAATCGAGTTTTTCACTGAGGCTGCTAGCGTAACGTTCTGCTAACTATGGGCTATGCATATGCATCATCCATCTCTGGAACTTTCAAGGATTTCGAACTGGAATAGCCTTTACAGGCGTTTCCCCAAATCCCCACTGCCAAAGGTACGAGTGTAAAAAAACATGCGCGTTTATATACCCAACTTCGCAGCGATATTTTCACAGTGCTACACGAAACTTCTAACCGAGATGAGCTCCAATAAAAAATGCATTTAGTGTTATATTTCATTGTAAAAAAATTTGAATCATATCAATTTCGGAAAAGGATGGTGTTACCTTTCAACAGAAAATAAAAGTTATGCAATAAATCTATCCAATTCTTCATTTCATTTTAGAAATTTCTCAAATCTTAAATTCAAATTTCTCGCCCTTAGTCACAGTTAGTCTCGTGAGGAGTACGTCTTCTACTTGAATTTGATTGGATTTCCCGCTTAGTCTCGTGGGGATTGTGTCATTGTTTCGAAATTTGATTGGATTGGATGTTTAAAGTTAGCCTTTTAGTTGGCAATTTTAAAAAGCTATTTATCTTTCCTCTTTAGTTATAAGGTACATATTTATATAATCATCGTACGAAGTATATTTCAAGTACAATGAGTGCGTGTAAATTTTTTGTATGTGTGTAACATATACGTGTTGTAAATACGCGACATATTTTGCGTCAGTGTTTGTAAGTAACCTCACCCCCCGCAAAAATCGATAGAAAACTTTTGTTTGACGATTTTCCATTACCTACTCAAGTCTAAATCCTCCATGTCTGGAGCCAAGAAGCTACTGACAAGGAGAGTATCAAACTTTAATATTATAGGGTAGAGTCCCCTTAATGCTTATGTAAAGCCGAAAGATGCAATTCGCTTTTATTCTAGAGGAATATAAATTTGAAGTTATATATATATACAGGTTATATATGTAATATGGAAGTTATATATGTAACAGAAAGGAGTGATAAACATCATGTTGTTTTTTCGATTTTTTTATTATTCTTTGTTTTTATTTTTATTATTTACGAATAATTAAATATTGCATTAATACAATTTTTAGATTTTAATTCTATTTAAGATTGATGTAATTTTTTTCAGTAGGTAGCGTAGAATTTGCATCGTAATTTGAGTAAGTAAAAACCCCGTAACCCCATAAAAAACATACCTATTTGATGTTAATCACTTTGTTGTTTTATAATTATATCACCACCTATTTTTATAACACCTGTAAGAATATTATTTGATTTTAAAATTAAATTAAAGAACAAAAAATAATTCATGAAACATTTATTTAATATTTCAAAAATAAAAACAGAAAGAATTAAAAAAAAAACAAAAAAAAAACATCGACCCGCCACTCCGTAAGCATAAGCGTTACCGCTGCGCCACGCAACCATTGCTGCGGGTGGTTTTGACCCATCTCCTTTCTGGTACTTAAGCTATATGCATAATTTTATATCAAGATTTATCGAGAATAAAAGCGAATTGCATCTTGCCGCTTTATACAGGGTGGCCAGAAGATTGACGTCAAAAAAAAAAAATTAGGTCCCTCGTATCGTGGGGTATCCGAATCACCCCCATGTATGTTCCGCGATTTTTCACGGTTCTCGAGTTATGATTTTTTTTCTGAAATTTCAACATTTTCGACCTGACCAACTTTAAAAATTTCTAAACAAAAAAGTAGAACCCTTTTCGATAAGTTTTTTTTTGAAACTTAATCCTCATAAATTGTACTTTTAAGCATAAAATAATCAGCTACGTAACTTTCATGAATATTAAGTAAATTTTGGTCACAAGAGAAAAAAATACGTTTAGTGAATTATGACTTAGATTTTCAAATTTAAATCAAAAATCTAAACAGATGACTTAGTGGTTCCTGAGTAGGCTTAAAAACTGCACCATTCTCTTAGTTTTCGTAATCATTAAAAAAAAGTAGTACTTAATGAGCTAGTTTTGTTAATATCGGCCTTGAAAGATAGGGAGGTCATAAATTTTTAAAATTAGCTATCTGATGAAAAAAAAAGTTTGGTCATTTTATCATTCCTAAGGTTATTTAAAGATAGAGAATCATTCCTTAGGTTATTTAAAGATAGAGAATGCTAGAAACTAACATGAAAAATGCCGTAGAAGTTGGTTAAAAAATGTTTTAAGTAAAAAGTGGTTTTGTCAATAAATCAAAGATGATAAAGTAAAAACAATATTTATTTTTAACATTTACAACAGGTTTTCAAAGTGGCCACCTCCAACAGCAATACACATTCTACACCTACGTAAAAAAATGTCTTTTAATCGTCTAAAGGCTTCCCTGTTCTCTGTCACAACACGTCCGGCTTCTGCAATCTTTTGCCTTAATTCTTGTTCACTCGAACATTCTCGAGCGTATGCTATTTCCTTGTAATAACCCCAAATGAAAAAGTCAATGGGGTTAAGGTCAGGTGAGCGTGGTGGCCACCTAATTGGTCCACTGCGTCCGATCCATCTGTTGGGGTATGTCTCATTTAAGTGATTTCGGACTTGCGTCGCATAGTGACACGGAGCGCCGTCATTTTGAAAAACCATGGTTCGTCGAAGCTGAAGACTCACATCTTCCAGCAATATTGGAAGATCATTTTCTAAAAAGTTTCTGTATGTTGCTCCATCAAGTCTAGATGGCAATTCAAATGGACCAATCAGTTCACCGTTGAGGATACCAGACCACATGTTAACACTAAAACGATGTTGAAACGTTGAATCTCTCGCTTCGTGTGGATTTTCAATCGCCCAGGTGTGATAATTATGGATATTGAATATACCACATCGCTCAAACCGTGACTCATCTGTCCATAAGACTTTATTAAAATATCCAGGATCTTCTTGCTCTTTTCGTAGCATAGTTTGGCAAAATTCCACGCGCAATTGGTGGTCTGTAGGCAGCAAAGCTTGGACACGTTGGATATGGAATGCGTGGTATCCTTCATCGCGAAGTATGGCCTGGATAGAACTTCTTGGGATATCCAGAGCACGAGCCATTTTTCTCGTACTCGTAGACGGATTTCGCTGAACTTCTTCGAGCACCATTTCTCTGCGATCTGGATCAGTTCTAGGGATGCCTTCACGATTACCGCGTTGTCCAGGAATGCGGCCTGACATTGTGCGTGTTAGTAAAAACACGATGGTCGGGATAATTCTCAGGTTGCGGCCCACCACGTCGTAGAAGTTGTTCGCGATACAATCGTGCTGCTTCAAGGCCGTTTCCTTGTGCAACTCCATAAAAATAATGCATTTCTGCATATTCGCTTAATGTGTAACTCATCACTTACACTTTGACAGTAAACAAAGTCCGAATCAGAATGCAAAACAGTCGAGGAACAGAGCAAAGTAGTCAACAAGTAAGGCGAGCGAATGTATTCAACTAAAATGGCGGCGACGCGTGTAGCAGTAAACACAAAGTGAGTACGACTGAGGCAGGTATTTGTTTCGGGCTGGCTAGAGTGGCGGCCCCTTTCACTACCTAGAGTGAGAGAGATGGCAATAATTCTATCTCTTATCATCGCCGCCTATTGTTATTGCGGGTTTATTCTTTGAATTGCGCCTAAAAGTACTTTTACAACCCGTTATCCACCAGAATTGATCGAAAAGTGAATAAATGAAACCTCAAAATGTTTTTCTGCAGTAATTTTTGGTTAATTAACAGACTAATTTAACCTAAGGAAAGATAAAATGACCAAACTTTTTTTTTCATCAGATAGCTAATTTTAAAAATTTATGACCTCCCTATCTTTCAAGGCCGATATTAACAAAACTAGCTCATTAAGTACTACTTTTTTTTAATGATTACGAAAACTAAGAGAATGGTGCAGTTTTTAAGCCTACTCAGGAACCACTAAGTCATCTGTTTAGATTTGATGAAATAAGAACAAAGGCAATTAGAAAGTTTAAACTATTTAATTAACGCGAAAGTAATTATAACAATATGACAGTGCACAATGTATGTAGACAAGAGAGAAAGCTTAGAGAATTGACCGAGATCAGTTTCGTACAAAAATATGTTTGCTGTGTTAATTTGCGCAGGCGTCCACACTTCCAACATCCTCTCCTGGACGCAGACGCTTTAAATGTAGACCCATAGACGCGGTGAAGTTTTCATGCTTCAGTCGAGGGAGTCCTTTCGTCAATACGTCGGCGACCATCTCTCCAGTACATCTATATTGAACCAGGATTTCTTTGGCAGCAATCTTCTCTCGCACAAAGTGGTACCGGATGTCTATGTGCTTACTGCGTGCATTGTAAACAGCATTTCCTGAAAGACTAATCGCACTTTGATTATCGCAATAAAGGGTAAAAGGTGTACCTTTAAATTCAGGTTGAAATTCGTCTGCCAGCTGTTTCAACCAAAGTGCTTCTTGAATAGCCGACGCTAACGCCATATATTCAGCCTCAGTTGTCGAAAGGGCTATGGTCTGCTGTTTCTTAGAGTTCCAGCTTATTGCGGCACCCTGGAATAAAAATATGTAGCCAGTACAAGATCTTCTGTCTTCTATATCATTCGCCCAGTCCGAATCACAAAAGCCAGAAATTCTCTCTTCAACATTCCTTTTGTAAACAAGTTTCATGTCCATTGTGGCTTTTAAATATCTCATGACTCGTTTCAGCGCCGCCCAATGTTCACTCGTAGGTTGACTATTGTATCTACTAAGAGAGTTTATAATATAGGTAATATCTGGACGAGTCCCCTGTGATAAGTATAACAAGCAGCCAATTATTTCTTGGTATGGAATATTCTTCATGATTTCTTGTGGGCTCTCAGCCTTTTTTAACTTGACATTCGGATCAGCAGGTGTCCACATCGGCTTACATTTATCCATTCCAAATCGAGTAAGTATTAATTTTATATAAATAGACTGATCTATGGAAATCTCATTTTCATCTTGTGATATTTTAAATCCAATACAATGTTTGGCTGTTCCTAAATCTTTCATATTAAATTTTTCTTTTAATTTTTCTTTTATCATGTCTGACGTTTCTTCTTTATTATAGAAATACAAAATATCGTCCACGTAAACTGCTATAAAAAGTATATCATTTTCATTTAAAATGCGGTGATAAACACATGGATCTATGTTTGAACGAGTCATTCCAATTTGCAACAAGGCTGAATTTAACTTTTTGTTCCATTGCCTGCTCGCTTGTTTAAGTCCATATATTGACTTGTTCAGTCTACATACTTTATTTTCTTCTTCATAGCCAGGTGGTAAGGACATATAAAGCTCTTCATCAATTTCGCCTTGTAAAAACGCCGTGACTGCGTCCATTTGGTGTATTTTGAGTCTGTACTTGGCAGCGAGACCAATAAGGTATCTTATGGATGTATAACGGACCACCGGAGCATACACCTCATGGTAATCAATGCCTTTGACTTGTTTGTATCCTTTAATTACTAATCTAGCTTTATAGCGTGTGACAGAACCATTGACATCTAATTTAGTTTTAAAAACCCAGCGGCAAGGAATTACTAATTTTCCTTCTGGCAAGTTTACTGTGGTCCACGTATTATTCTGTATTAAAGACTGATATTCTGCTTCCATGGCTTTCTTCCATTCATCAGCCTTCTCACTGTTCAGAGCTTCCTCAAGGCTTTGTGGATCACTGTTCAGTAAATTCATTGTTGATTCAACATTCTGACACATTAGTGAAGACGGGTTCTGATTAATGTCATTATTTTCTGACCTTATTCTATGTTGCAGCGGTCTCAAATTTATATTGAATATCGGTGGAGACTCTATCGTATTATCAGGTATGTATGTTTCAACATTAACATCCTCAAATAGATCAGATTCATCTGTAATACAAATACTTTCAGATACATCCTGTATTTTGTCTCTTTCCTGTGTCTCATCATTAATGTTTCTTCCCACAGATTCTTCAGGTTCATCACACAGAGGTAAGTATATAGTTTCTTTTTCTTTGTGTTCATTATTAACTTCAATATCTTTATTTGTGTTTTCAATTTTATTTTCCTCTATATTCATGTTATTTTTAATAATTTCTTTTTCTTTTTCAGGTTCTCCATCCATTTTATTTCTTTTAATTGCAGCTTCGAGGAATACTACATCTCTACTTACAACTCCTTTCTTTGTTTCAGGATCTATGAATTTGTAGCCTTTTGTACCGTCGCTATAGCCAACAAATATTAATTTTCGCGACTTTACATCCAACTTACTTCTGTTTTCTTTTGGGATATGCACCATCGCAGGACATCCAAATATTCTCATATAGCTCAAGTTTGGCTTTTTTCCAGTCCATACCTCATATGGCGTTGCATCTGATAAGCTGCGGGTGGGAGAGCGGTTCACTATGTAAGCTGCTGTGGTTACGGCTTCAGCCCAAAATTCTTTCTGTAAACCAGAGTTTAACAACATACATTTAGCACGCTCAATAATGGTACGGTTCATTCGTTCGCTTAATCCGTTCTGTTCAGGTGAGTACGGATTGGATGTCTGGTGCAAAATTCCATGCTTTTTCAGGTAAGTCTCAAAATTATTATTTTTATATTCAGTTCCATTGTCTGATCTGAGAATTTTTATTTTTTTATTTAATTCATTCTCTACTCTATTTTTATATTCAACAAATTTTTCAAAGACTTCGCTTTTGTTTTTTATAGGGTATATGCTTACTCGGCGAGAAAAGTCATCAATAAAGGTTACAAAATACCTTGCTCCTCCAATTGATGTCTGCTGCATCGGTCCACACACATCGCTGTGGATAAGTTCTAGCAAGCTGGTTGCTCGGGAACCTTCAGCAGGGAACGGTTTTCTCGTTTGCTTGCCTTCAAGACAGGTAACACAGATGGAATTTTCCATTCCTGTGGACAGCTTGACTCCTTCTGTACAGTAAGGTATTTTATTAAGACTTGTAAAATTTAAATGGCCCATCCTCTGGTGCCACAGATAAGTATCATCATCAGCCTTGGCCATCATGGCATGCATTTCTTGACAAGTATTTAACAGATATGTTGCATTAATTAATCTAGCTTGTGCTACTAATTTGTTACTGGGATTGTAAATTTCACAGCCAGATATATTAAATATTACTTTGCATCCACTTTGAATTATTTTACTGACTGATAATAAATTAGTTTTCAATTCTGGTACGAATAAAACATTCCTCACCTGTATTGAATCGGTGCTGCCATCTTGTGCCTTTACCTTAATGCACACATTCCCGCAGCATTCAACTTTTAATTCTTTGTTGTTAGCAATCCTTATGCTCGGTACAGGTGAAGCGGAGATATCAGTGAGCCAGTCCCGGTGCATAGTCATGTGCATGGATGCTCCTGAGTCAACATGCCAAGAATTGGAGTTATTTGCTGTGGACGCTGAAAAAGCTGCAACATAACCTGTGTCTTTATCTGTTTTTTTATTATTTATCTTCTTATGCCAGCAATTTTTGCTGAGATGTCCGTACTTATTGCAATTAAAGCATCTAGGGCCTTTCTTTTCACTTTTGGGGAAGTTTTTTCTTGTGTTTGTATAAAGTGCAGTAGTGTCTGACATTTTCACTTCCTGTAATAGTTTATTTTTTACTAAGTCAGCACTAATCTTCATACCGGAACTTTCTAAGCCCATAATCATCGGCTTATACATTTCTGGCAGCCCTGCCAGCATTAATGTCCCCAACCACTCATCGTCTACATGAAATTTTATATTTCTTAATTTGTGCGCGGCTGTCATAATTTTATTTACATAGTCTTCCACTGACGGACTGCTTTCTAAAGTAGTGTTGATTAATTCTTTTAACAAGCCAACTTTCCGTGTCAGTCCTTGGTCTTCGAATGCCTTTGTCAAATTGTCCCACACCTCTTTTGCATTCTGTGCATCCTGTATGTGCACATATAAAATTGGGTCGACCAACAATATTAACTTTGATTTTGCTTTGGTGTCTTGTTTAATTGCTTTGGGGTCGGAAGCATCTGGTGCATTCAAAATGCAGCTATACAAATCTTCATGTTGTAGGTATGCCTTGACTGCAAAACTCCAATTTGCCCAATTGTCGCGACCCGTCAACTTCTCAATCGACATCATAGTGTTAGTTCCAGCCATATTTATAATTTGTTATGTAAAACTGAAAATAGCTGAAAAGAGAAATCACTCGCGAGCCCGGTAACTAAAAATGAGGTTATACTCGTGAAATTTTACTTTTCACTATAACTTTGAATGTACTGATACTGGATAAAACCCGGAAATAACACTACACGACAGGCTTGGGACGGCCCATAACCTGATGAAATAAGAACAAAGGCAATTAGAAAGTTTAAACTATTTAATTAACGCGAAAGTAATTATAACAATATGACAGTGCACAATGTATGTAGACAAGAGAGAAAGCTTAGAGAATTGACCGAGATCAGTTTCGTACAAAAATATGTTTGCTGTGTTAATTTGCGCAGGCGTCCACACTTCCAACAAGATTTTTGATTTAAATTTGAAAATCTAAGTCATAATTCACTAAACGTATTTTTTTCTCTTGTGACCAAAATTTACTTAATATTCATGAAAGTTACGTAGCTGATTATTTTATGCTTAAAAGTACAATTTATGAGGATTAAGTTTCCAAAAAAAACTTATCGAAAAGGGTTCTACTTTTTTGTTTAGAAATTTTTAAAGTTGGTCAGGTCGAAAATTTTGAAAATTCAGAAAAAAAATCATAACTCGAGAACCGTGAAAAATCGCGGAACATACATGGGGGTGATTCAGATACCCCACGATACGAGGGACCTAATTTTTTTTTTTTGACGTCAATCTTCTGGCCACCCTGTATAAGCATTAAGGGGACTCTACCCTATAACATATTTAAAAGTTTTGGGAATCTGTGCTTCCCAAATTTGATACTCTCCTTGTGAGGCTTTTTTTTATGGCAGAGGTGGCAAACGAGCAGACGGATCACCTGATGGTAAGCGACACCCGCAACACCAGAGGTGTCGCGAAAGAGTGGGTATAATGGGCCTTTTGGCCTTTGGGGGATGTAATTATGAATATGATACAATGTAACTCAGGAAAACCAACCTTTCGCGACATAGTAAATAAGTGTGACTCACATACCTGGGAATTCAGGGTTCCCGCTAGAGTTTGATCTGCTTCGCTTAGGCTACACGGTCTGCCAGCATAAAATGCACCTCCTGTAGAATTAAAACGAGATGAGTATGTACGTACCACCCCAAACACGGAGAGCCACAGCAACAAGACGCTATGCTCTCCAACACACCAAACACCCGCGACGAACAGTCGCGGATATTAAAGAGTAATAATGATCACACAAGTATGTTACATTATAATTAATAAAATGCCAACAGCTTAGGGGTGGGGACCCGCCAACGGACGTCTCCGAGGTGTCCCCACAAACGTACTCGGCCAGAGATTCTAGGGGCAGCCGGGAACCAGTCACCGCTATACGGCGGCACGACCAGAATCCTCCTTTTCCCGACTGCATACCAGGGTGCTGAGGCTGACATCAGCTGGGAACCCTCCCGCACTTATGTGCGGGCCCAATCCCCCTCTGATGTCCCAACAAGTTCTCTATTACATGGAGAAATACCAAAATAGAACAGTAGTTTACAAATAGATGTTGGAGGTGATACGAGTACTCAGAATACTCAGCGTATATTAATACTCAGAACACTCAGAATACACAAATACTCAGCTTAAGATCCAAGGCGAGGACAGGCAATCATCAGCAGCACTAGCTCCCGCGTGCGTTACAGTTTAAACGTTTGACCGCCACGGCGCCATTTTGACTAACACTCAAGACTATAGACATTTTTTTTTTGTTTTAATTTACCCCGAGATGGGGAAGGCAAAGGAACAAGACTATAGACAATACAAGACTGTCACCTTTTCTTTTTAATAGTGTTGCCAGAACAACTCACTCACCTATAAACTCGCGCTAGGCGCGACAAGAGGAGTCACAAGTGCGTTGCCGGCCTCTGATATGGGAGTACGCTCTTTTCTTGAAGGTTTGAATGTCATATCGGTCCGGAAATAACGCAGGCGACAATTCATTCCACAGTTTGGTTGTGCGAGGCAGAAAGTTTCTACTGAAACGCACAGATGTGGACTGTTAACCATCTAAGTGATGGGGATGAATATAGGAAGGTATCAATTCGAACAACTCCTCGGAGCACTCCTCATTGTACATGCGATAGAGAATGCAGAGCGAGGCTACATCTCTACGCAGCGCCAAAGAGTCAAGCCGATCTGAAATATCCTGGCAGCCGACGATTCGAGTTGCTCTCCGTGGTCCAGAGGGAGAAGCTGGTACTGGGGTGCCCCTGCCCAGAGATGAAAACAGTATTCCATATGAGGCCGAACCTGCGCCTTATAAAGTTGCAGGCGATGGGCCGCAGTGAAATACCGACTCGATCTATTCTCGAGCACATCAAGTTTCTTCGAGGCTAATTTAGTCTAACCCTCTATAGATGACCACAGAACTGGACTTCACTCGATATGTCGACATCAAGGATTCCGATACTAGCTGAGGTATTTAGGGGAGTGTCCTCAAAACGAGGTGATACGACAAATGGCATTTTCTTGGCAGTGAACGTGCAAACCTGTGTCTTAGTGGGGTTAAATTGGACCAAATTAAGCCGACCCCATTGTGAGACTTTCTTTAAAGAGTCCTCAATTTCCGACACAAGTTTGTTTCAGCTCTCGATGTCGTTTTTCCGAGAAATGTTGGCACGGCCGGTATAGAAGGCATCACCTGTGCTGTCATCCGCATAACAATGAGTGCTGCTGATTTGCAATATATCATTGATATGCAGAAGGAACAGTGTAGGCGAAAGCACACAGCCCTGAGGGACACCATCATTCACAGACATAGAATTTGTGCATTCACCGTCCACTACGACCTTTATGCTTCTGTCTGCAAGAAAACTAGTGGCCCATTTGCATAATCCCTCGGGAAGCCCATAAGAAGGAAGCTTCGTAAGAAGTGCTTTGTGCCAAACCCGATCGAAAGCCTTCGCTATGTCCAAACTAACCGCCAATGCTTCCCCCTTAGTCTCGATCACCTGTGTCCAACGATGTATCAGGTAGACAAGAAGATTACCAGCGGACCGGCCCTTACGGAAACCGTACTGTCGATTACTAAGCAGCTGGCGGTCTTCTAGCTGGCTATTGATAATTGAGCTGGCTATTGATAATCGCTGCTAACGAAAAGTTACGCTAGCAGCCTCAGTGAAATACTAGATTTTCTCTGAAACTACGATAGCACTACTTTTTCCTTTGGGTACCATTTGGCAGTATTTATTGGCTTAATAGTCAGAATATTTTAAAGTCTATTATGAGGCTTCCAACTAAACGCTCACCGACTTGGAGCAAAGAGGATGTATACTTCATTCCAATCAAAAAAAAAGCAAAACGTAAACAAACTTACTATGGAACTGACACATGTCAATGTCATCTGCATACTATGTTTGTTTACCCTTTGCTTTTTTTTGATTGGAATGAACCATAAGAAAACTACCGTTTTTACTTGGAGGTTACCATTTACCGACTTTGGAACAGGTCGTCGAGCTTCCTTCAGTGTTGCCAATTTTTAAACGAGAACGTAACCGCATTTTGGCGGTTTGACAGCTGAAAGATGAACGAATGAGACTTTTTGGCGGGAACTCGCGGCAAGAGTTTGTCATTTTTGTTTTATTATCCGAAAAAATAGATATCGTGGTTTTTAATGCATAATATTGATAGTGTATTGTTCAATAAAGTGCCATTTAAGTGTCTAATATGTAGGATAATGAAATAAAAGTGTGTAGACTGTGTTTCGAGTGCTCTCAAGAAGTCCATGAAATCTTCATCAAAAGTGCTATCATTTTGTTGAAGAATAGAGAAAAAGTTAAAGACGACAGAAATTGATAAATGAGAACTCAAATGAAATAGAAAAATATTTAGAGAAGAGCAAACTTTCTATACTTCATTCCAATCAAAAAAAAGCAAAAGGTAAACAAACATAGTATGCAGATGACATTGACATGTGTCAGTTCCATAGTAAGTTTGTTTACGTTTTGCTTTTTTTTGATTGGAATGAACCATACGTAAGAATAGGCTGTATGGCCAGAGAAGCCTTTGCCTTTTCCTTGCAAAAGCAGGAAAGAACCAAACAAAAAAAAAAATGAACGAATGAATGATTTTCTCACATTCAGTCTCTTCGATAAACAAGTTTGCTTTGCCCTGTTTTTGTCTTTTTATTCGTATTTTCTAATTTTCCAAGTGTTCTGTTATTTTTCCGCTCAGGCATGATAAAAAACTCAAACTGATATTAGTAAGAGGAGCAGAATGGCTGATTCCGGAGTAGACAGCAACGAGAGCAGTGATAACCCAATCTTCGAGCAATCCTTTGTAGAATTTAGTCCACCAGCGATACCTATAAATCAGGCTGGCCAGCCTATGCCCGTGGACTTTTTAGACGAACCACATGACCATATTGGGAAAATTAAGTGTTCCACGAAAGCTAGACATTGCAGACTGAAATACAGATACGGAGGTATCATTTGCACCTCGAAAAATCAAAAACTTCGCTTTGCAGCCTCCACGAACAACGTAGAACTCGTGGAAAGACTACTAATGGCTGGCGCTGATCCGAATTCTTCAGATGAGCACAAGAGGAGCCCGTTGCATCTTGCTGCTTGTAGGGGTTACGTCGAGGTCGTGAGGACACTTCTTAGACACGGAGCCAACCCGAACATAAAGGACACACTTGGCAATACGCCCTTGCACCTCGCCGCGTGTACCAATCACATTCCAGTTGTCATAGAGCTCCTGGATGCTGGCACAGATGTCAGCTCACATGACAAAAATGGACGCAATCCTATCCAACTGGCTCAGAGCAAACTAAAGTTGATACAGATGCGTCCGAGTGGCGCAGGACACTTTGAGGAGACCCGCCAGTTGATCGGGGAAATCTGCTTAGTTGTGGAGATGATGCTCAAATATATGAAAATACAAAAAGCTGATGCGGGGGAACTAGAATCAGTCCGCAAAAGACTAGAAGGAGTGAGCACTCGTGAGCAAGTTGATTCTGAAGTACAAAACCTTTTGGACAGTCTAGACTCGCTCAAATTGAGATAAATATACCATCAGTGTGGTATGTCACTGTGATGAAGTAAACATCTCCCGAAAAATATTTTGTAATATTGAGATGTGCAAAACAAAAATGTTTGGGCAAATGGTATTCAGGAAGACTGTTTACAAATTACTGCCTAAAAATGAGCTCACAATTTATTTGAATAACATTTAAGTGAATAATTTTAAGTGATCTAGAGTGTTTACAGAACTGTATCTTACTTGTAGACATAATTATTTGCTTATTTTTGTAATAAGCATTTCATATTATTGTCTTGATTAATCTTGATAATTATTAAGTTCTTCAATGTTAAAAAAGGGTTGTATGTAACATCAATTACTGGAAAAACTAATTAGATATCTGAAATCTATAAGATTAAACCCATTCTGCATTATTTTAGTTTTAAATATCTTCAATTGTTTACAATTAATTAAATATAAGTGATATTTGTATTCTCTAATAAAATAAAAGTTACTTTATAAAGATTTTCAATAAATATACTGTTTGTAAATAATAAATTGAAATCATCTTTCTTTTTCATTAAATAAAAGTCCTTGAATGCTTCGGTATAATTTATTTATTGACAACAGTTTCTTAAACTTGATCAAGACAACAATATATCCTACAGAATATTATTATTATTATTTATAAAAAAACATAATTTGTAAAATAAAATTACTTTATTAAACCTTCGGAATGTTATATCATGGAACAATAGTAATATATTTGTTGAAAAAATATTGTACTGTCACCAAAAACCAGTTATTTTTTTACACGATGCAATAAAACAATGTTTATTCCCAAATATTCTAATAACATAAGTAAATGTATAGGTAAGTAACAAATATTATTGTAGTACTTTCACCGTTTGAAACATTGTGCTAACTTTCAAAAAGGAAAAAATTGTGCACATTCTATAACTAATTAATAACAGTGAATGCACAAAATTTACCATAAAAATACTATACTTTTAAACTAATATCTACTTGTATATTGCAAATTATGTATTTTGGAATGTTCTTTTAACATTTTAAATTTGTACATAGGTACTTACTACTTATTTAAATATTTTGATAGATAAACTCGATTTCTGTACATACCTAATTATTATAATCATATATATATTTTTTTAATGGCAAGTTTATTATATTTTTTACATATTAGGCGATTTATTGGGGTTTCTGTTTTTATTAAAACAACTGCACAAAATACGTACCTACTTGAATTTGCGAACAATATGGCGGTTTTTTTTATCACAGAAAACTTTAAATAATAGTTAACTTTACCTTAATACTGTTATGTGTCATTGTAGAGTCTATTCTTTCATTAATTATTTTTAATTTAATTTGTGACATCATTATTCATAAAAGAAATAGACTCATATTAATGAGTCTTTTAACAACTGATTTAAATTTAAGTAGTTGGTTAGATAAATTAATAAGTACTTCTTCCCCGAAATATTATAAACTGATAAACTGGGCATGAAAGATATTGCTGGGGCAAGTTTCAAGCTTGTAAAAAATTATAATGATTATGCTGCGACTGATATCCCAAATATCTATTCTAATATAAAGTTTGTGACAGCTCTTAATATTATGAAACTCTACATTTTATAGCAATGAATAGGCCTAAAGTATTAGCTTATGTCCATCAAGCCAGGAAAGATATTAAAAAATTTGAAACATACAGAGAGCCTGTGAAAATGTTAAAACTATGTAAAGGGGGCAATAATCTAGTAGAAAAAGAAATTAATATTAAGTAAATGTTTGAAACGTAAATACATATAAAATAAAAATCAATAACAATAGAGATTATTGCTCTACATTAAATGATTGAGCAATTTTGAAATATGTTAATTTCTTAGCAACCATAAGAGGTTTTAGAGTGCAGGATATACATATTTGGCACTTGCTTTCGCGGAATTTCCAAAACTGAAAGCTTTATTATGACTAGTTTCTATAAGTAGATAATAATAATTAAATAAATAATGCAATTGCATGAAACATTTTAAAAATATTATCACGAAATACTATCAAAACCAATTGATAAAATTTGTATTAATTATCCTTAACAATAATTGAAATGTATATCGATTTAATTAGACTAAATCACAACGTCCATGAAATGGTCAGTGCCTATCAATTATATTGCGATATACTTTGGTAGAAGGGTAAATTATTCTTTCTTGCACAACCACATCTTTATACCGTAATATCATTTTGTATTGCATTTCCATCGGCTCGGTTTAAGTAACTGTCAGCGCGACCCCAGTCACGTTGAGGAAATATCCAGGCGCTCTCAATGAATCGAATGTTATTTTGTATCTGGCACCATTAAATTCACTAAGTTGGGGAATATTTCGCCCTGAATCGGGCCGTACTCGACCAGTTCCCCGTCGACAGTGATGTGCCCAGTCGTGCCTTCAGGGACTATCCGGAACGCACTGACAGGAACCATCTTGAGGAACTCATTGTTCGTCTCCGCGTGAACCCCCTCACTAATCCCGAGGAAGAAGGAGAATAGCTGCGCTCTAGTGATACCAGCCTTTATTATAAGCATCCACATCACACCGTCAGATAGTTGCGATCGGGGCGCGAACAGGAAATCCTCGCCGATGTAAGACTGATATGCAATGTGGACCATGACGAATTCGCCTTCCTCGTGCACCCAATGTGTGGGTAGTTGCGACATAAGGGAAGGTAGATGCGAGGCGGGACCGTGCATGCAGGCATGTGAAGGCGACCGCATCTCGGAGCCGCTGGTAACACTGTGGTATTCTGACCCTCGAGTGCTATAGAACGCGCTTCGCCGCGAGTTGACTGAATACCACGAATCCACCCGTTGATGCCTCCCGTTGCCGCTGCTTGTAAATATATCAGAGTTTGTATCGCAGTCGGTGAAGGCTTCGGCGTCGGGCGAATCCAGCATGCCGTCTTGGCTGATGCTGTGACTTAGCGTCAGCGGCAATTTTGGCCTCGGAAGGTTGTTTATGTCCTTGATCCTGGCGTAACTCACTTTACCTTTGTACGTTCTGAGCCCTAATAATCTGGCTACGGCATAAAGGGCAAATCTTTGGCCGCCAATGGCCCGTAGCCTCTCGCTTTCGATGTCGATGTCTGACAGCAAGCCCCAGCCGACAGACAAGAAGGAGAACATAATCTGAAATAAAAATGTATCATTTAAAAATATAGTAGACCATTGTATCTGTTTGGTTAAATACTATTTGGAATGGGTAAATTATAAAATTAATTAATACGTTTTTAGGTAAATTATTCACACTTATCGAACGGTGATTGTAATATTTTTGTTACTTCTAACAATTCAGAACATGTATGGTTCTTGAAAATTTTAAGTGTTAAACAACTTTTCTTGCCTATAGTATACTTCAAACTGTAAATTGTAATACGATATTTTAGAAAAACTATTTGTAAGACATAATGTACAAGTACATAAGTAATGAATTACATAGGTACTTAACACTGCATTAACAGATCAATAAAAATAAGTATTAGACAAATAGCTTTATGCATAAGAAGTTACACTGACAATGCATCATTTCTACACAATGCTACTTAGTTGACTACCTACAGCATCGGTTTTAAGTGATAATAAGTTAATGCTAATTACGGAACTACCTAACGATGGAAAACAATGAACCGGTCATTAACACTGTTTGTACCTATGTTTTGCGCAAACGCATCGTGATCCTTGTAGTCGTAGACTCTATTGTAACGAAGTTTATTAAACTATTCTAGATTCAATTTCAAATCTGGTATTATAATACTGTATACAGACGGACAGTATTCCGATTCAGAATTTGATAATTTTTTGATAGACTCACTTTGTAGACAGGTCAAAACTCAATGGTCCTGGAAGAAAATGTTGCACTACTTGCTCCGATCTTTGAGGGATTATAGAAGCAACCCAATGAGGCAACTTAGCAACCGTTCTTTGGTTATTTGGCGGATTGTTATAAGTTAATTAGTTTGGTCATACCTACATAACTAAATTGATTTACAACGCAAGCAAACTAACACAATGAAAGTGAAAAAACCTTTCAATTTTGCAACACTAGTTAGTATAAGTAGTTACTTATCAATAGAAATACTTTGGGAATGCATGTTGAACATGCTTCTGCTGGAGGGATCTTTTTATTGCTATTGTTATATATAACGTTTAACTATCGACTTTAAATTGTAGTCGTTATAGTTTTATATTTTTCTGTAACTTATCCTTCAATAAATATATGAAAACAATAAAAAAACTAAAGTTTAAAATGACTGCGCAACGTATAGTATTCCATAAGAAAAATCTAACATGTTGCGATAAACGTTACTAGTTCTTAAATGTAATATAAGTCATACACAGTGATTTGTAGTACCTCGCAGTTTTTTTTACTTTGGACATAAATATTTATATGATACTTTATCATAGCACTATCAAAGACAGGGTGTCCACTCAAAATTCCCAAAATACTTCCCTGACTTCCCTGACTTTTCCAGAAAGTGGACACCCTGAAATAGGAGTGGCGAAGTGTTTGTTCGACGGGTCACTAAAACTACGACATGATGACCACGATCACTCTGCCAAGAGTGAACCGACAAAGAAGATCAAAGTTCCATGAAAACCAAATTTTCTATTCTAGAGAAGCTCAAAGATACTAACCACCCAGCTCTAAACGACGACGGGTCAACAATTCATCCTCTCCTTCATTGGATAATGCGCACGCCGCCGATAAAATAGCCTCGAATACCAAATCATGATGGGAAAGATCGACGCAGACCTAGTGCAGCCAAGTCACCATAGCAGCTGCTGACAAGCCATGCAGTGATCAACTGGGCTATCACTCTGCTCCCTCTCCAGTTCCTTAGCAATAAGGGAACGACGACGGATTGCACTGACCATTCCTCCGAGATTGAACCCTACCACATCTAAGCAGCATTTGTGAATTTGTGACGTCAAGCACGGAGAAAATAGAAATATCCAGATTTAGCACTCTCAGAAAACTACCAAATAAGGAATACTCTCAGCAAAAGAAGATTTAGCACTCTCAGAAAACTACCAAATAAGGAATACTCTCAGCAAAAGATAATTTTATCTGCTTCAAGATAAAAAAACTATAATCCAGGTGCTGTAGTAGCAGAGTAGAAGAGGTCAATTAAAGTTAAATCAATCTTAAATTAATATTTTTTTTTACGAATTTGTTTTGTACATTTTTATTCAAAGACAATTTTTTCTAAAGTCATTTTGCGGATGAGGAGAAGAAATAGCAATCTCTAACCAATGAGGACTTTAGGACCTTCCTCAATAACAAAGGAGGAATTCTAAACAAACAGTAGTGTAATGTAAATAATACTTAACTTTCCCACCATAAATATCCCTAGCACAATCGATTGTGAGGTAATAAGTGATGAGTTAGCTAATTGTATCATCAGCTTGTTTCCAGTTAGCCGCTGTGATTTGCGCTTGCGTCGCGACGGATGGGCTCAATTGAATAGTGTATCATTATCTCTGAAGGTGAAACGAACTATCAACCAATATCGGGACTCAAATCAGAGTTTGTTTGTACACGCTTACAACGTATCCGCCTATATCAAACTAATGAAATTACATTTCTTTATTAACACACATTACTTATTAGGCAGATATGAGAGGTGGACTGATGGATCAGCCGCGGGAGGCAGGAAACTCAGGATCCACATAGTGAAGGTCAAAGCGGAGGCATTTCTTTGAGTAGAAATCTTTCTGCTGATATGCTAGGCGCATTTCAGGCGAATTTGTTTTCGAATTGAAGCCAATGTTCTATTAGTAAATCAGTTTACTATTTTACGGTTATCTATTACCAATCTTCTGTTTAATGAGTTCAAGGGCTATAAAGTTACATATTTATAAAAAAATATGTTAAGTATAAAACACACATGTTGTTAAATATAAATTATTAATCATCCATACTAATATCAGTTTCATAGCATAATTACGCAGTCACCTTTTGAAATGGATTGATAACGGCGACGCTTTTCTCACATACTTGTATTGCGGTCAATGGGGACATAAAAAGTAAAGAAATAACTTTGACCTGAGATTATTTGATTTTAATTTATAAATTACTAAGGACGTGTAATGTGAAGTGTAACAAGCGGGAAGACATAACGATGACGGAAATTTCAATCGGCGTAAGAGACAAAGTGTCACTTTTGAGTATAACAAAAATAAAAATCCATTTTTATTATAATTTCTGTGTCTTAAGTTTTTAATTTACAACCATTACTAACTTAAGTTGTAAATGAAAAAAATTGACACACACCGCCAATTTCAATTTATATTAAAACCAACAAAAATATATGATTGTAGTTAAGAAAAAGCGTTTATTGAACGGCCTACAACGCCAATTCGACCGAAAAACCGCAAATCGATCTACAGGACTGCGGTTTGGTACACAGGTACTTTAGGTTAATCAATCATTTTGAGCGGTAGTTCTTAAAAATCCCCCTCTTAGGGGGAGAGTTCAGACGTCATCAATTTTTTCTATTGGATTTGATATATTTTTTTTCAGAAACCTATCGTGTGTGGTATCAAATGAAAGGGCTTCATGAGCCGGTTCTAAAAATATATTACAATATTACCTTTCGGCCACATGTTTTCTAAAACTCTAAAAGAAATATTTTATTTTCAAAACATACCAAGTTTTGTCTCCTCCAGGTTGGAGAAGACGGCTTGGCATTTTTTTGTAAAACATGCGCCAAATATCTCTTAATATAATCATATCAAACCTCACAAAAACGCGATTTTAAAAATATTAACATTTACTATATAAATTTTTTCTTTATAAAAAGTTTAAATTCAGAATTTTTTTGAAACTTATCGAACTGTACTGTAGTATTATTGTGTTTTATGGTATTATCTATGCTAAAATCATGCTCACACGGTTTCTATTCCCAAAACTCCCCCCCCCCCCTCTCACCCTGCACCTGAGAGGATTTGATACTCGACCGGCTCGCGTATCAAATCCTCTCAGGTGCAGGATGAGGAGTGGGGGACGGTGCGATGTTTTGGGAACAGGAAGCGTGTGAGCATCAATTTAGCATAGATAATACTATAAAATACAATAACAGTACACTAAAGTTCTGAAAAGTCTGTTTCTCATACTTTTTAATAAATAAAAAATAAATATAATAATAAATTCCTCCGGTGTTGCGGGTGTCCATGGGCGGCGGTAATCGCTTACCATCAGGTGATCCGTCTGCTCGTTTGCCGCCTATCACATAAAAAAAAAAAAATTGTAAATGTAAAAAAATTTAAAAACGCTTTTTTGAGGTTTGATATGAGTATATTAAGAGATATTTGGCGTATGTTTTACAAAAAAATACTAAGCCGTCTCCTACAAACTTGGTATGAGTTGGTATGGCTTGATATGAGTATATAAAGAGACATTTGGCGTATTTTTTACAAAAAATTACTAAACTGTCTCCTACCTGGAGGAGTCCAAACTTGGTATGTTTTAAAAATATTTCTTGGATTTTTAGAAAACGTGTGGCGGAAAGGTAATCGTGTAGTATATTATTAGAACCGGCTCATGAAGCTCTTTTATTTGATACCAACACGATAGGTTTCTGAAAAAAAAATCAAAAACCCATACAAAAAATTGATGACGTCTTAACTCCCCCACTAAGGGGGGGTTTTTAAGAACTACTGCTCAAAATGATTGTATAAACCTAAAGTACCTGTGTACCAAATGGCAGTTCTGTACATCGATTTGCGGTTTTTTTTATCGTAGCTCAACCACTTAGTCCATATCTCAAAGAATAGGAAATTGAATAATATAATAATAATAACATTTATTGAAAGAAAACTTAATTGACAACATAATGACTAAAAAAGACGCGAAGATACAAATTTTAAAAGATCCACTCAAGATACTGGAATTTGTAATGGTCCATAAAACTGTAAAACTGATTATTGAGAAATTTTAAAGTTTATATTTACTTTCTACAATTACACGCATTGCCATGGTATACTTCATTTGTGTTTTAGCTACTTAAAAAATCATTAACAATCTTGATATGTCTTTTTATTTATATGTGCATGTTTAAATTCTGATATTTCTTGCAAACGTAGGTACTAAGTTTCTTTTGCATTTATATTAAACATGTAATACATTCTACTCGTTTTAAAAAAGAAAATTACAAGCAGGTATCAATAAAAATACATATCAAGATTGTTTTTGTTACGTTTTTTAAGTAGCTAATCAAATGAAGTATAGTACCGAATATGTTGATAGTGTATTTTTCCATACCGGCAGCATAAAAGAGTCCAAGAAAACTTACTTTGGATTTCGTTTCTATTCTGACGACATCCATCGGTGCGATTTTTCCTCTGACTAACGCCATTGTAAGGCCAATCAGATTTTGTGGAACGTAAGGTTCACTGGAACAAAGAAAAAAGATTTTTATTATATTTTTACCTACACTTTAAACTTAAAACAAAGGTCATAGTGGTAAATAGCGGTTAGCTCTCGGTCTCGGTGCGACACAAAGAATTGACAAAAAAACATTTCATTCCTACACCCCAGGGTGGACAAAGGGACGTATACTGATACTCGTAGTACAGCAAAACCAAGAAAATTATGCATACATAAGTATATTAGGGTGTTTTACATAATGTATATCAATGACACCATCTAAATCAGGGCTTCTACAAATGAATCTTAACAACTTTCTCCAAAAAAAAAAGTCTGTATTATTTTGAAATGTTTGAGAAATTCATAAAAAATAAGTCATAAACAAGTAGCGCTTCATTCATTTTGAGTGTATTATAGGTAGTAGCTAATTGGTACAGTGACTTAAAGCATATATAGGGTGACTTTAAATTAGTTCTTGATACCAAAGGGTGTGCATGTGCTCATGATAACAAACAACTTTTCCCAAGAAACCCATAGTCAAATCGCAAAAAAAATTTTTGGCTCTTCATACTAATTTGCCCACTCAGTTGATCGATTTGTATGGAGTCCTAGTTTTTTTTTTGCGATTTGACTATAGGTTCCTTAGGGAAAGTTGTTTGTTATCATGAGCACATGCATAGCCTTTCGTATCAAGAACTAATTTAGGGTCACCCTATATAGTATTTTCAGTTGCGGTATCTGAAAGGAAGTTTTTATTTTATAAGAATTATCGTATGTGCGCGGCAAAGGCTTACCAATGAATATAAATCAAATCTAATAAGCCCATGAATGAACTATGTATTTGTTTATCTGTATCTATAACAATTGCTTCCACTGCCACGTCGCTTATGCAAAAATCTGGAATTTTGGCACTTTAGAATATCTACACACATATCACATATGTATATTACTTAATACTTTTCGTTCGAGTGGAGACAATATTCCCACGGTTCACACGCTGTAATTACCACGCAAGCGAAGTCGCGAAACAATACTACTTACTTAATTATAAACAAGACTTGTTTGTTTGGTTTCACAAAGATTGCTTTTACGTCATCACGATAATCAGAGGCTAATAGGTCTGCTACCCTACCACAGTATGGCAAATCCGTAATACTTATCTAAGAATAATGCTTTTTCGATAATACTAATCTACATAACTATAAGTGTGCAGAGTTCCGTGATTGACTAACAGAGAACCAGACAACGCACAGGATAAAATAACGAAGAAAAACTCATATTTTTTTAAAACAAAAAAATATTTTAGTTAGAATTACTTAAGAAAATAAACGCAAATTGGCCATCTCCGAAACGGCTGAGCCAATTTTTTTTTTTTTAAATACAGCAAAAGCTTACATATAAATTAAAAGAAATCCTATAAGAATGGCCGTACTATGGTAATATTACAGAATAGTTCTTTACTTACAGATTACAATAAAACCTATTATATTATTTATATTATTAATATTCTCAATATAGTTTGTACGAAACCCTCGGACTTATTAAAAGTAAACATATAAAGGGACAAATGACAATAACAGTTACGTCGCAGTGTTATCAAAAATCGCGTGTCAAAGTGTTAGTATCGTTAAGGTAAGAGTGGTGCTAAACGCGATGAACGTGCAGCATTTTATCGCATGTTTTTCCCCTGTACCCTTCATGTGTTAGCACTTTTTGAAGTGTATTTTCCAATATCCGGACTCACAGGTAGACAATACTACTCCGGAATGTTGTACTTACAAGTTTTTCTGATTATACTGCGACGTAATTATACATATATTATCATATTTTATAAAAGGTGTTTGTATTTTTATCTGTCTAGGTCTGTGTGGGCAGGGCACTTATCTTTAAAAATGTCAAAATGACGATAAGTAATCGCGCCTTGTCTCCTACGACGGTAAAGCGCAACACACACAGAGGCGGCCGCGGGACGGTGTGAAAGCGTTCCGGGTGCGGTATTTTTCGGATTACTATGAAACCCTTCACACCAAAACCGGCCGCGCACCTCTCCCGGAACGCTTCCGCACCGCCCCGCGGCCGCCTCTGTGTGTGTTGCGCTTAAAAGTACAAACCAATTGCAGATAAGTACATTGAAATTTCATCTTCATTAATATTTATTTTTTGTCATCTGAAGTCTTGACCTTATCTCACTTTCTCACTCATGTTATAAATGCGTATAGAAATATAAGTTTGTGTGTTTATTTGTTTGTTTGTTCCACTTTCACGCCGAAACTACTAAACGGATTTGGATTTTGGTAGGTAGATAGATAAGCACTCGGCTAACACATAGGATACTTTTTATCCCGGAAAACTTAAAGGTTCCCGAAGGAATGTTTAAAAATTCAAAATTTGCTCTTTCCACTAGATCCCAAATCTGAAGTCCAAGCAGATGAAGTCGCGGGCAGAAACTAGTTAAAGATAATATACAGTGTATTGTTTTGGTCGACATCCCCCTTTTCAGAGAATACATAACATAATCCTGATGCCAAAAAAAATCCTTTCTCAAAAAATATTCTTTTGATACAAAGTAGATCGGACAGGCTAACTATTGTAATTTCTATGCCTTTTCAAAATAAGGTTGTTTTTAGTCATTAGTAATTGTGTATCATTATATACACCGCTGAAATTTTCCTTATTGGACAACTCGAGGAGAGTTGTAAGGTTTTTCAGCTCGGACAACGTAACCTTTAGCATTTAGGTTCAGGCTTTAAACATATTAAAACACTTGTGACTCCTCTGGTGATTCGGGTGTCTATGGGCGGCGGTAATCGCTTACCATCAGGTGATGCGTCTGCTCGTTTGCCACCTCTGCCATAAAAAATTAAAATAAAATATGAATATGAGAAAATACTTGTAATTAAAAAATGCTACAAATAACAAATTCACATTACAGATCCATTAACAGAACCTGTGCAGATTAAATTTTAAGTGCAAAGCCATTAAAATATAAATATGAAAAACAACATATAGATGTATTAAAAACGGGTTCCTACTTAGTTGTAATTAGTACAATTACTTGATTTCCACCCGATAACCTTGAGTGGGTGGACCCATTTATTTCGAATTCACTGATGCCAGCGCCAGGCTCAGGGCACCTTTATCACAATGTACAGGATTACTGGTACATACCTGTAAACTTCTTAACTGGTGGTTCTACTTATAAAATTGAAAAACTTCTGTTCTAAGACTTTTGTCATCATAGCAAACCATTTTTTTGTTTATTTATACAAACTTGGCTTACATGCTGATCGATTTGTATGAAAAGTTCTTTTCCGATTTCAGGAAAGTTGTAGAACAAAAGTCGTTCAGTTTCATGAGTAGAATCACCTGCTAAGAGGTTTGCAGGTAGGTGCCAGTCACCCTTCATATTTAGTATAGAGAGTTCAAAAAAGTATTTTGTGATATCACCAAAGTTGTTCCGTCATTATGATTAGTAGAATTCACAAGTAACGGTCCTAAACCTATTTGTTAAACTATGTATATGTTACTGTAAAATCTCGTATACTGGTAACTCTTAGGTTTTACCAGTAAATCTTAGGATTTACAAACATTTTAGGTTAGGTTAGGTTGGACTTTTACCATTTTGGTAAATCTTAGAATTTACCGTAGTTCGGGCTTTTACAGTAACATATATTTATATTACACTTTATACTAGGTTATAAGGGTTCACAAGATTTGCATAGACCAGCCACTAATCAAATCTTTGTAAACTTGGATGGATAACATAGCACCCTAATCAATTTCATATCGATATTATAATAATCAGTGACACTATTACTGAGGAGACAGAAATCATAGTTATGAATAGCATACAGCTATTCCATAAGCCCTATTATGAGATTTATGAATGTTTCATACATAGAGTAACTTACGATACCTACTAATGTACTTAGTTATCAGTATACTACGTATGCCAAGGTTCTCGCATAAATTAGTTACGTTGGATTTTTGATTATAAACTCGAAAACTTATGGCAATAAATCAATATTATAATCTCTTATCTCCTGAAAAATGATTTGCATTTACTTTTAAAATCAGATAAAATAGGCAAAATAGTAGGCAATTTTGTTTTGCTATCAAGGGCTTATTAAGGACATCAATTTAACCGCTATCTGTCCCCCCCCCCCTTGTAATAATGCGGTTAAACTGTGCCACTCTATAAGAAGACTTCATAACTACAATTCGACCTACACACGGCAACAGATCAAGTTCCACTTCCTGTATTATCTCATGCTACGTACAACAGGGTTTGTAAGACTTCCTTTCCGCCTTTTCACGCGTCTTCCATCCTAATTTTTGTGCCTTTCATTTTGCAAATATGTTCTGTTAACTTACTTACTTACTTCCTAAAGTAACCGACCGAGTTGCGGAAAGTACGATAATACCGACCGAGTGAAAGGCGCTGAACCGGGAGAGAAGGGAGTCGACTCACAAATTCCTTGTGTTCCACTGGAGTAACTATTAAATTATTATAAGTGAGGGCGACAACACCCACACACAAGTTTTCGTCAACGTTTCATCATTTATTATCATTATCACAAACGAATAAACGGTGAAACTTTATATGACAATTATTTTTTTGCCAGTATATAGGGTGAGTTTAAATTAGTTCTTGATACGAAAGGCTATGCATGTGCTCATGAAAACAAACAACTTTCCCTAAGGAACCCATAGCCAAATCGCAAAAAAAAATTTGGTCTCTTCATACAAATCGATCAGCCGAGCGGCCAAATTAGTATGATGAGTAAAAAAATTTTTTTGCGATTTGACTATGGGTTACTTAGGGAAAGTTGTTTGTTATCATGAGCACATTCATAGCCTTTGGTATCAAGAACTAATTTAAAGTCACCCTGTATATTCATTAAGATAGGTTACATTCTGACTTTATTCGCATAATTCCACTAACTTGAATAAATGCTAGTAAAGCACAATGGGAATATAGTTTTATTGTATAAACACGAACCCACTCGGGTTTTGCAGACTTCGTGAGATAAGCCTTCCAAAGACTTACGTCAGAAGTTTTACGCAAATCGACAACAGTTTCGCCATTGAGGCAAAGTAAAACCGACAGACAAAAACTATTTGTTTAGTTTTTGTCACGACCATTTATTATATTTCAGGGGCTTCACGCTATAGAAAGAAAATAATATTATTATGCTAATTGCTGCGAAATGCTTTTGGTAAAGTAAGTGAAAACTATACAAACATTCTGGATAGGATTATTAAGTTGACAACTTCACTAACTACTACACAGATAATTCACGACAATGCCCTTCGTAATAAGCATGTATTATGCAAATTGGTTACTGTCTTTACATCGGTTTTACCAGTCAAACCTAACACAATGTGAAATCCAGTTTAATGGTTGTTTGCAGAGCACGACTTAAGGAAATTACCTATTTAATATTTCTTTATTATTACAAGGTTTAAGAAAAAACTATTTTATCCGTGGCTACTTTAACCGAATGTAAGAAAATTACATTTATTAATAGCCGCTGCGATCACAATCATAGGTCAGGATGTGTTTCTGGGAAAATATTTGTGGTCCAAATCAGGTCTTGACAAAAGTCCGTTTTCGATGTTATGTTTGTTACGCGATTATTCCGCCAATTATGAATTGATTTTGATGATTGTTTTATTGTTTGGTAGGTCATACTTTAGATGTGGCCCATTTAAATTTTATCGAAATTGATACAGCGCAAAAATCTACAAAAAGAAAAAACATTACAAAATTGTAGTTGTTGTGATTGAAGTCGGCTGTTTTTAACGTGTTCAGCGTTGTCAATTATGTATATCACTTGTTTTTACACTTAAGAGATTTACACTCAGCTATCCTGGTGTTAGAGTAAAAATAACTTGTTTTGAGCACGACCTTAAGGCGCAAAGTACACTCAATCTGAGCAGGTTGATGCATGACAATATAATATCGACCGTAACGCCCTACTCATTTTAAGTTCAGATCAGTGTGGGTACCATCGCGGCGGTTACGTCAAGGCCGAACGCAAAATTCTCGAGTTTTCGATGTTTTTATTACTTTTCTTGACTTTCAAATAAGTTAAAAAAAAATCCGTTAAGATAAATTGAAGGTATTAAAATGGCCGATTTTTGTGTGTTGGTTTCAACATAAACAAATATTGTGTTTTCGAGAGAATTTGCAATTAATGCAAAATACAGGGTCTACAGGATATTTTTTCATCAAAGTTTTTGTGATTTTTATGATTCTGTTCAAGACCATTTGTTTTTCATTGTTTGAAGTATGTTATATATTTTTTCCATGGTGATAGCTTTAACCATTATTTCAAGAATTTGAATTGAATATTGCGATTTGGCTATACTTAGCGCCTTAATCGCTACTGACAGTACGCGGAACGGAAGCCCCCTGTGACCTGTCTGTGCTCACTATGTTGAAAAAAAAATGATTAAGACAAACGACGGAAGCGTCAACACTAGAGACGCATACGCACGATAAGAGCTTGTTGCTACGAAATTAAAGAAGCACCTACCTAGTTCTTTCAAATCGCCATCGGCGCCTTTAGTTGTAGTATTTGTAACAGGCATGGATCATTTAATGGTTTACATAATTTCCCAGATTTAAGATTCGCGTAGTACGATAAAGCTTTTTCAGAAGCGTTTATGAAGAGTTCACTATTCACTATACATAATATTATTCGTTACATTAGTAACGAGGCCTGTTATTTTTTGATATGTCAAAAAATAACCTTTTGAGAAATAAACAGTGTTGACTTAACCCTGCTTGGAAATTGATTACTTATTGGTATAATTGTTTTTTTTTTATCCCGAGATGTAGTCGTACGAAAATACAACAGTTTTATTCAAAATATCATTTGTTCACAGTTTTTTTAATGAAGGTCACGGAAGGTCGCTTGATGCGGGCAGCGCATGACCAGCCGTTATGGAAAACCCTTGAGGCCTATGCCTTTGTGGAGCAGTGGCCGTCTTTCGGCTGATATTATGAAAGTTCCTGTGTATTATATGTATTTTTATGATTAAATCTATTCAGTAAGCGAGCTCCAATCTACAAATATGAAAGTCAATTTCGATAACATGGAAAAATTAAATGTAATTATCTTAATAAGCATTTATTATTATCTTAATTTTATCATATCAATGTTGAATGAGAGACAAACATTGAAAGTGGATTTATGTTTCGTAACTAATAAATAATTTAGGTAGAAACCTATACTATTACATGCATTGGTGTTATTTATTGTAATACTTTATGTAAATGCTCATACAAACTACCTAGGTAAACGTATTAATGAGTTTATAATAATATGACTAATACTTTTTAGGTTTGTAGGTCCAAGGTTGACCTGACCAATGCTTAAGGAGATAATCGACTATGAAAATTTAAATCTTAAAGTAATGCATTAACCTAGTAAATAAACCAATTAATAATAATTGTTAATTGTTGACTATATGTATAGTCATACAGGAAATATCGATAAAACCTAAAATGAAAATGAATAAATAACTAGGGAATCATCCACTATTTCTGTGGTCCGACATGCACTTGACAGGTTTTTTATTTTTTATTAAATTTATCTACAACACTTGCTTTGTTTGGTGGGTGCCCTTTTTATGCATATTCGTTACCGCCTGAACCGTATTGCGAGAGCAAGAGCAAACTAACTGTTTTCCTTTGTAATTGAGCGCCACAATTAAGTAAGCGAAAAAAAAAAAGATTCTGTAAAAGAACCTATACTGCCCTCATAAGGAAAAGATCCACCAGATATGTGCGAGGAAGTGGAGCGGTGTGCGAGGAAAAAATCCACCAATAGAATCGCTTGATTTTCCTAGCCCCGCTTAGCACAGCTCAGGTGGAAAAGGGCTTAGCGAAGCGAGGTCTTTTGTATTGAGAAATGTGTGCGAGGGGTGTGCTGCGAGGGATGTGTTGCGAGAGATATGTTGCGAGGCATGTGATATTTTATTGCGCCCACACATTTCACAGCTTCGCAACGCATCCTCGCACCGCACATTAATGGGCATTTTGACAGCTCCGCTACACTTCCTCGTACGAAACATTTTCCTCGCACATGTTTAGTGGAAACCCCCACACATTTCCACAGCACAACTACAAATCCTCGTACGACACGTTTTCCTCGCAGATCTCTGGTAGAAAAGCAGCCTTATAAGGAATACACGGGAAAATCCCTGGAATTCTACACTAGGCAGCACTCTAAACTTGTGAATTTCTTGATTATATAGGAAAAACCAGTTTCACGAGTGCGAACTGCAGTGCAGACCTACATTGAAAACTAGCTTGATAAATTACGAGTACAATTATGACAAACTTGTTTCTTGATCTTCGCTTCAATGTTTATTGACTGGTTACTGGCTTTACCTGTATTATTTATGCTCTTATACAGTTGATGTTATTAGTCCACTTTTAAAGAGTTGTTAGACGGGAAATACTTATTAATAAAAGGTTTGTTGTGTGATGCACCGCCGCCGTAAAAAAGAGCTCCATTGCTTATCTTTATCCCCATATTGACATAGGATACATTTCATACAGTCAGGTTTAATATTTATCGCAAAATTAGTTTGTTTAGTAATTTTCAAAGCGGGTAATTTTATAATTTGACTACAACACGTATTGCGTATACTATGTATGAAATAAATAACTTTATGGTGAGTGGTTTTATCAACAACACATGAAGAACTACAAATAATAACTTGACCTTTGCCTATTATGACTCGAAAAACTCCTAATATAATAGAGGTAAGTAGATATGTTTATGTTAGCAGTATGAGTGTAGTGTAGGTATATGTGAATAATATTTTTTGTTTTTATATTTTTTATACCTATATTTAATATTATTCTTGTTTGTGTTGTTAGTGTTAACATGATGGGTGAATGATGAATTCAGTTCAAATTATTGAAACACGTCAGCTATCCACGTGGAAGAAATAGCTATTTACATATGAAATTATACAAATCAGTTTTTAATTAATGGAGAGTTTCAGTTATATTTTGGTATACTTACCCTATTTATGGTTTCAGATGAAAAATCTCGAAAATATAAGATTATACAATCAAGACATAAAAATCGACGAATTTAATATCTTCAATCTTAATTGAACTAGATAAAACTTAAAAAAGTAATAGAAACATGAAAAATGTAGAATCGGGAATCTTGATTTAACGTAATCTCCGTAATGCAGCTTCATCAATTTGAACGTAAAATGTCACATTCGATATTAATATCTGAGGCATCTGTACCGGAGAACCTCAGTTTTGCAGGAGCCTAATAAAACTGATCCAAAACTAAGTAATTTGGTTTTAAAGAACTGATAGCAACAGAAGTGTTTTATTAACCCTTTGAACGCCACAGTCGGCCAGAACCAGACAACCGGTTTCCGTGCCACAGGCACCACGATTTGACATTTTCATAAATTTTTGTCAGTTGGAGCCGACGTTGGCACTGGGGGGGACACAATTTGTCACGAAATAAAAATATCGTATATTTTAATAATAACCAAAATTGTATATTAATAGGTTTTGCAGTCCTTGGAATAACCCCATAAAGTTGCTCATTCATGAATTAACTAATAATAATATCATAAGTACTAACTAACTAAACAATATACATGACTAGATAAATGACTTCAGACCTGAGCATACAACTTATCCTACTTATAATCTGTTTTATCAATGGATGAATGAGTATTTGGTTTAATAGAGAATCTAATAAGTTACCCAACAGGCTAACTATGTATGTATGCTGATAAGATTATAAATGACGGATTCTAATAGATTAGTAGTATAAAACACTTTAACTTGAATTTTTTTGTTTTATTATAAACATTTATTTATAATAAGCCCAGCCATGATACCCATTGCTACACAGCTGGATCTAGACTGAAAGGTAGGTACTGGACTAGCAGACACAGGACTATACTCAGTAACCTAGCATAAATAAAGTGCCAGATTGGCAAACATAATGTGCACGCCATGAGGAGGTCATCGCCACTAAGATTTAGCTACTTAATCATCGTTGAGAGCAAGAAGGCAGTCAAAAAACTGTCCAATAAGATGATGGTCACAATAGCATCGGTTCCAGGAAATCAGGAAATGAATGGGCAGATATGTTTCGCAAGGTACTATCACAAGGTTCATACGATTGGAGCTGGTTCAGGCACCAGTGGTGAAGCAGTGGAGCAAGCCCATGAGGAGAGGCTAGGAGATGTAGCTTCTGGCAAGAATAAGTTGTAATGAGTCCATTTAGAAAACCTGCCTATTAAACATGTTATAGTCCAATCCAGTAATAATAAAAATACAGATTTTGCAGTTTTACAATTCTAGCATCTTAGTTAAAATAGAAGATGGGTTAAAATTAAAGGTGGATACTTACTTGTATAGGTGACAAATGGTCTTGGCAAGTCCGTTCCCAGAGCCACAGGGTAGTATCGCCAGAGGGACTTCGGCCAGCGCCTGCTGCCAGTCCAGCCGCTCGAACATGCCGTTCAAGACCTCGAACAGCACCCCATCACCGCCTACCGCCACAATCCCGCGCCAACCGTAAACGTTACGTGTTCGCACGAACTCCCGCGCAAAGTGAGCGTATTTCGTCACTTGCAAATCGTAAGGTACTTCTGCCTCCTGCAAAATTGGCGCAGCTTTCATCTGGAATAACTCTCTAGCTTTCCCAGGCCCCGATTTAGGGTTCAGCAGTATTAAAATCTTTTTATCGCTAATTGTAGGCGCGCTGTTTATCGGCTGGCCGCCTATCAAACACTTTATAGTTACTCTCCACTTTTGTGCTTCTTTATTATTATCCTCGTATTTGTCGTACGATCTAAATCTCAGTGTTATGGTTCTTCTCTCGCGCTTTGTGGTGCGACGAACGCGTTTCCGGATGTACGCGTAAATATATAAGTAAGCGCTAATGTCGTTCTCGTCTAGATCTCCGCTATTCTCTTCCACGACCTTTAGCTGCTGAGGACGCACTAGTGAGCTGCAGACACAGGAACCAGCTCCCGGCAGTCGTCTCTTGCTCCTCATACATTTACTTCCAACAATATCCTGCAACGGAATCGTTTGCTCCTTCGAACTGCCGTCGGCTTCCTTCATTAAACAAAGTCCTTTGGACGTAAGGCGCACTCGAAAAACTGAATTCTTTTTGGAAAGAATATAAAATGTTTCCTCGAGATAAACTTGCTCTTTTGTATCGGCATGATTACTGTCGCCAATTTTTTGCACGTCCTTCCCGATCTTTGAATCCGCCATGACTAATTTTTTTTTGGAACTTTTGAAACAACAAATAATGACAAGATGATGACAAGTGATTCTGTATTGCCATTTTCTCAAAAAACTCATAGACAAAAGCCTGAGCACAGCCTGAGCTGAGCCTGAGACCGCATCTAAGAAGTCGTTCCATAACCAAGTTAAGATTCACCTGACAAGAGTTTGTCCCTTTCACACTTCAAAAAAATATAATATGCTATCCTGCTGTCAGAGTGAAAATTACTCTAACGAAACTAATTTGGAACGCTTTCTAAGACTGAGACAGTTTTCACTTCAGTCAGTCAGATTGTCCGGTCCCCGTTCCGGCCCAACCATTTGACACTCCAAGATGAGCGTTCCAAAACACTCGTGTAATAATTTTAACGTGACAGCAGGATAGCCTATTGTTAATCTTTTAAGTGTGCAAGAGACAAACTTTGTCAGGTGAAACTTACAATTAATTCTGGAACGGGACCTTGGAATGCGTTCCAGAACATTGTCGTGAAAGTCATTATTACCCTGGCAGCAGGATAGCCTATTGTAATTCTTTCAAGTGTGAATAAGACAGACTATTGTAAGTGTAAGGTGAATCTTACCTTGATTCTGGAACGGGAACATACTTTATCAGTTCAATGCCCTAACCTCAAAAGATGTTTTGGTCTTGTTTGACATCAAAAATATGTATTACAAAATTTTGGAACTTTACAGTGGTATTGGAGGCATGCATTGTGCCTGGAACGGTAAGTTTTATTGAAATCTGGATAAGAGGTACTATGTAGGTACCTCCTCTGTACCATCAATTTTTTTACAACACCTTATTTTTATTGCAGACTCAGGTCTACCAGGCGAGGTAATCGCAGCTGTAGATATCAATACAGTTGCAAATGAAGTGTACCACCACAATTTCCCTGCCACCAAGCTTATTGGCAAAAATATCCAGTCCATAAATGAAAAACAAATTAAAGACATGTATATAAACACCATCCTTATGTCTCCTCCTTGCCAGCCTTTTACCAGAAACGGAAAATTCATGGACGAAAATGATCCCAGAACAAACTCGTTTCTATATCTTATCAACATGCTTGATCAGTTGAATAACATTGAATTTATTTTGATGGAAAATGTAAAAGGATTTGAGTGTTCCACAGTTAGAAATATTTATATAGAAAAATTGAAGGAACTAAAATTTGAATTTCAAGAATTCTTGTTATGTCCATCATCAATAGGAATACCTAATTCTAGACTCAGATATTATTGTGTAGCCAGAAGACTGAATACCCTGTGGCACTTCAAAAGAAAAGATGCAATTGTAAGTCAAAATTTACTTAATTAATATATTTAGAATCACAGAATCACTCAGTTCGATCCTGAATAAATACCTTAAAAAGTCTTATTAAACTGAACAACATTCCCCAAGGATTATATTAAGTACTTAAATTATGCTTTCAAAATAAGACTATAATATCACTGACATTATTTTTCAGGTAGAACAACTTCCACTAAGCCATATTAAACCACACAAAATAGAAAATATTTTAGAATCTAATGTGGATGATACATTTTTGGTCCCTGATAATATGCTGCAAAGGCTTAGCGTTCTGGATGTTTGCTATAGGAGCTCCACAAGATCCTGTTGTTTTACAAAAGCATATACACATTATGCTGATGGCACAGGATCTGTATTCACAGAAGCCAGCCCAGAATCTGTTGAGGTTCTCAAGAAAGCAAGTGCATCAAAGAATGGCAACGAGATGTTTAAAGAATCTGTAAAAGATTTGAAACTGAGATATTTCACTCCAAAAGAAGTTTTGTCTTTAATGGCATTTCCTAGTTGTTACAGTTTTCCAGAGAGTACTACTATGAAGCAATGCTACAGGTTGTTAGGGAATAGTGTAAATGTCAAGATATTAAGTGAAATAATAAAAGCTTTATTTGATAAATAATTATAAATTATTTCATTACTATACTTAATTTATAGAACCATTGCTGAGCACTTGACGAGCTCTGATCTTGGCTCTGTGGTTAAGGACCCTCATCCTCAGCATCACTGCCAGAGAGGAGATCATTCCAATCACCAAAGACCAGATAAAGAACTTCCAGTAAGCTCTTTCTTCTAGATATGCTACTCTGTCACAACTGCAAGTAAATAAAAGTTGTTAGTAAAATTTTGTTTTGTTCCCTTTTACTATTAAATTTAAACAACTTTCCCAAAGGAATACAGCTGATTGGAGCAAATAAAATGTTTGCCTTAGAACTTATCAATTTATCACAATTTCATTTCACACTTCTTCTTAAAAAGCATCGGTGGCTAAGCGGTATTGACTACATCCGTAGGTGTAAATCTAAATGCCCTACACGTGACCGCGGGTGATGCTAAGTGCAACACTAGGCAACCACCGTCTATACCTGTGGATATAACAGTTAAATGTGTCACACGATAAGAAGAAGAAGAGATTTCACACTGAATAATTGACCACGCTGAATACGTTAAAAACAACCGACTTCAATCGCAACAACTCCAATTTTGCTGTTTTTGTTGATTTTCTCAAAAACCGCTGAATCGATCCACCTGTCAAGTATACCCTTTCAAACAAAAAAGAATTTTCGAAATCGGTTTAGGCGTCTTCGAGTAATCGGTGAACATACATAAAAAAATAAAAATAAAAAAGAAGTCGGTTGAAAATGTTTTTACTCTCACAGTGTAGTTTCCATAAACAAAGCTGTACAGTTTCGCAGTAGAAGCTATAGTTATTTGGAATGAAATATTTCATCCTTTTTTTTATTCACACTCATTTAATGTCAATGAATTTGGAATGATTACCTTCTAGCAAATGTTTCACCATTTTCACATTTCAATATTTCTTTGTAACTTGTATGTATACACACGCCTATACTCTTACTTCGTATTTCAAAATCTGAAAAAATTACATTATATTTAAAAGAAAGGTACACAAATACAAAAACAGAAATATGCAAATCCTATAGGGTCCAAATGGTCTAGGTATAAATTCCATAGAACTAGAGTTTAGTGTAGTGCGTTCAGAAGGTTCACTCTGACAACAGGATAGCATAATATAAATCGCGTATGTGTAAAAGGGGGTACAAAACGGTTGCTGTCGGAGTGTACCCTTGGAACACGGCCCTACTAATGGACTTCACATTTTCTAGAGCATCTATGTGCTTAAGAATGGATGTACCTAAAATAACATAGCTATACATTTTTTTACCTGAGCAGGGGTGACATTCACTTATAATTTTGTAAGGTTGATGCTTCCAACATGTCGAATTATTTTCAGTTGGGAATGTTTTGTTTTTATACCTTTGGCTACCAGACAGTGAGTCAGCCAACTGTGATTCTAAAATTAGGACTAGTATGGTCAATCTGAAAACATTGCAATATATTAAAAAAAATAAAACATAAAATAGGTACATAAATCACCAAAAAAATCAGTAGATACATCTTGAGTTTAGACAACAGGAAGGGGTGCACTTAAAGGGGCACAAATAGGTACAGAATGTAAAATAAATTATAATTACTTATGGGTGGTATAAGTTCAATTCTCAAAAGCAAATTCCAGGACTTATTCAAGAAAATTTTTCATCGGTTGCGGTGTCATGATAACCCCCTGTTCTGATGGTGGGAATCAATAGAGGGGACCATGGGTAACAACGTTTGTATGGGACACTTCTCTGCGGCCACTCCCGGGGCCTCTGGGGCCCCAGCCCCTCTACGGTTACTGATACGCAAATCAAGTGCATAAATTGGTAATGAATAAAAATAAAAATCCACGACTTATGATTGAGTAAAAGCCTGGCACAAGAAAAACATCAGGAACAATATGTACTTACACTCCAAGACAAACAGTTCCAAACAGCATGCATCGTTTCGAACAAGTCTCAATCATCTTGAAATGAAATTAAAGACCATAATCTTCGTTTACTTGCAACAAAGCAGATAGTGTTTTTATTATTTATTTTATATTTGATTCGATATTTATTATCCTCGTAAACATATTGTCAAAACGTCAACAACCGAAAAATGTCATTGATTGTCATTTTGCCAAAGTGTTGCCATATGTGCGTTATACAAACAAGTCGTACGACGACGCGACGACGACGCATTGCACACATTACCCGCGCGGTGCGCTTCGTTTTGTTTTGGAATTTACACCGTGAACGCGAACATACCGATGACCAACCAGTTTTGAGATGGTCACCCTGGCGCCATATTTGTTGAAAACGTAAACGGAAAAGAAAGCGGCATTTTTTTGTACAAGTTTTGGTGAGCGGAATAAACGTCTAGGTGTTTTCTTTCTAATAGGAGTTATGTGAGTTTCCATACTCTTATTCTCCTGTCACGAATATAAGTGAGATAATAAAATAATAAAAATGGCCCTGCCACCCGAAATTCCAAGAGCTTTTCGTTTGTACGTAACCCATGTGGATGCCGAGAATCATTTTCTGAAGATAAGTGGTCAGCTCGACCAACAGTCTTCCTTGATGGTAGAAAGTTTGTTCGAGACTGCCCGCGATAATCTGGAAAAAGGCATAGGCGCCGTCCCTCCGGCGGCCATCCAAGAAGGAATAATTTGTGCCGCAAAATACAAAGACGGCACTTACTATCGTGCCAAAATAATAAGCACGACGCATCTCGCTACTGGCCTCGTCGGAGTACACTTTATCGACTATGGTAATAAGGATATAATTTCTTTGAGTACTATAAGATTTCTAGACAACTATGATCCAATGTTTCTTCAGCTTCGTGGACAGGCTACTGACTACTACCTAGCGCGAGTGATGCACCCGTCAGGCCGCTGGGATGAACCGTTGGTGCTCAAACTCCAAAGCCTGCTTTGTTATGCTGAGTACCCTGCTACTGTGGAGGCACAAACCCGTTCTTTACCGATAATTTCTATACAGTTCAAAGGAAATGATCTGTCAACACATCTAGTCGCAAACAGATTTGGTATTGCTATCCCTGTGGCCAAACAAGAAGTTCTACTGTTACAGCCACAAGGTGAAGCTCAATTATCAAACTGGCAACCAACCTTTGCTAATGATTCACCCTACACTGAACATGTTCCATTCACGTTGAATCAAAACTTCCCATTGAATCCAGCAGCAGCAATGCGTTTGCAGCAGAATGTTGCCTTACCCTTCAATGGCAGTATGCCACCACCCTCAATAGTCAGTCAAAGGTTGATGGCAAACAAAGTTTCTAGAGCTCCTGTAAACCTGAAAGCTCCAGCACGTCAACCACAACATGCCCCATCTTCTACAGCTTCACTTACGTCCCCTCCTCCATCAACACCTGTGGCCCAAAGCAAGACCCCATCTCCGAAAAAGTCTGCCACATACAAAAGCAGGTTGTTAGAAGTTAATTCACAACACAAAGTCTTTGTCTCTTTTGCTGAAGAAGGGCCTGAACTATTTGCTGTACAGCTTGTATCAGATGCCAAAAAATTGCAAGATATGATGGATGACATCAACAGAAGACCACACAGCAGCTTGACTGAGCCTCCCATGATTGGCACTGTCTGTCTTGGAAGAATGTCAGGAGACCGCATTATTTGCAGAGCAATAGTCACAAATCTATCTGGATCGCAATGCAAGCTGTTCTTTGTGGATTTTGGAGACACTGAGATGGTGTCATATTATGACATCTTTGATATACCTGAAGAATTTGTGAAACCAAATGTCTTCGCAATGCGGTTCTGCTTATCTGGAGTGAAAAAGCTGGAAAAAGGCCCATATCTAAATGAGACATTTAAGCAACTTGTGAATGGAAAAGTTTTGACATTGAGGGTTGTTGCACCAGAAGGGCCGCCATTGATTCAATATGGAGAGCTGTTTTTGGACAATAAGAATGTTTTTGACTTGCTTGTTGCAAACATGAAAGACAAGGTACAGTTTAAATGGATGGAAATGCTTCCTCTGGGGAGCCGTAACTCTGTTCTGGTTTCATATGTAGATAGCTGTATCAAATTCTATGTCCAACTGTCAGACAAGATTGATGAATTGAATGCAGTAATGGAAGCCGTAAAAATCCACTGTGAGAACAGTTCATCTCCTGGAGAATTGCCTGTTGGTGCAGCCTGCTGTGCCAGATTCCCTGATGATGACAACTGGTACCGAGCGCGGGTCAGAGACACGAGGAGGGACAAGGTTGTCGTCGCATATGTAGACTATGGCAATGAGCAGGAGGTATCAGTGTCAGATTTGAGGACAATAACACCAGATCTGATTCAGCTGCCTGCTCAAGCCATGAAATGTGCATTAAAAGTGAGTAGTTTACTTATGCATATTTTGTGATTTTGAAATTGATTGTATTGGCTAACAATAATGTATGGTTCATTCCAATCAAAAAAAAGCAAAACGTAAACAAACTTACTATGGAACTGACACATGTCAATGTCATCTGCATACTATCTTGTTTACCTTTTGCTTTTTTTTGATTGGAATGAAGTATAGGTAATTCACTATAACTTTTAACTTATGAAAATAAATACTTTATGCTTAGTACATATAGGATCTTATTTCAACAGGGATTTGAAAATAAACCAGTGGAAACTAAGACGTCAAACCTACTGGAAATGTTGGCTCTAGAAAAGACTTTGATGGCCCATGTTGTGGGTGTGCTATCCAATGACACAATGCTGGTTTCACTGGTTGATGACACTGAAAGCCCTCCACTAGATGTCGCCAGGAAAATGACCCAGCTTTCAATGCCTAGGAGTAATGTTGATGTAAGTTTTTTATGCCTTTTTTCTTATAGAAACAAACCCCAATTTGCATACCTACTTATACTTAAAATTTCGAGTTTTGCTTATGCGAATAAACCTGAATTGTAAAGTTTTTGAACAGACTTGGTGAATTTCAATTTCTATATACTTTCTAAGATGTATACTAGACATATACCGGGTACCCGGTTTGGATCCGGTACCCGGCGGATCCGGCACTTTTTTAAGGATCCGGCAGGGTACAAAATCAAAATGTTTTTTATTTAAGTTGATGTTTTACACATACTTTTAAATCGTCTTTTTTTTCTACCTAATACAAAGTTCCTACCACACGGAACTTGTACACTTGTACCGGGTAATAGCGCCGGGTACTTACCTAGTTATGAAAAACACGTTATTTTGAAATTAAAAGTGTGGGTCATTCTTCTTTTTTTGGGACAATGGTCAAGACTTACAAATCAATATTTAACATTTACATAACATATTACTGATGATTTGTAATATGTCCTATATGTTGTGTGAGGTAACCTTTCTCAGATGGACTATCGTACCATGTAAAATTAAATTTATTAGCAAAACTTTTTGATCAAAATGCACACCTCCATCACGGTCCCCAAAAATAGTACTACTGACACCCCGTCACACTTTGTAACTTTTTTCGCAAGTTAAATAATGATGTGAAGTACTTACTAGATGATAACACAGTTCATTTGTCATTTTATGGTAGATTATGAATATTTTTGCTGTACAATTTTAAGTTCATACATTACTGGAGACAACTCATTGTCGATAAAAAAGAAGAACGACCCAGGTACATTTATGTAACTGTCGTTCATATTTCATTCTTATTTAGTATTGTAGTTTTATTGTTGGCAACTTATGGTGTAAAAATACGAGGTTTTAAGTTAGATCAGAATCTAGTCTGGTTTTTTTTTCATAGACGTTCCCTGCTTTCGAAAAGACGCTCGCTGTATACTGAGCTACTTGGTGGGGAAAGGTAGCGGGCCGCCAGGTTACGCAGTATAGGATTGTGACCTCTATTTTCTGCCCACCACTTATATACAGGGTGTCCCAAAAACTAACGATAATCCTTGGAGTGCTGATGGGCCAGGTCCTGACTAGCCAGAAAATGTATATTTCACTTTAGTAAAAGTGTCATAGTTTTCGAGATATTGGCACTTTTATGAAATTCTTGAAAATTTCTACCTTAGGACAAAGTTACCAAAATCACGTCTACAAATTTAGGCATCATTTTATTGTTTTTTTCTAAGTATTACAGAGGAATAAAGTTATGGACAGCAATTAAATTTATTTTTTTAATCGCTATTGTTTGCTCATAAAATAAAATTTAAAAAATAATATACGCTTTTCAAATTTTAATCCCTTAATTTTGAAGTGTGTATTACGCCAGCGGAATGTTCTAGCTAAGAAGGATGTGAGTATAATAGAAAATTAGAGCATCATGAGGACTAATTGTGCGCCAGCAGCGGAATTTGTGCGTCTTACAATTTCGGAGATATTCATAAAAAACCGATTCCGCCACGGTAACGTTCCCTCAGCGGCATAATTTTGAAAAAGACGGTCTAGCTCATAACAAAGTACATGACTGAGTAGCTTTCGTCGTGTTATAAATGTCCGCAAATAGCGGAATTTGTGCATCTTACGGTTTTCGAATTATTCAAGATTCCGCTGCAGTAACGTTTTTGTGTTTTCTGTAGCTCGAAAACGGCTGATAGGAGAAATTTAAAAAAAAAACCACTAGTACACCTTAATTTGTGCGTAATTTGAGCAATGTTAGTTTTTTGAAAATTGTGATATTTTTTTAGTAATTAATTTGTTCAGAAAATCAGGAAATTCTAATTTACAAGGAAACGAGTGAAGTTGCAATCGAATAAAAAGCACTCAAATATTCCTCTAGTAGACCCTAATAATGTCTGCAATTGTGGATTGTATTATCCGATAAATTAGTGAGATATACCATTTAATTACGAAATTAAGTTAGCGAAATTTTAAAGATTGAATTCAGTGCTCCCATAAGACTATGTAACATGAAATTTTACATAAAATTAGAGCGTCCTGTTAGCAAGCTTTCCTGTAAGTTTCAGCTTTGAATAACGTTGATTTAAAAAGATTTACCCAAAAGAAGAAAGAACAAACATTTTCCCTATAACCCGCCCAAAGAATGTATACGAGAAAGCGGCCGCGCCATACAAAAAGGTAACCTTCCTAAATTGGTAGCATACAACCAGAACTAATTGGACAATTAAGCAGAAAAATGTTTGTTATGATGTTTATAAATGTTTTATTATTTGGCGTCTTATTTAAATTAACTAAAATCGGGTAACATCGACAAGTTGAACAACAAACTTTTTGATGTATCGGCATAAAACTCAAAATGTTTAAGTAGATGCTTTACACATGCTTTTAAATCGTCAATATTTTTTTCTGCCTAGTACCATAGAACAAATACCATACCATAGAATAGCATAGAAGTAATTAGTACTTTATTACCTCTATGTTTTGAGGTATATTTCTAGCAAAGCAGATATAATCAAATCAATGCTTTGTTAATTTCTGATCAGTGTTTATCTTATCGCTTTGAATTGAGCTGCGCTCCTCGCACAGGTAGCCCCCGGGGCACGGGCACAGGGAATGAGCTCTAGGCATGAGTCCGATATATCAAAACGTAACTAAAACCGGATATGAGGATCATATCATAACATATCGATATGGCAGTTTTTAATATCGGATATTAGTAAAACTGTATATAGGCTAAGTAACCCGCGAAATACAAACTCCCGCAACCCAAGCATATGATATCAAATGTATGGATATATTCGCTTTCTCTCTTTCTCGCTTTCTAACAAAAATACATTTCATTAGTGCGAAAGAAATGCAGCGAATATTGAACTGGGACGGATATCAGCGGATGATAGGCGAATTGACCATTATGGTTATTGCAATACGGTTTAGTTTGGACTTGATAACGCGTGAGTTTGTGTTTCCGTTCGTTTTCTAAACAAATAGATAAGTTACGTTTGAAAAACGATTAATATCGTGCTACCCATATCGATATCTGAAAACGGTGATATCGATATGAAAACTTCATATCGGTTACAATCCCGTTTTCCAAAATAACTGATAACGCCCATGTCTAATGAGCTCCCCCCGTCGCGTCGCGCGAGTTCCCGTGTTTTCGAAACCCGTCCGCCCCGCAGTGTGACCATTTGTGGCAGATTTCTGCCATTTGGGCAGATTTGGCTACAAAATTTTAACTCTGGCAGAATAAGCTGACGATTTAAAAAAGTGTCAGAATTTGGCAGTTTTCAAGGAAATACTTTTTTTTAAATAGCAATAGAAAAGTTATAATTTTTTTTATGATTTGCTTGCTAGAAAATATTTTTAATTTTATTATTTTTAATTAGGCAAAGTAGTATGGGAATTTTCAGTTTATTAATTTTTAAGTAGGTATAGCATATACATCTTCTCTCAGAACTCATTGTTTCATTCTTCTTTTTAATTTTTATTTTAACCTTCTCGAACTATTAATCAGTATGCTAGAAACTAAACACTACTTAGTGTTGCATTTTTTTATCCTCTATTGGTATGCCCTTGGCATCATCTTACCTGATGGTAAGTAATGATGACGCCGAAGATGGAAGCAGGATTATCAAAGAATCCCCAACGCAATGGGGAATTGGCTATCTTCATGGCGGAACACATCCGTGCTTTTAACATTTATGTTTGGCGGCAATAAGATACTTACTATTATATCTAAAAATCGTATTACAAGTATATTTTATAATAGCTTCGTCCCTGCCGCTATATGAGTACGTAGGTACTAAGAAAACAATCGTCAATAAAACATTTGCACGCAACTGTACTTACAAAGGTTCCTTCAATACACCTTTCATTTAAGAAGGTTCTCCTTTTGTATGGCGCGGCCGCTTTCTCGTATACATTCTAATTTGGTCGGGTTATAGGGAAAATGTTCGTTCTTTCTTCTTTTGGGTAAATCTTTTTAAATCAACGTTATTCAAAGCTGAAACTTACAGGAAAGCTTGCTAACAGGACGCTCTAATTTTATGTAAAATTTCATGTTACATAGTCTTATGGGAGCACTGAATTCAATCTTTAAAATTTCGCTAACTTAATTTCGTAATTAAATGGTATATCTCACTAATTGATCGGATAATACAATCCACAATTGCAGACATTATTAGGGTCTACTAGAGGAATATTTGAGTGCTCTTTATTCGATTGCAACTTCACTCGTTTCCTTGTAAATTAGAATTTCCTGATTTTCTGAACAAATTAATTACTAAAAAAATATCACTATTTTCAAAAAACTAACATTGCTCAAATTACGCACAAATTAAGGTGTACTAGTGTTTTTTTTTTTGAAATTTCTCCTATCAGCCGTTTTCGAGCTACAGAAAACACAAAAACGTTACTGCAGCGGAATCTTGAATAATTCGAAAACCGTAAGATGCACAAATTCCGCTATTTGCGCACATTTATAGCACGACGAAAGCTACTCAGTCATGTACTTTGTTATGAGCTAGACCTTCTTTTTCAAAATTATGCCGCTGAGGGAACGTTACTGTGGCGGAATCGGTTTTTTATGAATATCTCCGAAATTGTAAGACGCACAAATTCCGCTGCTGGCGCACAATTAGTCCTTATGATGCTCTAATTTTCTATTATACTCACATCCTTCTTAGCTATAACATTCCGCTGGCGTAATACACACAATTTTGAACCTTTATTGTACAAAAAAATACCAGGTTGTAGTGGCATGTTTTCTTAAAAATATGCGCATCAAGTGCAATTAAAAATTAATAAAAGTTTTGCTAAAATTCGCTTTACAAAAAAAGATATTACATTTTTTGTGCAAATGAGCTCATTTCAAACTATACCAATAATTAGGAGTTTTAATGAAAATACTTTCAAAAGATTGAAATATGGTGTTTTTTGTATTTAATGTAAATCAAATGGTCATATTGCTTGGGGTAGACGTTTTCGTGACGGGTCCCCTGGAGTGGAAGCTTCAGCCACCCATCATCATGATGCGGATCCTTGGGGTGGGCACCTGGCCCACAGCGGTCGCTCCGGCCAGGCCGAGCGACTGCTACAATAGTCCTAGGGCTTGTAGGAGCACTTTCTGGGACAGTGCGATGGCAGCGGTCTCACTCGGCCTCGGCAGGACGGTGACAGTTGGGGTGGCGGAAGGACTTCCTCGTGGCTGCTAGAGGTGTCACACGCCTGCTGGTAGGCAGGTTAGTGGAGGCCATGGACTCTCAGAGGCCGACTCCTGTGCGGCCGTTGGCCGGGCGAGGGCTGGGAGGGATGTAGCGGTGGTGGCGAAGCGGGTGACAGCCTCGGCTTTCTTGTTAACCGACTTCAAAAAAAGAAGGAGGTTCTCAATTCGTCGGAATCTTTTTTTTTTATGTATGTTCACCGATTACTCGAAGACGCCTGAACCGATTTGGAAAATTATTTTTTTGTTTAAAATATACTTCACAGGTGGTCCTATATAAATTTTATCGGAATCGATTCAGCAGTTTTTGAGAAAATCAACAAAAACATAGCAAAATTGGTGTTGTTGCGATTGAAGTCGGTTGTTTTTAACGTATTCAGCGTGGTCATTCAAGAACTCCTTTCAGGACACCGGGCATGAAGTATGGTTGTGCAAGGTGGCAAGCAATTTGGCCATTTGATTTTAATTAAATAATAAAAAACACCATATTTCAATCTTTTGAAAGTATTTTCATTAAAACTCCTCATTATTGGTACAGTTGGAACAAGCTCATTTTGCACTTAAAATGTAATACCTTTTTTTCTAAAGCGAATTTTGGTAAAACTTTTATTGTTTTAAAAACTGCACTTGATGCGCACATTTTTAAGAAAACATGCTACTATACCGTGGAATTTTCTTTTTGTACTATAAAGGTTAAAAATTAAGGGATTAAAATTTGAAAAGCGAAAATATATTTTTTAAATTTTATTTTATGAGCAAACCGTAACGATTAAAAAAATAAATTTAATTGCTGTCGATAGATTTATTCTTCTGTAACACTTAGAAAAAAAAAACAGAATAAAATTATACCTAAATTTGTAGACGTTGCATATGTAACTTTATCCTAAGGTAGACATTTTCAAGAATTTCATAAAAGTGCCAATATCTCGAAAACTATGACACTTTTACTAAAGTGAAATATACATTTTCTGGCTAGTCAGGACCTGGCCCATCAGCACTCCAAGGATTATCATTGGTTTTTGGGATACCCTGTATATTATAGGGTTATGAATTATGAAATATCAGTTTTTTTTTGACTAAGGTTCTACTCATAAAACTCAACAACTTACCCCAAGGAACCTATACTAAAATAGCAAAAAATTTTGGGAATCCTAATACTAATTGATCAACTGAACCGATTCTTGGAGCTCTGGCAAAGTTTAAGACGTAATGATCTAAGACATGATCGTGACGTGTTTCATTGCCGGGTACCCGGCAAATCAATTACCCGGTACATGTCTAATGTATAAAAATTTTGGGACCCTTAATGGTTATCTTGAACCAGTAATAAATAACATTAGTGATGACAAGAGGATGTCAAATAAATAACATAAGCATTATTTAATTCCTACTGTACTTGATTTCACCTAAGAGATTTCACCTATTTTCTCTACTTCAACCAATAAAATTAATAACTCATTGATGCACATAAAACTCTGCAAAACCAGTAGTTACTGTTTAGTTATCAGAATGAGTAATTATGTGAGAATATCAGTAAATCACGCTTGGTGAACATGCGCGAGTTATCCACGCAATGCTTTTTGTTTGCGATGCACAAGCATCTTAATATTTCTTTTATGACTTAACTTATCAAGCTGTGTAACAAGCACATATAGACTGCTTCGACTATTCAAAATACTGAAAACTATTAGACTTAAATAGGAATCGAAACCGATCACCTTGTGCGCAGAGCAGGTGTTCTCATTTCTGAGGTCGGTCGGTGAAATATTTACATGGGTTTTTCTTTGAAAAAACAGACAAAAGCTACCACGCCAGTCCGCAAAGAAGCTCCAGATACTTTCAGTTCGCCTGAAGGCAGCGAGGACAGTAAAAAGAAGAGTTTCCGCCGAGAGAAGAGCTTCAAAGATGAGAGGCGACCGCCGCGGGAAGGCAATGAAGATTTCGGACAACGTGGTACTAGTTTCCGTGGCAGGTAAGAAGGATAGGCAAGGCGCTTATATGAAGTGAAGTCTGAGTCCTATGCACCCCTAGGTGTTCCAGGGCCTAAAGATGAAAAAGAAGATAGGAAGTGGTAGTCATTTTTCTTCTGGTGTGCCATTAGCCTTTAGTTTGCCTATCCTAAGTATGTTATAATTACGCAATCGGCAATTGGTATTAGATACGAAAGTATCTTGTCGTAATCTTAGAAGTTTCACAGACTTTCTCTCTATCTGAGATCATTGATCTATATATATCCAATTAATTATTTATAGTCCTTCTATGTAGGAACATATAATTTTCAGGAAATAACATGTATTACGTAAATGCCATGCCAGTTGTAAACTATTGATTGTTGTAAAAGCGTAATATACTATAGAAATGCTTGTTTTGAAGGTAAGTCGCATCGTATGTAGTCGTAGATATGGTTTTTTATACAAAAACATTGTAATCGATATCCTTCCAGGGGGTTGAAGCACATGAGGATGGGTTTGTTTTAAACGGTTGGTATAATGTTCACACTTTTCTTTATTTGTTACTTTTGAAAAATATTGTAGAAGGAGAACAAACAGTTACTCCTTAGAAAGTTCATTTTTATCTCGACATAATGGATATAATCATATGTAGTTCGACTGATTCAGTAGCTCGGTGGTTAGCGCTCCTGATTTCTGATCCGAGAATCCGTGGGTTCGATTCCCACCCAGGGTAAAAAATTCTGTGATCAACAGATTTGTTTGCTATTCAGAGTCCGAGTGTATTGTCTCTATATACACTCGGCTTCAAAAAAATCGCACCTTTTAAGAAATCTATTTTAAACATCTTTCAATCGTATTTGTATTATGAAATATTGGTAATGTTCGGTATCATTTGAAAGGTAAGGAAACAGAGAATGCAAAAACCATAATTCATTCAATGTTTTTTATTGGAACTGAGAAAAATTTACAAAACAATAAAAATCCTTAAAAAACCCAAATGAAATCTGATTAATTTTTCAAAACAAAGTTGCTTAAAACTAACCTAAAACCTAGTGTTACCCCCCCTAGCCCTAATGACGTCTTCCATGCGCTCCCTCATGGATCGCACCAACTTTAGGACCTCTTCTTGAGGGATTCTGTCCCATTCCTCAATAACGGCGTCTTGGAGCTCCTGAAGAGTCGCGGGAGCGGGATCACGGGATCTAACCTTGCGTTTCAGCTGGTCCCAGAGGTGCTCTATCGGGTTCAGATCTGGACTTCTCGCTGGCCACTGCATGACAGGGATCCCAACCTCTTGAAGGTAACCCTGCACAATTCCAGCAGTGTGCGCGCGAGCGTTATCGTGCATTAATGTGAACCCGTCGCCAATAAATCCAGCATAGGGGACCACATGTTCTTCCAGGATCTCTGTGATGTACCGGTGAGCAGTCATCGACCCTTGCCCGCGAGCACCGCCGGTCCGAGAGACGCAAGAAAGTTCAGTTTTGCCGTCGGCAGATATGCCGCCCCAGAACATGCAGGAACCGCCCCCTTATTCTACCGTCTCTTGGATGCAGGCTTGGGCAAAACGTTCCCATTGTCTTCTGTATACTCTTTTGCGTCTATCGTTGCAGAAAAGGCACACTCTCGTTTCGTCTGAGAAGAGAACAGCTCTCCATTGGTCCAGGGTCCAATTGACGTGGGCGCGAGCAAATTGCAGGCGTGCTCGCCGATGCGCTGCGGTTAATTTTGGACCCGTGGCAGGTCTTCTAGCCACAATATTTCTCTCCTTTAGTCTTCTTCTAACTGTAGAGACACTCACGGCCCTTCTACGAACTTCTACGAAGCTGCTGTTGCAACTCAACAGCATTAGAGAACCGATTTCTCAAAGACTTCGATACGACGAATCGGTCATCTCTCGCAGAAGTGCAGCGATTTCTACCAGACCCACGCCTTCGGACAAAGCCACCGGTCTGCAGGAACCGCTGGTACACTCTTCGAACAGAAAAGCGACTCAAGTGCAATTGCCGAGCAACATCACACTGACGTAGTCCTGATTGCAGTAGTGCGATAACTTGGGCGGCTTCAGCAGCAGTAGTGTCCATCTTCAAGGACGTTTTTCTGATGAAAGATATTCTTCTGTGTCTTCTTCGACTGTTGGTAGCAAATTTATCCCCCGATAAGCTGTATCGACCCTTTTATACCCAAAAAACAAAACAATACAAACAAAATTTGAAGAGGAGAATCAGGTCCATTGTCATTCACAGTGACATAAAGTGTCAAGCTTTTTCTTTAATCAAATGAAATGGATATTTTTTTAAAGAGTTTTTATAGGGCTCTCTATCTAATGATACCAATATTGCTACGAATAACTGCTTGTCTTAAGGATTAACAGTGCTTGAAGCCTATTTTTACGGACGTGCGATTTTTTTGAAGCCGAGTGTATATGTATATCAGTCCCTGTTTCCCAATTACCTAGTAAAGGTAATCCTAGTTTGAGGTTTGATGACCGTGTGTGATTTGTCCCGCATATTTATTTATATTCACGTTCGTTCGTGATACAGGCTACTTTTCAGTAGATATAGCTTCATCTTTCGACCATATCTGTAAATACTTACAAAGCCTATGAAATATTAGCTTTCTTTCGTTTATACATTACTAGCTTCCGCCCGCGACTTCGTCTGCGTAAACTTCAAAATTGGGTCCAGAGAGATAAAATGTTAAGGCAGCGCCATCTAGTGGCGAAGTAAAAAAATCTGTTTTTAGCCATTCCTCCGGGAACCTTCGCGTTTTCCGCGATAAAAACTATCTTATGTCTTAGCCGAGTACTTTATCTATCTACCCACCTTTCATCCAAATACGTTCAGTAGTTTCAACAAATATCCATACCTTCGCATTTATAATATTAAGTGAGATCTTCAATAGACTTTAACAGACAGAAAATAACATGTTCACTGTCAAATTTCATGATTTCTTTCATCGAGTTTGTACCTTTTAAGCTGAACATAATTTAAACTAAACCTAGTTATATAAAGTACACAGTTCCTGTATAACAATTCAAATTACATTTTAGTATGCCTCGCGTGCATGCGATCGACAAATTAATGCAACTCAATTGTTATTATTAAACTGGAATGAATATTATTTATTGTTTGCCTCTAATCTATACTTTCTCTTGGACTGGACGCGGCCACTAGACGCAAGTGGCATCATCATCGCCTATATTACTGCTATGCAAAGCTGAAATATTTGTCTAAGGCGTTGAAGCTGTAACATACCATGTCAATCAAAATTCAATAATATGTAGTATTTAATTTTTAATGATAATATAAACTGTATATGTAAAATGATAATATAAAAGTTTGCTTTGTTTTAACCAGGGCTCTTCAACTTAAACTATGCATAGAGTATTCTTTTGTTAGTATGATGCAATCACAAATACGTCGTGTGTCTAAACTGAGATAGTCATAATCAACATAGGTACCATGTCCATCAGAGATAGGATAACATGAGAATGATATAAGTTAGTACAATGAAGTTTATATTTCAAATTATGTACATTATTTATTTATTGCTGATTAACCGACATCAAAAAGAGGAGGAGGTTCTCAATTCGTCGGAATCTTTTTTTTATGTATGTTCACCGACTACTCGAAGACGCCTGAACCGATTTGAAAAAAATCTTTTTTTTTTGTTTAAAAGGGTATACTTCACAGGTGGTCCCATATAATTTTTATCGAAATCGATTCAGCGGTTTTTGAGAAAATCAACAAAAACATAGCAAAATTGGAGTTGTTGCGATTGAAGTCGGTTGTTTTTAACATATTCAGCGTGGTCATTATTGGTAGGAAAACCATAGATAATATGTGATAAATGTGCGCAATAACCTGCCTTACAAAGCATGCAATATTATTAGTGAGAATTGTACAGTATTAAATTAAATTATTATTCATTATTTAAATTGTGTAACATTCATGTAATTTTTTAACAAAATCTGTCCTCCTTTTCATTCATATAATCATTGATGCTATATTAAGATTTGTCGACCAATAGATATTGCACAGATTTTTAAAATTTTGGTAAGGGCAACATTTTGATATTATCAGGTAATGCATTGTGTATTGATATACTCATATAAATTATGTTTTTTATTAAACAGAGCATATTTAGAGCTTGGCAACAACAGGTCACTAATGTATCTGGAAATAAATGTGGTTGACTGTTTGGATTCGAACATTGTACTTACGTTATTTTTCACAATCATACAAATTTCTGAAATGTATAAACATGGTAAAGTTAATATGTATTTTATAATCCCTGAAGTAGGGGACGGCATGAGTCAGTTCGTTTAAGTCCAAGAATGCAGCGCTTTTGAAGCTTGAAAACCAAATAATTGTTAGTGGAATTGCCCCAGAGTATTATTCCATAGCGAAGATTAGACATAAGCATAACGTAAGAGTTATTGGAGATATTGTAGTTAAAGAAGAACATCAAATCTCCGCGTTTCTGATCTATTTGTTCTCTTTCGTCTGAGAAGTTTTTGCTGACAAAAAAAGTTTAATTGTGGAGTTCTGACTCACGGCTTTGGCCTTCTAAGGTTCCTTGAACCTACGCTTACGATCATATTAGACTGTTCTATAGCTTCGCGTGATTTTTGACAGATACCATGAATAGGCGGAGGAGGTAACTTGTTATTATTGGCTATTAACTTTTACCGTAACATGAAATAGATGATAGGCATTCGTAATTACTTAGTATGTGTGTGTAATGTGTTGTTTTGTGTACGCAGGGATAGTAAGGAACCCTTTGAAAGATCGGGCCCGGGTCGCCACAGTGATAAGTTTGGCGGCCGTCCCGACAGAGGTGATAGGTATGTTATTTTATTTATAAACTTATTCTAATTTACATATTTTTTTCACTTTGCATCATTATTTTTTCGAGAGAATAATATCTTATTCTCTCGAAAAAATAATTAAACCCGATAAAAGGTAGCCTTTGTTATTTCACACCTTTACAGCTATCTTATTGAAAATGTCACGACGGTTTGTTTATCCGATGCGAAGTACAGAAAGGCGAATAAACAAACAATACCGAATTTCTAATAAGTATTTATACGGATGTTAGTTGATATGTGTTAGTATTATTGTTGATGTATTATTTGGATTCAAGAAATCCAATTGGGCGATAACCTAAATGCCTTCGTGGGTAAGACAGGTTTTTAAAAACATATGATTGTGAAATTAAATATTATGAAATTTCATTTTTGATATGTATCAAATTCATTGAATCGTAACCAAGCTCTTTGGTTGGTTGCACTTCGCATCAACGGCGGTCATGTGTAGGGAATTGCAGATATTACTGCACTTAAAAAGTAACCATGCACATACTTCTGGTGGTCTCAGATTTGATGGTTATCTTCGATGATTGGATGTTTGTCCCTTACTTCTATGTTATCTGTAAAAACAAAAATACAGTAATTAGTTTAGTATCCAATTTCGACATCTTATACAAAATATGTCATATAGACGCGGTGGGCCAAAACCATGGGAGAACAACACGTCACCGCCGGCGCCTCCGCCGGCCAGCGGTGGCGACGACGAGTGGGAGGAGTCACCCGCCCCCGCCCCCGCCGCCCCCTCGCACTTCCAGCCGCGACAGAGGGACAACAGAGACAATAATAGGGACAGAGATAGGTATGTTTATTCGCAGAGAATATTGTTTACAGGCTCTGAAGCATTCTTAGTTTTTAGAAAATAATATGATAATGTTTTTGCAAGATCACTTCGTCTTGCAAGATGAAAAGTTGTTGCGTGCTAGTGATGTCAAATCAAGAAGTGGTGGAGCGGATGGTACAATGTAGATAATACCAATACCAACTTAATACATGGATTATTAAAGTAGCATTAAATGGGGGACTTGATGGAGTTGCAGAATTATATGCAAAGTAAAAACTGTCATGTGGAAAATTATTTACTTATAGTCCTGACACATGTTTTACAGTGAAATATTTAAGATTTAACAAAAAAAAATAGGTACTTCAGATCTTAATCTGCTTGACATTTTCCCGTAAAACCTCCCATTCTACATAAGAGCTAAGACTACAGCTATCAAAATGCTATCGACAGAAGAAAACCTAGATCAGACCAGCCCGATAAACGACCTGGGTGGAAGAACAAGGACTCGAGTGGAGTCGGCAAGAGGCTAAGGCAGGCTGCAGAGGCGGCGTCAGCCGACGTCCAATCCTCTAAGGGACATTCCATACAGGACAGATTGAAACGGTACTTGGCGTGGTGTGGATTGATGTAAACCTGGCTGTTGCATTGGTTTCGAGTTTTCACAATAGATTTAGCTATTAATGCTATTTAATATGTCTAACGGCGGAAGAGTTTAACCTTTTTTTTGCTTTAAAGCGGCGTAGTGGCCAATGTTTTAATCTTGTTATAAAAACCAGTTATGATTGGCGGTGCGATCGGTTTTATACTTTTTGTTCATGAAATCTTACATGTACTAGGCAACAACTAATCACGCAGCCTACTAAAGTTTAAAGATAACTGCGCATTAGAATTATTGATATAATGACTTTTACAGCATACATACGCTTTTATAATAGACTAGGCGCGACGATGTTTCTTAAACTGCCCGAAACCTCGAAAATACAAGGACAAATTTCGTTCTGCTACACCGGAAGCAAACTAAATACGATATCACCTTTACCTTGTTATCGATACAAAGCATCTGTAATTGGCCAATGAATCGAGCATTAATAGTTGAATCAGCCGTTCTCGTTTCCTCGCCCTATTTGCTTTCCACGCTTGGTTTGCGTCGCACTTTTGTACCGTATCGAGAGTATTGTGTACCGATATGTTACAGAATTTCACACCTGTTCGTTCGTATAGGAAATATTTTTTGTTGCAATTTCTAGTCTGTACCTCATGTTTGTTTTTCATCTCAGCATCTACATTTTGTTTACTCTTATTTTATTTTGTTGTTTCACTGATATTTGGCCGTAGTTATGTCACTGACATAAAGTATGTACATTATCCCTAACTTACTTTATGTCAGTTGGATCGTTATGGCATAACTACGGCCATTTGTTTCTTCATTGTTAGTATCTGTCTCGACATTGCTTGGTGTGTGCGTGTTTTGACCCATTTATTTGTCACATGAAATCTACTCTGCTATGACATGTACTTATAGTATCATCAATTAAAGAAAACACTCATAATAATCCTTATTTTTACTGATTTATTGTAGTAACGGTGTAAATGATCGTTTGCACTGAATTAAAATCTGCGTTACGCACTCCGCTAGTATTTAACTTTACTACTGTATAATAAATCGCTTACATCACAAACACGGTGTTGTATCAATAAATAAGTTTTCATGTTTCACACGCGACATTCACTGCAACTAAACAAGCTCTACCGATGAACTATCTCCTTAAATCAGCGATTTGTTTACAGCGACAACAAATTCAATCAGAACAATGAGTGGGAAGAGAAGAAGACTGATGATTGGGGCAACAGAACTGGGAGGGACAACCGTCCAGATAGAAGGGACAATCGAAATTTCCAAAACGACAGACGGGACTTCAATAGCGAACGCCGTGAAAACTTCAACAGTGAACGTCGCGAGTTCAACAGTGAACGTCGCGAATTCAACAGTGATCGTCGTGAATTTAACAATGAAAGAAGGGACTTCCAGAAACGGGACAACAGGGACAGACCGCCCCGAAGCAACTTTAACCCCCGCGACCGCGCTGAGAGATCGTTTGGCTCGGACACAGACAAGAAATCAGACAGGAGCTTTAACTCGCAAGACAGCCAGGGCAAGGTCGGCCGCGCGCCGCCATATAAGAGCCGAAGCAAGTTCACACAAGTCCAATACAAAGAGCTAGCTAACCCTGTGGAATTGACGACACCATTTGAGGAACCTGTCATTGAGCCTAACGCACAGCACGAAGTATCTGTCACATGGATAATATCGCCTGAAAACTTCTACACGCAAATACTGTCGCACCAAGCCAAGTTCCTTGACATGATGCATAAGATACCGAACCTTTACAAAGGGGTGAAATCGTACACCGGTAATGTACCAGTTAACGCTTCAGTGCTAGCGAGATACCCGGCCGACGGCGTCTTATACAGAGCTGAGGTTGTATCCATACAACCTTTCTCCAAATTCATTGTCCGGTACGTCGATTTCGGGAACAAACAACTCGTAGACTACAAAGACATTTGGCAATTGGATCAGGAATTGATGGAGTTGCCAAAAATGGCGGTGCATTGCTCTTTGCTCGGGGTAGCGCCGAAAGACGGCGAATGGAAGGCCAATCCTGAGATAGACCTGTGTTTCAACGCGCCTCGCTACCAGTGCGTGTTCCAAGATAACGTGGACGGTCAGTGGCACGTCTCGTTGTGGAATAATGGGGCGAGCGTAGCTGATATGCTGGTGGAGAAACAACTGGCGGTGGCTTCGGGCGCGCAGTCGTCTGTGGCACTCAAAGGTAAGCATTTAATGGATGACTGCTTATTTTCTTTTATCTTACTGAACAACCCAACAATCTTTACATTACTGGGTGGGTCTCTTCTCAAATCTCGGTAATCTTGGTGTCTATTTATAGTACTTAGATGGCGACAGCACGATGAGATTGAGCATGGTCGAAGCACAGACTTTGTGATGAACGATTGGTATGAGTGACTTTGAGGAATGCTTTTTTCCAACACTCTACTTAATATAGACATGATGATGATGATACAACCTTTAAATTTAGTTTTGTTTTCCTTTTTTGTTGAACAAAAATCTCGATTGCCAGTTCTCAATCTTACAATCGAGATTCAGTCTTCAATCACTGGAAGTAAAGTATACCTCGATTTTTTGCCAATGAATGCTGTAAATATACTTAGTGTTGAGACCGCCAAAGACCATACATTTAAGAAAGATTATGAAAAGAGATGTCGTTTTTTAGATGAAGCCATAGACCTCACGATCATAGTGGGCCAACAATTCCTGTGCAAGGTGACCCACGTGGACTCGTTTGAGAAGTTCTACATTCAGCTGGATTTGGACAAGGCCGGCATGCTGGAACAGACCATCGCGAACTTCGATACTGCCAAGGTGAGTTGTAGCGTATAATTTATTTAAAAAAAAACTTACTAAATTATGTACAAAGATATATTACAAAAGCCAAAGATTTGAACTCACAATTGCCAGTTCCAGCATCACAGGCTTCTGTCAATGTTTTCACATTGTCATATAATATATCATGTGTAATCTTCTCTTTTGGATTCTCAGTATGTAAGGTGGGGTATGGGGCATCATTATTGTAGGCGAAGTAAGGCATGGAACAGAAAACGAATGCGAAAATGTTTTTAACCTGTACACTTATAAACGGATTTTTTCTGCATTGTACAAAGTGTCTATGACATGATGGTAAAACTGACAATGTTTTGATAAAAATATTTTTTATTGCTCCATAGAACGCCATCTCCATGTACTGTCACTTAACATTTTAAATACTTCCATTTTCCCCCAGCTAACACCAGTCCCAGCGGACCAACTGGCGGACGGCATTCACTGCACCGTCAAACACGAGGGCAAGATCTACCGCGCGATCCTCAACGACGTTTCCGACACGGAGAACATACAGGCGGTGTTGCCAGACTACGGCATTGTAATTACAACTAAATTGGAGGACGTAAGTGAATTTTAAATCAATTTCTTTAGTAATCTTATTTTTTATTAGCCTACAATTACTTAATTACAGGGGATGTTGTTGAAAAATTTAGTATGAGGCTAAATAAATAAATAATAAAAAAATAAAACTAGGGTTTCATTGTTTTAATTACTGTTCTTCTTGGTTCATCATCACTTCTTACCTTCTAATCTATTGTTATTGTTTACTGGTTCAGTTTCCTGCATTATACATTACTTTTAATTCTTTACTTCCGATATAACAAGCTTGCAAATGTTTTATGTAGGTATTTTTCTTCCCTATTATCATCCAGTTCTGTAAATCAGAAACCTTCAACCTTCTATTTCAGGTAATGATCCTTCCCAACGAACTGAGCGTGTGCTACTACCAGTCGCTGCAGTGCTGCTTAAACAACTACACGGCTGACTCCAAGACCCTGATGACCGTTGAGGAGCTGAAGACCAGACTCACTGGGAACAAGTTCGTCATCTACGTCAACGATGTGGCTGATGTTATGTAAGACAGTTTTAGAAATAACATGGATGGATTGTAGGAAAAATCTAGAATTTGTAAAGAAAAATGCATTGAGTATTATAGCTTGATAGTGTCATTTGTGATTACTTACTTATAAAAAAACTCATCCTAAACCATAGCCATCTGGGAGTTGAATACAGGATAAACGGGAACAACCCAAATAAAAATTATAAAATATTAGCTCTCTGATAAAATGAATACCCAAGCATCGTTCGGCGCTGCTAATTTATATTGCAGCAACAATGAGGGGGAGGCGGAAATTGTTTTTTATGAGGTCAAAATTTTAGCTCCATAACATCAATCTAATTCTAATACGTGTTAACGCAAAGCAATCTTTCTTAATTATAAACTATAATTATATTCCACAGCCTAGTATCCACCCTCTACGACTTGGCAACTGGCAAGAAAGTGGCCATTTTCGAGCCGGACGAAGGCGCTTACGACGAAGTGATCCCGCTCTGCACTCGAGCCGTGTTCAACTACAACTTTGGCCTCGCGTACGTCTCGCACGCTGAGAGCTTGAACGAGATCTACCTGCAAAAGGCCACCGATACCGACAAGATTGCGGAGTTGTTGGCAGAACTGTACAGCTTCTATGAAGAAGGTACATGTTTAAATAAAAAAAATAAAAAAAATTAGGGACTAATCATACACAGTTATCTGACCCCAAACTAGGATTAAATTTTCTTTGTCGTTTTATTTTGTCGCGTAATCGAGGACGCGAATGGTACGGAATTGTTAGTCGCGTATTTTAGGTTTGTCGTCAGAAGATTAAATATTTAATTATTACCTTTAAGCGACGACCACACGTCGTAATATGTATTGTGGAGGTGTTTATTGAACCGGGTTGTCTGATAATCAAGAGGAAAAATGCCGAAGCGTTTATTCTATGGAAAGAAGGTGTAGGTAGTTAACAAGTTAGCAAGACCTTAAATATGGTGCATTAAAGATTCAAAATAGCAAAACAAAATAAAATTGTATTATCAATTTGTTTCCAGGTACTCCAGAAGACTTGTCCAGTTTCGAGGTGGACGGTCTGTGCGCAGCGAAGTCAGCGGACGGCAACTGGTACCGCGCAACTATCATTAGTACCGAAGACGACAACGTCAGGGTTCAATTTTCAGACTATGGCAACACTGAGACCCTTCCCAAAGGTTCCCTCAAGAAACTCGATCCGAAATTCTACGAGCCATGCATTTTGGCTCTCGTGGCTGGGTTAGGATTAGTAGCGTTACAAGAGGATGCTCTGTCAAAACTTATTGAATTGACAACAGAGAAAGAAGTGCAAGTCACAGTGGCCTTCGGCACTGATGGTTGGTTAGCGAGTTTGCATCTCGATGGCGTCGATCTTGCCATGAAGTTGGTCAATGAGAAACTGGCAACACCTAAGGTAAGTTCCGAGGAAGAAACCAAAATTGAAGCGCCAGTGGAACCTATCTCTTTACCAGAAGGTTGCACCCAAGTCTACATTAGCCACATAGATACTCCCGGACATTTCTGGTTGCAAATGTCAGACAAAGTCGAAAAGATCGATGAAATACAGGCGGAGCTTCAAGAAAAAGCTGGATCTTACGCTGATATTGAAAATCGGGAAATGGGTACGCTATGCGTGGCCAAATATTTGGCTGACGACCAGTGGTATCGCGCTGAAATTTTGGATGCCGACGCTGATATAACAACAGTACGTTTTATCGACTATGGCAACACAGACGTCCTAGACAACCAGCCTGGCCTTATAAAAGAAATACCTGATCATTTGAAAGAGGTCGAACGTTACGCTCTCAAATCTAGCGTGAACGCCGTTCCGACAGGCACTGGAGAATGGTCAGAACCCGCTTCTGAATTCTTTGCCCAACTCGTAGGCGACCTATCAGCGCCAGTCGATGCTCTGATAGTTCTCAAAGACGTCACGACTTACGTGGACATCTTTGTTAACGGACAGAACCTTACTGACAAACTAGTGTCGGAAGGTTACGCGACTAGGTCGGAAGAGATGGAATGCGGAGGCGATTTGCCATCGTGCTTCGCCAGTCACATAAATTCGCCTTCGGAATTCTGGATTCAGTTAGAATCCGCTACTCCTGAACTACAGGCTATGGAAGCTGCCATGATTGACGCCGAAAACTTCCCAGAACTAGCGTCTAAAGAGGAAGGAGTCATTTGTGCGGCCAAGTATCCGGAAGACGGGGCTTGGTACAGAGCTCAAGTTATAGTAGATGGATCAGAGGGGACGGAAGTTTTGTTCATGGACTACGGAAACGCGTCCATTGCAAATGAACTGCGTACATTGCCAGATGAGTTGAAAGCCAAGCCGGCCTTGTCAAGGAAATGCGCACTTCAGAAACCGCGGGATATCAAATCCTGGTCGCAAAAGTCTGAAGTTAAATTCAATGAGCTAGCTGCAGAAGGTGCTACTATATTCAGTGTACAGTTCATTGCATCTGGTGACATATCTATTGTGGAACTTTACCTCGAAGGAAAGTCGGTAACTGAAGAATTGGTTGGTTTATGCGAGCAGCAACCGACATCTGAAAGACCAACACCCGTCGGACAAGACAATCTTAGCAGCGGCAAGATTTGCTATGTAAACTCTTTGGAGGAATTCTACGTACAGTTGGACGATTCTACTTCGGATCTTGATAAAATATTCGAAAAGATGGGTGAAGGCAGCGAATTCGAACCAGTTGCTGAAATGAAAGTTGGTTCAGTCTGTGCTGCGTTTTGGGACGAAGATGAGCAGTGGTACCGAGCTAAAGTACTTGAATTCTGCGACGTGGGATACCATGTACAATTCATAGATTACGGAAACAAATCCAAATGTACAGAGTTTAAGCAGCTGCCTGAAGATATAGCGGTTATCGAACCTATTGCGAAATGTTGTCATTTAGCAGGTTTAAGCGAAGATAGTTCAGTAAATGAGGCGATAAAATCAAAATTAGACGATTTAGCCGCTGATGAGTCAACTACATTCCAAATTGAATTCTTAGACAGCACTAAGGAGCCTGCTCTTGTCAAATTATTGCTTAACGGCAAGGACATCAGTATTATTTTAAAGGATGACATAACTAAAGAAGCAGTTATTGACAAAGCTATGAAGGGAAGCGGAGATTCGAAGGATTTGGTTAACGAATCCAGTGTAAATAACAATGATCCCATTACTACAAATGCTGAGGGAGATAATTCGGCCCCGGAAATCAAAGAAAAAGGAATTGTCGAAGCAGCTGTCCCTTCAGAAACAAGCAATCAGTATAACAATGATCCTATTACCACAAATATTGAGGGAGATAATTCGGCTCCAGAAATCAAAGAAAAAGAAATAGTCGAAGCAGCTATCCCAAATGCTGAGGGAGATAATTCGGCTCCAGAAGTCAAAGAAAAAGAAATAGTCGAAGCAGCTATTCCAAATGCTGAGGGAGATAATTCAGCCTCAGAAATCAAAGAAAATGAAATAGTCGAAGCAGCTATCCCAAATGCTGAGGGAAATAATTCGGCTCCAGAAATCAGAGAAACAGAAATAGTCGAAGCAGTTATCCCAAATCCTAAGGGAGATAATTCGGCTCCAGAAATCAAAGAAAAAGAAATAGTCGAAGCAGCTATGCCTACAGAAACAAACAATCAGTTAGTCTTGAACAAACCCAGTGAAGATATTGAACTAAGTTTAGAAAAACACACTAAGTTAACCATAGAGCAACTTCACAAACCTAGTGTTGATAATGAACCAATTTTAGATTCATCAACTGGTGATTTTGCTACAGAAATAAAGCCGAAAGACTTAGAACCTAGAACCGACGATGAAAAAGATAACGAATTAGTAGATGAAGAAAGCAGTGAACTCAATACCTCAAGCTCATCACAAGTAGATTTAAACGAAAGCGCCGATAGTAGAGATACGGTTATCGAAAACAAGTCATTTGAAGCGAACGCTGAGTCATTAGACAAAGAATTTGCTGAAAGCGAGACAACAAAAACCCCCGAAAAGGACGTTTCCTCAGAATCTCTAGAAACAAACTCCACAATTAAAACGCCCGAAAAAGATGACTCTAAGGATTCTTTTAACACAGACACGGGGTACACAAGCGATCACGACAAGTCATCACCTGTACAAGAAAATGATTCTTTGCCAGCAAAAGACGTATCTGCAAAAGATGCTACAGAAATAGAAACAACAGTAGAAGACACGCCAAAAACAGATGTAAATAAAACGGCTGTCACAACAGCCGATTAAGGAAACACACTTAAAGCCTTTTAAAAAGCAATTTCCATGTGATGATACTCTTTAACTATATATGGTAGCTATTTATTGTCGTTTGTTAACTTAATTTGTAATACAAACATGTTACATTTCAAGAGAAACTATTGGAGATATAGTAAGTATGTATCAATCTACCTCTGAATGGTTCCTCTTGTTATAGTAAACACCTGTGACGTTTTTATACTTAAAATGTTATTATTAAGCTTCATGAGTTGGTTGCGTTCATACATTATTGTATTGATATTTCGATACTTACCCATGTCAAAAGACATTCTTAGAATTCCTCATTTGTGGAAATTGTCATGTTATCTGTAAAGTATATAAAAATGATTAAGCAATTACGTAAATATTAGTACTTCTTTAAATACTCGACTTATTTGGGTGCTGATTCTATATGTGGAAATATACACCGCGCCGCTGCTTTCGTAGATCCAGCTTCGTGCCATTTATATCTTACGATAAACTGTATACAAGAATTGTTGATGCTTGACATGGTATGACGAATATACATTAGAATTCAGTATCCCATTTGTATTTTAATTTTTGTTATTTTACTTGTATGAGTCGTGTAAACGGATGAATAAAAAATATAATTTGTGTAACATAATTAATATTTGTGAGCATACTAAACAAGAACAAAATACGAATGTTATCTATCAGAGCCGAAGTGATCTGAAAATTGTTTCTGGTGAATATTATTATTTTTAATTTTTTCACATTTTTCATAGCACATAAATTGTTTTTTCACGCGCAGTTATGTTTGGAAATGTTTATTTGTTTAGAAAATAAAGTTCTTTGTAAAAACTTTACTTTTTGCTTTATTTATTTTATCGATGTTTTAAAGACAAAGACAGTTTTACTTAAAAAACTTTTTTATTTTTAACTTTACTCAATTAGTACAAAAATAAATGGTGTTCAAAAACTGTACAATATTACACAGATTTTATTATGAAGTTGGAGAAAATTATGTTTAAAACAACAATCATACAAAAACTTAAACTAATATTTACAAAGAAATGTCCAGCATTATCAAATGGCAAACAATTATTTGTCGTCATCTTTCCTGCATTGTATAAAAACCGGTCATATAAATAATACTAAAGAAAGTGGAACATCGAGTTTCAACAAAAGTTTTATAATACCTTCTCTATTCCTATTTCTTTTAATAGTGCAACTTTATCCAAATTATACTAAGTACAAATTCAACTTAAAAATTAAATTACCTTACTTTATAAGACCGAGTACGCGTATATCTTTTAAATCATCACGCTTTTCAAGTATCAATCCCTTCTCGTTTGCAAGATGCAGCACTGATAGTAGAGCCAGTGGTATACTGAGGGATTCTCTCATGTTCGAGGATAGTTTACTCGGCAATCTTGAGTAGACTGAAAAGAAGGTAGTCTCGTGGACATCTTCCTTTTCACCCTCTGCAGTTTTTTCGGTGAGCATTCTCCAAGTGCAATGTTTCAGTTGTTTCATGTCCACTTTTTTCGCTCGCATCGCGTAAGGTATGAAGATTTTTGCCACCTGTGCAAAATAAAACATAATAGTTTTATGGACACCATTATGAAAGAATGTGAATATGGTACACCATGTTCTTTACATGATTATTCTGTATTTGACCTCGGATAAGGTTTTTAACTAAATCATATTCGGTCATATTTCTGGGTGTAAATTTTTGGTCTGGCTTGGCTTCCCTTGTCGAAGAATCCACCCTTCGCCACTAGTATGTATAATACTTTTGCTTACCATACCACCCTTCCATGGTCTAGTAGTTAGTCCGCTCGCATCACATCAGGAGGTCGCGGCTTCGATTCCCGGTTGGGTCAAACTTTGAAGGACTGTTCGTTTGGTGGTAGGCCATTTTCAGAGTCCGCGTGGCTAGCTAGTAGCTGCCACCATCATATCTAAGTCTTGCCGCAAAACATCAATGTTGATAGCAGTGATGTTCCGGCATGAAGATACGATAACCAGTTCCCCATTGCATTGAAATCTTGGTGAGACCGCTTCCATCTTCGGCATCATCACCACCATGTGATAATAATACTAAGAGCTTACAAATTGTGGATGAAAAAAAAAGACCAGTGATATATAAAATTAATCTGACCTTGGTAGGCGGTTCCAGCATTTCGCCGATCTCCTCCATTTCCGCCGCCTTGACCTGGTCGTGCAGTTCTCCGGCCGCCGTCGCGTCCTCATTGCCCCATTCGTCTGCGTCCTACAACACACAATGTTATAATTTATGGATTGCTAATAAAACAACAATTCTGAACTGAACTGTTTTTCGTGCAATACGTGCTGGGATTTGAGATTTTCATACATTTTCGTCGTAAATGGAAATAGAAGTACCTTACTCGGCCCCAACCTACAGTTCTCACTAACTTCACCTCACAATGGTCACGATCCCCAATTCCCCAATCCCTGGGGTTACGACATGAAAAAAGAAGCGTGGTGGTCAATGGGTTAATAACATACCAACTTCTTGGCCTCACCAGTCGCGCCCGACAGTGAGCTAGCAGGCGACAGGCGGAGTGCGCACTCACCGGCGCGTGTTGACTCTTAGCTGGCATCGATCTCGTTGACTTAACTCAAAATGACTTTACCTAATGAGTTCTGCCCCTTAAGGTGAAACGTCACGGATTTTACTAGCGCTCGGGGTTTTTATTTTTACTAAACTACAGAAGATAAAAAGACTTCCTTTTGTTTGCGAGCATTACACCATAGAGTGGTATTTTAGCGAACATTGCAAGCATTGCGAATATCTTACTTGTACATTTATACAATATTGTATATTTATTGTGTATTTGTATAGTTATAAATGGGAAAAGTGCTAAAAGTGGCCACTTTAGTTTAATAAAAATAAAAACCTCGAGCGCTAGTGAGCTCCGTAATGTTTCCCCTTAATATACAACTTCTTGGCCTTTTATTAACCGGCCACGTCCTACAGTTGGTTTAAACTGACCGGCGCGTTGTTGACGCAGTAGCTAGCATCGTTCTCGTTGCGATAGTCGTAGTCTCGCGGCGCGTCCAGCGAGAGCGGCTCGGCCGGCCGCCGGCTCTCGGCCTCGCGCCGGCGCAGCAGCTGCACCGTGGGACGCAGGTACAGCTTGCGGAAGTGAGACTCGTCTAGACCTCTGGTGACAGATATGTGAAGATGTCAACATCATCATCATCATCGTATCAAATTTTATTAATACAGGGTGGCTTTGTGTGGGTCTCAAAAAAGTCACAGTATGTACCTATCTTAGGTACCAACAGAAATAGAAACTAGAAAACGTCCACTGTTAAACGAACCACATAAAAAACATAGATTCTTTCGATAAAATAAATAATAGAAAATTGACCCCTTGCTCAAAGGTATTACGGTCGGAAATTCATTCGGAAAACAATAGTAGAATTAAACGTTTATTCGGTTAAATGTGCACTGCGCTCACGTTCATTCGAGCAAATTAAGAAAAGTATACAATTTTACAAGGATTTTGTGCGTCCAAAAAGTTTGTCTTGTTTTTCCTATCTGCATTACGTCAGACTACCTTTATATACGAGTACAAGTACACATCTTCCGTGCATTTTAATTAGAAAACCTCACCTATCAACGGGAGTTTTGAAGTTAGTTTCGTTCCACGTGTGTCCCGTAGCCAGGGTTTTCCGGCTGATCATGATCTTAGCCGGCTGCGTCGGCTCGTATTCGCCGGCGGGCTCGGCGCGGCAGTCGAAGGCTAGTCCAGCGCCCGTGAAGTCCAGTTGACGCTTCGTGCGTGCGGGTTTCTTATTTTGACCGTCCACTGTGAGGCGAACGCCCGTTGATTGCGTGCGTTCAGAAAGTTTTGATGCTGCAATTAACGAGAAAATCGCTTTAGAAATTAATTGTTTCTTGACAGATACACTTCGATCTATATAGACCAACGAAAAGCGTGAGAAACGAATTTCGTCTGAAGAAATAAAGACTCAAGAGTCACTGTTATGTTGTCAGCGATTTCTGTATCATCCGTTATGTATCGGACAACTATTACCGACGCGCTAATTTTTAATTGCTCTTCAGTCTTCTTCTCTAATTTAAGAGCTGGACTTCTCTCGGTGCAGCACTCTTCAGTCAAACAGCTAAAATGTGAACAATAGCTAATAGAATAGGCCGCCACGATGGCCCCGCAGTAGGAGTACTCCAGCCGCGTGTCGGCAGTAGCGAGCGGCCGCATGTCGGTCAGTCGCTCACAGTGTATCACTGCCACACTCACTCACCCCTGTTGTTCTTGAGCCGCCAGTGCGCGGGCCCGGCCCAGGCCGCCACGATGGCCCCGCAGTAGGAGTACTCCAGCCGCGTGTCGGCAGTAGCGAGCGGCCGCATGTCGGTCAGTCGCTCACAGTGTATCACTGCCACACTCACTCACCCCTGTTGTTCTTGAGCCGCCAGTGCGCGGGCCCGGCCCAGGCCGCCACGATGGCCCCGCAGTAGGAGTACTCCAGCCGCGTGTCGGCAGTAGCGAGCGGCCGCATGTCGGTCAGTCGCTCACAGTGTATCACTGCCACACTCACTCACCCCTGTTGTTCTTGAGCCGCCAGTGCGCGGGCCCGGCCCAGGCCGCCACGATGGCCCCGCAGTAGGAGTACTCCAGCCGCGTGTCGGCAGTAGCGAGCGGCCGCATGTCGGTCAGTCGCTCACAGTGTATCACTGCCACACTCACTCACCCCTGTTGTTCTTGAGCCGCCAGTGCGCGGGCCCGGCCCAGGCCGCCACGATGGCCCCGCAGTAGGAGTACTCCAGCCGCGTGTCGGCAGTAGCGAGCGGCCGCATGTCGGTCAGTCGCTCACAGTGTATCACTGCCACACTCACTCACCCCTGTTGTTCTTGAGCCGCCAGTGCGCGGGCCCGGCCCAGGCCGCCACGATGGCCCCGCAGTAGGAGTACTCCAGCCGCGTGTCGGCAGTAGCGAGCGGCCGCATGTCGGTCAGTCGCTCACAGTGTATCACTGCCACACTCACTCACCCCTGTTGTTCTTGAGCCGCCAGTGCGCGGGCCCGGCCCAGGCCGCCACGATGGCCCCGCAGTAGGAGTACTCCAGCCGCGTGTCGGCAGTAGCGAGCGGCCGCATGTCGGTCAGTCGCTCACAGTGTATCACTGCCACACTCACTCACCCCTGTTGTTCTTGAGCCGCCAGTGCGCGGGCCCGGCCCAGGCCGCCACGATGGCCCCGCAGTAGGAGTACTCCAGCCGCGTGTCGGCAGTAGCGAGCGGCCGCATGTCGGTCAGTCGCTCACAGTGTATCACTGCCACACTCACTCACCCCTGTTGTTCTTGAGCCGCCAGTGCGCGGGCCCGGCCCAGGCCGCCACGATGGCCCCGCAGTAGGAGTACTCCAGCCGCGTGTCGGCAGTAGCGAGCGGCCGCATGTCGGTCAGTCGCTCACAGTGTATCACTGCCACACTCACTCACCCCTGTTGTTCTTGAGCCGCCAGTGCGCGGGCCCGGCCCAGGCCGCCACGATGGCCCCGCAGTAGGAGTACTCCAGCCGCGTGTCGGCAGTAGCGAGCGGCCGCATGTCGGTCAGTCGCTCACAGTGTATCACTGCCACACTCACTCACCCCTGTTGTTCTTGAGCCGCCAGTGCGCGGGCCCGGCCCAGGCCGCCACGATGGCCCCGCAGTAGGAGTACTCCAGCCGCGTGTCGGCAGTAGCGAGCGGCCGCATGTCGGTCAGTCGCTCACAGTGTATCACTGCCACACTCACTCACCCCTGTTGTTCTTGAGCCGCCAGTGCGCGGGCCCGGCCCAGGCCGCCACGATGGCCCCGCAGTAGGAGTACTCCAGCCGCGTGTCGGCAGTAGCGAGCGGCCGCATGTCGGTCAGTCGCTCACAGTGTATCACTGCCACACTCACTCACCCCTGTTGTTCTTGAGCCGCCAGTGCGCGGGCCCGGCCCAGGCCGCCACGATGGCCCCGCAGTAGGAGTACTCCAGCCGCGTGTCGGCAGTAGCGAGCGGCCGCATGTCGGTCAGTCGCTCACAGTGTATCACTGCCACACTCACTCACCCCTGTTGTTCTTGAGCCGCCAGTGCGCGGGCCCGGCCCAGGCCGCCACGATGGCCCCGCAGTAGGAGTACTCCAGCCGCGTGTCGGCAGTAGCGAGCGGCCGCATGTCGGTCAGTCGCTCACAGTGTATCACTGCCACACTCACTCACCCCTGTTGTTCTTGAGCCGCCAGTGCGCGGGCCCGGCCCAGGCCGCCACGATGGCCCCGCAGTAGGAGTACTCCAGCCGCGTGTCGGCAGTAGCGAGCGGCCGCATGTCGGTCAGTCGCTCACAGTGTATCACTGCCACACTCACTCACCCCTGTTGTTCTTGAGCCGCCAGTGCGCGGGCCCGGCCCAGGCCGCCACGATGGCCCCGCAGTAGGAGTACTCCAGCCGCGTGTCGGCAGTAGCGAGCGGCCGCATGTCGGTCAGTCGCTCACAGTGTATCACTGCCACACTCACTCACCCCTGTTGTTCTTGAGCCGCCAGTGCGCGGGCCCGGCCCAGGCCGCCACGATGGCCCCGCAGTAGGAGTACTCCAGCCGCGTGTCGGCAGTAGCGAGCGGCCGCATGTCGGTCAGTCGCTCACAGTGTATCACTGCCACACTCACTCACCCCTGTTGTTCTTGAGCCGCCAGTGCGCGGGCCCGGCCCAGGCCGCCACGATGGCCCCGCAGTAGGAGTACTCCAGCCGCGTGTCGGCAGTAGCGAGCGGCCGCATGTCGGTCAGTCGCTCACAGTGTATCACTGCCACACTCACTCACCCCTGTTGTTCTTGAGCCGCCAGTGCGCGGGCCCGGCCCAGGCCGCCACGATGGCCCCGCAGTAGGAGTACTCCAGCCGCGTGTCGGCAGTAGCGAGCGGCCGCATGTCGGTCAGTCGCTCACAGTGTATCACTGCCACACTCACTCACCCCTGTTGTTCTTGAGCCGCCAGTGCGCGGGCCCGGCCCAGGCCGCCACGATGGCCCCGCAGTAGGAGTACTCCAGCCGCGTGTCGGCAGTAGCGAGCGGCCGCATGTCGGTCAGTCGCTCACAGTGTATCACTGCCACACTCACTCACCCCTGTTGTTCTTGAGCCGCCAGTGCGCGGGCCCGGCCCAGGCCGCCACGATGGCCCCGCAGTAGGAGTACTCCAGCCGCGTGTCGGCAGTAGCGAGCGGCCGCATGTCGGTCAGGCGCGCGAGCGGCGCGGCCGGCAGTCGCGCCACGCACGCCGCCACCGCCACGTCGGCTTCCTCGTCGCTTTCGATGCCGCCCAGGGGCTCCTCATCTGTAAGCAACAAATTATGTAAATATATGATGCAGGATTTCTCTCAGATCTCAGTATAGTTCAATATGAGACGAGCGAGATTACTTTTAGATCTTAGCTGAAAGTTAAAAAATATTTATTGCATGCTATAATGTAGAATACATAAAACGACATTTGTACTTAAAATGGAACGAAAATATTTTTATTTGAAGAAGGGACCAGTGTACACGTTTCCTCACGATGTTATCCTTCACCGTTAAAGCAATCGGTACGAAAATGTACATTATATTTGAAAATGAAAATATTTAATTCAAAGTAGGAAGTATAATAGTAACTTTCCAGAATTAATTTATTGGTCTACCTTACACGAGGTTTCTACCACTCGGAATTTGTAAACCCGTCGTTTCTGGAGTGTTTGCCGAGTGAGAAGAAACAACGGATCCAAAAAAACTTACTCCAAAAATTTTTTTCAGGGAGCTATATGATAAACTTTACACAGAAAACCTTGAAACTTACCAAACAAATCATTGTGCACTTCATCCTGCGGTATGGGCTCGACCTCCGCGTTGACATCGAATGCCAGCGCTTGCTGCGACAGGTTCAGGCGGTTGTCCTCCACCCAGTTCTGGCACCGGACGTTGCTGTGAACAAGCAAATTGATCTGATATACAAGGTGTTAACAAATTTGCTGGTATTAATTAAACTGGGCTTCTACTAGTAAAACTAAACAAGGAACTCATAGTCGTAGGGGGGGGGGGGGGGGGGGGGGTAGTACCAACGGAATTCTGAAAATGATTGCTGATAGGTATGATGGGCCTATCCTAAAACACTGGGTGGGTCTCCTAAGGGGCCCGTATGTCTGCGTCAAGAAAGTTAATTTCTGACATGAGTATTATTGAGTAAAAGGATACATGAGTCCTTTTACTCAATAATAATCACCATGTATTCCACTAACATAGTTTTTAAGTTTCTCTGTTACTAACAAATATTATGGATCTTTGGTCTGAGTTAAATAAAGTATTATTATTATTATAGTCAATTCGCAAAAAAAAATTGTACTTTTCTAACAAATCAGTCACCTGATCGGCCCACTTAGTATGGGATTTTTTTAATATTTTCATTTGCCTTGGGAGTTTCTTCAAGTGCCTTGAGTACTTGAGTAGGATATACATAAAATGTTAATGTTGAGCAGGTTATTCATTATCTCGTCTTTCAAAAGCGTGGGTGGCTCCACGGTAGTGTCTTTAACCTCCTAACCATAGGTCTCGGGTTCAAACCCTGGGTGACGTTTTAATGAGTTTTCGAAACTGAAGTACATTTCGTACTGATTGCTTTAACAGTGAAGGATAACATCGTAAGGAAACCTATATAAGTATCTGATTACTGATGTTTACGAAGATCACATAGCACACTTCCGTGCGTGTAAATCTAAATGCCCCGAAGTGACCGCAAGTGCTATAAATATACTAAGTGCAGAAGCTTTATACGTAAGATTTAACGTCTTTTTTGTCACATAATAACGTATAAACGCATTCTACATACTAATCTCCGATTAAAAGGAGGTTCCAGCCACTATCATATTTGTAAAAAATTCTACAGAATTTTTTTTTAATCTCACCTCTCCTCAGTCTCTGGATCCCAGTTGCTGATAGAGAAGCCAGTAAACGGTTCACATATTTGGTCAGCTTCAGTGAAAGCCGGTAACAACTTAAGAGAGAGTGTTATCTTCTCTGAGAGATCTATTTCTTCTGAAGTGTTCTCTTCGATCGGTTGTAGGAATCGGTCGTCGGTTCTGAAACAAAATAGCGTAGGTTAGGTAATCCTCGTATTATTTTAAGAGACGGTATGATGCTGCTGATTGCTATCTAAGTCCATTTCATAATGCTACCTATGCTAGATAATAAAAGTTTAAGTATCACTAAATTGTAACTTGTATCTCCGACAGCCCAAAACTCTGACGGTATACACAAAGGCAAACTGCACCAGTCTAGATTCGGGCTTCATGTGTTAATTCATTCGGAGTTCATATGCCATATCGAAAGACTTAAATAACTTCAATCTACAGGGCGAAAACTTGCAAATAAATGTAAAATCGTACCTGAGTATCAAGGCCAGAGTTTTGTCGTCTATGGGCAAAGTCGCGTTGAACGCTCTGTTTGAGGATGTCACATCTCCAGCCTGAGATGCCAGCCTTTCGAAGAAAGGATCTACAAATAATTACAAGATAATTAGTACTGAAAACATAATCTATGCAAAAACAAAATTAAATTAGCTATAATTTAAAACATTCTTGGCATGATTAGTTCAAATTAGACTAGACTGTATTCTGGAAGCAATTTATTTAGCTCATAACTATAGTCAAGACCCACTAAAGAATAGAGAAATCCTTTTCTCCTCATCTTTGAAGAGACCTTTAAAGACTTAAAAGATCAGGTTCAGGTTCTATGGCTACACGTTGACAGCAACTGACCTTCACACTTAGGGACCATCCATAAATTACGTCACACGTTAAGGCGTAGGGAGGGGAGTCAACGAAGTGTGACATTATGTGAGAAGGGGTAGGGGGAGTCATAAACGTTGTGACGTCACATATCTAATAAATAATAAAAAATATATAATTTTGGAATTTCTGTTTTCATTTATTCAATTCTGGGCGAAGAATTGCAAAATATGTGACGTCACACAAGGGAGGGGGTGGTCCCACAAAGTGACCATCTGTGACAAGGATCTGTGTCAAAAAACCATGAAATTCGTGTGACGTAATTTATGGATGGCCTCTTACGAGATTTATTATGGTGCTATCATGTTGTCAGAGTGAACCTTTGCAGTCAGTGTACCCATGGAACACACTCCAGAGGTTTCTTGCACCTTTGTAGAACTTTAAATTATTATTATTTATTATGACATTCTATTGACTTATTAACTTTATTAAGTGTAGTACCAATAAAGTCGTTAGCCTCGAAGTCCCCATTGAGCACATCAGGGTTGGAAACAATGGCCCCCTTTGTTCGTTTTTTCTTCTTCTTGGTTTGCGCGGGCGCGTCGCCGTCAACAGCACCCTCGTCCTGAGTGCAACCGTCGTCGTCCTTCTTCCCTCGTTTTGTCTGTTTACAATAAGTTCTATTTATAGTACTGAACAAAGGCCTCTCTCAAGGATACACCGATCGTGCGCTTCACACATCCAGCGACTTCCTTCTACCTTGACCACGTCATTTAGGGTTCAACATCATAGGGTATAGGGCAAAGGTTGAACAGATAGGCTTCCACTTAGCATGATTCTGAGTAGCATGCATCCAGTGAAAGGTCCACCTGGCGGGAGGCCATCTAGCACTATTTATTTTGGACCAAGTTATTTGTTTAAGTTGTGTATTTTCTGACCGAACATAATTTAGTTGTGTGACAATTGTTGTAGACATTTAATGCACTACTTATCATAAAAGTATTCCTAAGGTGATTTAAGCATTTAATTATATACTTTTAATTTTTAAATAACACATACATGAGCTGCTTTACTAAGTCCTCCAGCCATCTTCAGCACATCATAATGTACTGCATCGACCCTGAAAGAGTATATTCGGGCAGACGCGTCAACAACAGTTGAGGCTGTCTGAAGATTTTCCATGCGGGAGTCATGCTTCCTCAGCATTGATGTCATGAAGTCTATCAGCTGCAGATTCCATGCATTGTCTTTATTTATTTTCTGTGAAAGATAAGAGAATAATTTGCAATTAAAACTTAAACCTTCAGTAGCAATCAATTAATATAATTTTATTTCAAATTGAACAGAACTATCAAGTCTTAGTATTAAAATTTATAACTTAGTAGTTATAACCAATGATCGGAGTAGGTAGATTGATTTTTGGTACTTGCATTGTGATTTTTATAACATGGATAATTATTTTTTTCTGGAAAGTTTCGGTATTTGCGGATTGAATATTATTAAAGTAAATCTGGTTCAATGATTATTCTGAAGGAAGAAATTTGTTTTCATGTCGAATAACATGAAGAATATTCGTTTTTGTTTGCTTAAAAATGTTAAACTCTTGGAATCCGAGCGGCATGTCCATATGAACACTTATGCTTGCGATCATTAACCCTAAATCAATCTACCTACTCTGATCACTGGTTATAACTATGTCTTCTAATAAAAAATAAAAAATTACTTCTGAAACTAAATGACTTTCCCAAAAAGCAGTAGTCATATTTTTCTATATTTATATTTTCCTCACTAAGTATTAACTATGGATTTTATAATTAAGTTTTATACATAAAGTCCTAGTTTTATACGTTATACATTCTATACATATAGAATATTAGTGTTATATGTTCTATAGGTATATAGTTTCATACATAGAGTCAATCCCCCCTTTCCAAACATGCTATATACAACAACAACAAGGTTTTGCTACAAGGGCTTTATCAGTGAAATAACATTTATTTTCTACAGTATAGTTACTAACATTTTCAGCATACAGCTTGAGACAGCCCTGAAAATGCTCTTTCTGCGGTGATGAAGACATTGTCTCTCTCCCGCGGCGCGGCGACTGCGGCGTGGACGTCGCCACCGCGCGCTCGGAAGCCACCAGGGACGACCGCTCAGCGTCATCATCATTTCTTTCCTAAAAAAGAAAAAAATTATATTTTATTACATTACTGATAATGATGGTGCAACAAAAGATGGTGAAGGCAACCGCCGTCTATGCTTCGTGGATAGCACGTTTTGATTGTGCCACACGATAAGAAAGAGAGATTAGATATTATAGAATTTTAACACACTTTTCCTTTAAAGCTATAATCTCACTATGCACACTAAGCATACAAGATATGTTAAAGGGAGGTTAGGCCACACAAGTGGAAGTTGTGACAAGTAGCCATCACGAGTATCAAAATTCAAATTTAAATTCAAACAAATTTTCATGTTGCCTCTAAGACTTAACAACTGCCATCTTGTGATAGCAAATAAGAGACATATTGCGGTTCTTTATCAATACTTCAAAAAAACTTACTTGCTTAGATTTTCATTCCAATTTTAAGTTTTTATAAAATATGTGAAATAATAGGGAAACAAATATACTCAACGAAATAGTATACTCAACGAAGTAGACAACTCAAATAAATAGCAGCCAAGTATCAGTTTATAGTTTTGTCAGTTTGTGTGGCTTGTATTGCTACTAGTAAAAACTACAAAAAAATATATTAAACTGACCATCATCTATCCATATTTTTACTATATAAGGTGCTACTTTATTAGTTCCCGATATTTTAGTCAGTGCTTCTACTCCTGATTCTGATCAACTTTCCCCAAGGAATCCATAGTCAAATCGTAAAAAAATTTTTGGACTCTTCATACAAATCGATCAGCCAAGCGGCCAAATTAGTATGAAGAGTCCAAAAATTTTTTTACAATTTGACTATTGGTTCCTTGGGGAAAGTTGATCAGAATTAGGAGCAGAAGCACTGACTAAAATATCGGGCACTAATAAAGTAGCACCTTATATATTGGCATATGTTAATTATCTTGTTTCTTACAATTTCTGCAGTATTATTATATTAAAATGTTATTGCATTGCATGTTATTGTACTCACCAAAATTCAGGCAATAAATCTAATTTCATTTCATTGCAGAATTTTTTAAAAATAATCCTATTATGTATTTGAGAATACAGTACCATTTCGCTGCATTTGTGTTTAATAATGAGATACTTAAAACAGCTCACTGTTGGAGTCCATATAACTTGTGATTCTCGGAGAGTTCCACGGGCTACTATTCCACAGGTATATAGAAAACGCTAATCGACAGAAATTGACTGACACTCATCAGAGGAGCTTGTCATAAAATCTTTACTAGAATTAGTGTTTTGTGAAGGTTCTTATGCAACAGAACAACTACAAACCTCGTCTCTAAGGGCTGCGACTCTCGTCTGCGGGATGAGACTTCGTCTTCGAATGGAACTGCTGGTGCTCCCGCCAACGCTCAGTCTTTGCACCGGAGTAGAAGTTATCGGGTTTTCTAACATTTTTGCAGTTATGATATTAACATATATATTTTCTAACACATTAGACACGTCCTATAAAGATGAAAATAACCACTTATTATTTCAAAATATATTTTAAAAACACTTTTTCGTTTTGTTTCCACAAAACAAATCAAAACTCAACGGACGCGAGTTTTGACAGTGACGTACAAATAATAGACAATTTTTTGATTTTTTCATAAGTAGCGCACGCACATGTACGCACTGCAAACAAATACGCGCTGTTTCTGTGCGTGGTTCCTGTAGGGTGAGAGTTCAGTTTAGGAGTTAGGATTGTGAGCGTTCAGTTGGAAGCCTCATCCTCCTCGGTCCTCCGGTCATATAGGGGATATTGTCCGTGGAGCTTTCAATGGCGATCTTTTAAATAAAAATTATTGCAATGCTTTGGAACTAAGATACAAAAAAAAGTTTTACATAGAGAACAAACGAAATATATATTTTACTTATAAAGGGTGTAACAGAAAAGTGTGATAATACTTCAAGGTCGGCTTTTACCCGTCAAACTGAACAACTTTTGTTCTACAACTTTGTTGAAATCGCAAAGAAATTTTCGGACTTTTCATACAAACTTATTTCGCCAGCTGATCGATTTGTATGAAAAATCCAAAAAAAATTTGCGATTTGAACAAAGTTGTAGAACAAAAGTTGTTCAGTTTGATGGGTAAAAGCCCACCTTGAAGTATTATCACACCTTTCTGTTACACCCTGTACATATGAAAACCTGTTCCTGTTAGTACGTCGAAGTAATTTTTTTCAGTGTTGAAAACGAAATCATGCTTCAGGACTGAGGAAGCTATTAGAATTTAGATATTCTCATGAGTGTATACAGATAGAATCTTCATGATCCAATTTTGATATCATCCATCCTTGTGTGAGATTCAAAAGATGGGAGTCTGAAAAAATACTATCGTTTATACCGCCCGACGGCAACTTCCGTTTGATGTCCTACCACATCGGGTCGCAGAGTGTAGTGGCCATACCCATTTACGTTCGGCACAACCTTAGTTTGAAGAGTAACGGAGACCAAGGGAGGTTGGACATGACTGTTGGACCTAAACAGACCATGGGAAGGACTTTAGAAAATGTAGCTTTAGAGATTTATATGCCCAAGTGTGTACTGAACTGTTCACTGACTGCAAACCAGGGAAAATATTCTTATGATCCCGTTAGCAAGATATATCACGCGATTTTTGTTCTTCACGTAAATTACCATTCCGTTTATAGTTATGTTTGAAGTTCCGACTTTGCAAGCTGTCCAAGGTAGACATGCATATTTGTATTTTGAGTCGATTTTGATATTCTGTATATGCCAATAAATAGTGCCTAAATAGTACCAAAATGATCGTGAATGAATATCGTAGTTTCAGAGAAAATCGAGTTTTCCACTGAGGCTGCTAGCGGCACGTTCCGCTGGCATTTAATGAATTGTTTCCTTAGATATTTTAAATACTATTTTTGAAATGTGTAGCTCAGATTCAGTATTTTAATACTGAGTTATAATTTATTTGTCTTATTAATTAGTTCTTACATTATTAATAATGAAATGGATGATGTTTGCTTTTATACGAGTATTTATACTTACTGCTGTTATCGCAAGTACGGCAGCTCTCTTCGCAAACACTTCCCGAAACGTTGGGTATACGAGTTCCAAGTGGTGGGAACTTCGTGTTAGGTAGATTAAAAAATTACCTGCGAAAATTGTACAATGCTAGTTTGGGGCCAGATGACCGCGTGTGATTGGGTCCGGATATTAATATTATTATTAATGCTACAGTCTGACTACGATCTTTAAATAAATGAATCTGAATCTGAATTTTTTAGCGTGTGGTCAAAAGCCGGAACTAACGTCACCATCTTGAAAAATGACACTATTTATATGAAATACATGTCATATTTGCGACAAAAACTGTTAATGTCATCCATACGCCAAAAGATCTTAGTCAGACTATACCTACTTCGAATAAACATATTTTGACTTTGACTAGAGATAAGGCTACTAGCGGAATGTTACGCTTGCAACCTCAGTGAAAAACTAACTCTACGATAGCACCATTTTTTCCTATGGGCACTATTTGGCAGTATTTATTTGCATAATCAGAATATCTAAATTCTATGAGGCTTCCAACTTCACGCTCACCTAAAAAATACCTTTGCGTTGTAACCGGTTTTGATCTAAATCCAATCTAAATCTAAACCGGTTTAATTTATTAGCATAATCCAAATGTAGATGGCGGCGCTGAGCTGACAAACACTAGAGAAGCGGAGTGAAGTTGTTTGTCAGCTGTTTGTAAACGCTACGCTTGTTGCTAACTTCATAGCGCCTTTTCTGTCAGTCATTTTGTTCGGTGGCTGTGTTTTTACGGTCGACGATATCAGTAAAAATCTTTGTCATCGGCAGTTAATTTACAAAGTGACATTATGAGTTCTGGAATGCCTGAATTGGGCTCCAAAATTAGCCTAATATCGAAAGCCGACATCCGTTATGAGGGCCGACTTTTCACCGTTGATCCTCAAGAATGTACCATCGCTTTGGCTAGCGGTAAGTTGACAAATGGATTCTGTCAGGTCACTTAGCTTATTTTGTTATCCAGGCCGCTTGAAATCTATGTATTTCTCTGTCTTCACAAAATTTCAATGGGATCGTCATAATAAAAAATCGTTTTCACTTATCTGTGAAGCTTCGGTCTTGTTTCCCTCCGTATCTTTCAAACTTCAAACATAATTTTGTTTATTGTTTGGGAAAGCTGTCGTAATCTATCTATTATTACGCGTTTTCTCTATAATTTGTATGAAAACGGTCATCTAATTAGACTTGGCACATTGTTTTCAATCTACCCTCAACAATGAGAAAGTAACGCTTCGACCGCCGCCGTTTCACATTGATGACGTAGATATAACGATTTATCCCTTATGCTAGGTGCATAGAACTGTAGGATAGCATTTTGAAATGATTTTTGCCTTTTACAGTGCGATCTTTCGGTACTGAGGATCGGGAGACGCAGTACCCGGTAGCGCCGCAAAGTCAAGTCTACGACTACATCTTGTTCCGTGGATCTGACATCAAGGACATCCGAGTGCTGAACAATGTCCCCTCGCTGCCCAACGACCCGGCCATTATGCAGATGTCTGTGCCACCTACGCTGGGTGGTGGGAATGCCCCTGGACAGTTCACTAACCAGTTCTCACATCCCGTGGTGGGGCAGCAGCAGCAGTTTCCTCAATACCACCCAATGGCTGGCTTCGGTGGAGGCATGCACGCTCAGATGAACAAGACGAGTGAGTTGTCTCCGCAAACTTCTGTGGAGCAAGGCCAACAGCTCCCTCCGGCACCAATCGGATCGGGCATTCACCATGCCAACCAAGTGAAAGACCAAGGTTTTTTTCTACATGTTTTTTTAGCTTTGGCTTCTCTCAATGCTGTTTTGCGATTTTTACTCACAGCTAAATACTTTGACTAACATTCATTACTAATTTACAAAGTATTTGACTGTGATAGATAGATAGAAGCTTATTACTAATTGTAGTTTAGACCCATATACATATTTATTCAACTGGTATTGGCTTTGGGAAACATTTATTTTCTATAAGTTGGTCCCATAATTATATTCTGATGAGAATCCTCCTAGTACTTTGAAATTTAATAAAAGGGAAAAAATATTTATACCAATTTTAACAACAAACTCCATTCCACTTATACCTTGTAACATTCATCCTGATATAAGTTAGTCATGATTTAAGTAACTTTGTCAATGTGTCCATTATTATCATTACATATACAATGATCCTTTACTAACTACTGTTTCACTCAAATTAATCTAATTTGAAACTAACTAACAAAAATCGCAATCTGCATTTGTTGGCTCCTTGGTCTGTTGCTTGTTGCAACATAAAAATAGCATACTTTTTAATTGGTCTACACTCTACATTCTGTTCATTTATATGTGCTTTCTGCTTATTTCTTTTGTAATTTACAAAATTTCATATGTTTGTCCTCCAATTTTTGCAAATGTTTTACATAGAATATGCAAAAATAAAACATCTACTATTTTTTATTATTGGGTTGTATAGGGTATGAAAGCCTTTCTGACAGGTTGATTTCACAACTTTTTTAATGGTTTACGCATGGTAGGGATTTTTTACTAGGTAGAAAACATGAAATGACGATTTAAAAGAATGTGCAAAGCATCTGCTTAAAAAAAAACTATTTGATTTCATTGAATTTTAGTTTGTCATACAGCCAATGAAACCTTAATAAAGAAAAAAGTATAATTTATTTTACAAATATGTAATTATTTATAGAAAATAAAAATGAGTCCGTTAAATTATTGCCTTTTGTCCGTAAAACATAAAAATTGGAGGTCAGAAAGTTTCAATCCTATCATTTAAAAAAATATAGGGTGACTTTAAATTAGTTCTTGATACGAAAGGGTATGCATGTGCTCATGATAACAAACAACTTTCCCTAAGAAACCCATAGTCAAATCACTAAAAAATTTTTGGACTCTTCATACTAATTTGGCCTGTCAGTTGCTCGATTTGTATGGACACCAAAATTTTTTTTGCGATTTGACTACGGGTTCCTTAGGGAAAGTTGTTTGTTATCATGAGCACATGCATACCCTTTCGTATCAAGAACTAATTTAAAGTCACCCTGTATATTTATCTGGTTCTTAATTATGCATCTTCACCCTTCAAAATAATATGAATCATGGTGATAAACAAAAACTGAATACCCAGGTGATAAACAAAAACTGTATACCCAGGTGATAAATAAAAACTGTATATCCAGGTGGAATTCATTAATAATTTATCATGAAACTTTTGTTTTAATTGAGATAATACATTTTATCAGTAAATATAAACACATTTAGGAAATAACAAAGTTTACTGACCTTAGTGTTATTTTCTTTCCAATGAAGTACATAATCATGTTTGTCATGCATATTAGATTAGATCACTTGTAAATTTAAATATCATAAAAATGAGGGGTCAGAATATCATGTTTAGATTACAATGTTTCCATTGTATTTGAGGATATTCTGTCAGATCTAGATCACAACGTAAACTTTGTGTTCATCCTTAGAATGTTTTGTTGTGTATCCTTATATGTTTCTGCACACTATGTGGATTTATAAAATATGCCTAACCTTTTACATATATTTAGTAAAAAATAGTTTGGTATCATCCTCGACAATGACAATGTTACATAGATTTCTATCTCAACTTTCTGGTAGGCCTGAGTCTTTATGACGGCTATCAGAGTACCAAGATAATATGAAAATGTTTTGCTCTGGTGTCTGTATGCACCTCTTTCTTCACGGTGTCGTCGCCGATTCCGGCTTGATCTCTATCATAGGAAATCCATCCTTCCTATTTGTAGTAATAAAAATCGATGCATCACCAGGCTCAATGCTGGACCTGATCAGCGGCGGGTCGCAGCAGGGCGCGTCGCGGTCCGGCACGCCGGCCGTGGGCCCCCACAGGAAGAGTCCCACTGCCGACCAGGGCACCCAGGTAAATATTGCCATTTATACTAATCTAGTTGTTTTTTCTTTCAATACTGTATAGAAATAAGTGCTTGTACTATAATGATTGATGACGACTGGACCTTGCCAGTTTTTCCAGCTTTTTACAACTTCTGTGTCTTTTTCCAGTCTCCACCAGACTAGGATTAGATAGCATCAATAGTTACATTGTGTTATTTTAAATGGCACAAGAAGACTGTACTGTCTTTACGTCATTATTTTATGGGGTACTTAAAAGTAACTGTTTTTCAGACCACCCTTTTGCGTCGGGGGTGACATAATGGCGTCGATTCGGTTTTCACGATTAAACTTATTTGACAGGATGAAACTTAATTTAGGTGCTCTGTCTTTTTCTTTCTTCTTGGTTCTTTTCTGGTTTTCATATGGATGATTCATCGTTGCCTGTCTATTTTACATATATAGGCTATAAAAAGACTGCTCCCGGAAACTTAAACATTCTAGTGATGCTACTGAATATGTTTATGTGAAAAAGAACAGAAAAGTTCGATGTAATTAAAAAAAAAAAATTTTTTACTATTTTATAATTTACACTTAATTACTTACTGGCAACACAAAAATGCTAAGTTAGCAATATTGTCAGCAGGTGAACTCTGTGGCGAGTGGGTCGGGGCAGCGCGACAGCCGGCGCGGCAGCACGGGCGCGCAGGCGCAGAAGCAATCCCGCAACCGCACTAATTCACGCAACCGCCAGCGGTATCCCAGCGGCGGCCAGCCCCAGCAGCACCAGCAGCACCAACAGCACTCCCAGCAGCATCAACAGCATCAACAGCACCAGCAGCAACACTCCCAACAGCATCAACAGCACTCGCAACAACAGCAGCACCACCAACAGCACCCGCAACACCATCATCAGGGTAAGACAAATTGATTTGCTGATGTGTATGAAATTTTACCTTTTTGTGTGTGTATGGACCAATAATATAATAGTTAGTGCAGAAATATCAGAAGTAGTTATGCATGGCTAATCCAAGCAGTCCAAGGTAAATAAGTGCCTAATGTAATAGTGGAGTCGATTTGGTGTTTTTTTTTTTGGCCTTTATTGTTTTAAGCCACAATGATTCCGCCAATGTCAATGTAGTGAAAAATTCACGACGACACAGAAAGTGATCGGTAAAAGTGTATGCCAAAATATATCTTTTTTTTTTTTTTTTTTTTTTTTTGGGAAAATGCCGTGTTGAACCTTACACAAACTTATTACCTAAAACAAACACAAAATAAAATATTTAATTATGTATGCATACACAACAGTAGGAATAACAAAGGGAATAATAAAGTTACAGTTAAATACAAATGGTTTATTAATAGCCAGTAAAGAAGGAAAGTTAATTGGACGGTGAATTTGGGGAGGGAGAACATCATATAGGGAGAATGAATATTTAGGACAATTAAAGAATATGTGCTCGACAGAGCCTTCGTCTATACCGCATTCACAAAGGGAGCTATCCTTCACTCTTATTTTCGCTAAATGGATTCGGTGTTTACGATTAAACTTATTTGACAGGACTAAATTTAAGCATCCTGTCCTTGTCTTTTAGATATAGAAAGAAAAAGACAGAGCACCTAAATTAAGTTTAATCCTGTCAAATAAGTTTAATCGTGAAAACCGAATCGACACCATTATGTTACCCCCACGGTGACATAACTTTTTCACTTGAAAGAAGGTTTCATTTTACGGGAGTGGTTTTTACCTGTGTTTCATCAAAGTCGATTCGTATTTTAAAATGTTACGTATTTATTACTTTCATACATTTTGCAGGTGGGTTACAAATAGGTTACTTATACTTACGTGTTACGGGATATTGTTTCCATTAACATTTTTGGTCCTGCCTACACTATGAATTAACATGCCACAGCTTGCCCTTTTATTGAATAATGTACTATTTATTATCCCTTCAAATAGAAAAAAAGTTTTATTAATTTCTAGTGATAGGACTTTTATTATGTAAAGTCCGACTGGGTAGGTACCACTGCTCGCTCTATACCAGCCACTATGCAACGCGCTGTGTTACGGCGGGTGGAGATAACCAGCACCATTACCAACAAGAGGCATTCCATCTTAGCCCCAAGGATCGGCAAGGCACTGATAACTCTGGAGTTACAGATGCTCATAATCCTGACCTCTGATTCGAAAGTCGTGGGTTCGATCCCCACACAGGGCAAACTTTTCTGTGATGAGCAGAATTGTTTGCTCTGAGTCTGGGTGTATTATATCTATATAATTTATGTATTTAAAAGTATATGTGTATGTATATCAGTCTCTGGTTCCCAAGATACAGGGAATCCTAGTTTGGGGCCAGTTGACTGTGTGTGATTTGTCCCAGATATTATTATCGGCCCTTGTAATATCAAATGTAGTAAAAGCCATTCTGGCAAAAATGACGTTTTGACACCGTCGTACTCAGTTTCGCGAGATCTATCGATCTGTGTATTTAAAATTTCGATATTCGCAAAAAAATGTAATTACGACCTAAAAAATTTTGCAGATTCTCTTTGAAAATCGTGTTGTAATTGACAGTAATCGACAATGCAATAGTCAGTTAAATGCTGTAATTACACATTTTTTGCCTGTTCAACTTATTACATTTCAAAAAAAAAAAAAAACGGCCATTTGATAGGGTATTTTGTCGTAAAATACAGAATTCACTATCGAGTACCCTATACAGCAGTGTAAATTGAAGTAAATTTATCATGGAATTTTGTCGTAAAAGACATAATCCACTACCGAATGGTCTTTTCAACACTTTAAATAAATTCATTTAAAGTAAACTTATCAGGTCGTTTTGTCGTAAAATACACAGTTTCACACTGTGTGGCTTTTACAGCACTTTGAATTAATGTTTTGGTTGGGAGCTGCTCCAAAATATCGACCCTTGTAATATCAAATGTAGTAAAAGCCAAAGCACGACTTTACAGGAGAAGCAAAAAACAAAAATGGTCATCATATTAATGTCCATAACTTTTTTGATTTTAAAGTTATTTTAATAAATTTAATAAAAGAAACATGGAACTAAGAGTTCTATAACATGAATAACATGGAAATTGCGTACCATGCGTAGTTTAAGATTTAGCATTGCATTTACTACAAAAAAAAACATTTTCAAAATGGTTTTTATGACCCTAATTTTAACCTAAAAAACTTATAGCTGTCGTTAAACATTGTAGTGCAAACCATTGGCATTAGTTTCGTTAAATATTTTATGTATTAAAAGACTCGTTTTTAATGTATCAAATGGAATTTATATTGATAAATTTAGGTGAATAGTCACAAAAACAAAAAGATAGGAAGCAAAATTGTTTATCAAATGAAACAATACAATTGAAAACAACAAAAAGACAACCAATGCATAGAGGTTTACAATTTAACAGAACCATTTCTAAAATTTTCACATTTTTTTAGTATTAAAATTGTTCATTAAATTAAGTAATAGAATTTAAAACATCAAAGAAAATATCTTATCTTAAAAATGTCCTGTAAATTATAGATTTAAATTTAACAGAAACATTAACAAAAATTGTGACACAAAATATTTTTTTACAAGAAGCAACTTTTTTAAAAATATACAGTTATAATATAACTACAGTAAACTACAACAAGTAACAAAAACAATTATTACTTTAGTTATTGATAAACAATTAAACAACACAACATCAAACATTAACCGTAAAAAAATAACAAAATGAAATTTCGTATTTTTCCTGTAAGTCACCCTAGATCATCAGTAAATGTAGTCAAAAGTCATACGTCCTACATTACGAATTTCAGCAAAAAATAGATACTTTTAATCAGGTAACATAAACGTAACAAAGAAAACATAGCAAATTGAAAAATAATCTAAAGAAATAGTGATCTTAAATTCTATTCTTAAATTAGCCTCTTGATATTCCTACATCCTCCTCATGTAGATCAGATGAAAAAATACGGTGTATCATTTTGTTATGTCGTATTAGACTTCGTAAAAAAAATCGGTTGAACCTATTGCAATTAATTATAAAAATCGTTGAGTTCTTGTAACAAATAATATTTGTTACTGTTGTTAAAAAACGGCTTCTCTCTGAACTTAAATATAAAGATTTATAATTGACCACGCTGAATACGTTAAAAGCAACCGACTTCAATCGCAACAACTCCAATTTTGCTATGGTTTTGTTGATTTTCTCAAAAACCGCTGAATCGATTTCGATAAAATTTATATAGGACCAACTGTGAAGTATACCCTTTTAAACAAAAAAAGAATTTTCCAAATCGGTTCAGGCGTCTTCGAGTAATCGGTGAACATATATAAAGATTCCGACGAATTGAGAACCTCCTCCTTTTTTGAAGTCGGTTAAAGAAAACTTTGTTTAGATGGAACCATCCCTAAAAGATTTCATAGGGAATACTTAGAAATGCCCTTCCAGGGCAATTACATTGATAACCTAATTGAAACTGATGAAGAAGATCTAGACAGTGAGGAAAATAATAATGTATAATACAAAATCTTAATCTCAAGAAACTGATTCAATTTACAAAAAAGTGGGCTCTTTATTATCAGTAAGCTACAACAAGTAGAAGATATCATTATAACTTTAGTTTATTCACAGACAACACAACCAAATATCAAATATTAACCGTAACAAAATAACAAAATGCTACACCGTATTTTTTCATCTGATCTACATGAGGAGGATGTAGGAATATCAAGAGGCTAATTTAAGAATAGAATTTAAGATCACTATTTCTTTACATTATTTTTCAATTTGCTGTTTTCTTTGTTAAGTTTATGTTACCTGATTAAAAGTATCTATTTTTTGCTGAAATTCGTAATGTAGGACGTATGACTTTTGACTACATTTATTGAAGATCTAGGGTGACTTACAGGAAAAATACGAAATTTCATTTTGTTATTTTTTTTTACGGTTAATGTTTGATGTTGTGTTGTTTAATTGTTTATCAATAACTAAAGTAATAATTGTTTTTGTTACTTGTTGTAGTTTATTTTGTTATATTATAACTGTATATTTGTAATTTGAAAAAAAAGTTGCTTCTTGTAAAAAATATTTTGGGTCACAATTTTTGTTAATATTTCTGTTAAATTTAAATAAATCTATAATTTACAGGACATTTTTAAGATAAGATATTTTATTTGATGTTTTAAATTCTATTACTTAATTTAATGAACAATTTTAATACCTAAAAAAATGTGAAAATTTTAGAAATGGTTCTGTTAAATTGTAAACCTCTATGCTTTGGTTGTCTTTTTGTTGTTTTCAATTGTATTGTTTCATTTGATAAACAATTTTGCTTCCTATCTTTTTGTTTTTGTGACTATTCACCTAAATTTATCAATATAAATTCCATTTGATACATTAAAAACCAGTCTTTTAATACATAAAATATTCAACGAAACTAATGTCAATGGTTTGCACTACAATGTTTAACGACAGCTATAAGTTTTTTAGGTTAAAATTAGGGTCATAAAAACCATTTTGAAAATGTTTTTTTGTAGTAAATGCAATGCTAAATCTTAAACTACGCATGGTACGCAATTTCCATGTTATTCATGTTATAGAACTCTTAGTTCCATGTTTCTTTTATTAAATTTTTTAAAATAACTTTAAAATCAAAAAAGTTATGGACATTAATATGATGACCATTTTTGTTTTTTGCTTCTCCTGTAAAGTCGTGTTTTGGCTTTTACTACATTTGATATTACAAGGGTCGTTATTATTATAACCGGCAGTAGCTACCACAGTAAAAGGATATTATACAGTATGGACACACTACTTGCTGCTCTCTGAATGATACCTCACCCTCCTTGTGACCATTTGTCAAAGGGCTGGCAATCTAAAGCACAGCAAAAGCACGGTATAATAACCAAAGACATTTTTTTTTAAGCGAGAGCTTAAGGCTCCTAAGGCTATACAGCCTTGTCTGGTGTATACAGCCTTCACTTTATTTGTAAAAGGCTAGCTAACAATAAAAACAATGAGGGCTAAATTGAATCTCGATTCAACCCTAGTACATCATGCACACATTTACATAACATGAATGTCTATGTAGTAAACAATGGCGCAAAATTTGTATGAAGTGTCCGGGGTGTGGTAGCTACTTTCCATCTGGTGGGCCGTCAGCCTTTTGCCACCTTACACAAAAAAATAATTTAAATAACAAACATCTGCTCACGTGTTCCCCAGGTCAGGGCTACAACCACATGCGCGGAGGCTGGCGCGGACGCGGCCGCGGCCGTGGTCGCGGCTTCGTTCCCCGCAACAAGAACACGCTCAAATTCGAGAACGACTACGACTTTGAGCAGGCCAACACCGAGTTTGAGGAGCTGAGGAGTCAGCTGGCTAAGACTAAGATCAGTGATGGGGATGTTAAGCCTGAGGTGAGTGTGAGAGAAGCTAATAGGAGGCGGGTGTCATTTGCTATCAAGGGGATGTCAGCGTTTTTGCTTTCATCTGAAATAAAAAAGACTTGTTAACTCCTATATTGTTCGCATAGCTGGGGCAAGATCTCTTCCCATCCTTAGACTTTCAAGTCCGGATTTGTGGAGGTTGTGGGGCTAGTGGCTAGAAGATTTTAAAACTATTAAATTGAAATTGTAACAGATGAAAAGATGAGGATCTTTTTTTGTTTGTAATAATTTTTATTTAACATGTTTCTTTTTGTTTTTCGCATAGGATGCCAAACCTGCTGATGCTCCACTGCTGGTAAGTGCTGTTGCGTCCTTTTACTTACACTAGTTGACAGTAATCACAAGTAATCAATCAAATAAAATCTAACATGATTTCAATTAACTCTTTAAATATACGTTTTTTATAGTTAAGTATCGAAAAGCCACTCAAAAGGCTATACAAATTTACTTGTTTTTGTAATCCAATCAAATAAAAGACACTGCAGATAATTCCGCAATCCATTCAAGAACAATTTTTTTGCGGTCAGTCGTTCATTTTGCATATGTATGTATGATGGTCGCGTTGCACACGTTCATAGGTGTAAATCTTAATGCCCTACACGTGACCGCGGGTGATTCTAAGTGTAAAACCAGGTAACCGCCGTCTCTGCTTTGTGGATAGTACAGTTAATTTGTACCAAAATGTCTGAAATCGTTTCTCACATTGACACGTTGCGTTCCATTTTAGATGAGTAAAAACATTTAACAAAATGCTATGCTGCTAACTGCTCACGTTTTATAATTATAACAATGTTGACCCAGGCCGGTGAGGTAGACAAGAAGGACGACTCGGGCAACGAGACGGGCGCCGGCGAGGCGGAGCAGGAGGACGACGGCTTCACCGGCTATGACAAGAACAAAAGCTTCTTTGACAACATCTCTTGCGAGGCTGTCGAGAGGTAAGTGGGGACACTAAGCGGACCAGACACTGACAATGATATTGACAATATCTGGTAGTGGTTGAAATCTCTGGTGGTGAAAAGATCTGATGGATACCGAGCGATGGATTGACAGTAATATTGATGAAAAATACTGTCAGTATTATTGATTGTCTGGTCTGCTTTACGTTAATAGTTTAAGTTAAAAGACATTATATTATAATTATTAGTAAAAACATAGATAACTACTGAGAGTGCAGATCTCATATTTAATCCGGTAGTTGACTGCTAGTCATTTGAGTTACTTTTTATCAAATGTCAAAAACGGCATTTTGTTCTAAAACTGTTTGAAATTTTGTACGATGACGTCATTGTTCAAAATAGTAGTTTGCATACTAATAAAGAAATTCTTATAAATTAAAAATTTAAAATGTAAAGAAAATTAAAGTGATTGAGTTTTTCATCAATTTCAATTAAAGAGTTATTTAGTCAATAATATTTCGTAATTTATTTTTCATGCAGTCTACTCCTGGATTATCTCAAACATTGCACAAAAGTTGTAAAACTTGTCGCCATTCATTTCCCTCCTATGTCGTTTGCTGTTGGAGCTTATGCATTTTTCTATAATAACATGTATCATATTATGATACGGGAGATCATTTGGTGATATCTATCCTTTACTTCAGTTGTCTTCAATCATATCCATTGAACATGTATTTCCCATACAAATTCTTGATTCACTTTTCGCATTTAGTATGGAAAACTGAAAAAAAAATTTTGGAGATCAGATTTTTTCTATCTTTTTCCGTGTAAAGGAGTATTACAATCCCAGTTACAATCGCAGACTGCTTAAGCAGTTCCTACTGCGTGTTATCTCAGACTAAGCTAAGTCATTAATCGTTCCCTCAGGTCGAAGGGCAGGTCGCAGCGCACGGACTGGCGCACGGAGCGCAAACTCAACTCTGAGACGTTCGGCGTGGCCATGGCGCGGCGCGGCGCCTGGCGTGGCCGCGGCGGCTGGCGCCACAACCAGCACCAGCCGTGAGTTACCGCTGCTTCTTTCTATCATCATCATTAGCCAGTATTAGTCCACTGTTGGACAGGCCTCCCCCGAGGCACGCCACTTACACCTATCTTGGGCCACGCGCATCCAGCTATCGCCAGCAACCTTGCGCAAATCATCGTTCCACCTAGTCGGGGGCATCCCACACTATGTTTGCCCAGACTTTGCTTCTTTCTATAGTTCTATAGTTTTCTCGAATACCTATTTATTTATTTTATTATACAGTAATACCCCGCTTAACGCGACCCCTTTTTACGCGGATTCGTTATAGTGCGATTTTTAAAATTCGCGCTAATTTACCCCGCTTTACGCGAATGCGTTGATTGGTTCATTTGCATGCTAAGTGGTGTGATTGCATTGACCAATAGCAAACCGTAACTGCTCATTAATTGAAAAACGATTGACGGTTGACTCGCCGGTAACTCCAAAGATAGGAAAATAGTTTTTAGAATTTTGCAAGAGCGCAAACAAAATGCGACACAAAAAACCTTAGACAGCTATTTTTCTAAAGTGCGAAAAAAAAGTGCAAGTGATTAATATTTTGTGACAATTTTCTCTAACAAAAGTACATTGATTTATATTTTAACTCGTTATTTGTTTGTGCCCCGTTATGCGCGAATTTCGCTTAACGCGATTTTGTCTGGAACGCATCACTCGCGTTAAGCGGGGTATTACTGTAGTAGCAATGAGGTTGTCATATCAGTAACATCTTCTGTAATGTAATTACGTAACGTTCTTGCAATAAAATTATTTGATTTGACTATGGCGCAGCATGGCCGTGGTGTCATGTCAGTAACAATGAGGTTGTCACCTCATTAACAACGTGTTTGTCTGGCGGCAGCATGGGCGTGTTCCCGAGCTGGCGCGCGATGCGCGGCGGCGGGCGCGGGCGCGGCGGCCGGCGCTCCCCGCCGCCGCCGCAGCACTCGCAGCACTCGCAGCCGCAGCACGCGCAGCTGCAGCAGCCGCAGCACCAGCAGCACCAGCCCTCAGCCGCCGGTAACGTATACACTACACTCCATTTTTTTCTGTCTTATTTTGGAAAATATTATAGCGTACCTACTCATTATTATTAAAATTTTGATAGAGTTGGAAAAGCTCTTTATTAAGTTTATACAGGTCGTCACCTGAGTGCTTATTTGTCCAATCGACCATATTAACGAAAATCACTTAAATGCAGTTATCATAAGGATTAAATTTTCCGTCGACTGGTAAATGATTTTTATAATTTAGAACTTTAGAACATTAAAAATATAATTACCTATTGAAAACGCAATCTGTAAGAAATCATTTAATTCACGTGAAATAATCAGTAAAAACTTTGTTGTATAAAGTGTTGCTTATGGACATTGAACAAATAAGCACTCAGGTGACGAGGTGTAAGGGACAGGTTTCCGAAAACTTTAAGGGCTTGCTCAGTAGACGAAACTAAACAACTTTCCACAAGAATTTTTTTTAAGGAAACTAATCCAATCCAATCAATTTTTTTTCGTTTCCTGAAAAAAATTCTTGTGGAAAGATGTTCAGTTTCGTCTATTGAGCAAGTGGCTCAGAAAATGCCCTACCACCAACCAAACCGAGTTCTACAAAGTTGGACCCCGCCGGGAATCGAACCTGCAACCTCCTGATGTAAAGTGAGTGGACTAGCCACGAGGCTGAGGTGATTACGTCAACAATATTTATTTATTATATTTACTTTTTCTGATTTTTCTGCAAAATTTAGTAGATTATGACACTGGCACTAGGATTGCATCGATACGCCTATACGAAAGCGATACCATACTTTTATAAAAACATCGGCAATACCGATATGCTTGGTGAATCGGTATCGGTAACTTGGCTTAATGGAATTCAGGGATTCCCTAATGATGATGATGAAACGAAAAAAAATCGATTCAAATAAAGTTCACATATTGACTGATCAGATCAGTTAACAATTAGTGTGAAGAGTCAAAAATGTTTTTGCTCCGATTCTATGGGTTCCTTGTGGAATATAAAGTCGCTTGTCGGCGAATAAAAGTCACCCTGTAGATTAGGCATGTTAATAACCCATTTCTATGATCATATCGTGGAGGGTCCTTTACTATCGGCTGCGCTGACCTCTGACCTATGTGTATAACAGCTCTCACTCCGTGCTGATGGCAAAGTATGGATGAGCAGTTTTGCAGATTAGTTCAAACTAAAATTACATGTCATTCAGATAACAGTACACTATCACGCTTAAAACTTCTATTGTCGTACCATCCAGCTCCTTATAACTCAGTTAAACGTTGAGTTTAACTAAACTCCAAATAAAACATTGTTTTTCTTCCACAGCTAAGTAGGAGGAACTGCGACGCTGTGACACCATTGAATCTTAATTTATTATCGCGAGAACTAATTACAAAAGGAAAAGTAACGGAAAAGTGTATGTCGGTGATTGCAAGTGTTAAATGTAATCGTTTTAAAATGTAAAATGGCGTTAACAATACGGGAAGAAATAACGTGGCGAGATAGTGAGTTAGATGGACATTGTTTTGGTGTGTTAGTGTTGTATCCAATATATGGAAGGTGTAAGATGGAAATTCCCGTTTGCGTGCGACAGAACAAAGTCTTCGTCCAGCCGCTCACCGCTAGTATAAATGTAAGTATAGTGTAGAGACCAGACAGGTTACGCTAATATTGGGCGATCGCATTGGCATCTAAATTTGTTTGTCACAAGTCGACCGATGAGATATTAGGCTAAATTATATGAACCGAGATGTCAGTGTGAGTGAGGTGAGACGTTGGCCATGTAGATGCCTCTCCTTGTACAATACTGAGGCTTAAAAGAGTCTTGCATAGTATAAAATGAATATTTATGTCATGCCCAATGAATTATATTTTCCTAAAGCTTCTCACCTATTATGCGCATTTTGTGCCTATTGAAGTGGTAACTGAAACGAAAGTTAGATTAATGTAATGAGTTACGTGTTGGTCATTGCAGTGCACTATGTTTTATTAAATTAGCAATGACCAGTGATAGACAGATGCAGCAGTCCTGATTTTTTGTTGAGAAACTGGTGAAATAGTGTATGGGTTCTTCAATTCTTATGTGTTCAAATGATCTGCGGGACAGAAAATATCATTTTAAATAAATTACCAGGTTAAGCAAAAAATATAAAAAAATATGCACATGTGAGTTGTTGATCCTGTCAAATAAATTCTCGAATGACTTGTGTTGATTGGCTGTTGTTTGTAGTGATATTATGATAGTAAAATCGGATGTAATAGTAGGGCTGCTGGCTTGTGAATGGAGGTACCAGTCGATGCGGATTGTATTATAATGTCTTGCATGGACTGTTATGTAAATGTTAAATAATTAAAAGCATCAGTGGTACCCTCACACACAATTGTATGAGCTGAGAGAGTTCTAATGTACTATCACACAAGTTTTTAAATCTTAGTGTCTTTTTATTTCTGTGCTGTAGAAAAGGACTAACTTATAAATTTCCTTTACGAATTGGAATCATTTCTTGTAAAATATGTATTGCATAAAACATTAAACAAAAGTCCTTTTCACATTAAGTTGGAAACTTTTGACAACTCTGTATTTGTAAAAATCTGTAACTCAAAAACTGTACCTGGTGATTGTATTGATATGGAAATATACATTTACTACAAATCTTCCAGATAGTAGTTTAATTTAAAGAATGGATCTTTTCAAATATTTATTTTGCAATCTAAAACAAGCATTTCAAGTGTTAATCAACATACAAACTTCATAAAAAATGTTTAAAAAACTAGTAAAAAATTTCGTAACTGTTAAATATTTTAAACACAATGTTTTACATTTTAAACTTAAATTTTAAAAAGCTTTGCAAATGCCATTAATTTTAAAACATACAGGGTAAATTCACAATCACAATATAGTGGTTAAAATGGGTACTATTTTACGTACCTACCTTAAAATCTAAGTTTATACATCTTACAATGTTTATATATAAAATATTTTCTTAAAAAATATAACTGTTCCTTACACGAGGACTGTTTCTATCGAAATGGAATATTTACACAACCATACCATCTTATTTTGTTCCTCACTATCAATTAGTCATAAAAAGGAAAAGAGTCATAAGATTTATTGATGAAAATACTAGTAGCTTTCACAAAAGTCAGGATTTTACATATCAGCATTCAATCAATATTTTCGAAATCCTTGTTGTAAAGTGGATTCTATAATTACATTAAGCAGGTATTTTTAAGAACTATTTCGAGTAAATGTACTGTATTTTTTAAACGTTATTTGCTTGGAACTTATCCATTCTTCGTTTCTCTCATACAAGATGGGATTTTTTTGGCCGAGGCGGATAGTACTGTTTTACATTTTAGGCCGACAGTTAACCGCGCCACTCCCGCACCGTTTGGCCGTTTTCGACGATCCACACTGAACCGCTCTGACCCTTGGTAAGGATCTCGATGAGAGCTCGACCGACGTGTTCAGCACTGCAACATAAATGTGTGTATTTCATAAAAATGAAAGGAGTGTGTCGTGAGTCGTGACGAAAGTAGGAAATGTCAATTTCACACATTTTTCTTTATAATGAACTAGCTTCCGCACGCAACTTCGTCTGCGTGGACTTCAGAATTGGGTCCAGAGAGAAATAACATGTTAAGCCAGCGCCATCTAGTGACAGTAAAAATTTCAGTTTTTAGCCATTCCTCCGGGAACCCTCGGGTTTTCCGGGATAGAAAGTATCCTATGTGTTAGCCGAGTGCTTTATCTTTCTACCTACCAAATTTCATCCAAATCCGTTGAGTAGTTTCGGCGTGAAAGTGAAAACAAACAAACAAACATCCATACTTTCGTCTTTATAATATTATAGTGAGATTAGTGAGATGAGATGAGATAGATAGATTCTAAATTCTAGATTGTAAATTTTGACGGTTATATTTACCTCTGAGTCTTGTTATTAGCATTGTCTCTCTGCCAAGCGGCTTCGTAGTCTGAAGACATCAGCTGTTTCCGAATCTCCTTCACGAGCCCTGTGTCTGTGAGTCCTGGGCAGAGTACTAAATTCCTCACTCCTGTCAGATTGACGTGGTATTGATCCTATGACAAGAAGACAAGAAAAGTGAGTTTTAGAATCATCTGCACCCAAAATACATCCACTGCTGGACGTATGCCTCCCGCAAGAATTTGCACGATGATCGGTTTGGCGCTGCGCCTTTACGCGACCACCGAGTGGGAGGCCTGCCTACGCTACCTCTTCCGGTGCGCGATGGTCTGTTCCACGAGCTAAGAGGACCCAGTCAACAGCCACAGTCGTTACTTTATTTCTGCTATGTACGAGTATCTCCTCATTTCCGATTCGATCACGTAGGGATAGCACTTTGAGTGACGGAGTTCCAAAGAATACGAGTAACGGTGGAGTAACGTATTTGAAGTGCTTGAATGGAGATAGCGTTTGATGCAGATCTCTCGCAGTGAGGAAAGACAAAGAAGATAAAGTACTCGTGTATCTGTTAGCTTCCTGCTGGTATATCTAATGCAGGTTCGACTATTGGCAAAAATGGTAAGTGAGACAGACTGGATATTCTAGGGACCAACCATTGCATCCCCGCAAGGAAGACTGGACGTGAAGGAAGATGCATACTAGACCACTATAGCCAGGCATAGTGTTAATGGCACATTCACAAATATCCTATGCTCTCAAAACAAATCAGCTCCATTTTTTCTTAAAGCAGGTCCCTCACCGGGAGCATTAGTCTGTAATTCGAGCATTACATCAGTGAGCAAGGAAAACCGAGTTTTACAGTGCGCAACCTGAACATGCAATTCGAATCATGGATTGTTACATCACAGGTGAATGCTCGTCAGTACTGTAACGAAATGCTTAGCATCAACCGTGGTCACGTGTATGGCATTTTTAGCTTTACACCTACGACGTGTGCAATGCGACCATCATACACATCTAGAAATCAGACACTAACAACAACAACACTAGGCAACCAACGACGTCTATACCTTGTGGATAGAACGGTTAAATGTGCCACACGATAAGAACGAAATTCTAAAATCAAATCTTGGATTGTTACACTACAGGCGAATGCTCGTAAGTCAGTGAGTCAGTATTAAAAATCGAATCTAGGATTGTTACATTACTGACGAATGCTACCGTTGAGGGACCTTCTGGGTACCTTCTTATATTGGTAGCTTTTCCTAATAGTACAACTGGTTGTACCATGGTTATTGATCGGTTTATATGATAACATAGAGAGACCTACTATATTTTCGCTAGTTTATATAATAATAATATTTTTATTTTTAGAATCTACAATATGAATGAATGAATTGAAAACACTTTTTTATTTACTCGATAGTTTGTTCTGAAGAAATTAACTAAAGAGTTCACTTACCCCATACGCCCTAGTAAGTCCCACCACAGCATAATTGGTCGCCGTATAAATTGGCGTAGATACTTGAGGTCTGGCGAAGGCCGTGGAAGCAGTGTTGACGATGGTGCCGCCTTGTCCGCCGCGATCTTTGCCCATAAAGCGGTAGGCGAGCAGTGTTCCACGAATCACACCGTTCTGAAATGAAGTTACACAGCGCTGTATTGGGAGTCCAATCATAAGGAAAATAATCGGGCAGTCTGGTCCAACTAGACTGCGGGGTCTGCGAGGTAAAATACTAGGGGTCGTGGTGCAACTATTCGTATTCATCGTGTGGCACATTTATCTGCGTGCTATCACAAGAGATATACGGTAGTTGCCTGGTGTTGCACTTAGTATTACCCGTGGTCACATGTAGGGCATTTAGATTTACACCTCGGACGTGTGCAACACACATAAGCATCTAGTAATCAGATGTGCAGGTTTCTTCACGATGTCTTCCTTCACCGTTAAAGCAGTCTGTATGAGAATGCACGTAAGTTTCGAAAAACTCATTGGTGCGCTAGCCAGGAATCGAACCCGAGACTTCTGTTTAGGAGCTCAAATCACTAACACCGTGCGTGGAGCCACCGACGCTTTTTCCATCCATCATGCATCTCGCATGTTAGGGACGAAGGAAATGGACTTGTTCATTTTTATAAGTTAACCATACAGGGTGATAAAAAAATGTCTGGCAATATTTTAACAGTGGCTTCTACTCGTCAAACTGAACAACTTTCCCCATGAAACTCATACTCAAAAAGAAAAAAAATTTTGGACTTTTCATACAAATCCGTCGGCTGGTTGATGAACTTTGTATGGGAAGTCCAAAAAATTTTTATTTGTTTTTGTCCACGAGTTTCATGGGGAAAGTTGTTCAGTTTGACGAGTAGAAGCCACTGTTAAAATATTGCCAGACATTTTTGTATCAACCTGTATATTAACTTGTCTCTGAGTTAACTTACCAAGTTAACATCAACTTCCAGCTCCCAAAACCTGTCGTTCATAACCCCAGCGTTGTTTATCACGATATCCAGCCGACTGAAGACCTTTATCGTCATCTCGAAGGCCTCTGAAAAGCACGATTGAATACATACTAAGTTAGACATGTGTAACAAAAAGTACCTATTATATTTTTTATGCAGGGCCTCCATGAAATTGAATTACTCATAAGCGCGGTTTTTAACCGACTTCAAAAAAAGGAGGAGGTTCTCAATTCGTCGGAATCTCTTTTTTTATGTATGTTCACCGATTACTCGAAGACGCCTGAACCGATTTGGAAAAGTCTTTTTTGTTTGAAAGGTGGCGGAGGACATTTGGCTTGGCGCCGACTTCAAACACATCAGTAGGTATCTAGCACATATAATAGTTTTTATAGGTTTGGGTAGGAAATCATATGTAAATGTAACCAATTTTGCTTTTCAGTTCCTGGGTCTTTTTTGAAGGCGGTTTTTTTTTCGGAATTCATATCGCGGAACTCGAAATATGTATAAATCACACTTCATCATCTTTCTGCCCTGTTTCGTTTCAACCTGTATGTTACAGGTGTTAAAAAAAAATGTGCGTTTGAAATTATTTAGATTAAAGTACTTGTTTACCTATTTATAGAATACAGAAAAATATTGAAAAATCCGATCTACTTTTTTTCGGTCTCCCATACAAATTCTTGATTCACTATTCAGATTTAAGTAAAGTCAAAGTATTTATTTGCGAAACTAAGTGTACAAATAGATGGTCGTTACAAAAAGGAACTTACAACTTAGTCGCCCTTTTCAGGCACAGCAAAAGGAGAAAGGAGAAAGAGGGAACGTCATATTAATATACATTTTTCATTTAAAAATTCATTAATCGTATAATAGCATTTAGTTATAAAGAATTCTTTAAGTTTTTTACTAAAAACTGATATTTTCGGTTCATTTTTGTTAAATATTTTAGCGGAATTTTGTTAAATATTTTAATTGCCATGTAGGGGCTACAGTTTAACATTTTTATTCTAGAGTATGGTAAATGGAGTCTATTTATGTGGCGAGTATTTATGTTGTAAATCTCATGGAAAGTAGTATGAGAAACTGAAAAAAATAATTGTATATCGGATATTTTCATCATTTTTCCAGTAAAATTTCAAACGCACTTTTTTTAACATCTGTATAGCTAACGAAACTATCTTCTATTTTTAGAAAGTTACAAGCTAAATTAACGTTCAATTTACTAAAATAAATCTTCCTTCCCGAGTTAATTTTAGCGTGTCGTTTCGATGGTTTTGACTTTGAACAAGGTTTTAAAGGGGTACATTTTGGTTTTAGTAATTTTACAGTTAATTCAGCAAATGAAGTTATCGTTAGGTATCGATCAACATTTTAATCGAGAAAGCATTTTTAAATCAATGTTAAAGTAGGTATGTTTACTCAGATTGTTCTTGAACCTATTATCATAAAATGCACCTATTCTTTTTATTTATACCAGACTACACCTACTGAGAGAAGACATGATTTGGTCTACTCTCCTCAACCTGTTACCAATATGATTACTTTTTCCTCCTATCTCCACTGGGTTTCCATAAATAGGTACGAATGTCACGTCTACTGTAATATTATTATATTTTGTTACGTCTTAGTTTTTTTTTACATGAAAGTAGGGTTCGGTGCGCCGTGGTTTTAACTATGTTTGTGTTCTCAAGTTCTCTGTTCAGTAGCTCTGAAATTGTTCTGTTTTATTATCAGGTCCTCATAATAAAAGTATAAGTAGGTATGTCCCTGATAATAAAACTGATATTTTTTGTTAGATTCTACAGGCTGATCAGAGAGGGCCATTAATTTACAGCTTATCATCTGATCTGTTTAGCATATTACCTTCATATTGTGGATAGTCAGTAACGTCGCACTGGCAGAACAGCACGTTCTTCCGGCCGTACTTGGCTCCGAGCTCGTCCGAGACTTGCTCGCCAATATCAGAGTCGATATCGCACAAACAAACCTGCAAGCAGTGTGATTGAAAGGAAACTTTATTGCGAAAACCACAAACACAGAAGTAATAGTAATACCTATTACCTAAAGAATCGATTGTTTCACTTAATGAAGTATTCTCACTAAAGAATAATGAAAGCACCATGACTCCGTTCTTTCGTTCTTTATACATTTTACATTTATACATATTCGTATTTCACTGAGTTACTGTGTAAAGACACCACTTAACATATTTCAGTCAGACTACATAACACTTCCAGTGAATAAAAAAATTATATCGAAAAGTCCTTAAACCATCCTTAAACATGCGAAACTAAAGCCCTAAGGAGATTTCTAAGTTTATTATAGGTAGTAAAAGTAACTGGAAGTAAAGTAAGTGGAACTATTGGTATACCTAAAACTTTTATTTGGCCGGATTGAGAGTAAACCTATCAAATTAAATTAGTAGTGCTTCGGTAAATGAAATTTAACTATGGAACTACCACTGGTAGTGCCACGGGAAAGGTGCGATGGCGTAAGGTGTCTGGTTTCGTATTTCGTTGTTATACTTTAGTACTTAAATATAAAAATCGTACCAATATATTTTGGGAAGTACATAGATGGCAAGTATTTCTTGGAAAAGGTTTGAGCTCTACAAACACATTCGTGCATTTTAATCGGTATCATTTTAAGCAGACTGCAGTCATGTCATACGAAAAACTTGTCCTGGAAACTGCAAATGCCCAGTACGTCAGTTAAACAAGAGACGAATTGTTACCACGGATGGTAATGTTTTTTGGTGTATAAATGTCCCTTTCATCGTTACAGTCTATAGCCAAAATGCCTTGACGCATAATGTAGTGAGGATCCTCAGATTGGCTATCGTTTCAGGCAATCGGCGTATCGCTAATTGTATTGTTATTTACTATTTTAGTCACTGTTATACGACTAGCGGAGTATATAATATTTTTCGGTGAAAACTTAGGGTGTAAATTGTAGTATAGTATTCGTTTCATTGTCACCGGAGTGCGAAGTGTGTCGTTAGATTCGTCTCGATTCCTGATTGAAATAGGGTTTGCATTGTATTGTGTGATATATGCATTTAGTTTTTTTATATTTCCTGTTATTATACTCATCAACGGGTCTCAGGTTTACGAATATAATTACCATACCACCTAACAAATAATTAAACCCTTGCTGTATAGTATTTATTTATTGTGATTTATCTTATCATCTTTGTTAAAGAAAGTAATGTCTTGATTAATACAGGAAGACAAATGTTTTCTACCATCATGTATGTACCTATAGCAATGCACAAAGAATTTTGAGAAAAGTCCGACATAATCTCACCAATGGATGGGCGCCGCTGGCGAAAATCAATACAAAAGTGCCGACATGGGAATAAATTGTAAATCCCTATAGACACGCTATTTGCTTATAACTGGTTACTTAGTGTAATATGTATGTTTGCAACATCACGTTCAAGCATATCTTGGCCTCACTCCAGGCATAGTTCATTCAACAATATTTTACCTTGAACTTAAGATTAGAAACTTTTGCGAAAGAAAGTCTTGATAGTCCAACTTACCTTAGCGCCTTGTTTGAGCAATTCCTCGCTATAAGCAAGGCCAATGCCTGCCGCTGCCCCTGTTATCAATGCAACCTTGCCTTTTAGCTCCATAGCTGATAATTTTACTGAACTTCATACACGCCCCGCGACGCACTGACACTCGCTACTACGCGGTCCGGTTCGATACCGGTAATTCCAGGGTGGTGGGGTGTTTCCCGTTTCCCCAGTCTCCCCTATACCGCCCGCCCTCCGCCGTGCCAAGCCGGTTGTAAATACACACGATTCACGCCACTCTCGCTATCTTTGTACGGGTGATTCAGAGGGTATCTACCTACATGCATGTTTCGTACTCATGCATGTAATACCTAGAATGGAAGGAATCTGGCGGAGAATTAAAATTGTTGGTCCTTCGAGCCGGATCGTAGGTAATTTTAATAATTAAACGTTTTATATGTATGGTTTTTCTTTATTTGTGAATTTCTCAATATATCTGTCGGTACAGTAAATTTTTCTTAATAAAAAAATAATTTTTACATTTTTTTGAATTTTCTATTTAATAATGGAAGATTTAAGTAATTAGTAGGTATAAGTAGATATGTATTATTAATATCACAGATACAACAATATCGCCAACCGCAATATCATACACACACATCCAAAACGCGACCACTTTGATTTGAACGGACGCGAACTGTACACAAAAATACCAAAATAAATTTTTATCACAAACTACACAATATTACAAAAACTTGAAATTTTAACAAACCCCTCGCTTTTAAAACAAAACCTATCTAAAATCAGTCAGATTATTTGTCTTTATCGTACCATTATAATAACTGGGCACGTAAAAAATTATAAAATACAAATAATAATTATTCTGATTCTGTACATAAAAATAATGCCATATCCATGATTTTTGACAGAAACATAAAATATTACATACACAAAACGCTACTTACAACGGTAAATATCACAGATCTCTAACATATTATTTACAAAACGACAACTAATAGTAAGCGTGCGATTAAAATACAAAACTGGCCATTTTTCTCAAAATACATCCGAAAATATTTTAAGAACGTATAATAGATAATATTAATAAGTATTTAGTATAAATACGGGTATCTTTTAGTTTTTTTTCCGAGCGAAGGGAAGGGATTCGGTTTGCAAGTCTGTGGACATGGGTGTATTTAGGTGCGAATATTGGCCAGTTTATGAGTGGTGCGCTTGGTCCGCCCCGGCCGCAGGGACCGCCTTAGCGAGGTAGGAAAAAGACCGCGCATTCGGCAGGCCCGCCAGCACACAAGCGCTCAGAGCTGACCGGTTAAGGTTCATAGGCGCTGCGTCGTACCATTCAAGTGTGTCACCATCGTAGCACTCCACGTGGGGTATTGTAGTCGATCCTGGAAGGAAACATAAGCACATCGCTTTTCAGAAGCCAACCAATAGACTTATGAAGCTAATGATGCACCAGCAAAAGCAGACTGATGGACCAAGCAAAAAAAACAATTATAAATATCATTTTTCGTTAGGAAATAAAAATTATCTTCAAAATGATCCAGCAGTCCAGTCAGTATCAGCCTAAGGCAATCAGCTCACGAAGTCACAATCAAATCAAAGCAAGTAGCTTAGCAAGCAGAAAGCTTAACGATTTAGCTTTCATGTAACCTGTTGGTTCATAGCCTGATTATCGTATTTGTCGTATCCTCCAAACAAAATGTCAAGTCCACTTACCATTGAATCCTCCTATAACGAATATCATGTCGTCCAGGAGCACTGTTGCGAAGTTACTTCGGGCGCTGAACATCTCAGTGACTTCTTGCCAATCACCGCCTCTGTGAGGGTTAAACCTTTCACCTGTGGAAAAATTGACGTCTTGACTATATAAACCTATGATCAAGAGATAAAGTCCTGATTTTGAAAATCAGAGTGTTTTGCTTATCCTCGTCATCGGTATGGTACGGGTCCATCGAAGTATATTGCAGGAAGATTGACCGCGTACCTACTGTGCTATTAACTATATGGAGGCGAAATTAAGTTTGCTTGTATAGGACAAGTGGTCGAAAATTTGGAGCCAACCTTGAAAGACGAAGCATCATCGATAAATCTGTCCCCTACTGAGTGAATGATTTTGACTATGAGCTATGGCTTCGTACAAACTTCACTAGAACTTAGTCCAACACAATATTATTCGACAACCAGTTATCAGTTCTATGAGCAATCACCGTCATTTCAGCCGAAGGTTGTACAATATTTTTTCATCTGTAAGATTCACTAGCCGCTGGATGCGAGCAGCGCAGGACCGGTCGGCGTGGAAATCCTTGGAGGGGGCCTTTGTCCAGCACTGGACGTCTTCCGGCTGATGATGGTGAAGATTCACTAGATCATCAGTCCACGTCTTTAAACACCACTTCTATCCGATTCGTGGTCACCAAAGGAGATTAACCCATTATCCCGATCTACTTGTTTATTCCATGAACAAATTAGCTTTTATCTTAGCCACAGATAATATGATAAGTTGTTGAAAAATGCGACATATTTAAAAAAGAACTACTTATCAGATTTAGAAGCAACTTGCCTGTATTCAATCGACTGTATCCATTGAACCCTCCAAGCGCGTAAAGACAGTCCCTGTACGCTATAAGGCTGACCCCCGACCGGGGGCTCAGCATGGACCGAATGAAACACCACTGTTTGGTCTCCGGGTCGAACACCTCCGCTGAACTGAGCACTTCCTGACCGTTGAAACCGCCTACTATGTATATCTGTGGAGCGGGAGTCACCGTCATTAACACGGGAAATTCACCTGGAAAAGCCGACTACCTCCGACCTATTGTCTATAAGTTTATGTTATAAATTCGTAAGTCGCACTTTTGTTGTTTAGCTCTGAGTTCCTCAAAGGCACTGATGGTGGAGCGATGATTGACAACTTACAACTTACGATAGCTTCACTTTCTTGATAGTAACTGGACGATCAAGATGAAGATACGAAAGCTGGGGTCAAACGGTATCCAACCAATATCTTCTTTTTTATTATTTCTAAACTATCGTATTATTTTGACATCTTTGATTCCAGACTGAACCTGTTTCTATTCGATCACGGAGACAGTTGAGAATCTTTTCACTAACCTTCCCACCCAACGAGGCAGCACTGGCATCGGAGCGCTGTTTGTTCATCGGCGTGGTCATCTCCCATTGATTTTTATCGGGGTAGTACCGTTCTACCGATGACATTCGTGTGCGTCCATTGTAGCCGCCAAGAGCGTAGATTAAACCATCTGGTATATTCATAAATGCAAGAGAGTTATAAAGGCCTATGGCATTGGCACATGACCTTAAACTTATCTGTATACAACGTGTAAATAATACGGGTCAATTGCAACAACTTTTTTTACCGCTTTTTAAATTAACAAAACAATATTGAGAGCTCCCCATACAAATCGATCGTCGTCGGATTAACGGACAACGACTGATAGCGTCGGTGGCTCCACGGTAGTGACTTCGACCTCCTAACCAGAGGTCTCGGAATCAGTTTTTGGCCAGTGCACCAAGAGTTTTTTGAAACTTACGTGCATTTTCATACCGATCGCTTTAACGGTGAAGGAAAACATCGTAAATTCGTGAGAAAATCTGCACATTTAATTAATAGATTTGTATGATGGTCTAAACTATTTCCGACACAGTAAACAAAACTACAAGGTACCTACTCAGATACTCGTCCAAGTAAGAATTTTACTCCTATTAAGTATACCTGACATTTAACGTAGAAGTCTTACCATGAGCTACCACACTGACGTAACACCTAGCCTGATACATGCAGGCGCGTTCGTGCCACGTATTTGCCACTGGGTCGTAGCATCGCACCGTGTTGAAGTGGTCACTGCCGTCGAACCCACCGATCATGTAGATTAGGTTGTTCAGTGTACACAGGCCGTGGTACGCTCGCGGTGTGAGGTCCATGTGGATCGAGAGGAACCAACGGTCGGCTCTGATGTACGAAAAACAGTTTTTCAACTTTCAAAATACAATAGTTAGTTTGCACCTTCCTAGTGAAATACTCTTATTATAAGTTATTGTGGCGGTTGGGAATTTAGTAGAATAGATGGCCGTTGGGGCAGTCAAGTTCTCGAGTGGCGACCGCGCACCTAAGATGCAGTGTGCCTTCGACTCGGTAGACCGACGACCTGGTGAAGGTTGCGGGAAGCCGCTGGATGCGAGCCGCACAGGACCGGTCGGTGTGGAAATCCTTTGTCCAGCAGTGGACGTTTTCGGCTGATGATGAATGGTGATGATGATGGGAATTTCACCTGATTTTAAAAATGGTTATATTTTTATTTTTTTATTAAGGCGCTCTTATACTAAAACGACGTTTTTTTGAACACTTATGACCTTTGATTCCTACGATTGTACGTCATCCGAAACACGATTCTATAATTTCGGCTCGATACAACAAATCTACCGTTACTTAAAACAGTGTCTAGTACTTATATCAAAAGAAAAAATGAAAGTAAGTATAACTATATTGGTTTCGACGATATGAAGGAAATTGCGCCATTAGTTTGAATACTTTCATTCAGAAAAAAAAATAAAGGGGGCTAGAAACGTGTTTTTTGCTCGATCTTAACGATGTTTCTTGTACGATGGTACGGACAGGCGCAGATCCAGGGGGTGCAATTGGGTGCCCCCCCCCCCTCCCCCCCGAAGCCTGACCGAAGTACTAAAACTTCTATAAAATGCAAATAAATAGAGGCATTTCTTAACTATTCAAAAAACGCGCTCGTTGCGCTCGCGCATTTTTATATTAACGGTCTAATACCTTCGAAAGCTTTATAAATAAGGGTACACTGAAAATTTGCCCCCCCCCCCCCCCTCACCGAAATTCTGGATCCGCGCCTAAGTACGGAACCCTTCATGCGCGAGCCCGACTTGCACTTGGCCGTTTTTTTATCTATCTAATACGAAGTTTCTACCACTCGGAAGTCCTATACCTACCTTGTTTGCGGAGAGAAATAATATTCAAAATCACTTTTATCGAATTTAGGCAAATAAACAAAACAATAAATTCCCGCGTAAAAAAAAGTTTCATGCCATAGAAGAACCGAACCCATCATATCGATGACCGAACCATAGAGGCCATCGATATATTGTTCTCTTATATCGATGATAGAGGCCATAGAACGTAAATGATTGCAATGACGTTTGCGATACAATCGTATGCGCAGGCAGGCAGAGTAGGGTCGGCACATACGAATCTATATTTAAGTATTTTTTACAAAAATATATGATTAGTAAATTGTTTTAATAAATTAATGTAGTTCTATAGTAGACACGATATTTCATTACCTACTGTTAAAATAATGTGCAGAATCTGTAAATTATTACAAAATACATTTTAATTTGATCACGGTAACTATGAAACCAAACAACAACGAACCAACCAACCAAGAAAGTACCTTGTATCATAAGTTTCAACAAAACTAGTGGGACTGCCGGCACTCCAGCCACCCACAGCGAAAAGGACCTCGTAGGGTATTCGAGGCCTCGCTAGTGGATCATTCAGATCAGCCTCCGTGCCAGGCCGGGAGTCGAGCACGGTGAGAAACACCACCGCCGGATAAAGCGCTTCCTGACATTTCTGGGAACATTTTTGTATTTGCAGTTAAGGAAATTGGTTAGATTATCTACTTAAGTACATACTTTTGAAAAAATAATATCAAATAAGAACATCGTCATGCTACAACTATTAAAGATAGATTCTATTGTATCTAGTTTTATTCAAAATATATCGTATAAAGTACTAACGTCGTCATCTATAACTGGTTGCCACTGTAAAATTTTTGATTTGAAGTATTTGTAACTGATGTGACCAAATCTCACACACGTTAACAGCGATGGAATATATTTTCTTCTATTGTCTAAGTCGTGTTCGACCCACGTTTTAACTGCTTGGAAAACTATCTCCTCATTTCGAACATTTAACTCGTCATCTCTCAGAATATCTTCTAACTCTTCAAATGAAAGAGATTTGAATTCACTGCATTCTTTGAGTATTCTGCCGAAGTTCTGTCTTATATAGAGTTTTCCTTTCTTTTCTAGTTCACCGCAAAAATAACATCTGGCAAACTTGAATATTCCAAGACAGTTGTGTGGTCGCAACTCTCGCAAGAGGTACTGGCAACAAAGCTGTATAACCCCGACCACATCGAATTGGTCTGCATACGGCAGCAAATATTCCACATTTTCAGCCGTCACGGTGCACGTCCCGGTGTACGCGTAGTCTAATATTAAATTCATGTAATAACTGGGAACGTCGACGACAATTTCTGTTTCTTCGGGCTCTCCTTTCTTCAAAGAATTTATAAATATCGCTTTGAAATATGGACTAACGGCTGAGAGTATCGCCCGGTGCACTCGAATCTGTTTATTGTCCTTACACACCATGGTTCCATCGCACAGCTGGCCATTCTGTCGCAGTTCATTCCATATCGCTGGAAACTCTACTACCGAGTAATTTTCAGGAAGGCAAACGCATTTTCGTTTTCGAATCACTACCTTCTTTTTAGACAAACGGGGTTTCGTAGATGAAGGAGTACGAACAGAATTTTTGGTTTTGGATAATTTTCGATGTTTCGAATTAAATTCCATCCCTTTCGAAAAAACGGCGGTCGAAACTTGTTTACCTGTCGCGATGACAGATTTTGGCGACATTCAACTTGTTTATTTCCCTATGGCATAAAAATTCAAAAAATAACATTCCTCATGTTTATGCTGCCTGTATTTGCTCAAAAAGTTTTCGTTGTATTTTAACTTGCCCATGTCTACTACTTACAAAACTCCACGGGAAATGCAAAATACTCATTAAATAATGATAAAGGAGACGTTTCACGGGACTATGGAGCTTGGACCTGGTCTGTGTACTAAACATCATAAATAAGTCATTAGAAACATAGTATTTTCTAACTGTACATTTCCTTCGATTTACCTTCGTTGCGAGGTTCATCTAGTTTCTCAGATTTAACAATCGCAACACATAAATCAACTAGATTTTGTACATACCATTGAAATTAATAATTTAAATGAATCTGAATCTGAATCTGAATCTAGTTGTCCGACAAGTAACTCAAAAACCAGCTGTTATGCCTGTAAAAGAGGCAAGGCATATCCGCAGATTTTAAAAATCGTACACCAATGTCAGAAGTCAGAACAGAAGGATGTTCTGTTCAGTCAGTCAGAGTCAGAGAAAGCATCTGAGGAATATGTGGATGAAGCCGTAATTTCTGAACGTGACCTATTATTGCAAGCTTCAGTGTTACCATTTATATTGTAAAAAGTGCTGACAAAACATTTTGCTTGAACCACGCAACCGTGCTTCTAATATTATTTTCTTTATTTTTCCTAGAAAGCCTATATTTTTCTATATTTTTCGTACTACGTACATGTCCAGGCACAAAATGAAACGTGTCCTTAGCGCTGAAATCAGTAAAACTCGCAGTAAATAAAATATCTAAAACCGGTTTGGATGTAACATTTTCTTTGGAAAATGGAATCATCTTGATTTTATTTTATGGCAATACTGACTACTGCTGTCAAACGTCAAAGTAAGTTCTTTCTTGTCTATGGTCTCTTTTTCATCCGGTTGTCAAGATGGTGAGTTTCGATGTGAAAAAAATTAAAATAATCACTAAAAATCTCAGTGAAAACCGTGTAAAGTGAAATTATGAAGTGTTTCCAAGGTTCTTCAGTAAAATCACTATGTGTTACTTTGTATATTTCAGGGTATCGACATCAACCACAAACACGACAGGAAAGTTAGGCGTACAGAAGTGAAATCTCAGGATGTGTACCTGAGGTTGCTGGTAAAGGTGAGTCCAACCCGACTAACTCCTAATAAATATTCATTTCCAGTAAGCTTTTTGAATCGTAGTACCTTAATAGTCGTAACCAAAATCTAACCTCAAACATTGTTATTGACAGCTCTACAGATACTTGGCCAGGCGTACAAATGCCAAGTTCAACCAGATTATCTTGCGGCGTCTCTTCATGAGCCGCATCAACCGGCCGCCGATCTCGCTGTCGCGCTTGGCTCGCCACATGAAGAAGCCCGGTCGTGAGGGTCTGATCGCCGTGGTTGTTGGCACCATCACCAACGACGTCAGACTGTACAAGGTGCCGAAGATGACTGTAGTCGCTCTGCACGTGACAGAAAAGGCGCGCGCCCGCATCTTGGCTGCTGGAGGTAATTGTAAACAAGTGGTTACAAAACAACAATAACCTAAAACACCTTTGTGTGCGATTAGGCCGACTGAATTTTTAACGTCATTCTAAAGTAGTGTGCGAAAAAGAACACTATAATTGTCTGTGACTAGGATGTTTATCAACATAAAAACTTTTTTTTTGGATATTTCAACTATATCCCTAGTAATCTCAAGAAAATATTGATAAAATGTATAAACACTGCCTGAATTGAGAGGATATATTGGTTGGGCAGTTAAGGGGCCCATACAAACTTCACCCCAACAGATATATTATTTCTCAGCTTTTTCATAATCATGTGAATTCTGAAAATAAGTTTGAAGCAAAGATGGATTGTAAAACAATTATCTATATAGAATTTTAACTCTTGATAAAAATTACTACTCAGTATTTTAATTCTATTTTTCTAAATTGGTGCACTAAAACATTTATTTTATTTTTCATTTTCTTTTCAGGAGAAATTCTAACCTTTGACCAGCTGGCTCTGCGTGCCCCCACTGGCCGCAAGACCGTTCTCATCCAGGGTCAACGCAACGCTCGTGAGGCTGTCCGTCACTTCGGGCCCGCTCCAGGAGCACCACGCTCGCACACTAAGCCCTATGTGCGAACAAAGGGACACGAACGTGCACGCCCTAGCCGTCGTTCTAACGTGTAAACTTATAATATAAGGACTACAACCTCATTTTGTGGTTTTATTGGTTAGTAACTAATACTATTATTGCCTAAAGAAGCAACAACCCCTGTATGTAACTGTTAACTATTTTATACATAGATGTTAACAAATTAGCTGGTATTACTTAAACCCCCAGCTTCTACTAGCGAAACTGGACAATTTTTTTAATGTATTTTTCTAACAAGTCTGTCACCTGATCGACTGACTTAGTATGGGAAGTAAAGTTTTTGTTTTGCTAATTGACTATGGGTTCCTTGGGGAAGTTCAGTTTCATGAGTAGAAACCCCAGTTTAAATAGTACCAGCTTCTTTAACACATTACTTGGTTATGATACCATAGGCACATCTTTCCATTGACATTGTAGGGGCTGCTAGCTAAAGTACATAAAACAATTATCACAGATTTATTTAATATCACATATTGGCATTATGCATATAACTTATTTACAAAAGGCGCTTATCCAGTAATTAATAAGCAGATCGTCTTGTGGTGATATACCAAATACTTGTTTCAATTTTGTAACTGCATCTGATTTGGCTCCTGATGACTCTATTGCCGATTTCACTGCTCTTGTTATTCTGTAACCAAAATTTATAGATTACTTTGTAGTCATATTAATATTAAGGGTATACGAGTGTATAAACCTGTGTCAACTTACCCAAGCCATTCCAGAAGTAGAGACAGAACATGTTGGTGTAAAACATCATCGTTAAATGTTGGATTACTCATTGCATTCTCTATTCTGTTCATAAGTAGTGGACCTGCATTAAGAAACAAATGGTTAAAATAATATGTAAATATTTACATCGGTAACTGATGATAAATTAGGGTCATCAGAACTATATCATATTGCACAGGTCAAAGCAACTCACACTTTGAAGGCAGAATTCCATGCCATTTGCAAATAAAATTACTGTTCATAGTTTCTTCTAGGAAACATGAACTTGCAGTTGGAGACACTTGCTCTAATTTGCCACAACTTCTTATATGATTATTTACAGCATTTCTATTGGGTAGTAATCTTCCGAGTCCTTTTACTATTATTTCTGGGTCAGTATGGTGGCATTTTATTATGATCTGAAATATAACATTTTTAAACAAGCCATTCTTAAACTCGTTACTGTTTAAAGATCTATTAAGTTGAGAAAGTTTGCAAGATTATTTTCTTAAATAACTTATTATATTATACGGTTTTTTGAAATACCTGAAATTGAATTTAACTATGGTTTCTACTCAAACTGGAAAACATTCTAGAATCAGCTGACTGATCATTTAGTATGAGGACACTTTTTTATTGAAAATTGGTGATATGATCCCTGATGGTCCCTCATATGAATCAGATTCATATGAGTAGATAATAGCATTGCATTATACAGGGTGTTAAAAAAGTGTGGTTACTCAGAATCAAGTATAGAATACAATACAGGAAAAATATGGAAAAAATCTAATCTACAATTATTTTTTTCAGTAATTCCTATACTAAATCTGAATAGTGAATCAAGAATTTGTATGGGAAACTGAAAAATCTTGTAGATAGGATTTTTTCTGTATTCTATACTTGACTGTGATGAGTAACGCTTTAAAATCTCAAACGCACTTTTTTAACATCCCGTATAATAGGTATTTCAGAAGGATCTTATTTATAGTATAATTCGAGATGGCAGGGTGTTACAACTTACATTATTTATAGTATAATTCGAGATGGCAGGGTGTTACAACTTACATTTATACCAGTTAAGGCGCAGTACAATAATGTCTTAAAGATTGTTTTAGATACTAGATTCTCCAATGCTCTCAGTGGCATACATTCATTCACATCAGGTGGAGAACATGCACTCTCTTCAAATATGGACCCGTTAGTTGCTTTAGGATGTAACTTCTGCAGTAAATTTTGACTTGTATAAAGAGTTTCAGAATATGTCAGCCCACCGGCTTTCAACATCCAGGTAAAATGGGTATGTAGTCTTTTAAAAATATTTACATCACCTGCAACATTTAATTCAGTTTTCCATTACTAATTGAAAAGAGGTGTCTTTTCTAATCCAATTTTATCAAGTTTTTAATACCTGTAAGCTGTATAAGAGATCGAGACTGTCCAAAGTCATTTCTTCCAGTCTTCAATCTCAATGCTCTTTGGGAACAAATTTTTTGCTCCTCATTGTAGACCACTTCAGATAATTCTTGTAGTTCTTTGGCTATTTTCTGTAAAAATAAAGATTTACCATCAACATTTCATAGAATCTTTACTGCTTCAATTGCAGGTTTCACATTTCATGGATGAATGATAAAAAATATGAATTTTTGTTTCTCGCCAAGCATCACTGAAACATGATTTTTTGTCTTTACAGTAATCTGTTTTTAAACTCAAATTTTTTATCATCATCATCAAATCGTTTTTGTTATTTATATTTATTTATTTGTTTATTATTATTGTTATTTAATAAGTCAATTTTCTTTTAAATCATCATTTAAAACAAAGTTCCTACCATTTTAAAAATTTATACTCGCAAATTAATCATACCTTCATATGCTCTGATAGCAGTGGAGTTATATTCAGTAGCAGCATCTTATCCTTCATAAGGACCACAATGGAGAACCACCGTTTCAACCCTCGAGCCCTAGTGTCATGTAGCTGAAACATCAGTGCCAGGACATGGCCACGGTTGTCACTAAAGTATACTACATCACCACCTGTCACCTAAAAAGACCAAGGTTTCTTAAATTGCAAAAATGAAAACCCAACAAATTTGCAGTATAATAAAAATGAGAAAGCTTGCATATCACACAGAGACATTGTACTCATATGCAAATTTTAAAATGTTTGTGATTCCCACACCAACAGGTCACCTCATGAAATATTCTACCAAGGTTGTTTTTGGACTGCAAAGGGGAAAGAGACTAAGCATTTTCACGTATGCGTTTGTACCTATGCACATAGAGTAGGCACCCAGATAGTATGACTAAAATATTTCCATTTCATTGAAGAAATTACTGAAACTCACCTCAACAGTGATGCTCCTGATAGCGGCCTGTCTCAGAAAAGCGGTGACGTCCGGATTGGGCATGTTTTCCCTACTACAGTACAACGTTCCGTCGTTATCCCTGGATACAAAGACTGTCTCCGGACCCAGAGAAGCGCACCCATTACACTGAACTAATGATCTTGTGGGCTCTGTCGTGTGTCTCTCGTCGTGCGTTGTGAATGTGCAGAACAAATGCCTTGGGCCGTGAGCCTCGCAGAAGTGGCAGAGTCCTACTATGGCATTCATGGTTAATTTTTCAGCTTAAAGTTTTTTTGCGTTTTATATTTCTACACTTCTACACCGAACTGTCACTGTGACAGGTACATAACAGTGGAACCAGCTGATAAAGTGTTGCCATTTATGATGTACTAATTCTAAAGTAGTATAAAAAAAAGTAAAATATTGATTGTAATGTTGCATACCTGCACATCCCTTACGCGTCTCTCTTGGTTCTGCTTGGTTCACGGCTCAGCTTTAGAATAAGTAACACTTTTATTATTTTTGCAACTTATCCAAGAAAAAACCTTTTAGAAAAAAGAAAGAAAATACATTTACCTACAAAAACGAAAATATATTTTAGTTTATTTCATTCAGGTTAAGGTCGATTTATATTCGCCGCGCTGTTTGCAGGGACCGCGGCCGAGCCGCTTTTTGATTTATATTCAGCGGCTGAGTCACTTAGGGCGACCATATTTTCAGTGCTTGAGGTGGATAGCAGCAATGATAATATCGATATCATTACTTTGTATTTAACATAAAAAGAAGGTAATTAGTTCGGTATGACTTGGGGACTTGGGGAGCACGTGATAAACGAGATCGTGAGATTAGCTAATAGGGTATTTGACTATAATGAAAATATAGATCAAATTGTTGTTAGCTTAGCAGTAAACATTATTTTAAACCAATTTAGCCAACACATTATTTAAAAATATGTGTGATTTTTATAAAAATCATTAAATAAAATAATTAAATTTTCAAGTTTGACCACGCGATTGAAAACGCACGGCATTGGCGGAATCTGTTGTGACGTCACCTGCCTGTAAACAAGTAATGTCAGTCGAAGTTTTGTATGGGTCGTCGGGTGTATCAGTGTTCCTCTTCGTTTTTAATTCATATTCTTATCCAATTCTTATCTGTTATTATTCTAAAAGTGAGAAATTATCTTTATAAAGTACGATGGAGACCAACTTCGTTAAAGCTGACAATGGAAACCTCCCTAGAATAGACGCGATTATGGTCGGGTTATTTTTCAAAAATAACCCTGATTTTTACGCTGCCGAATTAAAGAACGTGAAAACAGCACTGTAAGTATTACCCTAAATATCACAAAATATACTTTTAAACAACTAAATGAATAAACAAAGCATTAAAAAAGTTGTAACTTACTTTACTATTGTAAACATTTTAGGTTATGTTGACAAACTCACTATTGGATACTATAAGTTACAACTCGTTTAAAATTATTAAAATTGAAATGACGTATGCATTTGAACCCCTAAGGATACCCTCTGACCGAACGTACATATAAATGTATAATTGTTTACCAAATTATAAATTTGTGAACAAAAATTAATAACATAAATCTACTGTAAGAATACTTACCTACGTCTGACATGCAAAAAATACTCTATGATTTCTCTGTTTTTACAGGTCCTCAAGGGAATCTTATGGAGATGATGCTGTTGGTTATGTTCAGCTACTTCGTCAATCCGGGATTTGTACAGTAAAATGTAGAATGTGCCCTGAACACAAAGTAAGAGCTAAATGTTACTCTGTGACTCTTGTGGTTGACGAAAACAATAATCATATCATAAGTTGCCAGTGTCATGACTGTGCAGCTTCAGCTGGAGGCTGTAAGCACGCAGTGGCCTTTTTAATGTGGGTTCATAGGCGCAGCGAGGAACCTTCTTGCACTTCAATTGAGTGCTACTGGAAAAAACCTACATTATCTCAAGTAGGAACAGGTTTAAAGTATATTACTGTGGACCAACTAATTAAAAAAGAAACTACAAGTTACAGTAGTGATAATGGACTTCTCTCAGAATTTCAGCAAGAGGCAAAGAAAAGGAAAATTGAAAACTGTGAACTACTGAAATATGAACCCGATTATGTACATACAGATCTTAAAAGATTTTCATTGCATTATTTCATCCTCGAAGAACATAATAATGCCCATAATGATGTTAACAAACTGCTGCATTTGCTGAAGGCACAGCTAGATGAAAATAATATATCTTTAATTGAACAGGCAACAAGGACACAGAGCAAGAGCCATTTGTGGTATGAGCTTAGATATGGCCGAATAACAGCCTCAAAGGCATATGAAGTCAGTCGCTGTAAAACTACAGATGGAACATTAGTAGCTGCAATAATGGGAGCAAAGACACCAGATACAAAAGCAATGAAAAGGGGCAGAATTTTAGAAACTTCGGTCTGTAAAACAGTTGAAGGCAAGTTGAATAAAAAAATCAAGTCCTGTGGACTTTTCCTTTCCAAAGAATACCCCATGATTGCGGCTACACCTGATGGAATAATGAAGAATGCTATCATCGAGATAAAGTGTCCAACAAGTGATACTACAAAAAATAATTATATAAAAAATGGAGAGATTACTCCAAAATACTTGGCACAGGTACAGCTACAAATGTACACAAGTAAAATAGAAAAATGTTATTTTTGTGTAGCTAATCCAGATTTTGAGACATCACATCATGTCAACATCACTTTAGTAGCATATGACAGTGAATATGTAAGTAAGCTGTTAGATTCATTGTCAATATTTTGGGTAAATCATATTTATCCATTATTGTCTCGTACAATTGATATGTAATAAGGTGGAGATAGATATTAGTATTGAAATAAAATATGTTGTTTAATTTGTCATTGTTTTATTTTCTTACATAATATGTACACATTTATTCATACAAATCTCATGGGCTAACAAACAATAAATAAGTCCAGCATGTTTTAGTCATTTATTTATTGTCTGGAGAAACACATTAATTTTAAAAATATTACATACATTGATGATTAAGTTTAAAATAAGATAGGTACACAGAAAGTGAATTAAGTACTCATGTGAAATAATCATGTAAAAAAACTAGAAGTAGGGTGCTGGGGGGTAATTCCGAAAATCGAGTAATTCTGATAATGCTTAATTTTTACCAAACGCGGCAACATTTTTTGCACTGGCAACATTCATTTGACGGCCATTTCAATTTGATTTCCGCTCTAGTGTAGAGATAACGTTCAGTGCTTCTATAAGCGACACACATGCGAATTCCCTGGTTTTCGGTTTCGAATTTACCGCACATCAATATAAACAAACAAATTATAATATTAATTGCATATACATGTGTTTATGCATTTGATGGTCAATATTGGAAAATATTTTTGTGGGAGGTCAAAGCCCATTGAAAATGGAATATCTACCTACATGCATTTTGCATTTTTTTGCGATTGACTATGGGTTTTTAGGGAAAGTTGTTTGTTATCATGAGCACATTCATAGCCTCTCGTATCAAGAACTAATTAAAGTCACCCTATATATCGGAATTACACTCACGCAAATAGAAACCGTATTAAATATTTAAGCCGTTCTGTTTACAAAACCTGTAGGTTTTCATTGACCTTTTTGATACAGAAATTTAGACTATACAAGAAGACACAGTAACATTATTATTATTATTATTAAATTCATTCGGAATTACCCCCCAGCACCCTACATAACTCATTTCTTTATTCATAACCATAAGATTGCATAAGGATTGCATTTATCTCGACTGACTCAGTGGCTCAGTGGTTAGCTCCTGACTTTTAATCCGAGAGTCGTGGGTTTGATCCCCACCAAGGGCAAACATTTCTGTGATGAGCAGATTTGTTTGCTATGTGCCTGGGTGTATTATATCTATATACATGGTGTTAACTAATTAGCTGGTACTATTTAAATCGGGGCTTCTACTAGTGAAACTGAACAACTTTCCCTAAGGAACCCAAGTCAATTTTTGCGAATTGACCTACACCTACACCTATTATTACTTTATTACACCTTATAGTATATGTATGAGGTTGAGGATTTAAATGTATATACATGTGTATGTATATCAGTCTCTGGTTCCCATAATACAGAGAAAATACTAGTTTGGGGCCAGATGACTATGTGTGATTTATTATGTTTATTATTTATCTTATTAAGGAATTCTGTAAGTTTATTAGAGCACTAGCTATAATAATACAATCATCAATTACTCTAATTATATTAGTATTTATTACTGCATGTTGCTTTAACATGTGAAACTCTCTTATACGTCTTATGACTCTTTCTACATGTATTCGTAAACTGGCAATAATTTTGGTTTGCCTTTGATAACTTGGAACCTGCCATTACACTAGGTGGTCTAAGTAATTTTATACCCTTTTGAGCTAGCACTTGTTCCACATGTTTAAAGCCTCTGTCAGCTAAGACAAAAGTTCCAGGTTTTAAAGTTTCCAAAAAATTGCAATTTTCTGTAATAGTAATGTCACTTGTTCTGCCACCAAAGCCAGGTGAAATAAAATTAATCAAACCATTAGGTGTGCAAGACACTAAATATTTAATAGTATTTGCTTTTTTGTAGTCTGACCAAGTTAATGCTTGATGAAGAGCTTTAGATGGTTTCTGAATATCAATCTCTAAACAGTCTAATATACAGCTTACATTATAATAGTTGTGTCTAAATGCAATGGGTAAAGTATTTAGAGTAGAGTGTTTATTTAAAGTCACCAGGAAAGGCTGGCTATTTTAGGTATATTTTTGACAAATATTTTACTCCCATATGATAGTGATATACCAAAATTATCTTCTAATTCTGAAAAGGTACTGTTTAATCTGATTTTTCTTAAGCAAAGTAAAATATGCTCTATGGGTATATTTGTATGCTTATGTATTAGCTGGATTATAAAATAACAATCTTCAGGGATTCCTACATACATCATTGGTTTCTTGGTTATTAGACGCAAAGTATTCTTTAAGCACTGTGCTTTTTCTATATCTACATTTGTCTCTGTGACATTAGTGTCAGAGTCTGAAATCGTTGATGATGGAGTTACAAACGATGAATCCTGACTCATGACTGTCTCAGTGAAAGAGGAAATATCACTGTCAGATCTTTCTTCATTAGGGAAACCTATTTTCCTCTTAATTTTGGTAACCTGACCTGACAAAGAAGGTCTTAGATGACATTTTGTGATTTTATATGGAGATGTCATGGTCGATGTACTAGGCACTTTGTAAGGAGAAAGAGAAACATCTCTTGTAGTTGTTTTTGTCTGTAGTGCTTTGCTTCTAAAACACACTTTGAAAGTAGCTTGGACCTGTTTTTCAACACTAACAGTCGGTTCAGTTGATGTTCCTTTCTCACAATATGTTTGTAATGGTTCTGAAAAGACAAAATATTTATAACTTTTTACACACAAGTAGATTATTATAGCCCTTACCTATTACCTATATAAATCATATTTTTTTATTTAAGTATTTATCTAAATTAATTCCTAAACTACTTTACATACCTATGGTCTCCACAGCAGTTTCAGGCATTGTATCGTCATCTTTTAGTTTGCTAGTTCCAGGCATATCCACTGCAGTTAGAGTTTCTAGATCAAAATCCGTTTTTAAACGCTTGATATAGGCTGTTCGATACATGGTAGTATTTGACAGTCTTGTCCTGCGATCTACCTGGCAATCGAACTTAGATGGCATTGCTCCTTCTACCATCAGTATAGTCTGGCTAAATCCCATTTTATACTGTATATAGTTTGCCATATCTTGTTCAATCTGCAATAATAATTTTATCATTGTTATTTCTATAGCTAATATAATACGAAAATATTATATGAAACAGTTATTACAAGTGTGTAAGAAATAATTATGATAATAGAATAACTTATTCACTTACGTTAAAGTGATCTTCGCACATGAAAACATTAGTACTTGCTGCTATATCTTTCGGGTTTCTACGAGCGAGCACTAACCACTTTTTCCGAATCTTAGTGTTCTTTGGAATGCTCACAAACATTTTCTCCGGTGTTTTTATAGATGTGTTATTACATTGTGGTACTACACACCATTTATAAGCCATTTTTTAACAGTAAAGTTATCAAAGTTTAATAGGTAATTACTAAGCGCGCGTATTACGATTTGACAGCTAAAAGTTTGTGTACAAGCAGGTGACGTCACAAGATCACGTGACCCGCATGCATGGCGTCTTCAGCGTTTTGGCGGCTTTTTTATTTATTTAAACTTTGATCGCGATTTTTATAGAAAATACAGAAATTCACAAAGAATTAATCAACTGGCAAATGTTTTATGCTATAATGAATAATTTTAGATATTTTCCTAAAACCTGTCAAATACCCTATTGTTTTCTGGGACCCATTACCATAGCAAGAAAAAATATTTTGGTATACATTTTTTTAATAATAATGTTACCCTTTATTTAATAATGATGCTCATTATTTGTTCTGTATTTACGGATAAGTCTTCATTCCCACTGCAGTCGTTACATTTTCTTACTTTTTATAAAAAAAAGCACTTCTTACATCATATAGAACGTTTTTGTAATTTATTGAATAAATTATTTATTTCAAGAATAGTTATAAACCCTTCCTTTGGCAACATCATGAAAATATGGTCACTCTACGGCACAGAGCGGCGGCGGCGCGGTGATTATATTCTCTTTGCGGCGCGGCCACTGTAACTGCATTGATACATATGAACACGTTGAAAATTGCCACAGCGGCCGGGCCGCCGCGCCGCGGACGAAATGCTCGTGCGAGCGGCTTATAAATCGTTCCATACAGTTCCATGTTATTCGGCGACAGAGCGGCCGCGCCGCGCGTTTGAACGTTCAATATAAGGCTGGTTTCAGAGATCGGCGCTTCGGCAGCGCTGTTGATACGGACATCTGTGAAACGAGTTTTAGCAGCGCGCGTTTCGATGCGGTGTACAGTCGTCATCATGTATTACCTTTTTTTATGGAAAATAAAATACTTTAAAATAACTTTTTTGACTTTTAATTTTGCGAACTGGCTAAACAATTTCAATAATGTAACTCTTATAAAATAAAAAATGATATTATTTTAGGGGAAATAAGATATCGACCTTTTCAAACATGTTTTTATTAAAGAGAATTGTGTGGCGGTAAATATGTTAATGAAACGAAAAAACTAGAACATTACAAAAGATTCCCGACATAAATCTTCTGCAGCGCAAGTCTTCAGTCAACTCATCCAGGATTCATATTCATCGTATCTCCATCGTATTTAGACTGTATGTACCAAGCAGCGCGTCCGAACGGCGTCACTCTGTAACGCTCACTGGCCGTAGAAGCGCTTCAACAGCGCGCGCTTGGGCAGCGCTGCCCGACAGCGCGCTTCAACAGCGTGACTATTGAACGCTAGTACTTAGTACTAGCTAGGCTAGTCTAGCCTCATACATATTATACAAGCGCGCGCTGTTCAACAGCGCTGCCGAAGCGCGAATGTCTGAAACCAGCCTAAATCGAGCCTAACTGCATCGATACCTATGAACTCGTTGAAACTGCCGCGGCTGAGCCGCTTGCGAGAGCGGCCGCGCCGCCGTGACTATAAATCGTTCCAAGCAGTTCCATGTAATTCGGCGCCAGAGCGGCTGGGTCGCGCGGCCGAGCCGCTGAATATAAATCGAGCCTTATTATACAGGACACATATTTGCACAGGATTGTGAATTAAAATAATGAAAAAGTATCTTTTACATATTATTTCTTCAAACTTTTAAGGATTAAGTCTTCAAATAAAGACAAAAAAACTTCATATAACTCATTTATTAATTAACTGTACACTGATTCACAGTTTCAACGGTACATCACAAGCACAGATACAAAATACAACGAATAAATGTTAAATTGACTGTGCTGCATCATGCATACGATGAATGAAATGCTCTATCAATAATATTACATTTAGATAGATAATACAATAGGTAAGTTATCATATCACACCCGAATCGAGCACGCGGGCGACCGACGGTAACCGATGGCAACGAGAAATATGGTCAAGCAGAACTTAAACATGATTCCCAAAAGAAAGAAAGAAAGATGAGTTATAAAATAAATAAATTTAATTAGAACAATAAACGTCTGAGCCTATCGGAAAAAATTTGTCTAAAACTTTACTCTACAGTAACGTTAATAATAATAGTGCCCACGAGGCGTTTATTTCTTAGAGACAGGTTTGTAGGCTAGCTTTCTGGTTTTGAGTGAGGACCACTTAAATCGTTTGTAGTAGTAGACTATGCCTATGAATATTGAGAAGAGGAAGATGGACTTGATGGTCATTAGCCGGCGGTCGTCGAGCTCGGGCTCCGAGGTCCACCGCAGGAACGTGGCAACGTCCTTCGCCATCTGCGAGGCCGTGGCCTTCGTGCCGTCCGAGTACTCCGCCGCCTGTAACAACACCGCACACATAAAAACTCAAAACAAAACATACATCATCTGTTTGAATGTATTGCAATAGACATATAATATTAATTATTAAATACTGTTGCGGCTAGAATTTATATCTCATGTCCTCCAGGGGAGGGCACGGTATACTGTAATACGGGTTTTTGTAAACCTAGCTTGGTTGCATATGTTTCCCTTATCTTATTACGCATCATATCTAGCCACCTTATTGTAGATTAAGAGGTATTATTGTGAACATAAAAGTTATTAATGTTACTCATATAATCCTCCTGCTGAAACTCCTTTGTCCAATGTTAACACTGGCTGCAAATAAGATTTTATCTTACGACAGACAGGTCCCATATTTTTCTTTTAAAAAGAAATAACATCGTAGCTACACCATGCATAATATACTTGCTTCAATTCCACTGCATTTAATCTATTATTTTTGTTTTGTTTTGAACCGCCATTTAAAAATTCACAGAATATGCGTTTTTAATGCGGATATCCTAAGAACAGTAAAAATATATGTTTTTATTTTTGCTCTATCAACATTGTAAAAACTGTAATACACACAAATTCATCATTATAGTACATACATACTGCGTAAAGTAAAACGGGCCAAGAGTGAGTTCTAACTCAGATCATAAACTGAATAAAAAAATAATTTTGTATTGTACACTAATGTATGTATGTATAATATATTTAGTGGTGGAAGAGAAACCTCGGTCCCTGGCACTTGGCCGGTTTTTTCTCATCCAATGCTGGTTCCCAAAACACATGATCAAGAAGTTTTTTTTTGTGAAAAATGTTTCCATCTATCTCCGATACTCGATGTCTCTGTTAAGTAGTCACTATATTTTTAACTGATATCATAACAAATTGTGCAGAAGAGAAAACTTGCGAACTCACATAAATAACCGCACGTGGGCAAATGTATTTTTTTTACTTGCTTTGTTAACGAAAAGATAAACTGGATTGAGAAACAAACTTTGACGTTTGAAAACTTTTGCCCCCATACATCGACATAGGTCGCGGTCAGTTTACCAACTGCCAATAAGTTTATAAAGGCACGAAAAATCCTTTCCTTTTTTTCTTTCAAGGTACGGAACCCTAAAAAAGCCATCAAAATAATTCGAAATTCTAGGAAGTTGCGCAATGCCGATGGCTCCCCCTAGCCATGTGGCTGAAGATCTATCCTTTGCGAAGCTGGATCTCAGCAGGCCTCGTAGGCAGTGAGCAGTAAAAAACATTTTGTTTGTCGCTCAAAATACTATGGTTGTAGCTCCTCTGCATGATGGGCCATCATACGCCATCAGAGAGACAAAGCTATATGAAAGTAGAGTAACGATGAAAGTGCATCCTTGTCTAACCAAGTTCTGTCCCTCTTGCTCGCCCATGATTATGATGGCCCATCGTGTAGAGGAGGTATTAGATACTGACCTCGTCGAAAAGCACTTGCGCCATACCGATGGCGCCGCCGGGGAAGTATGGGTTGTAGTTCTGTCCCTCTCGCAACTGGATGCCAGCGGGCGGGTCCACGTAGCCGGTGAGCAGCGCGAAGATGTAGTCCTCGCCGCCCTTGCGGCCCGACACGATGTACGACAGGTCCGGTGGGTACGCACCTGACGAACAAGTCAAGTCAAAATGTTTTTTATTTAAACAGATATTGTACACATTCTTTTAAATCGTCTTTTTTTCTACTTAACGTTTCTGGAAGCGACAGTTCAGAATAAAATTAAAAAAAAAACATCAAGTAAATTATGACATTCAAATAACACCCGAGTCAAACCAATATTTGTTAATTCAGCATTCGTTAATGCTTCTATCATTTGTTCATTCAATTCAAGTCATTCAATTCAGTAAAAAATAGAAGAATTTTTAGATGTATCCAAGACTGTTAGAAATGCAACTTTTAACCTAGCTATTCAGAAATATTTGTTCCCGTTTATAATAATGGCTGTCTCTTATCGGCCTACTCTGTTTATAAATAAGTCACCATCTGTTTAGGCCGTAGCCAGAACACTATTATTATAATTTGGGTAAGAAGAAAGTAGGATTTAAGACTCGTTTTAGCAGATCACTATGACCTACTTTCCATACTATTATATTAATCCGGGAGTTGACTGCATGGAAAATAAATTACGAAATATTACTGACTAAATAGCTCTTGAAATAAAATTGTTGAAAACCTTAATCACTTTAATTTTCATTACATTTTCAATTTTTAATTTCTAAGAATTTACTAATTAGTATGCAAACTACTACTTTGAACAATGACGTCATCGTACAAAATTACAAACATTTTTAGAACAAAATGCCGTTTTTGACATTTGATAAAAAGTAACTCAAATGACTAGCAGTCAACTACCGGATTCCTCAAGATTGTTAGTTCTGACAAATTGTAGGATGCGATCAGGATCGAGTACCCTGCTGAGGAGCCATCCATAAATTATTCGCCCAGATTTTTTTATTATTTATTATGTGACGTTTATAAACGTTTATGACTCCCCCCACCCCTTGTTACATAATGTCACACTTCGTTGACCCCCTCCTGACGTAATTTGTGGATGGCCCCTGACCTCTAAACTTGCCTGGTACAAACAATCTTCCTTTTCGCAAGTGGTAGTATTTTAATAAAGATTCCTACCGTTGTTCGCCGCTCTGGCAGCATTTTCGTTGGGGTACGGCGACGGGAAGTAGTCGGAGAGCTTGCCGGGCCGCTCGAAGTAGTTTCCCTCCTCATCCGGGCCGTCCTTGATCATGACCTGAACCAAGTGAAATGCAACACATCTTCAATACGGCAACTAAAAGCTGGTAAATATTCATTCTATTATTACATCAAGCAGGAATGAGTTTTCTTTGGAAATATTCCAATACAGCCAGAATATAAACAAATTGCATCAAATGTTGTAAATACAGTATTTTTAGTTTATTTTCATTCATTTTCAAATTACTACACAATATTATTTGATAGAATTAACTTTTTTCTCTAAGTCGGAGTTACTGCCACCACATACTTCCCGTAAGCACGTGTAAATTGTAATTTCATGAAAAAATAATCAATTTAATAAAAAACGGCAATCTCGCGTAATCGAAGGTTTATTGCAAGGAAAGAATGCAAACCGTATTTTTAGGAAAAAAATGATTTAATCTGTAAGATACGTAAATCTCGGGCTTTTGTAAAACATGGCCACATTCGGATATAATCGTTTCATATTATTTATGCGATGTTACAGATTTAAAACAGTTTTTTTGTGAAATTATTGTTTGCAATCCGCAAGATCGCGTAATAATAAACCAACGATTGAGCGATTTTCCGAAATTTCGTGACATGACTACACTGACCCTATGGTTTATTTAAGGAATTAATATACCTCTGGCTGTTATGGAAGAATATCCTTTAAGCCTTTGCGCTTTTTATTAGTTTTTATCAAATGAGCTTAAGTCCACCACTGCTATAAGGTTCACTTTTAAAATTAAATTTTACCAGCTCACCTCAAAAGTCAATAACCTTAGAACCTTATAGCAGTGGTGGATTTAAGCTCATTTAATATGTATCGACTCAGTTTATCTTTTCCTCGTGGGTTACCAAACACTGGCTTCTGGTGTTATAGATGCTTATCAACATTGTAATTGGACTTTAAAAAAACTCACATCGGCTGCCTCAGCCTTGGCCTCATCTTCAGTGTGTGACACATTCACCAGGTTACGGAAGGCGATGTACTGTAGCGAGTGGCACGCTTTGCAAACTTGTTTGTACACCTCGTATCCACGGCGGATGCTGTTGACAAAAATTATTTACTTTTAGTGTTGAACCATATCTGGCCGCATGGAATCGTATTTTCCCGTAGCGCTATCCTTTTATGTCGCTCAGAAACATCGTTCAATGCTGAAGAGCCACACGAGCCCGCAGCCGCTCGTATTTTGTTCTCGATCTAGCGAACCAGGGGCGGATCGTGAATTTGTGGGGCCCTGGGCTAATACTACTTAGGGCCCTACCTAATAAGTAATTACACACTCAACTAATTGCCATTTTGTAAAAAAAAAACTTTTTTGTTTTTTATAGTGATATAGAAAAAAAGACAATTAAATATTAAATTTTTATACAGACAAAAAAAATGTTTATATATCGTATTTTTTCAATATTTTCCCTTCACTTCTCTGTTACTGTTGTAGTAAAAAAAAGCCGCGAGCGTAGCGAGCGCGGCAATTTTTAATATGCATAAAATCTCAGTTTATTAGAATTTGCGCATGTGCACCCAGTATATCGTTCAATCAATAAAAGAACCTCCGGCCCTGTTCATACAAAAAGCCGCGAGCGGAGCGAGCGCAAAAAAATAAGCTGGTAGGCTATTATTTATTATTCGTAAAAACATTCGTGAATTATCTATAGGTATTTATATAGAAGGTTTGGTGATATGACGTGCATGACAACGACGTGACTTTCGGACCGCGCCTGAGGCTGGGGGCCTTTGTATCCCCGGGGCCCTGGGCTGCAGCCCAAAAAGCCTATAGGAAGATCCGCCCCTGTAGCGAACGATATTTTCGAGCGACAGAAAAAGATAGCACTACGGGAAAATGTGATTCCGTGCGGCCAGATGTGGTTTAACTATAATCAGTGCATTGTCACTGAATGAATCTTACCTGAAATGTAAGTAAGTAAAGTAAGTAAATTTTGTGACATGTTACAATGACAAAATTCTACTTACTCACAGACCATCACAAAATGCTCCTATTTTCTAAGGTTGTGCTCCATTATTGTAATGTAATGACCATTTCCCAATACAGTAACACCCCGCTTTACGCGACCCAGTTAGCTGCCGTTTCGCGAATTTTTAAATTCGTTTAAAACTGAAACCGCACTATAATAACTCGCTTTACACGGATGGCCGTGTTATGAAAATATTTTCAATAGAAACATTTCTCGTAAAACAAATGCGTAGTGTAACTCTGCACAATGTGTTTTTAGAATTAAACTACTGATTTGCATTGAAGTACATTGAATTGTACTGACTTTTGACTATGTTTAAACGCAAACCCCTATACGCGAATTTCACTTAACGCGAGTTTTTGCGAATTTCACTTAATGTATCCCTCGCGTAAAGCGGGGTATTACTGTACTTTTACTTCCCAGAATGACCGAATGGTAGGCGAATGCCTACTTTCTCAGACAGACTACTTCAACAAAATGAGCACTAAATTGCACAACAATTGGCAAAAGTCATGGGATCATGTTAAGGTTGTGAAAGTATTTAGACCCTTACTGAAGAGAGAATTTTCAGCAACAATAGTTGCAATGCAGAATGGTAGTTTTACAGGGTTAATGATTGAAACCCCTCATCATGGGACCATGGTAACCTTGGTAGTCTTGGATCCATGACAATTTGGTAACCGTACCTGGACAGGTAATTTTAAAGATTGAAATTGCTTTGACCCTTACCTAGCGTGGTCTAGAGACTGAAACCACCCATCATGGGACCACGGCTGATGCTGCGCGTGAGCGTCCGTACCCGAAGCCTCGACTGACTGCTCGAGGGCATACAGTAGTGCTCCCACACCGCCTCCCACTACTCCTAATGTTGATAATAGCTGTGAACAAACAGTGGATATTTAGTTTTGAAGTATATTTCTTTATTTTATGTAATGTATGTGATGCATGCATATGAAAAGAGGCAATTCATAGCAGAACTAAAGTCATAAATATATCTTGTAGAATCTGAATGGATAAGCCATGTACCTATCAGACTAAAAACTGATGAGGGAGAAAGGTTTTAATGGTGGCGGCTGCAGGCTGGAAGAGATATTGTTAGTTGGACAGGCCCCCACAGGTGGATTGTCAATCTGATCAGGCCAGCATTAAGATGTTGGACGTCCAACATATTAATTAATTAACTACATATATGAGGAGGCTTACATTCAAAACATCTTTTGTCTGACATGCTGAAGATATTTCATTATTCTTGTGTTTTATAGAGAAATAGCGAATTAAACTCAGACTTTTGCACATCAGTTCTAGGATCAGAGTTCCAAGAGTGCCAACTTTTGATTTTCGTTGGAAAGCACATCACCACTGTCATTGAAATTTGAAAGTACAGTTTTGATGGTACTTCTGTTTCCTGACAAAGACTTATAAAAAAAATACTGTTCCTATTTTCTAATTACCACACCAAACCCAATTAAAAGAGGAATTTATGTTTATTTAAGCAGTGATGTATGATGCCATGAAGAAAAGTTCAATAAAACTTGGTAATCCTCAGATGTTTGATGTAAATCAGTTCAGTGATTTTCAAATTACTGAACTTAAGGATCTTTCATAAGGATCCTTAGTATTAGAATTAAGCAACATTTCTACTTTTACCTCCTTTTGTAGGCTAAAGCCACTTTGTTCTCAGAGACTTGACTATTTGTAATAATAAAGATTGCTTTATGGAGAATTGAAGATATGTGCATAAAGCAATAACTTGCCTTCTCATATAATGTTAAATGATAAAAGCATAGCATGACAAACAAAATTATATATCCACAAGTGTTATCCACATCAGTCGTGTTACAACTGAGAATTTAAATATTGTTTGATAGTTGTAAAAAAAATATTGCATAATTAATTTTATCTATTTATTCCATAGGTGATATTAACTCACACCAGTCCTACAGTAATTTTGAGCAAAACTTAGATGAATTGAGCATAGCCAGAGCATAGCCAGTCCTCTAAGTGTACCCCAACCAACCAAACTAGATAAATAAACTTTACCCACTGGCACAGTTATCAACTTTACTTATCTTACAACTGTTATAGATAGAAAATACATTTCCTTCATATTGAGATGTCACAGAGACTCACATTCACCTTGAAAAGCACAAGATTAAACTCACCAGCTTTCTGCTTTTGCTCCATCCTTGAGTACTCGTAGACAGCTGACAAACCTGCAAGGGGTGATCTGCGTTAGAATCTACATGAACTTGTGTTACATAATGTTGAATAGGTTACACTTCTTCAAAGCATTTTCTATGTAGCACTGGTAACAAATGTTGCTTCTACAACTTCACACGCCCACATGGAATAACTAAAACACCATATAACTTCGTTGAAACCGAATAAATCGCTGAAATACACATTTTTCGGAGAAGACTAAAGCACCGTTTCCAACGTCTCTGTGTACTTGCACTGCACTTTGATGGTCGTAACTTACTATATTATGAGAGGATCCTATAGTTTGTAATGGTTTTTAGTACCTGGGGGGCGAGGAGGCCATAGTTTTTCAAAAGTCGTGCCCCACAAATCCTGCCTACGGCGGCCGCCATGATAGCAAAACGTCGGAGTGAAGGTTGCACGAATCCGCTCGACTGACATCTACAAGACTGCCATTGGCAAAAAACTGTAATCGCTTAAAAAATACCAATATACTATTCCACAATAAACGGGGGGTTTTGCGTAAATTCGATATTTTGTGATTACGCTAACGTCAAGCTAGCCCAAACGTCAAATGTTCTAAGCTGGCAGTCACAAGATGTAAAAAGAAAATCACAGTAACAAAAAGATTTTATTTCACCAACAAAGGTACGTTTTCCGAAATAGAACTTTCATTTGGCAACATTGAGATTCTCTTTTCTTTACGTTCAAAAATTTTAAAAGCCACTGCGGGTGGCGTTCTAAAACAATTTCTTTTCTTGAATAGTCTTGTTCTTGTTGCTTGATCAACATCAAAGCTATTCTATCACCATATCATCCATCACATAACACATCACCTATCTATGCTATCTGTCACCCAACCAGCCAGCCAAAATTTTGCATGAGTTTTATTTTGGGACTATGTATGTAAATATAATAAATCTTACTTTGGTTCTGGAACGGGCCCAGTATCTGTAGTTCATAAAAAGTTTATGAACTGAACATAATATGTCAAAACTTTTAGCAAGCCCGAGGTGAAATCGAAAGGTTATATTTTTATAATAAATCGAACCCGGGGATGATTTTTTGTTTATATTGATGATATTTACTCTTAAGAGAATCTCAATAAGCTTTGTAGTTTCTACTATAAAACGGTAAGTACCAGGACTAAGGAGTACCGTCACTGACCGTCAAAAAATTTTCAGAACTGTCATGAAATTTTTGTAATGCGTTAACAGGTGCATTCAGAGCGAGGTAAGGATGCAGGTGTTCACCCAGAAACGCAACCCCTTAACCGGGAGCACGGAGTGGGACATGCAGCCGGAAGACTACGACTATCACCAGGAGATAGCTCGCTCGGCGTTTGCAGACATGCTGCATGACACTGAGAGGAACCAGAAGTATAACCAAGCTCTGAAGCTGGCTATTGACAAAATGCACGAGGCAGGGAAGAAGGCCAATGTTTTGGACATTGGTAAGATTGCAAAGAGTTTGTTGTTTTTTACAAAAAAAAATTACAATGTTTTCAGTGATGATACAATTAATTATTTTCTTGGAGGAATATTGGTTTATATCATCTAGTACCGCCGCCGCCACTCGTGCACTGGAAATGAATGGTATTATTTATAGTCATCTTAACATTGGGTTGCAGACATTTGTGTGACAGATGTACATATGTTCAGTGCAGGCTCATGGCTAAGCAGTCTTGTAGGGAAGGTTCATTATAGGTAAGACTAAGTAGTCAATTTGATCAGTAGTGCCACCAATGAAGTTACAGTTAAATCTATTAGCCTTTTGTATTTATTTTTGTGTGTTTTGTTTTTCTTGTATTAAACTTGATTATCAGTACTGGAAAAATCTGTAAACTTTGTATTGTAAATAGCAAGTAGTTTAATTAACTCATACAGACTTATCTTCATAAAGTAATTCAGGCAACTAGTAATTAACTACCGACTCCATTGTAATATGTCAACTGTAATAGACATTTTAATAAAAATATCAAACAATACAATGTATGGAGCCTTTTGTATACTTTTTCATAGGCCTTATGTTTTAATTTTAATTTTAATATTAAATTAATATTATATTCATAAAATGTAGTTCTTACACTGGTACTTACATATATTTTTGGCATGTATACAATGCAGTGTATAAATCTTCTAAGTCTTACAAACAAAAACTTGCTGGTTAAATATTCCTTTTGATGGTGATTTTTAAATATATATATATTTTCCTTTTCTAGGGACAGGCACGGGTCTTCTCTCAATAATGGCAGCTCGTGCTGGCGCTGACTCTATTGTCGCTTGTGAAGCCTTTAAACCCATGGCAGAATGCTGTGCAAAGATCCTAGAACAAAATGGAGTGGCGGACCAAATAACTCTCATACCGAAACGGTCAACAGAGCTAACGGTTGGACAAGATGGGGATATGAAGGAAAAAGCTAATATTTTAGTTACTGAAGTTTTTGATACGGAGTTGATTGGAGAAGGTATAGTTAGATTGAAAGTAGTTATGTATTTCATTTTACTACCTATTTTGTATATTATTATATTGTTACTGTAATGAGTAATGATTGACTATGCGGTTAGTACTTGACAGTAAATGATTTCAATTCAATTCAGTTTCAATTCAAAACTACAACTGAACAGAAAAACTGACGTCTGTCAAAGAAATAAGAGTATTGGGTACTAAGTCCAAGTGGTGCACATAATATGTATAAATATGTTTTTCTTACCAAATCATGGTATTATGATTGTAGTGGTAACAGATTTGATTACACAAAACTTTTGTGGAATAACTACGGAATAAAAAAATGAATTCATTGAGAATTTATTGTATATTATATTTGATTTGTTTATGGTATTTCATCTTTTAGGTGCGTTGCCAACTTTCAGTCACGCACACAAGTACTTGCTGGAACCGGATTGCATAGTGGTTCCAGACTCAGCAGTGGTTTATGCCCAGCTAGTGGAATGCTACCCACTGAACAAATGCCATAAGATGGATGATCTCAAGGATGAGAATAATGAAATAGTTCTTAAAACTCCACAGAAGGTATGTATTTGGTACTTACTGAATAAAAATCATTTAAAAAGAAATGCATTATTAAGAGAAAGTGATTAACTGTTGAGCTGTAGCTATTTCATACTGCGAAATTGGCTTGCTCAAAATTTTCTTATGAGGCCGTAATTTCACTGCAGAGATAGGCTAAGCTAAGTCCTGACCCTATAATAATTCTTGAGCACTACAACTTTATAGGCCTGGACTTAGGATTCTAGTCAGAACTCTAACTGGCCACTGCAAGCTAATAAACACCTTAATAACATGAAGCTTGCAGATACGGACGAGTGTCGATTCTGCCTCGAGGAAGAGGAAACTCCTCTTCATATACTCTGCGAGTGCGAGGCACTGGTCCAAGCCAGAAGCCGATCTCTAGGTGGACCAATGGTAACTCCAGAGGTCATTAGGGAACTCGATCCCAAGTGTATCCTACAGTTCATTAGAACTATTGGCCTTGAGGATATAATATAACAGGGGCAGTGATCATAATAGATCTACCCAGTTTGGAGTGATCCAATAGGGCCCACCTTTGGTCCTAAATAATAATAAATAAATAATAATAAAAATTCTTAGACAATCTATACAGCTACCACTGCCAAATTGGTTGGATGACAGCTTCATTCCACATAAGACTTATTAAATGTGAGAATTGTCTGGTTGCCACTGCATTCCACACAATTTATATGAATACTGAGCCATTTCTATTAATTCATTAATCAAATGTAATTGACATACTGTGTACTTGTGTATAAATAACGACATTAACTTGAAAAAAAGAAATGTGATTATTAATATAGGAGGGAGGGAATAATACATTCTTGATTTAGATCAGGCCTTATCTTTGAAAATAAATGTTGTCTTTAAGAATCAGTATATTTGAATGAATGAATGAATGAAAACACTTTTTTGCACAACAAGACAGGAAAATACAATATAAACATAAACATGAAAATAAAAAAAGTTATACAGGCGGTCTTATCGCTAAAGAGCGATCTCTTCCAGAATCTGTATTTGAATCTGTCTTTATAACTTTTAGAAGTTGGTATAAAACTGGGGGACATTAAAAACTACAATTTAAATTGAATGTTCACAATGAAATTGCAACATTTCAGATACGCAACTGTGCCGGTTCTCCCGCTATTTACGACGTTCAACTCTCCCAGTTGCCGCGCTACAAGTTCATTGAAATGTCCGAAGTGTTGCCAATATTCTACTACGACTGGTCCGGCCGCACGCCCATAGACAAGAAGAAAGTTGTCAAGCAGACTTTATGTGCAATTGGAGGTGGGAAAGCGCATATGGTATTTGTCTGGTGGGACCTTAATATGGACACTGAAGGTAGGTGGAACTTTTCGTGAATAAATATGTAGATTATAGCATGATCACAGTTCTTCAAGGCTTTTCCAGGTTTTTTAGGATAATTTTTGATTTTCAGTTTCATTACTTAAACCGTCATCATCTCAAACTGTACTTGAAGGTGACCATGTAACAGAGACACTTATATTTCTATTAAAAGCCTCTACTATTGAACGGAATTCCTAATGTGTCAATGAGTTTTTCGATAATTACGTACATTTTCATACGAATTGCAACCATTATACCCATACATACCCTTAAATGTATGTAATCTTTTATTGCAGGCAAAATAGTGCTAAGCTGCGCACCATGGTGGAACCACCCAGACGCCGATACCACAAGCAAACGGCCACAAGACACCATTCCTTGGCGTGACCACTGGATGCAGGGAGTTTACTTCCTCCCCAAACAGGTTAAGATAAACCAGTACCAGGAAAACACCCTCATCTGCTGCCAAGATGAATACTCCTTCTGGTTCTATTTAGAAAATGAAGAGACGAAATATCAGAGCTATGAGAGGCCCGTGTGCGAATGTGGATTGCACATGGCTTTCTCAAGGACACACATATCATATCTAAACGACGGGACGAGGACAAACAGGTTTTTGAGTGAAATGAAGTTAGCGATAAGTGATTTTAAAGATCCTGTGGTTTTGGATCTTAACGGAGGCAGCATCAGAGGGTTAGCGTCAGCTAAGTTAGGCGCTAAAAAGGTGTACGTTCTCGAAACCAATAATCTGCATTTGAGTATTTTGAAAGACTATATCCAGGAGAATGAGCTTCAAAATGTAGAATTTTTATCAGAAATCACAGATGATATTCTAAAGGAGGTAACGACCATAGTATGCGATCCAAATATAGCAAGCTCCATACTACCGTGGGAGAATTTGAGAATGGCCTACACTCTGTTCAGGCATAGGAGTAAATTGAGGGACGATGTGACGATACTACCTTCGAAATGTCAAATCTGGGCGATGCCTGTGCAGTTCAGAGATATGCACAAAATTAGAGTGCCTCTAGGGAGCTGTGAAGGAGTGAATATGTCGATATTTGATGAGCTGGTGGAGGTAAGTTATATTTCGTACACTCTTTGTTATGTTGCCAGCTAGTTGTGTTGTTTATCATCATGGTCATCAGCCATAAGACGTCCACTGCTAAACAGTGGCGCCAATCAAGAATTTGCATTACAATTACGGTAAAAAATTCAGTTAAGGTAAAACTGAGTACAGAATATATTCTATTACATCAGAGGTTGTTAATCGTAATCAATTTATTTCAAGTTTTTTTTTTTTTTTTTTTTTTTATGGCAGAGGTGGCAAACGAGCAGACGGATCACCTGATGGTAAGCGATTACCGCCGCCCATAGACACCGGCAACACCAGAGGAGTCACAAGTGCGTTGCCGGCCTTTGATGTTTATCATATACAGGGTATAACAAAATTGGTGTAGGACCCGTTAAATGGGGATTCCACTCACCGTACTGAACAACTTTTGTTCTACGACTTTGCTCAAATCGCAAAGAAAAATTTGGACTCTCCATACAAAAATGGCAAAACAAAAATGAAAATTTGTATGAAATGTCCAAATTTTTTTTGTTATTTGAGCAAAGTCGTAGAACAAAAGTTGTTCAGTGCGATGAGTAGAATCGCCAGTTAACGGGTCCTACACCGATTTTGTTACATTCTGTATAATGTGGTCTTAGAATAACTACAGGGCTTAAACTGGGCATATATTCCTTAGAGAAAGTAGTTCAGATTCATGAGTACAAAGAACCCTGGCTGATGTTTTAAGAGGGCCCTATATTTCCATTGATGATACCTTCACGGAGTCGTCCAGTAATTTGAACTGAATATTCTAATTCGGTATTCAATTCAAAGATTTGATATATTGAAAGATTTGACATATTGAAAGATTTGACATATTGAAAGATTTGTCATATTGAAAGATTTGACATATTGAAAGATTTGACATATTGCAGAACTCACGTATCATAAGTGACGCCGAAATCGAGGCCCAGCCCATGTGGGAGTACCCCACGTATTGCAGCGGCCAACAGCGAATGCTGCTAGAGATCGAGATGCACAAACTGAAGTGCACTTACGCGAACAACGATACGTTCAAAATCGCGTAAGTTTTCATTGTTTTTACGGGTCACGTGATGGCAAATATTATAAAACGGATTCTCCATACGAAATTGATTGAGCAGCTTATCGATCAATCAAAAAGTCTTAAGTTTTTTTGAGATGGCGTGCAACAAAAGATGTTCAGTATACTTCTACGTTATACCATGTGTACTCTAAGGTGGTGTTCAATAAAATGGAAAATATATGAATTTAGCTCTTTGTTAAGGCAATATCATACAGACTGTACAGTATGGCCACTTCCTGCCCTCTTTAGAGTTGATCTCCAGCTGCGGATAACGTTTTCTTAGCGTTGAATTTTCGCGTGAAAAAGTTCATATGTTTATGCATATGTTATGTTTATGTGGTAGTTATAGGTAGTTATAACGAGCACTTTGTTGTCATATTCGGGATATATAGGGTCCTTCTAAAATACCTGAAAAAATTAAAAAGTTGGTTCTACTCATGAAACTGAACAACTTTCCCCAAGAAACCTATACTAAATTCTCAAAAAAAATTTTGGACTTCTCATACAGAATTGGCGGATCTGTTGATTGATTAGTATGAGAAGTCCAAAAATTTTTTTGCGAATTGAATATAGGTTTCTTGGGGAAAGTTGTTCAGTTTTATGTTAAATTTTTTCAGGTATTTCATAAGGATCCTATATGCATACTGCTAAAAAAAAAGACCAGAACGTTTTTTTCTTATATCATCATTAAAATTATAAAAATATTTTTTTAAGTTTTAATAAAATGATGATGATGCCTAGGATGGAAGCGGGCTTACCAAGATTCCCCAACACAATGGAGAACTGGCTATCTTATCTTCATGCCGCAACACATCAATGCTGTTAACATTGATGTTTGGCGGCAAGACTTAGATAAGATGGTGGTAGCTAGCCAGGCGGGCTCAGAAAATTGCCCTTCCACCAACGAAACCGAGTCCTAAAAAGTTAGACCCCGCCGGGAATCGAACCCGCGACCGCCTGATGTGAAGCGAGTGGACAAGCCACTAGGTTACGGAGGCAGTTTTAATAAAATAATGCTATTGTTTACAATTTTAGCTAATAAATGTTTCAAAAAATGCTCAGTAAGGGTCTAACAATGATTGTCTAATGATATAATAAAAACCTGATGGCCCTTATTTTCTTTTGAGCAGTACCCTATAGTAAGGTTTTTGATCACCATCTATCTATATTAACATTTTACTGTACGGTCACACATTAGGAAGTTATCAAAACGTAAACAAACTTGACATGTCTTTTTTATTGAAAATGTGCATGTTAAAATTCTGATATTTTGCAAACGTAGGTACTAATTTTGTTTTGCATTTCTGTTAATCACACAATACTCGTTTGAGATATTTTACATGCAGATACTAACAAAAAGACGTATCACGTTTGTTTACATGTACATATTTAAAACTAATTTTTTTCTCATTACTCTTATTTAAATTAAAGAAGTTGGAGCTTCTATACTTCCCATTAAATACTGTCGCTACCTACCGTAGTCAAGACCGTGTATTTTCCATACACTCCACAGCACGGAGCAAGATTGGTGTTCAGTGCCGGAAGAGGTGACCATCAACGGTTTCCTGATGTGGGCGGTGTGGCAGGTGGGCGACAAGGGCGTTAGCGGCGGCGTGCAAGGACTGCATAATGTCGGCGACCTGCTGCAGTGCGACCCCTGTGCGCGGCAGGCCGTCAAGATACTGGTAAGCCAACTGGAGGCCCAACCTCCCCTCCCCCCCAATTCCCCCCATCCCATTTCAAAGGTCGGCAACGCACTTGTGTCTCCTCTGGTGTCGCGGGTGTCTATGGTGGCGGTAATCGCTTACCATCAGGTGATCCGTCTGCTCGTTTGCCACCTATCACATAAAAAACTGTACTGAAGATTTGTGTGTGGCTACATCTACCATATTCGCCACGAACTACAATATTTACAATGCGCTATCAAAAGTTTCTACGGCTTACGTATATACAACTTCTATCATCGGTTGGACCACGGACGGTCCCCAGGTTTCCATCTCGCCTGGCGGAGGTACCTCCCTTTTCCTCTGAAGAGTGGGAACACACAGTTCCTACATGTGGTATAACTCACTGGGCTGTATTTAGAATTATAAATAAGAGACGCTGGTTTCCGATAACTAGTATATTTGATGCAAGAAGAAAGAAATTCAAAAAGACAATATCAAAAAATAAAAGAACATAAAAAGTAAAACAAACAAAATATCAAGAAGGGTTAATTTCAAGTAAAAAGGTGCAATTCTGCACAGTGGAGTCCCTTTCAGTTAAATTCAATTCAATATGCTTTGTGAAGTTTAAAAAATTGACTTGATAAACATTTAGAAAAAAAATAAACACAAGTGCCGTAATGTACACGCATCAGCTCACAGTGCTGCTAGTGTATAAACTAATAATAATAATAACATATTAATAGCATTGATATGTTACGGCATGGGGATAAGATAGTCAGTTCCTCATTGCATTGGGGAATCTTGGTGAGCCCGCTTCTATCTTCGGCATCTACGTCACTTGCCACCAGGTGATATGATGCCAAGGGCTTACCAATTGTGGAATAAATAAATAAATAAATAATATAAGAAAAAAATACAAAAGGAAATAAGACATACAATGGGCGGCTTTATTGCTATGTAGCAATTTTTTTCAGACAACCTTTAGGTAGGGAAGCAGCGATAGAATAGGATAGGGGGTAGCAATATAGTTTGGATTTAACAACTGTATAATATTATTAGGATGGTATACTCACTTCCAACATTTCTTTCTTACAGAAAAAGTCATACAGGAGGAAATGCACGGATGAATGGAGCTTCCAGGTCGCCTGTGACCTAGATAGGGGACAGTTCAACGTCCACTTGGATTTGGTTATTCCGGACGAAATGCAAGACCAAAGTATGTAGAGTGGAACAGTTTGTGGGATGACCAGCATCAATATGTCCTCTAGTTTCCTGAATGTTTATTATAATATGATATTCAGTTTATCATTTTTAAGACTAATAAGTGATAAGCGATTTTAGAAATGATTGTCTGATTACTAGCCGGTAGATGTATTTCTGTTTACAAGTATGACTGAACAGTGATGAAAGCTGTGATTGTGAACAATTGCTGTGAAATGTTTATTTAAGTACTTATTACCTAAGTTCTTTCTAATTGTGTCTGTATTCTTTGTGACCGATATCACAAAATAGATATACACAGAAGGTCCACTCAATACGCTCACTAAAATCCTAAGCATATACATGCTTATAGACGTGTGCGGTCGTTCTAGGCAAGGTCACGATACTGTGTGATCGTGACCTTGTTGCCTCGAACCACCGCATACTTCTATAAGCATGTATATGCTTAGGATTTTAGTGGTTTGTATTGAGACCTTCTGTGTATATCTGTTTTGTGGCGATATTAAGTTCCATTATTCCATTACGACACGTTTATGGCTCAGTGTTGTTTGCCTGGTTGCGTGGGTCGTGCAGGTTAACTAACTACAGACATGATCATAACCTGGATGGGTTTGACAGTTAGTGGCATTTATCCAGACCATTTCCGTGTCTTTTAAGGCATGATAAACCCTTGGTTGCCGGTTGCTATCGATAGATGGCAGTCCTTAGGCCATATTGGAGCGGCTCGAAAACATCTGGCACTGGGGTTGGCCACTAGCCCCACAGCACACAACTTCCACCAATCCGGACTTCGTCCCTTGTGGAGTTTGACCTAACCTTCCCGAGGTATGGGAAGATAATCCTGTTGTAACAGTGGCATTTAAATATTTAATTTATTACTGCAATTTTCGAAAGTTTATTAATGTAATAATTACGATTACATGATCTTGATTAAAGAAATAATTCATATACCATAGTTGTTTGTTTATTATCAATTGAATTACTTACACTCCTAAAATAACTGTAGATTCATTCCTCTGAAGAACTTGTGGCATTTTTAACATATTTCCCAAGGCAGTGTAGTATTTTTTATGGGATAAATTAAATATCTTTACGCCTTAACTAGAACCTACATATGAAATCAATTGAATTTAGACCTTAAGACTTTAGGAATACGTGAGTACGATGGGGATCTGTACATGGGAATAAAGAAGTTAGCCTTCCGGATAACATTCATGGAAGTCTATGGAGATTTATTAAGCTTGCGTACAGTTGTGCACGAAAATTTAAACAGTTTTCTTTCAAATAAAATAGAAGGAAAGAACAGTATTTGCATTAAGTAAATATGCTTTACTGCACACATCTAAAATAAGTTTAAAGCTTGTCAATTATTAAGGTACAATTTCTACAAAGGTGTCTACAATTTAACCGTTTTCTGCGCGACTGTCCTCCGCCCTTACCTACCGCAGCTCACACAGTACGAAAAACTTAATGGCGACGTTGTAATTCCAGAGCCGTACAGGCGAGCACGGTTTTTGTGGAGTGTTTCACGCAATCTCTCATTACGCATGCGCTAATGTTACCCGACGGATTAATTAATTATTTATAGCCCATTAGAGAATCAGCTAGCGGTTAAATCGACCCGTATAGATCGATGTTACAGATACAGATCTACACTATCGAGTTGACAAAGTGTTTTCAAATCTACTAGGTATATGTCTGTCTTAAGACTTGTAATGGAGTATTTACAGTTTTATATTAAGTATATTATACTAGGTTTTGCCCGTATTTCCGTCTGCGTGGAGACTGATTTATGACTACTATTGAAGGTGTAAGCAGTGTGTAAGGTAGCGCACAGGACTGTGGAAGCTACCGCGGTATTAAGATAATGCGTCACACCATGAAACTCTCCGAGCGCATAATCGAGTCGAGGCTCCGGAAAGAGTGCACTGTCTCGGACTGTCAATTTGGGTTCCGCCCTGGATGCGGCACTATGGACCCTATCTTCGCCTTGAGGATACTAACCGAAGCGTACAGGGAAAAGAGAAAGCCCCTACACATGGGCTTCCTAGATCTGCAGAAGGCCTTCGACTGCGTCCCGCGCTCGGTGATCTGGTGGGCCCTAAAGGTGAAGTGCGTGCCGCAAACCTATATTGACATAATTCGAGACATGTACCGTGAATCGGTATCCGTAGTAAGGATCGCCGTTGGCGATACTCGCCCATTCCCAATAACAGTTGGTTAGTTAGTTGTTGGTTTGGTGCGTTACTTCCCAATTTTTGTTGTGTTATTTTGTCGTACAATAAAGAGTATACAAACAAACAAACAGACAGTTGGTGTTTACCAAGGCTCAGCCCTGAGTCCTTTCCTCTTCAGTGTAGTGCTCGACGGTGTCACGGCAGAAGTCCATGAGCCGTCACCCTGGCTCATGATGTACGCCGATGACATTGCGCTGGTAGACGAGGACAAGTAGAAACTGGAGTATAAGGTGAACTTATGGAAGGGTGCGCTTGACTCTGCTGTATCCCCCGTACTGCTCTATGGCAGCGAGACGTGGCCAGTCCTTGGACGACATGTCCAGCAGCTTCACGTCGCGGATATGAAAATGCTGCGGTAGATATGTGGCGTTACGCCATTCGATCGCATGCGTAACGAGCATATCCGTGGAAGCCTCAGTGTCCGGGACGTAGCGGACAAATTGCTGGAAAGTCGTCAATTTCAATTTCAATGTATTCATTTCAATTTATTTATTTATTTATTCGTCTCCGATGGTTTGGTCACGTAAGCCGCAGACCGCCAGAGTACGTCGGTAAAATATGCCTTGAACTTATCGTTGATGGCCCTAGATCCCGTGGAAGGCCCAGGAAGCGCTGGCTTGACGTTGTGAGAGCGGACATGAGAGCAAATGACCTCACTGGCGGATGTTGAAGATCGGGCAAAGTGGAGTAGATCAAGTCGGAAAGCGGACCCTGGCTCCAGCCGGGATAACGCTAAGTAGAAGAAGATTGAGGGTGTAAGCATTTAACGATATGAAAAGCTTGCTGAGATTATTTGTTGCGAGTGAAATACAAGATCTATCAAAATTAGCTGAAACTATTTAAACTGGGGCTTCCACTCATTCATGAAACTAAACAACTTCCCCAAGGAGGAACTCATAGTCAATTTGCGAAAAAAAATTTGGACTTTTCTAAGAATTCGGTCACCTCATCGGCCAACTTAATATGAGAAGCCAAACAGTTGTCCAGTTTTTTTTATCTTCAATTGGTAAGCCTTCTCACAAGTCATCTCACCTGGTGCTAGGTGATGATAATTCCGAAAATGGAAGCGGGATTACCAAGACTCCCCAACGCAATGGAAAATTTTTAGACTCTCCATATAAAAATAGCAAAACAGATGACCAATTTGTATGAAAAGTCCAAAATTATTTTTGTGATTTCAGCAAAGTCGTAGAACAAAAGTTGTTCGGTACGATGAGTAGAATCCCCGGCTAACGGGTCCTACACCAATTTTGTTACATCCTGTATAGTTAAAAATTCAAATAATTAAATAAGTACACAGAGACCTTATAATTATTATCACTCTGTCACATAAAAAACCACGTCTTATTAATGCTATTCTGTCCCGCAAATTAAGTACCTATCTACAATTTATTCATAAATCACAAGAAACAACAGTCACAAGTAAAATCAGTTGAATGTACGGATATTAATCTAAAGTCTAAGACCCATTAATAGTCTTTAATAACGTTAGTAGGTATCTTAACATTCCCAGTCGTCAAGATTAGTTACCGTTTGTTAACGAACGCAATGGTAAATTAATAGCAATCTCGAAGGCTGCGACGAATCCCAATTAGATATGCCCTTATAAGTATCTACTTTTATTAATCCTCCCACGGCGTTTCAAACGAGTTGGGTCTAAGTTCTCTCTGTCTACCTCTTTAGTTTTGTGGAATTGTGTCCAAGTTAAGATTGGCATACGTTTTAGCGATCCTGATCATTTTGTTATTGTTAATAATGGGTAGTAATTTAATGATTTGGAGTCGGTTGTTAGTCTGTTGTGCATATTGATTCAATATGTTTTTGGGTCTGGATGTTTGACACAATAACATAGGCTCAGTGAATCAATCAATAAACGTATTTAATCTTAATTTAAACGTATTTAATTAAATAAACGTAATTTATAATTTTCTGTGGTACGGCAACGGTATGGTATTTTCATACAAACCAGAAACCATTTGTCATACGAAATTAGAGATTTTTAGGGAAATATCGTGCCGTTATTGTACCATGTCAAATTGTAAAAATAATAATAATAACGTCTGGGACAAATCACACACGGTCATCTGGCCCCAAACTAGGATTCCCTGTATCTTGGGAACCAGAGACTGATATACATACAATATATTTTTAAATACATACATATATAGATATAATATGGGAGAACAAAAAAGAGATGGATGGATTGTGTGAAGGAGGATATGTGTCGAAAGGGTGTGAGTACGGAGATGACAGCTGAAAGGGATGTATGGAAGGAGAAAACATTTTGCGCCGACCCCAAATGATTGGGATAAGGGCAGGAGAATGATGATGATGATAGATATAATACACCCAGACTCAGAGCAAACAATTCTGCTCATCACAGAAAAGTTTGCCCTGTGTGGGAATCGAATCCACGACTCTCGGATCAGAGGTCAGGATCGTTGACCACTTAGCCACCGAATCAGTCAAAACTCCACGTTTGTTATAACTGATTCATACAGTGACTCGGGGACAGATTACCTGTAGGCCTGATAGTGGAAAAGTCAAAAGTGGAAAGCCGAAATCAGAGAAAAGTAGAATGCTGAAGGCTGCCGACTCTTAAGTAGAACCTAAGTAACCACATCTATTGTACACGTGTATGCAGATGCAAGTCATGTCCCGGCCTTGTCTTTGTCTTGAGTTAGGAATATAAATCAAGTAAGTAACGGCCGGGCGGCTTATCAAGTTTCACAAACAGACATTTTAGCTTGATTAGAATAAATGCACATAGTCTCGGCTATAATTGGGTCTATATAGGGAGATTTTAAGACAATGCTTTCTAAAGAATAAGTATTTCACAAAATTAATATAGAGGACGACTTCTTTCGGATCATTTTTTCTTTACGTTTATTTTCGCTTCCCTAACACTTCCCGAAACGTTGAGTGTACGAGTTCTGAGTGGTAAGAACTTTGTATACTAGGTAGAAAATATGATTATTTAATTAAAAGAATGTGTAAAGCATCTAACATACTTAAATAAAAAAGATTGGATTTGGTTTAAGGACTCTTGCTTATTATGATTCAGATATTTTCTTTAAAAAAATATCTTATTGAAAATACCTTAACATATGAGGGTACCTTAGCATTATAAAGTAGGCTCACTCACGGACTTTCCATAAACTAGCTGAGTAAATTCTAAAAACTTGTCGCCAGCCCGCAATCGGACACCATCAGGCATCAAGAAGACAAGTTGTCCACATCTGATAGCTGCGCGATCGCAAACACGTGTCGTGCCTAAAAGGCCGCGTGCGCTTCGAGATGCAGTGTTGCTATTGATACGGCAATTACCGTAATATACGGCAATCCAGGATTTTTTACACGTTTATACGGTATACGGCAGCCTTTTCATTGCCGTATTCTATTATACGGCATTTCATCGTTGTAGTAAACGACATGGACAAATTACGAACAAAATACTCATTTAGCAGCCTCACCAACCTACCGTTATATCTTGGGGTTTTTCTGAAGTATTAATTTTGAAATTTTGCCTGAGGGAGGCACTATTTCAGTACTATTTTTTGACATATATAACACATAAAAATTTGTACAGAAGTCCCTCGGTTCCAGAGATGAGGCTGCTGGTGGAACGATAAGCTTGCAGCCTCAGTGAAAAACTCGATTTTCTCTGAAACTACGATAGTACATTTTTTTCCATTTGACACTATTTTTTTGGCAGTATTTAGGCAGTATTTATTAGCATAATTCTAATATCTAAATTCGATTATGAGACTGCCAACTGAACCCACACAAAAGATCGTTGTCGCATTGCCGTACCTATCTAATATGTAATGTATATTAAATGTATAATATAACGTATATAACGTGTATGTTTGAAGGGTAATATAACTTCGTTTCATTTTTAGTTTTAAAATTACACTAAACACTGATTTAAAAATAAATATTGAATGATACGGCAATTTTCTGTATTTTCTTCATTTATACGGCAAATTGAATTTTGAGATACGGCAGTCCAGATTTTTGCAGTAACAACACTGTCGAGATGCCAAATGGATAGAGTCATGTTTTTGTCACGACTATCTGCTAGTGCTAGGCTATGAGATACGATAAGGAGTTTTACCTAGGCTTGGTGAGCTATTTCTTGATGTAAATCGTGAGGATATTTTAAATATATTTATTCTTATTTACAAATACAGACATCTGAGTAATCAAAACAAAGACGATAAATTTTATTAGTAAAAAATATATATTTAGTAGTTTGTGACTTAAGAGAGGAGTTTGGCTTATACAGTCACCAAAAAAGATGTTTTGCAGCAGACATTGCTTAAATCGTATTTAAGTGACGTACAAGGCCTATGGTGAAGAGAGAAGATGACCTAAGGAGTCAACATTTTTCGACTTTGCGCAGTTCATTAGGAAATCTGTCTTGAGTTTTCATAGGTCTTTCTTTTCATCCCTTCAGCGATATCTAGGACGTCTAACTGTACGTTTCGGAGAAAGATACAATAAGGATACAATATACCTTCTTTGTTATCGATTATCTTGATATGTGTCGATACGTTAGGCGCTGATAGAATAGAATAGAATAGAATAGAAAACGTTTATTTATCGACAAAATACAGAAAACCAAACAACATTATTTAAGTACATAAACTTACTAAACAACTAGTTAATTATGTGTATTACAGTTTTGTCCTCTGTATTGCGCCAATAAAAAGGTTTTGCCTCAGCATTTGATAGTTAACCTAGCTAGATTTAACTGCTATACCTGAATAAGCCTATTTAAAGGAATAACCATAACTTCAGTGCAAGTAAAACGTGCAGTCAAGTACGGTAAAAAGTGTTCCTGCAATAAATAACAAAGGAACTGCAGTAATGAGAGTCCGTCAGTCTGTCCATTTCGCCTCCGTGTCTTACCAAATGCGGAAAACTTGCTTTGCTAATGGTTGCAATTTGTCATGTAATAGGTTAAGGTATAACATTGTAAGCTCTTAGGGTTCCTTGTAATACAGACATTTCAGGCGGTGTTTTGACAAATGCACTTAGTTGTCGTTATGGTGGTGACTTCGAGTTAGATCGTCGTTAATATTTGAGTAACTGCTTACATAGTTAGAACTGAAATACCAGAGTAAATTGACTACTGGCCAGTGGCCTTAAGTTGAAGCTATCACGCACAATATTACCGTGACAATTTAGTCACACAACCAGATGACACTCCATAGCTTAGAACACCATACATTGATGAGATCGAAGCCGATGCAGTGGTCGAACAAGTACGAAGGTGTTTATTGCACAAAAAAGTGCATTCGAGCAATTTGCAACGCTGCTCCTGACACGTCATGCAAGCCGCTTTTCAAATCACTAGACATACTACCGCTCCCCTGTCTCTATATTTTTGAATGTGCAAAATTTGAGAAAACAACATCAGTCCAGTTTTTACACGCAGGCGAGGGACACAGTTCCTAGAAGTAGGAGATTCCCGGAAAGCCTAGTACATGATGAGGTTCCTAAAACTACGCGATACACAAAAAAAAATATTGGATGTGCAAGTTGATCTATAATAAACTCCCAGCATATATTAAAGACTTGCCGTTGTCTCAATTTATATGTAACTTACGTAGATGGCTAACTCAGTGCAATTTTTACTCGATAAAAGAGTTTTTTGAATACAACTTACTGAACTTACGTAGATGGCTAACTCAGTGCAACTTTTACTCGATAAAAGAGTTTTTTGAATACAAATAGGTACCTAATGAGAAAATATAATGTTATACACAAAATATGATAATTATGAGAAATGTTTTTAAGTAGATATGATAATAAATAATAATTATAATTGTAAATATTTGCATGCTATATTTTATGCCTGAATTTGGCGATCTAACTTTATGTAATTCGACCTTCATGTTACCCAATTCCGAGCAAATAAAGAATTCTATTCTTTTCCATTCTACCCAACTGTCATACAAATCAATACCCGCGATTCTGTAATACACCTACAGATTTTTTGGTGAGAACAGGGCCCTCAGGAACGCATGCATGACAATAACTTATGTAATGATTCCCATACAATGTATGTATGCGAATCAGCTGATCACAATTTTTCTCTGCTAATTGACTATAACTTCCTTTAAAAAAGTTGTTCAGTTTCATTTTTCCCTAAATGTCCAAATTTTTTCATCTGTTTTATACGAACCCTTAATATAATGTAAGTATTTACTTAGTTCTCAGGCATTTCTTAGGTACCTATACTCCAGCCCCAGTCGGTAGCGCCAAGTTCAAATCTGTGATTCGTTAACGCTTTAATTAGGTTACATCAGATTTCTGTTGACTTTTGATAACAGGCATACTGTTTCGTCAACCAACCCTCATGGTAAATACTCAGAAATAGCGGAACCCGTAACAATGATGCTAGTTAGCTCTTGGCCAGTTTTTCCGGCCAGGCTGGCCATATGGGGCAAGCCTGGCGTAAGGATCGTACGGTATTATGCGAGCTGTGCGAGTCTAGAATAATGCAGCGATCTTTGTTGTGGACCGTAATTCGGTGACTATAGATAGGCTTTAATCGGAATCGGAGCTTAGCCCTTGCCTGTGTGTGGTTGCAGTATGATCCACGTCTTCACGAGATATGGAAAAAATTCTAAGGGTAAATTCATTCACGCAAAATGACAAATTCAAAATTTCTAGAAAATAATTGGACTTATTATAAAGATGTAATAAAATATGCGTAGGAATCGGTAAACTGGGATTTCTACTTATCATACTGAGCAATTTTTGTACGCAAACAGTGGATCAATTTGTATGAAGATTTTCAATGGGTACATAGAGTGGAAGCTGCAGTTAAAGAATTCAAACCCTACTTACTACTCTACACTCTGATCTAACTTAACCTATCAGCTGAACTATTTCGTCGGTTTTATTTATTTCTTCATCATATAATAATTGACCACGCTGAATACGTTAAAAACAACCGACTTCAATCGCAACAACTCCAATTTTGCTATGTTTTGTTGATTTTCTCAAAAACCGCTGAATCGATTTCGATAAAATTTATATGGGACCACCTGTGAAGTATACCCTTTCAAACAAAAAAAGAATTTTCGAAATCGGTTCAGGCGTCTTCGAGTAATCGGTGAACATACATAAAAAAAAAAAAAGATTCCGACGAATTGAGAACCTCCTCCTTTTTTTGAAGTCGGTTGAAAAGGTCTTATAAGAAGTATTTACTTTTTCTTCTATCTATTTAGAATTTTAGATACAACATGTTTCGAGCTTAAGGAACCCTTTGCATACCATTCTATAAAATGTTTCTGAAGGGGAGAGAAACGTAAAGCAGCCCCCACCTTTTCAAGAACATCATGGGAACTAAGATCGTTTGATTTTTTTATACACAGTGTATACAGGGTGTTAAAAAAAGTGCGTTTGAAATTTTAAGAGGTTACTCAGAATCAAGTATATAATCCAGGAAAAATATTGAAAAAATCCGCTCTTCAATAATTTTTTTCAGTTTTTCATACAAATTCAAGATTCACTATTCAAAAGTATGAGAATCTGAAAAAACAAATTGAAGAGCGGATTTTTTCAATATTTTTCTTGGGATCTATACTTGATTCTGAGTAACCCCTTAAAATTTCAAACGCACTTTTTTAACACCCTGTATATCTTTTAAAGTCCTTTGTAGGAAACACTTTGTTTCAGAAACACATTCAATATGACTGTTAGTCCTAGTATACGGCCCTTCTAGTGTATTTGCAGGCTTGGTCAAGCTGCACGTTGCATTCGACGTGGATTGTGGACGTGACGCGAGTGGAACGCACTTCGTATGCCGCGTTGACCGGCGTTTTTATGGCGCTGTTAAGTTGTCTATGCTGATGTTGTAAGAACCTTTGTTTGTGTATGACATTTTTGAAATTATAGAGACGTGCTTGAGTTGTATGAAATGCAAATACAGGGACGATATGACATTTGATCGATAATACTGAATTCTGGTGTTTAGTTAAATTGTTAAGGTTGACGCGGTTATGATAAAAATACACGTGCCTTATAGGTATGGAAAAAGTTAAAGGTATTGCGTTGTAATAGTACAGCTTTCTGTCGTTTCAGTATTGTAACATTATGTAAAGCGTGCGTTTTTTTAAATGTCGAAATATGTAGGATTATTTTAAATGGAAAGGCCTTTTTTGCGCTTTCGCTGCAGTTGTCTTAGCGAAAGTGGTTCAGAATTACGGAAACAATCCTGACTTAAATATCGGGCATTCATAAAGTTTAAACTTATTCCTCCACAAGGTATGAAAATACATAACAGCAACCTACGAAACCTGTCACTGTGACGTAAGCAGTAACGGAGAACGGACCAGTTTACCAAGAATGCCATTTGTGTAACTGTCATTAAAATCCAATAGTTCGTTCTCTATCTATGACGAGTTCGGAGCTAAAACTCCGATTAACCTTTGCCGCCGCCGCGGGCCTATAACCTTATTCCATCTTTGATATTATAAATTGAATATCTTACTAGCCTCAGGTGGTGTTTGCCAATAGATTTAGGAACACGAAATGGATCTTTGTCGGATTCTAAGGTGTTGGTTGTGGTTGTGTTTGATTTTATCGATATTTAGCCTATATCTAAGACAATGAGGCATTGTTGGATGCCGACATGCGCACGGACGCACTATTTATTTGCTTTATTGATTTCGTGTGTTGTTATTTAGGTTGCACCACTATGCTTCGATGAAGACAAGGGTTTACAATTAACTCAGATTAATCGAGGCTTTTTCACGTCATTGTTGGGTGTTTTATATCAGACTATCTGCGGAATAACATTTTGAGTCTTGTTCCTAAACCAGGTAATATTTACATGACGAAAGCATGTACCTTTTACTCATAAAAGACTTATAGGCTATAATAATAATAAATTTATTTCAGAAATTCATCTATACATTGTGTGAATAGTTTATGAAAATCTTAAAGACTAGTGTTAGAGTTGAAATTAAAAATAATCCTGTTGTCAGAATGTTATTACCTTCTTAGACGTGTTTACTGGTTACCTAGTTAGCTTTGCCGTTAAGACCAAAGATTGCATAAAAACTGATCATCAGCTAGAAGTAATACAATACCTTCAAGTTCCATCAGTAAATATCTGCCATACCGATTTCAGACACTGATAGCTTGCAAACGAAAAAGAATAATTCTAAGAGCCAGGTTACATGTTCAGTCTGGCGTCAGTCTGGTCCATCAGTCTGGTCAGAATGATCGGAGAATGATCGTGTAACCCACTGTCTGCCGTCAGTCTAGATTAACCGTGTACCGTGAAAATCATCAATCATTCTGGCGTCAGACTGATGGACCAGACTGACGCCAGACTGAGTGTGTAATCTTGCTCTAATAACGTAAAGAAGTGATATTATCTAAGCTACCTTTCTCCATCAATATACCTACCTAATGCCGTCGTCGTCTACCGCAAAGGAGTAGGGCGATTAGGAGTTTGGAAGGACAGCCATTATAGAAGTTGTCACTCTATTATCTCGATTGCTCCTGCATGTTAGGAAATGAAGTACGTTGTAGGTACATTTTTCGGTTGACTTCTATGAAGTCATAGGTTGGCAGAAATTATAGGTTAGGGTGTGGGAAGATTTCAGCTGTCATTAATAGGGCTAATACCTGACAATAACTAATTTCAATTCAATTAAATATATACATATATGACAGGTCATTTAGTTATCATATCTGGCGAGGCTCGATATATAAAGTACAGTAATACACATTTAATAAGGCTTGCAGATGTACCTGCGCAGTAGACAATATTTTAATTACGCGGGAAACTGATGGACCAATCAAGTAGCTTCATTGTCACCCGCTCGTACCCGTTCCGAAAATCTCTGCCGCTATTGGCTAATTGATTTCGCGCCTGATTAAATGAAATTGTCAGCTGTCAGAGAGCTGTCACCGTGCGTTGATTGTTTCGGGTGTTTCCGTCGATGTTTTGTTCTTGTCTGCGCGAACGAAGATTACCGACGCGCCTTATTTTTTGTGTACTACTGTACTCTGTGGGCTCGATTGGTTAAAATGCAACTTTAAAGGGTCAAAGATACACAGGTTGCGCGGTTGGTGACTCTGTGTCTCTGTTCCTTTTCTTCCCATACTTTTGGTATCGCAGTGTACAGTAAAATAAACTCTCACCATCATTCATAATGCGTGATCATTGAAACTCATACTTTACGGCAATCCCCGCGCATTACGGCGGCGCGGCGCGTGATAACTATCGACGAGACGACGCCGCCGCGCCGGCGCAAGCGCAGCCGAAAGGTCAATTGATTCGATTAACAACGGTATTTAGTGATGGAGATAATATAGCGATAAAATCGCAGGTTTTACGGCACTAATCCTTGGATTTGTGCTGGGGATTATTTCTGTATGACATATACTTAGTAATGCCATTCGAATGATCTAGGGTCTTATTTTACACTAAGGATATCTCAGTTTCTTGGACGATCCTTGCCTGATCTTTCTGGTAAGATCAAGGAATGTCAGTATTTTGTGATCTGCTTAATGTCAATTGTATACATAATTATGTATTTGACTCTCTGGATGACTTGACCTCACTAGGGCTCTTGTATTTGTAGTCTGTAATGCAAAGTTTTTACAGGTAAGTATTTTTTTTATGCTTCTGTACTTCTAGCTAAAAAGTAACTGGGTTTTCTTTCTAACTCCTAGTTAGTCAATCGCAAAGACAAATAAAAACTTTTTCTCTAAGGTCAAGTGAAAGTAAATCTAAAAATAATTTTAACCCATGGGGGTTAAAATGGCAGTTTAGGGTCTGTATTTCAACAATAACTTTACAAAATTTAGTATTAGCCCTAATGTCTCCATTTAAACCTGTCAAAACGATTTCATAACACAACATGCAGCCGCCCCCGTAATCTTCGTGACTTGGTATCTATAACTCATACCTTAACAAATTACGCCTACGTCCTACACGGCATTCAGTTCCATTGAATCGGGAAACCTTGATATAATCAATACTGTTATATTGCTATGATCTGCTTAGCAAAATATGATTTTCGAAATAATAAAGGCAAGGATTTAGTTCAAGAACAAAGACATGAACTAAGATAACTTTTCAAATATTTTTTTGATAGATTCAATTAGGACCTTTTTACCTACTGTTCGTGTGGATAAGTTTAGATAATTATTCTATTTGCTAATATGTAGATATTAATGTTGTTTTGTAAAATGCAAATATTATAGCTATGCTTTTTATGTATTATGTAAGTATACAAAGTGAGAGGTAAAATATATCTCTTATCATGAAAAAGGAAAACACACTAGTTCTTTAAAGTTTTATTACATAAAATATTGGAATTTCATACAAAGCCAGCTGTAAACAGTTGATCGTTTCGTATAAGAAATCCAATTTTGTTCTGTTCTGTTTTATGAGTAGAATTTCTTCCTTAAATATCACTTCTATTTCACCTATCCCTCTGTATAAGGTGTGTGGAAATACTTGAGAGTTACTTTATACTTACATATAGCTAAATACATTTTACTTAACACTATGTTGAAATTGTAAAAAGGGACTTTTCGTACAAAGCCATCCGCTTAACTTTTTATATAGAAAGTCCAAAATATTTGTGTGCTATTTCAGCTTTGTAGAACAATCTTTGTTTCAGTGTCATGATAATTATTAGAGCTTATCTTAAAGTTTTTTTTTAATCCTTAATTAGTAATCCCTTGGCATCATCTCAGTTTTGCTACATTTTTTTCATGCTGTATATTAGAAAGCTTTTAATTGTTTAATAGATAATGAGATTTAGTTGAATAACTTCGACGATAAGTAAACTTTAATATACTACATTTATTTTAATATACGTCACTTAAGTAATAGATAAATATCTTCCAACCACTTTTATTAAATCTTAGGAGTAGAAATTGATTAGTTTCTACAAAATAAATTATTTTGAACGCACTAGGCGAATGTATTTTATGTTAACGTGTTACATCTGTCATCTGTCGGCGTAAATGGGAATAATTAGTTTAGGCCTCAGGGTCTAGCAATCATCGGAAAAGTGGCAACACAGCTTAGACACTAGACAACTTTTAGAATGCATAAGCCCTAAGCTAATAATGCCCTAAGCTTATGCCCGATATATACGTGCCGCTAAGGAATAGTCAATTGTAAAACTATTTCTGATTAGCATATTTGTTTTTAAATACCTACTTACCTTCTACAGAAGGAACACAGTGGTGTCGATTCGGTATTAAAGATTAAACTTATTTGACAGGACTAAACTTAATTTAAGCTTTCTATCCTTGTCTTTTCGGTACAGAGAGAAAAAGACAAAACACTTAAATTAAGTTTAGTTCTGTCAAATAAGTTGAATCGTAAAAACCGAATCGACACCAGTGTAAATTAATTTTCTTTCCAAACACGGAGATACTTCAATCAATACTAACACAGTAAGAGAATAAAATACAAAGTGAAACTGTTTTGAAATTTTCCTGTGTAAATAAGTATTTTAGAAGAAGAAGATACTCGACCGTTAAGTATTCTCAAAAAAAAACATATCATTAAAAGTTCATTGTGTTTATCATTAATAATTGACCACGCTGAATACGTTAAAAACAACCGACTTCAATAGCAACAACTCCAATTTTGCTATGTTTTTGTTGATTTTCTCAAAAACCGCTAAATCGATTTCGATAAAATTTATATGGGACCACCTGTGAAGTATACCCTTTTAAACAAAAAAAGAATTTTCCAAATCGGTTCAGGCGTCTTCGAGTAATCGGTGAACATACATAAAAAAACAAAAAAGATTCCGACGAATTGAGAACCTCCTCCTTATTTTTGAAGTCGGTTAAAAATGTAACTACAAGAAATCCTAACCAGAGAATGTTGCTATAGTGGGACTTTTACAAACCGGGTTTTCCTCAAAGTCTTAGAGCGTTTGTCTTTTCTAGCAGGTTGAATCGCGGATACAGTTAACATCCGCTCGTTTTGTAAGTACTTCGAGGCATCCGTTGTCGGGCATTTAGGCCTTAATTGAGTAGAAAGTAGAGGTTACTCACAATTAAAAAATATTGAGATGTCCATGATGAAGTTTCAATCGTTTAATTCATTAGAAAGTCATGTATAATATTCTCTATTTAAAGTTGTTAAAGAGCCAACTCGCAACATTCAATATAATACTTACAAATAAATATCAATATTTTAATCAAAATATCATTCTTACGTATATTGAATATTGAGTTTCTCACTTCTTTCTGTTTGGTAGCTCTGGTTCCCACAAACTTATCAAACTACATACTTTTTGAACTACACTACATTACATTACACCTACAGAAATCTGTGGTTGACTAATAGGTATACCAATGTTGTCTTTAAATTCGTACCACATAAGTATCTGGTGATTTGCAGCGGTCCCCACGGCATTTCCTTCGGAGCGTTAGTTCCAATTTGAGGAATACCGCGTGGAATACCTCTCCAGAGTGGATAAGTACGCTATTAAGCGGCCCATTATAAAACCGGCCGGCCACTGCTTTCGCACGTGTAAAAGTAGCAAGCAACAATATCTTGCTGGGTAGTTAATTATCGCCGCGACAAAAAGGATGTGCGTAATGGGAATGGACAGGGCTGGCTTTAGTTCTAATCGAATCTTAATTAGCCTCATGGGTTGGAACTGCATCGATTATTTTTTGAGTATTTCATTTTATTAGAACTATAATATTTTATACCAGTGGTTTTCAACCTGTGGGTCGCGCGATCCCCTGGGGGGTCGCGAAGCTTTTCTTAAGGGGTTGCGGGTAAAAGAAAAAGTTTATAGGTCCTACACTGCAATGAAAAAAATAGATTTCAGTGAGAAGGCTGGACCTGTTAATTTTTTAACAATTAGTAAAAATGTGATTCTATTTTGGAGACGTTAATAAGGAAATCATTTTCTAATTGAAGAAAATTATAATCGTAGTTTTACTAATCACTAACATTTTGTATGTTTATGGCCCTAGGGGGGTCGCAAGAATTTTTTTTCTTGTAAAGGGGCCGTGTATTAAAAAAGGTTGAAAAACACTGTTTTATACTATGTGCTTCCGATCGATTCAGAAGTTCTAAGTTACAAATCCGGTCTAGTCAATGCACAAACAGATGTACAATACTTCTGAAAAAAGAAACAGTGGATATCAATTTGCAAATAAAATGGTCTTCCTATTGAAAGTTGGCGAATCCGCTGACCAATTAGCACGAAGTGTATTTTTTGGAAAATTGGGTGTAGTTACTTATCTCTCCAATCCGGACTTGGCCCCCGTGTGTGGCGTATAGCATGGCCTAACTTTCCCGACTTATGGGAAGAGACCCGTGCTTCTGCAGTGGGGACGTAATGGGTTGTTAACATTAATTTATCTCTAAAATACTTTTTTTTCATGTAACGTATGTAAGGTGTTAAAACAAACGTTTAGAAAACCTGTTCAGTATCAGATGGATAAATTTCTCTTCTAGCTCATACTTTTTGAACTGTCCTGACTCCGACTCTGTGGTTGCGTCTGTAGTCATTCGATGCAATGTGCCAAGCATTTCCGCTGTAAAAGAAAAAAGAGCAATCACTTTGATTTCCGAACGTAGGAGTTCCCACAAATTACTCAACCATTAATGGATTTTAAGCTCTTCGCCTTGTCGCAAAACGTCACGCAATAGAGATATGTCCGATACGTAAAATAACCATATTATGTCAAAGAGGTGTGTTACGACTGTCAATTGTCAGTGAGCCCAATTAGCATATATTTAGATAAATAGTAACTTACCATCTTACTTACTACCTGAAAGATCAAGTGTAGCAAATCTAAGTAGAGTTGAATTTATAATGGTAGTAATGGTTTTAGAGAAGTCCTATCAACATACATAATTAAGAAAATAACTGACTCCTAATCGAATCGTACATTATGCGAATCGGACAATTTGCTTTTAAACCTTCGACTGTCCCTTCGACTCAAGTCACACCTGCGCTCGCGACACTTTTTGGTCAAAATGTGTGATAAAAAGGGATTTATTAAGTGTCAGCATTTGTAATTGGCTTCCTTCGGAATTAGTTGGCGATTTCATTTAATTTACTTCTTCATAAGGTGTTGCAAGTGGATAATCTGTACGAGTTATTAGCAGTTTATGGACTTTAAATACAAGGCGATAATAGCGACTATATTTCTGAGGTAATGTGGCTCCCATTATGTGGATGATTGTTGTACAGGGCAAAAAATGTAGGTGTAGGGACCAAGCTGGGATTTCTACTCAACATACTAAATCGCGTCAGCGATTCGATATGAGCCTAATTTATGCGCCTCATTATTTTAACAACTTTCCCCATTGGACCTATATTCACTTCATGCAAATATTTTAGGATTTTTTATGCAATCCGTTGAACATTAGTCAAGTTTGTTGAAAAGTATTTTTTTTGCAAATTAACTTTATGTTCTTGGCGTTCGCTCTTTTGAAAACAAACATGAGTAAAGGCTATGTATATTATTGTTAGTACCATGTCAGTTATTATCATTAAGATACTACTAGATAGTTGTTAACTCGATCATTGTGCATCCATGTATTTTTTGATTTTTTGTTGTATTATTTTGTCGTACAATAAAGAGTATACAAACAAACAAACAAACCTCTATCAAAATTTTCTGAGGAAATCCATCAAAAGTTTAGCAGAAAATATATGTGTATCAGTCTCTCGTTACCATAATAAAGGAAATTCTAGATTGAGGCCGGATGACTGCGTGTGATTTTGTGTTTTTTTATTGATTTATTATTATTAAACTGATTTAAAGTATATTCAAAGAAACCAATCTGTGATATTTAATTTATTGGAGATATTTGGACTGCAGATTTTCATTGTATTCTTCACGTAATTTCATGCACCTCGGACATTGCGCATTGCATGAAGTTCCAAGTTATAGCAGTATTATGCCAGTCCCATTCTGCTCCATCAAGTCAAAAGCTCTCTCTGCGCCGTGAATTGATTTCTACATTTCATATTGAAGGAATAAAATATCGTTTGCCGACGTTCCATAGACAATATTTCAGACCGCATAGAAGCCGTTATAAAGGGGTCTTAAACACTATTCGACAAAATCGTCTTGCGACTGAAGTTGACATTATTCCGATTTATTTATATGGTAGAAAATCATCATATTATGTGTAATGCGTAGTTATGAAGTATTAAGTATCTATAGCTATACTAAATGTTACAGTTATTTTACACAGTATGTTACCGAAATAGGTGTAGGGTTCGTTAACTGGGGTTTCTTACATCTACTTAAGAATAAGTAAAAAAATCATACAAATTAGCTGAATGAATTCTATCACAAAGTAAGAAATATGTCTATGAAGTGTCCAAAAACATTGTTCAGTATAATAATTTTCTAATTAATGAAGTTCACACCAATTTTGTTACACATATTTGAATTTAATTTGGAAATTATTGCAGATTTCTTTTTCTTTTCCTCCTAGAAATGACTGCCGTGTAGATTTCTTAGTATTGGCCATTTGTAACCGCATTCGCGACGCATTATGCGTTCGCGGTAATAAACATGTTAACACGTTTTCGTAATATTTATGGAAATTTTAACTCAAAAGTCTATTAAAATACAGAAATGAAGCATTGTTATAGTGGCGCACGAGCAAAAAACAATCGTTATCGTGTAGCACATTCAATCGTACTATCTCAATAAGACTGCGGATTCCTTGCCTTGCACTTTGCTTAACTCGCGGTCATTTAGATTTACACTTGCGGACGTGTGCAATTTATATCTTATAGTTCTCACGAAGTCATCCTTCGCCGTTAAAGCAACCGTTGTGTAATCGAATAAGTTTAAAAAAACGTATCTATTGGACATAGTCAGATCCGATTCGAATCTCTGGGTAGGAGAACCGACACTTTTTCTTAATCAATTTTTAAAATCGTCTTGGTTCCATCGCATAGTATAAAAGGGACTAGAGTTGAGATATAGAGGATGTTGGCATGGGAATCACTTGGACACCTCTACGTATAGAATGGAAAACGATTTGCGGTGCGCGCCGCGAGATTTATTGGACACCCTATAAAGATTTACAGCGTGTTTCCTGAATTTGTTGTGCTTTCATAAATAATTTTATATACAGTTCTTTAGAATGTGAGAAGTGTCATCGTATATTGTATGCTTTGTGTTATTAGAAAATAAAATTCGTTAAGTGTGAGCTATGAAGTTGTAAGTATCTCCTCGTCGGTATAACTCCTTAATAAAAGTTCTTTGAGCACGAGTGTGTCATGTGCTTGTTTATTGCCATTTTGTGAGTTGTCAAGGAGTGTTTGAATATATTTTTAAACGGCCTGTAAACTGAATTACGGCAAGATTTACGGCAAGTTAAATTTTCTTTTATATTCATTCGGTACGTCAAAATTGTCGAGGGAAGTGTCAAACAAGCTTATATTGTTTTGTAGAATAGTTGTTTTCAAAGAACTTTTACAAGGCAAGTACTATATCCTTTCCATAATCCTTAGGGAGACTCAAACTTTCAAATTTTAGATAAAAAACTAAAATGGAAAGACAACTTATAACTATTTTTTTATACGGTTCCCGTAGATGAGAGATACTTATTCACAATTTTTATTGTATGAAGGTCTGGTGTATCTTTTTTGTCTTTTAATAAATTAATAAGATTGAACAACCATTTTAATTGGGCAAAAACCGTTTCATACTCTGTATACCAAGCAACTCGGGAGGATAAAAACCGCGCGTCAACCTTTATCAAGTGACCAATTATGGGGATGGACGGACAGGGGCCCCTGTTATGGGGCTAGGTTGGGGTTCATTTTGTTTAAGTGCATGTGGAGAATGAAACCTATAATTATATTCGATCATAAGAATTGGTTTAATGTTATTTTTAAGAACAGTTGACACCACTTAGAAAGATTGAGTATAAACCGAGAAATATATACGATATCTATTTAATTAATTGTTAGTTTCTCAGTTCTATGAAGCTTCATTACATTGACACGGACAGTCAGTTGCCGTCTCGTTGGTCTTGTATGGTAGCGTTCACACCTTATTCACACCGAGTAAGCGATACGACATTGCATGCCAACTACAGCTGATAAGGAAAAAGATATGGAGTGCGGCGAAAAAGAAAGAGACTGATCATCGTTCCCATGTGAAGGGAATGAAAAAAGATGCGTTGATGGCGGCGCAAAAGACAGCAACTGATGATCTGAACCGTTCAGTTCGTTCAAAATAGTTCGTCTGAATGAACCGTACTGAGTAGTGTTCGCTATGAAAGAATTCACTTTAGGCCGCGGCGCTATACGCATGTAGGAAAAAGTGCGTTTGAGATTTTAAGGGGTTACTCAGAATCAAGTATAAAATACAGGAAAAATATAAAACAATCCGATCTACAATTTCTTTTTGTTTCCCCTATTAAATCTGAATCGTGATTCAAGTATTTGTTTCGCACTTCAATTATTATTTGCCTTGAAACCGCAGTATTTTCTTCGTGAACAGCACCTATCCTCTAACAGATAGCAATTAGACATAAACATTGGTAGACGAAGGGGGATGGACAGATACACAGTAAGTTACACAGGGCTCGAAGTTTCTTGCCGTTTCGCTAACACCCTACAATCTCCGTGTTGATGTAGGTACTTTGTATTGGGTAGAAAAAAAATTACAATTTAAACGTACATACTCATCATCATTTTATCTAAATTAAATAAAAAAAGTTTTTTTGAGTTATTAAAACATTAGACATATACCTAACATATAATTTAATCCATCACAACGACCTCTATCGACTGGCATAGATTGGCATTGCAACATAGAAAAGAACAGCAAACTTTACTCATCTGACTGACTCGGTGGCTAAGTAGTTAGCGATCCTGACCTCTGATCCGAGAGTCGTGGGTTCGATCCCCACACAGGGGAAACTTTTCTGTGATGAGCAGAATTGTTTGCTCTGAGTCTGGGTGTATTATATCTATATATGTATGTATTTAAAAGTATATGTGTATGTATATCAGTCTCTGGTTCCCAAGATACAGGGAATCCTAGTTTGGGGCCAGGTGACCGTGTGTGATTTGTCCCAGATATTATATTTATATTATATTATATCTCCGGTCTAACCGGAAGAGCTGGAAGTTGGGCATAATTCTAATTGCTACTGTAGACCATACACCCCCTAAGGAGTCTGCATACCAATTTACAGCGAATCCGAGTGGGGCCGGAATCTTCGATTCTGGGACAACCTCTTTTAGAAATCTTGTTAAACGAGCATGTGACATAGATGTTATTCTTATTTCACTCATAATTTTATTTTCAATACTGCCACCACAACTTTTGAAACTAAAATAATAAATAAATTACAAAGATAATAAGGAGTTTGAAGTGACATAACAAGCAAAAAATTATGCAGAACGTGTACTTACTTTTAAAATGTAATCATTATTTTTTTGGTACTCCAGTTTGTAACTAACCTATAATTGATCCGTTCAAAATGCCATCGCATCAAAACGATAAATAACTAATCACCAAGTGTCTATGTTGTCTTTTTTTTTCATTAAATTGAAAGGACAAAATGTTTTTACTTGTTCGTACAATTTAATTGCATCTTGAGGCAAGATGTTTCGTGAAATAAAATAAATACAAAAATATCTTGCTAATCCATACAGAGTATAACAAAATAGGCCGTTAAGTTTGGTTAATAACCTTATTGGCGATGATATAATATGTAATAAAAAATAAATACATATACAGGGTGTAACAAAATTGGTGTAGGACCCGTTAACTGGGGATTCTACTCATCGTACTGAACAACTTTTGTTCTACGACTTTGATCAAATCGCAAAAAAAAAATTTGGAGTCTCCATACAAAGACTGTATGGAGAACTCAGTACGATGAGTAGAATCCCCAGTTAACGGGTCCTACACCAATTTTGTTACACCCTGTATATTTGTTAACATTACATTATTTGTTTGAAAATACTTCGTTTTGTAGACTTCTATATTAAACTGGATTGAATCTACTTTATCGTGGTTGATAGATTATAGACTCTTAGCAAAAATATGGTTTTTATATGTAAAACATACAAACACAACTTATCCACAATTTAAATGAAACTTTCTAGCGGCGATTGGCACATACACAAATGAACACACAAGTGTACCTACATAGATATGCATTAAAGACAGTTAATACCTGACTTTATCCGCACAGAAAATCTAAATTGAATAGAAAGCTAAGTTTCGATGTGAACAATACGGCCTCACGTGGAAATATGCGAGATGAGTGATAGGGATAGGGCCTGGCCTGGTGGACAACCGCCATATGGTCATTATGCCTACGTCTTACTAATAGACTTCATAGGGTTACCAACCGATATATATTTGTAAGATCTTCCTATCGCGTGGCATTAGTTTCTCGTTTAATCATTTTTCTCATGTCTGACATTTTCAACCGACTTCAAAAAAAGGAGGAGGTTCTCAATTCGTCGGTTTTTTTTTTTTTTTTTTTTATGTATGTTCACCGATTACTCGAAGACGCCTGAACCGATTTCGAAAATTCTTTTTTTGTTTGAAAGGGTATACTTCACAGGTGGTCTCATATAAATTTTATCGAAATCGATTCAGCGGTTTTTGAGAAAATCAACAAAACATAGCAAAATTGGAGTTGTTGCGATTGAAGTCGGTTGTTTTTAACGTATTCAGCGTGGTCAATTATAAAAATACAACCAGTTATTATTAGTGTTAAAAACAGACAAAACGAAAGAAACTATTTAAAAAGGGGATTGAACCCTTTTGTATGAGAGGCTGGCATACCACTATGCCAAAATGTTCACTGGGGGAGGTTGGGCCTCCGGTACCCTCACTCACGAAACACAACACAGCGCAAGTGTTGCTTCACGCCGGTTTTCTGTGAAGCCGTGGTATCACTCCGCTCGAGCCGGCCCATTCGTGCCGAAGCATGGCTCTCCCACGGCTCAAACTCTTCCAGAAAGGGCGAGCAAACATTACACATTACAAACACGACTTTAACACAACACAAAGTTTTTTTTGCAACTGATGTGATTCCATCGTATTAGTATCGAAAATCACGCAAAGCCAGTTAAGAGTGACAACCATGAAACTCTGCGTTATTGAATACATTACCGTGTCTTATACGCGATGCTTACATTCTAGGTAACTGGCAATAATAAAGTACTATCTGTAATCTAAGTGCCGGTCTAGACTCTAGACAATGCCCGAAGCGCGGCGTTATTCGCCGTAAAAATGCTGAGACTCGTCCCTGATTCACTCTTAAGGTATTTTAAGGAGCCTTAGGTATATGGAAGTTACAGAGTTCTGTGTTGAAAAAACAAAAAGAAACTGTGTTGATCAAAATAATCTGATTATTTTATCAAAATAAAAACTCGACAACTTGTTGGTTTATAGAGCTCTCTGATTCAGTCAAGTGCAGAAATCGATATTGCTATGTACCTATACGAAAATGTTGATGCTGACTTGGTCGTAATACCGAGTCGTGATGCTTTAAAAAATTTAAACTTCTATAATGAACTTTCTTCACCCCCGCATACTTGTAAATAGGATTGTCATTATGAAGATGCTTTAAAAATGACAAGTTTTAATATTACATACATTTACATAGCTCTAGTTCTGGCTGTACAAAACTGGTTAAGTTTATTATGTTTTAAAGTCCTTTTATGAGCATTTGAAAGATTTTAATGAAAGGTTTACTTGCATTCAAGTAGGCATGAGAGGCTTGTGTAATGGGTGGTGGTTCCTTAGCTTACCTGTTTATGTCATCACTGAGATAGGATTTTTTCCTAAAACTTCGAGAAAGCACAAAAAGTTGGCGTATTTGAGACCTTAGACGTCTTTATAATTTTTGACGTCCCAAGACGCAACATAGGATGCTTTGTCTTCAGGATGTTAGAATGAAATACTCAAAAAACATTACTCCCAGTCTGTAAAAAGTTTAATCAAAAGACGTATTAAGTGATGAACAATGATTCTGATGATTCATAATAGTCAAATAATGTATGGGAAAAGAAGTTGATATTTCTAACCTTTTGTGTTTAATTCGCGGTAGGTAAGTTGGTAGCGACTTGTATATTTTCAATTCAAGACAGTAATACTACTGTCAGCTCGACACAGGTACTGGCTGTCTCTCTATCTGTGATTATCGTTGACATGCGTGACTTCCTGTTAGAATGGCTACTAGCTTAGAATAAAGACTATAAAGATACCAGACTCTCGTCATAGAATTCGAATTGTCTACTTAAGACTTGACGGCCGCAGATATCGAGATATGTATTATTTTATGCTATGCATTACGTAGCATAGGTAATATGTATAGGTATTTGATTCTAGCTACTGCTCGCCCGTAACTTCTCGTAAGATAGGCCAAGATTCATTTTGGGTCACTGAGTCTAGTAAGTATATAATAATTGAAAGTAGCCTATATAGTGTAAGCCTTTAGCCGAAGCAAATAAACTGAACTCAAACTACACATATTATTTATTTTATTTTATTGTTTATTGTACTAGTACATAACTTCTAGAAAAAGTAAATTGTTTCGAAGAGACACAACCATATCAAACTGAAAAAAGTTGGTGACTCCAGGGTAACGACTCATTCCTCCTAACCTAACTACAAATCTCGACATCAAAGTCAATGTAACAAAAAGTTTTTCTAAACTAGAACATGCTGAGGAAAGAGGAATCCTGTCGTGTGTGATGACCCCGTTGCATACATATGCCGCCCATAGAAAGACCTAGACTAAACCATAAGATAACGTTTATCCTTCGGGATAGCATATTTAATTGTACCTCTAGCTAATATAAGAAGGAGTGTTAACAACCATATCGTCCGCACTGCAGGGGCACGGGTCTCTTCCCATACCTCGGGAAGATTAGGCCATACTCCACACACGGTGGCCAAGAAGGAGAAGGGTTCCTAATTTAGAAATAAAAAAAAGTAGCAAATGTCTTGGTTCCTATCATCCTTGTATGCAAATAGTACCTGAGTAATTTGTCCCATACCGCGAGTTACCGATTTTGCACGGTGGGGCAAAATAAACACAGGCCCAGCCAGGCCATGGGCAGTCTCGCGTAAGTGCTCGGTTCAGGCTAGTGATGGGTGACAGTTTACAACTAGACGTCGAATTAATCCGAAAATGTTTAAAATATACAGAATGTAATGGTGTAGGACCCGTTAACTGGGTATTCTACTCATCGTACCAGTGTATAACTTTTGTTCTACAACTTTGCTGAAATCGCAAAAAAATAATGTCGATTCTCCATACAAAAATAATCGACAACGCTGAACGTGTTAAAAAACCGACTTCAATCGCGTAACATACGGGTCAAACTGAGAACCTCCTTTTTTGAAGTCGTTTAAAATACTAAAACCTTCACCTAAATGTAACAAATGCTTTTCTGAAAACCGCATCAAAATCGGTTTAGCCAAACGCGAGATAATTGCCGACAAACATACATACATACATACAGGTCAAACTGAGAACCTCCTTTTTTTGAAGTCGGTTAAAAATTGAAAAAAATGGCAAAACAGAAGATCAATTTCTACGGAGTCCAAAATTTTTTTTGCTATTTGAGCAAAGTCGTAAGACAAAAATTGTTCAGTACGATCGATGAATAGAATCCCCAGTTAACGGGTCCTACACCAATTTAGTTACACCCTGTACAGAGGTGTTAAAATTGCGTTAAAAATTTTAACGGGTTACTCAGAATCAATTATAAAATACAGGAAAAATATAGAAAAAATCCAATCTAAAATTATTATTTTCAGTTTCCCATACAAATTCTTGATTCACTATTCAGATTTAGTATGGAAAAGTGAAAAAAAAATGTACATTGGATTTTTATATATATTTTTCCTGCGTTCTCTACTTGATTCTGAATAACTCCTTAAAATTTCAAACGCACTTTTTTAACAGCCTGCTGTATACATTTTGGATTTTAATTTAACTAATCATAATATGATTAAAATGTTAATATTTGATTACGAGTTATTTCGAGTGTACAAAATTGATGCATATGGATGAAGGCGATACTGTGTGAAGTGTGAAAGAGATGTAAAGGATAGAGCGAGACAGACGATGCGTGTTGGATATAAAATTTGAAAATGACCTTTTTTACGGTTTAAAGACTGTTAAGCGGGACAAGGTGTCATTTCAGATCGACGGCACTGAGTGGGAAAATCTTCCGCAATGGGTGGAAAAAAACCTTATCTGACGGCTGCAAAGCGCACGACGATGCCTGGTTTCAGGACCTGGTCGACATGTGAGCCCGAAGGCACAATCGTGTCTTGTCAGACCCGCAGTCTCAGCTCACGTGCCAGAAGTGCGGCCGTATGTGTCGTTCCGGAATCGGACTTTTTAGTAACGACCGGCGGTGCTCCACCCAAACTCATGCTGCTTAAATCATCTGTCAAGTGTAAAAGGCCTGATGATGATGATGTTTCACTGCTTCCAGAATCAAATTTTGTTTTATTATGATTAGGATGACAATTCCGACAATTCCGGAGGGCCAAATCCGGAGTGGTGGAGGTTGTGGGACTAGTGGTCAACCCCAGTGACAGAAGTTTTCAAGCCGCCTATAAGGCCTCCGACATGGCTTAACGACTACTAGCGATAGCAGCCGGCACCAACGGTTTAATGTGCCTTGCGAAGCACGGAAACTTTATAATTAAACAATTGTAAATAATTAAAAAATGATTAATATTTCGGATAAAATTTTTTGTACATGCATAAGTTTTAGGATGAACTGACTCCGCTCTAATCCAGACAGGACAGTGGATGGATTGCTGTGTTAAATTAGCAGCTGCTAATTCGCTTATACAGCTGTGGCCGTCGATGGATGTCTTAAGAATATTACCTACGTAGTAGTCTATTTCGATCTGCTGCTGCCCAAGAACCATATAAATAAGCTAATATTCTGAAAATTAATGTTCTTGAAATATATATTTGTAAATATATACAATGTGAGTCTTTAGAAAATGCACATATGAAAGGGGGTAAAATAAGAGCCAATTTTATCGTCTAGAAAAATATTTTAAAAAATAAAAAAGTAAAAATAAATAAATTATGGACGTTTATTTTTTTTAAATAGTATCTACTGTCCCCAAGTAAACAAAACGTTGTAACTTTTAAATTAAGTAGGTTAGAAGGTTAAAACAAAAAAGTGAGGAGTGGTAATAGATGGCCGTGCTACTGAAAAAAAAATTTAAAACCATCAATTAAATATAAGCATTTTCTTACAGAAAATTTTTCATTTTTTGTGTTTAATTGCAAAGAAAATTAAAATAATACCTATTAATCCTATTTTTTATTACTTTAAGATATTTGACATTAGTTTAGCTTTCAAATATTAAAAACCCCAAGTTTCTAACCTACACACAACGTTTGCTATTAGCGATTAAACAGTAGTATTCCAGATACGCTATTTTTTAAAATGTTGCTCTAAATGCTAGTTTTGGGTTCTCTTAGTCTTAGTTTTGTGTATTTTTTTGTTACTGTGGCACAGCCATCTACTGCCAGTCCTCACTGTTTTATTATCCTAGCTGGCTTAATTAAAAAGTTACAATGTTTTGTTTACTTGAGGACAGTAGATGTTTTTTTAAAAAAATAAACGTCTACAAAAACCATTTTTTTTACTTTTTATTTTTTTTCAATATTTTTCTGGGCGATAAAATTGGCTCTTATTTCACCCCCTTTCATATGTGCACTTTATAAAGAATCACACTGTATATTGACTGACTCGGTGGCTCAGTGGTTAGTGCTCCTGACTACTGATTCGAGAGTCGTGCGTGGGTTCGATCCCCACCCAGGGCAAACATTTCTTTAATGAGCAGATTTGTTTGTTCTGTGTCTAGGTGAATTATATCTATATATGTGTATATTTAAACGTATATGTGAATGTAACTATATCCAGTCTCTGGTTCCCAAGATACAGGGAATCCTAGCATGGGGCCAGACGAACGTGTTTGTTTGTTTGTTTGTTTGTAAACTCTTTATTGTGAAAGAACAAAGTACAATACATAAAACAAGGACAAGACATACAAGGGCGGACTTACGTGTGTGGTTTGTCCCGGATATTATTATTAGTATTTTAGGCTTTGCAGAAAAGACGTATGTTGCTAATTCCTATTGGTACATATAGGTACGTAGAGATATTTAAAAAATACACGATTATCTTCCTTTTATCTTAGGCGATGGCGTGAGACAAAAGGTGATGGATACGACAGAGGTAGAATAAACTGAATTCTAACTACTTACATTTTATTAATAGAGGTAGGAGAACACTAAAGAAGTGATAGTTGAATGGAGTTAAAAAGGACATAATGAAGTGTAGAGACACGAGAGAAGTATTACTGAAAAAGGTTTGAATGGAGTTAAAAAACATAAGGCCGAAAGGAAATGTAAGTACCTAGTACCTATTACTGAGAAGACGATAATTCTAAGATGGGTAGAGGTGAGGCGCTAGTAACAAAAAAGTTTACTTAAACTTGCTAATATTATATAGATTTTATTCTCCAAAGTTAATAAGAAAAAAAAGTTAAGTATTAAAGTTAAGTTAGGTTTAGTATAAGTTTAGAATAAAGTTAAGTTAGTTCTGTTCTTTCTGTGTGCTGGTATAAGCGTAAATGAGCCATGATCAAATAGAAAAAGAGATCCGTTGGCCTATGGCCGTGTCATCCTTGTTTCGGTGAAAGTCTAATAATAACCTCACTAATTGAATTGAAATTCCCGTATAAATATCCTTAAATGTATCTATCCTAAGGCTATCAAGTATCAGGAGATTAAGTTGAATCTAGCAGCTTCTTATAACTAGGTACTGCAACAAACGTAGCCAAAGAAGTAGGTAAGCATACATGCCTAAACACATTACCTCTCCATATCCCTCCAGTGGGATGGAAATTAATTTCACATTCTGCACCTGACCGTAACTAATTTAATTTATTAAAACAAGCTTCTCATTTCATAACCACTAAATTTAATAATATCTGTTAAGTAAAAGGTGGAAACCAATAAATATGTCTGATTGTCATAGAATATAATGGAAATACCTTACTTAATGATTCAGAAATTCATTTGTAAGCCTTGTTTTATGGGTTGGGAGTCGAACCTTTGACCCTGGGTCGCTGGGGACATTTGAATGAATTATAGAGTTGGAAAAGGCTAGATAATAGTAGCTATCTATCTAGGCGTGGAACTCCAAGAACAACTTGTAGAAGTTTAGCATGTTTTACAAGTAGTATCTCTAGTTACCCGTAATATAGAGGTGTACCTAAAATATGTAACGTACAAGCGTAAAAAATGGTTTTAAGTACAAACCCCTGTATTTAAAATTTTACTTGGTTCTATGACAAACCAAACCACCGAAAATAAATCTCCCCCCCCTTCCGATCAATCAACCGTTAAATATGAATTATTTCTACTTTCTATCACCTGCTTTGTTTGTTACTTAGCTAAAAAATATTGCATGTACTCATGTAACTGAAAAACTTAAAAAAATATTCTAAATAAGTATATTGTAAGTGTTTGTCATAATAATAGTTCATGAACTGATTTAGAGAATCGTATTGTGTTCGTTGTATATTTTAATTACATATTATACATGTAAGGCGTAAACATATAAAGTTTTATGTTTAGTTAGTAATTGCTATTTTAGTACTTTTTTTACTTTTTACTTTTCTTCTTTTAATTATCTTAAGAGCTAGTGGGTACCAAAAGCATTCTACCTTATATTTTTTTATGATAGTTAACATTATGACTATGAGACAAGAAAGAACATTATGTGACACAAGACAGCCTCAAATTGATCATGAATTTGATAAAGAAAGCCCATAGTTATAATATCTGATATTTATTAATTACGTATGTGCATTTATTTTACAGTATGCGTTATTCTGCATAAGGCGTAGTGTATGACAAACAATATTTCCGGCGTACTTGTCAGATGCTCGTCCTGTCCTTTGGATATTTCATTGACTCGGACCGCGAGAAATTGGGGATAGTGAACTTACTGGCTGGGTTACTGAATTTCATTTTATGCATACGAATAAAAATATGTTTATTAAAATTCCATAAACAAATTATGTAAATAAAAAAAAATGGCCAAGTGCGAGTCTGACTCTTCAAGGAAGTACAAAAAACTCCATAAAACACGTGTCTTGTATGGGAACCCCCTTTAATTTTTAAATATGTATAATTTTAGCGACTATAACAATACAAACTCTGTGAGCATTTCAAGCGTCTACCGGTTGCCATTATTAAGACTGAGCAAAAACGCCAAAAAATCACATTTTTAGTAGTGGAGCCCCATTTAATTTTTAATTTTTATTATTTGTTGTTTTAGCGGCAACAAAAATACACACTCTGTGAAAATTTCAACTGGCTACCTATTACAGTTCATGAGATACAGCCCGCTGACAGACAGACGGACGGACAAACGGATGGACGGACGGACAAACGGATGGACGGATGGACAGCGGAGGTTTAGTAATAGGGTCCCGTTGGCCTTTCGGTACGGAACCCTAATAAAAATTAATATTTTGTGTATTTTTGAAAATATTGTAAATTAAAACCTGCACTATTATTATTTTCCTCTAAATTCGAACTCAAAGTAAATTACTTTTCTGTAAGGACCGCTTTTTCGTAGTTTCTAATAATAGGAAACTCCAAAACAAGTACTATGGCTGCTAGGGCCATGGTCCCAGTGTCCTGTGGTTTGAGTCATCGTGACACCCATCCATATCTTTATGCATGAGGCTTATCAATTTGTTACTGGCCACGTTTATAATTTAATACCGGCTGCCTCCGCATAATTACGAAGATAATATTAAAATGCAGTAAAACAGTTACGTGTGGCCGCGCCTTAAGTTTGAAGTAGGTGGTGTGTGGGTGACTTAATGACACGAAAAACGTTGAAAATGCACTGGACTGGATACTTATATTTAAAATGAGAAATAATTCAAGATGTGCTTTATTACTTCCTTGTGAACCTCAGTACATATGTGTGTACTATATAATTTTGTTAAATAATTAAATAACACAAAATTAAAGTATCTGTTTTCATGTGGATGCAACAAAAATAGGGTTTCCCATATAAAGTAAGTGGAGTTTAAAATTTTCATGTCTAGCCATATAGTTTAAAACATCTGTAGGAGTACTTAGATAACACATTAAAAGAAAAACTATAAAATTTCTTTATTATTAGCTAGACTCTAGAAAAAATACAAAAGGACGCACACACACACATACATACACATTAAAAAGGTTTTAAACAAATGTTAAACCCAGGTTTAAGGTCAATAAAGTTAATTAATACTATTCTTACCTACTACATATTACATAATAGTTTTCTCTCAAAGCAAGAATTCACCAAGGGTCGCCTCCTTAAATTATCTTTGGTGTTCTCCCAAAAATAAAAGCAACGTGTCTGTTTATTAATTTATTAATGAAACTAGTACCTCTAGTTAGTCAAAAAGATAAAGTAGTTATTAAGAAATTAAAAGGAAATGCGTAAAATAAAATAAAAAGCTCCAGAAATTTATTGAAAATGACCAAACAGCAATTTCGCATCACATATTTAGACTTATTTACAAACTTAACTCGATAACAATTATTATTTATTTTGTTTACTTGATATTTTTTATCTTTGGATAGCAAAGGTACTAATTTTATATAGAACCATAAACGTGTGGCACCATTTTTACGTAAACCTCAAATCCTGAAAGAGGTTCTGACCCATAAACGAAAAATTTAAATCATAATCTTGTACTGTAGAGGATTTAAATTAGTCATAGTTTAATAAAATTTTGTTAATTAACATGAAATATCCGTAATTAACATGAAATAACATGTTCCGTAATTACTGTCGAAGTAGAAACCTATGATTTTTCAAACGGATCGCAATGATTTCTCAAGTGACATCAGATTAAATCGACACGGACGTTGATTGATATTATGATGCTGGAATTCATCTAATAAATATGTTTGAATTTAAATCTTGTATAAAGAGTATAGGTATTATATTATCATTCTACTTTGTGTCAGTCTCATAAATAAGTAACACTGAATACAACACCTGTTATTAGTATAACTATAAAATCAATATATAATCTAATTCAAGAGCACAAAACAATTTCCGTTTTTGCTCAGCCCTGCGCTTGCTTCGGTCGCGCAACCCATCCCATTACCATGCGTAATTGCAGGTGCTTTCCGCGCGCGTTCGCCGTAACTTATTTGGTGTGAAATGAGCGCGATTTGACTTGCCAAAGATTTATTGCCGACATAATCGCGATGGGTAGCCGGTCCGGAGAATTTGCTTGACTTCGCAACGCCTACGCATTTTGATCGAATTGTATACGGTAGTGAGTATCAGCTATTCGGACCGTAATGTATTCGGGTTTATTTTACGCAATAGTTCCCGTTTAAAATTATTTCGCTTTAAAATTAATAGATTGTACTTCAATTTTATGACCTCCAACTTTAAAATTGTTAACAGTAGATGTGTCGTTTGCTTCTAATCTTTGAATCCAGAAGTCACAATATAATAATAATAATGTGGAAGCGAGTAAAGCGAGCTTGCAATTTCGGAGCATCCCGATATTGGATGCGTGTGTCGATCCAATAGAGATCATATGCGATCGGTGGAGAGGTGAAATGAAAGAGGTTTCTTCGTTCGGATAGTACCGTGGTACAGTATCCAAGATTTTGAACTTTTTGAACATTTATTGGTTTTGCCTGCCTGACTAATATATAATATTTGAGTATCACACTTGGTGAAGTATTAAACTACGAGAACACAAAATCACATATTTGCAGGTAGTTGAATAATTAAAAATATGTAGGTGTCCCTACAGTACTCCCCCCTCTAATGAACAACTTAAAATATCATAAGGTTTTACAACTAAGAAATGAACATAGTTAAAAAAATGATTACAACAGTATAAAAGAGTTCAACGCGCGATGCGCTAGTAAATAGTTGTACGCAGCATAGTCGCAACGCGCTGTAAGTGCTCGACGCAGTGTGTGTCGGCGCGGAGGCAGCAGCGGGGAAGGAGCGGTAAGCGGCAGCGGCGGGCGGCGCGCGGTGCAGTGTGCATTGCGCATCATCGGGCCGGCCGGTCGTTGCATAAATACGGCGCTGCGTGCGGGATCGCGTTCTGTTTCGCCGAGGACGTCATCGCATCAGAAGCGGAGGCATCGAGGAGGCCGGTTGATCTCGACTCGAGGCATACTTCGTGTAGTGAAGACTGAAGATATGGATTGGAAGTTTCCATCGCCGTGCCTTACTAGTTTCTATGCGACGATTCGTCGATCACTGGTTTCTAACGACTATTGTCGTCTATTCTTCAGTTTCTAAACGATCAGTTCGACTGCGCAAATAAAGTTGATTTTCAGTTGTTTTCATTATGTAAATAAATTTGATCCCTTGTTGTTTTAATTTTTCCAAATACGACTTGTGCATGGATAAGCAGTCGTATTATTTTTGCATGGTGTATGATGGATGAGGTGGTGGTTGCATGAATGCTTGATGGTTGCCTTGGGTGCTTGGCATGATGCTTGTGATTGCATTAACGCATGAGGTAGGTAGTTTGTTTGCAAAAAATATCAGATTCCCAGGCACGTCACGTCGATTTTTTTTTTCGTTTTTTCTATCTACCCTCATTTTTTTGTGTTTGGTATCCTCAAGTCTCACCTTGATATCGAACTGTTCGTTTACTAACTCTGCCAGATTTTGTTGTGATATTATTATCTTTGTTTGAGATATTAGTAGTTGCGATATCATCTTCGTTAAGTATGTAGGCTGGTTTCAGTCTGTCCAGAGATATGAATGCTGTTCGGTTTGGTAGTTGAACTTGGTAGAATTTTTCTGACTTCTGAAGAACTTCATACGGTCCTTCGTACGGAGGAGTTAGGGGTTTTCTGACAAGATCTGTTCGCACGAATATGTGTGTGCATGTTTTCAAATCTTTGTTTATGAATATTTCCTTTTCTGAGTCTTTCCTTTGTGTGGGTATTAGAGAGCTCATTGTGTTTGCGAGATTTTTCACGAATTCAGCATCTTCGATTTTAGACTTTGTAGGTACAAAAAAATCGGAAGGTATGCGTAACTGTGTTCCATATGTTAATAAACAAGGACTCAGGTTGTTTTCTTTGCGAAGTGTTGTTCGGAGACCAAAAAGTACTGTCGGTAATTCTTCGGACCAGCTGTGTTTTGAGTCTCTGGCCATTAAAGCTGCTTTAAGTGTTCGGTGAAAACGTTCTACTTTTCCGTTTGATTGTGGGTGATATGCAGTTGTTCGTATTCTTTGTATACCAAACTTTTTAAGTAGGCAGTTAAACAAGTTTGATTCAAACTGTCTGCCTTGATCGGTAGTTATACGTATTGGGCATCCGAAACGTACTATCCAGCTTTCGTAAAGAGCTCTTGCTACTGTTTCTGCACTGATTTCGCATACAGGAACTGCTTCAGGCCATTTTGTGAAACGATCGACTATTGTGACACAGTATCGGTAACCGTTAGAAATTGGTAATGGGCCAATTATATCGATGTGAATATGTTCGAATCGAGTTGAGTCTGGAAAGGTTCCTGCAGGTGGTATTGTATGTCGATGTACTTTTGCTTTTTGACATGCGATGCAATTCTTGGTCCATGTTCCCACATCTTTGTTCATACCTGGCCAAAAGTATTTTGAAGCGATTTGTTTTCTTGTTGTTCGAGTACCCGCATGACAAATATCGTGTTGAGCCTTGAATACTGCGTAACGATATGTTTTTGGTAAATATGGTCGAGGATTGCGGGTAGACATCTCGCATGTTATTGGTATAGAGATATCAGGTAGTGTGATTTGACCGAACTTCAAATTTGGTTTGCTTCTTAATTGTTTCAATTCTCTGTCTTCATTTTGGTGATTTCCTAGTTGTTGGAAGTCAATTGTAGTTGGGCAATTGATTTCTTCTATTCTGGAGAGCCAATCAGCTACGGCGTTTTTCTGGCCTTGTAGATACTCGATTTTTGTGCAAAACTGACTGATGAAGCTGAGCTGTCGCTCACGACGAAAGGTGTCGCTGTCACTTGGTACCTTGGTTAAGGCATGAGTTAAGGGTTTATGATCAGTATATACAATGACGTTGTCATTACCCTCAATAAGTCGTCTGAAATGTTTGACAGATAAGTATATCGCTAATAATTCGCGATCATACGTACTGTAACGTCTTTGTGTTTCGCTCATTGCTTTTGAAAAGAATGCCAGTGGCATCAATTTGTTTTTAACCTTCTGGTGTAAAACTCCACCAACGCTATGATCTGAAGCGTCAGTCATTATACAGAGCGTTGCACTGAGCATCGGGTGAGACAGAGTAGTTGCTTGTAAAATGCTTTGGCGGCAATTTTCAAATGCTTTTTCTGCTTCTGAAGTCCATGTGATGACTGTTTTGTCATTCTTTTTAGTGTTGTGAAGATATTTGTTCAGTTTGTTCTGTAACTGTGCTTGATGTGGCAAACAATCTCTGTAGAAGTTGAGCATTCCTAAGAAACGACGAAGCTCTTGTATGTTTTCTGGCTTTTTGTAGTTTGAGATGATTTTTATGCGCTCTTTAGTTGGAGATATGCCTTCGGAGGTCACTTTGTAACCGAGGAATTCTATCTCAGTTTGGGCAAACTCGCATTTGCTGATGTTTACAGCTAAACCGTACTTGTTTAAGCGTTCTAGTACCTGCTTGAGTACTTGTTTGTGGGATTCTTCATCTTTTGAGAACAGGAGAATGTCATCGACATAGGAAAAACATCCTTCAATATCTCTTAAAACTTCGTGCATGAAGCGTTGAAAAGTCTGACTAGCGTTTCTCAAGCCAAAGGGCATGCAGCGGAATTCGAATAGTCCGAATGGGGTAATAATCGCTGTTTTCTCTGGATTTTCTACAGGTATCCAGTAGTATGCACTTTTCAAGTCGAGTTTTGAAAATACCCTCATTCCATGAAGTTTGTAAGTGAAGTCTTGAATGCGAGGGATGGGGTAACGATCTGGTAGTGTTACCGAATTGAGGCGTCGATAGTCTCCACATATTCGCATGCTACCGTCTTTTTTCTTCACGATATGGAGTGGGTTTGCCCATGGGCTCTTAGAAGGTTGACAGATTCCCAGTTCCACTAGTTTGCTAAACTCTTCCTTAGCAGCCTTATATTTGTCAGGCGCTAGAGGTCTTGCTCTCGAAAATAGTGGTTGACCTGTGGTTTCAATGTGGTGAACAACGTTGTGTTTGGATGGCTCCTTAAATGACAAGGGTCTAAGTACATTTGGGAAGTCTTTCAGTATATCATAGTAAGGATGTTCCTTAGCTAGAGTGTAAAGCGACTGCTGGTCAGTTGTGATTGAGAGTGTGTTTATGGAGAGGCTTGTTGTACGGTCGATCAGCTTCTTGTTGTGAACGTCGACTAACAATTTGTAGTGGTTGAGAAAATCGGCTCCTAAGATGGACATCTTGACATCAGCAATGACGAATGACCATCTAAAACTGCGTCGTAGTCCAAGGTTGAGTACTGTTGACTTTTCTCCATATGTGTTAATAGGCGTGCTATTAGCGGCGTAAAGTTTGTAGCCATTTGAATTGTCGAGTGTTCTTTTTCCTCGAGCAGCCAGTACTGAAATTTCAGCGCCGGTGTCTATCAGGTACCTTTCTTCGGTTAGCCTGTCAATGACACAAAGGCGGTTTCCCATACTAACACCGATACCCGCCGTAACCGGTGTAGTATCTAGTTTTCCGACGGCTTCCAGTTACAAGGCGTTTTGCAAAGATTTGCGTTTTTGCCGAATTTGTTGTGGTAGTAGCATATCCCGTTGTCAGGTGATTTGAATTGGCGATTCTGATTGCGTCTGTTATGATAGTTATGATTTGATCGTGAACGAGAATGTGAACTTGCTCGGCGGTAGCTCTGTGAACGGGTGTGAGAGCGTGAGCGATGTCTTCTGTCTAATTCTTCGATCTTGTATGTGAGTTCTGCCATCTGCTTGGTCAAGATACTGATTGCACTGTCTTTAGATGAGTGCTGAGACGTCGTGACGGGTGCAAGATGTGTGGTAGGCGTAAACTCGAGCATTTTGTCAGCCATAGTAGAAAGGGTGTCCAGTGACGATTCGGAGTTTACAGCTAAAACGGCTCGAACGTTAGAAGGCATTTGTTTTAACCATTCTACTTTGAGACCTTCTTCAGTGATCATGTCAGCGCCTAGATCACGCATCTGTCGCAGGAGCTGGGACGGTTTCTGGTCACCAAGCTCAAGACCACTGACTAGACGTTGAAAGTTCTGGACAGAGGATTGCTCATAGACAGATATGAGGCGTTGTTTGACCATTTCATATTTGTTCGAACTCGGTGGTGATCGGAGAATGTCAGTGATATGTCGAAGATCTTGCGACTGCAACTGTTGAAGTAGGTATCTGAATTTTTGGTCATCAGATGTCTTCAGTGGGTCAATCACAGATTCAAATTGTATGAACCATATGCTGGGTAGTTCGCGCCAGAACGGTAGAAGACGCGAGTGTACGGAGACTGCATCGGTTTGGCACGCTACTGGAAATGGAGCGGCGACATTGGTCTTCGTCTCTTCAGACATGACTTTGATCAGACTTGCTCTGCCGGTTGGCTGAAGGTGCGCTGTTTGTATTCAGCTTCGGGGTCACCAGTTATTGGATGCGTGTGTCGATCCAATAGAGATCATATGCGATCGGTGGAGAGGTGAAATGAAAGAGGTTTCTTCGTTCGGATAGTACCGTGGTACAGTATCCAAGATTTTGAACTTTTTGAACATTTATTGGTTTTGCCTGCCTGACTAATATATAATATTTGAGTATCACACTTGGTGAAGTATTAAACTACGAGAACACAAAATCACATATTTGCAGGTAGTTGAATAATTAAAAATATGTAGGTGTCCCTACACCGATATGGATAATTTTATTTCAGAAGATTACATCGTTTTCGTTCGTTTGGTGTGAGAACCACGGACAGTAACCTGGAAAGAGCATCCTTCGACTACTGCTTTACTTTTGAATTAATTACAATGCGAAGTGCGAACATTAATGTTATGTATTATAATACCTGTTTGTAACACATTATATGTATAAAATAATTTGGAATCCTATTTATTTCAGTTACTACCATAATGCTAAAATGGAAGGTAATGTTTTTCGTATATATGTATATACATAACCATACGACAAACGTCCGTCTCATTGTTACAATTTGTAGCCAAAACGGGTTAATTGAACTGGAGAACGAGATGTCATTTGATTCCTTTTGATGACTAATTAAATTATATTAAAAACCCGATTGCGTATTATATATTTATCTGTGTTAATCTGGGATTAACACAGACCGCCCAGATTGTCGATTTGTTTCTTGTTATTGTGTTATTATATGTTTGTATGTTTCTTGTATGACAATAAAGAGTATTTGATTGATTGATTGATTGATAAATATATTTATATATTTTTAATATCTGATGTGGTGCTGCAGGGTATGGAGCTTTTTATCCCATCCTCAGTGGTCCCCATTGGCGGCAAATCCCAGCCTTGGTTTGGTCGGTCCTGCAAAAAGGCTTCTCGCCGAAAGCAGGAATGTTACCAAGCCTGGGCAAATGCGGCGAAGGTACGGGATGAAAAGACCAGCGTATTAAAAAAGGAGTTTAACTTTGCCTCCAGGTCCTTCAAAAGAGACATTGCCAGGGCAAAGTCAGCGCACATAGGCAGAATTGGCGAGAGACTAGAGCGTCTTCCTTCGGGAACTCGTGCGTTCTGGTCTCTGGCCAAAGCTGTCCAGGGGAATTTCTGCACGCCATCATTTCCACCACTGCACATGGGAAATGATTCATTGGCCCACGACGCAAAGGAGAAAGCCGATCTTCTAGGCAAACTCTTTGCGTCCAACTCAACGTTGGATGACGGGGAAACGAGCCGCCGACCATACCGCGGTGCACGAGCTGTATGCCGGATATCCGGTTCCACCAACGCTCAGTGCGTAAAGCACTTTTTTCCCTCGACATTCATAAGTCGAGTGGGCCCGACGGAATCCCTCCTATCGTGTTGAAGGTGTGTGCTCCAGAGTTGGCTCCAGTTTTAACGCGCCTTTTTCGGCTCTCATACTCCACTGGCGTAGTCCTGAAGTCATGGAAGACAGCTTTGGTGCACCCGATCCCTAAAAAAGGTGACCCCTCGAATCCGTCCAACTACCGGCCGATAGCCATAACCTCCTTATTCTCAAAGATAATGGAGTCCATTATCAACAGCCAGCTCCTTCGGTACCTAGAGGACCGCCAGCTGCTTAGTGACCGACAGTACGGTTTCCGTAAGGGCCGGTCCGCTGGTGATCTTCTTGTCTACCTGACACATCGTTGGGCACAGGCGATCGAGACTAAGGGGGAAGCTTTGGCCGTTAGTTTGGACATAGCGAAAGCCTTCGATCGGGTCTGGCACAAAGCACTTCTTGCGAAGCTTCCTTCTTATGGGCTTCCCGAGGAATTATGCAAATGGGTCACTAGTTTTCTTGCAGACAGAAGCATAAAGGTCGTAGTCGACGGTGCATGCTCAGATTCTATGTCTGTGAATGCTGGTGTCCCTCAAGGCTGTGTGCTTTCGCCTACACTGTTCCTTCTGCATATCAATGATATGCTGCAAATCAGCAGCACTCATTGTTATGCGGATGACAGCACAGGTGATGCCTTCTATACCGGCCGTGCCAACATTTCTCGGGAAAACGTCATCGAGAGCCGAAACAAACTTGTGTCGGAAATTGAGGCCTCTTTAAAGAAAGTCTCAGAATGGGGTCGACTTAATTTGGTCCAATTTAACCCCACTAAGACACAAGTTTGCGCGTTCACTGCCAAGAAAATGCCATTTGTCGTATCACCTCGTTTTGAGGACACTCCCCTAAATGCCTCAGCTAGTATCGGAATTCTTGGTGTCGACATATCGAGTGAAGTCCAGTTCCGTGGCCATCTAGAGGGTAAGGCTAAATTAGCCTCCAAGAAGCTTGGTGTGCTCAATAGATCGAGACGGTATTTCACTGCGGCGCATCGCCTGCAACTTTATAAGGCGCAGGTTCGGCCTCATATGGAATACTGTTCTCATCTCTGGGCAGGGGCACCCCAGTACCAGCTTCTCCCTCTGGACCGCATTCAACGAAGGGCAACTCGAATCGTCGACTGCCAGGATATTTCAGATCGGCTTGACTCCCTGGCGCTGCGTAGAGATGTAGCCTCGCTCTGCATTCTCTATCGCATGTACAATGGGGAGTGCTCCGAGGAATTGTTCGGATTGATCCCTGCCGCCTCTTTCCGCCATCGTTCTACGCGACAACATATTCATCCCCATCACATAGATGGTTGGCAGTCCACAACTGTGCGTTTCACTAGAAACTTTCTGCCTCGCACAACCAAACTGTGGAATGAATTGTCGCCTGCGGTATTTCCGGACCGATACGACATTCAAACCTTCAAGAAAAGAGCGTACTCCCAAATCAAAGGCCGGCAACGCACTTGTGACTCCTCTGGTGTTGCGGGTGTCTATGGGCGGCGGTAATCGCTTACCATCAGGTGATCCGTCTGCTCGTTTGCCACCTCTGCCATAAAAAAAAAAAAATATATATAATTTAATTAGTTAGGTTATTTCCCAAACTGCGAGGAGGCGCAGTCCAAATCGCTTATGGTCCCAATACTAACGTTTGGTCGGGTTGTACATTGTACAGCCGACTGCGGTTTTCGTGATGTGTGGTCGATTATGGTGATTGAGTTCGATTTCGGCTTCGATTTATGGACGGCAATATCAATTTTGTTGGATTTTGATATAATGTGAGATTAGTTTGTTAGTCACTTTCGATTGCGGTGAGGGTATTGTACGTGTTCTGTCTTCTAAACTCCTGTTATGGTTACTAGTAGTTTGTTTATTGATCTATAACTGAAGTACAGATTTAATAAGTATACGTAGGTCTTATTCATATTTATTATATTTAACTAGAGACAAAAGGGAAAATTGTTTATTAAACTCCATCCACCATTCAACATTTTACCACTTTAAAACCTAAAAAGGATTGTTATACAGTATTTAAATAGTTATGTAATTTCACCAAAGTTGTAGGACAAAACTTGTGCAGTTTCTTGAGTACAGTCAACATTACAGTAGAGTTGCAGATGTGTACCAGTTACCAGAAAGAATGGCAGAAAAAATAACTGCAGAAAAACTGAAAAAATACAGACTAACAGTAGTATTATATTTGATCATTCAATTTACAAACTTTGTCTGGTAACAATGTTTTGCTTCATTTCTATAGTTTACAGGCAAGTTAAAAGAACAGTTTGTATCTATTAGTTACACCAGTAACACCTATCTACAATTTTCCGTTTGACAGTGAATCAAAAATCACTCTGTTTAATTTTTTTGGATCATTTTTGAAAATCTAAATTCTAAATTTAATCTAAATAAAAGTTGAATTTTTATATTTATTTCATTTTATTTTTATTTTTTCCTTATGCGTTTTACTAACATAGTTTATAAGCAAAAAATGTTACTAACAAAATATGAACTAAGTCTGAAAATAAGTGTTTTTTTTTAAATAACGTGAAACAAGGGCAAAAACAAACTGAACAACCCTTGTTTTACGACTTTGCTGAAATCTCAAAGAAAGTTTTGAGCTTCCGATATAAAGTTGGATTAATTGGTCAATTTATATGAGTCACGATCAATGATGATTCATTGGCGTATCGCGTCTATTCAGTCAGTGTCGACACTAGTTCATACAATATTATTTTGGCGACTGTACAACCCGATACGAGATCAGCACAGTCGACCACAGGACTGACGCTACCGATAGATGGATTAGAGGCAGCTAGGCGTCTTCGGTTCCTCCGCTTAGACAGCAGCTGGAACCAGGCTTCATCACACAACTTACGACCATCTCCCACACGCTTGCGCTCGTCCTTCTTTTCGGCGAGCTATTCTAAGCCCTGGAAATATATGCTATGGTAAATCTATTACTTTGTATGTTTATGTACATGCTTGAAGTCAAAATCGTCGAACAAAAGTGGTTCAGTGAGATGAGTAGAAGCTCCAATTACCGGATTCTTCACCTATTGTTATTGTTAGTACATGGTGTACTGGCATCCTTCGGGTGTGATGAAGTATGGCTAAAAACGACCTCTCTAAATTACATTTTACCTACAGGCAGTTTCAGGGCAAGTGAGCCTACAAATAAAGGTTAACAGCTAATAATGGGTCCCTCGAGGGTAGTCATAGCCCTGATGATGGATGGGGCCCAAAGATCGGGCTCGCATTAAATATCCATCCTTCACTATCCGCCGCAGGTATTATTGTTTTGCCAACATGACGATAATCACCGGGTAGCTAGGGGCGGAGTTAGTTTTGTTAGTGTTACAAATAGAACCCATAACCGTTTGGGAACAAATGTTCTTGAGTGGCAACCACGGGTCAAATATGGTAAGTAGATAGTTTGATGAGGCTTAGAATTCGCTGGATGTATGTAACTCAGGTAAGCGGAAAGTGGAGGTCTAGAAGATTAATAGTCAAATCTACGAAGTTAGTAGATAGTAGGATTTTTATGCGATACATTAGCGTCCCTTAACTGGTAACTGGCTTTTACCAAGCTACTGCACTGAATTACAAAAGTTGGCCAAATTACTTAACTCACACCGGGAGTTCATATTCTTAGCTCCTATTACATCTCTGTGTTCAGCAATTACGAGAAACGAGTAAATACTCTATTACGAAGATATCCAGATATGCACTTACACGGTGCAGTCATCAATCTTGATGGGGCATTAGACATCATTTCCATAGTCGCCTGGAGACACATACAATAACTTAAACGCAAAATTTTCGATGCCAATGATATTAACCACACCCTGGACACTTCATACAATTGGTCGTAACACACGTAGATTTGGACACAGCACAAAAAAAACACTATTTTGTATGGTCTTCTGACAGTATTTTAATTATAAAATAAAATAATACAGTACAGAGCGATACGCTTAGAGTTGGTTGCCAACCGGAAGAGGCTTAGGGCCTGGGATACCAGTGCCTTATTAAATTTTAATGTTACAAACAACAATTGTGCGCTATTTTTACTACTATCTACATAGAAATTAACGCTTCTTTTGTCTGTACACGTGTAAATGTGAGTGTGAGTATATCTGCTGCTTAGGCTAAGGCTTCTTGGTCATACCGCCTTGTCTTTATTTATGAACATAAAATGACAGACTTTTACAACAGACATTTTAAATGAAGTGTAGACTGTATACACCAGACAAGGATGTATGTCCATAGAAGCATTAGCTTTTTCTCCTTATGAAAATAAATGCCTTTGGTTTTGCTAATCTCTTGACAACCTGGTAATTTTGGCGTCACACGGGAGGGTGGGGTGAGGTAGCCTTCAGAGAGCGGCAGGGAGGGTCCATACTGTATGTATGATATTTATACTGTGGTTAATATAATATAATATTTTATAACAGAGAGAAAAAATTACGACGAATAGTCGTTAATTATCGCCAAATCGCTACAACTAAAACTAAAAAACAAAAAGGATATTTAAATGGACTTTGACGTTAAAAGTATATTACCAATTTAACAAAACTAATCTTATGTTTCTAACATATACTAGTACGTAAGAAAAAACCAGGCTGTATAAAATATATCCTCTCTCTGTCTGGGAACCAAGTTGAATCTTATTAACCTCGCACTTCAAAATCCAAGAGATTTTGGCAACTGGCGTTAACAATTTAAATTATTGTTATTTGCCGAAAACAACTAAATCAAAAAATGGATTTGTAAAATTACGAGTACATTGCTAAGTCTCGATTCATGAAACTAATTTCAAAAATTCTAAGGACTTTACGGATGTCATTTTAATTTTTAGGGTTAACTTCATCATCATCATTGGCCACAGCATCTTGTCAGATGATTGTTGTAGCGGCGACGGATATAATAATAATAATAATATCTGAGACAAATCACACATGGTCATTCCCTGGAACCAGAGACTGATATACATACACATATACTTTTAAATACATACATATATAGATATAATACACCCAGACTCAAAGCAAACAATTCTGCTCATCACAAAAAAGATTGCCCTGTGTGGGGATCGAACCCACGACTCTCGGATCAGAGGTCAGGATCGCTAACCGAGTCACCGAGTCAGTCAATAATAATTTCGCTTGACTTGACTTACGTGACTTAATGTCCTAAGTCCCCTAGGTGGGGCAGAGGGCGTCTACAGTGCTTCGCTATTGCGTTCTATCTTGGGCTACGCGCTTCACTTCGGGCCATGATAACCCGATCTTCTTTATATCAGATGCCACTGAGCGCCGCCAGGATTGTTTGGGACGGCCACGTTTTCTCTTCCCTTGTGGGGTCCTCTCTAGCGCCTGTCTAGGTATATGGGTGGGGTCCCTTCTGAGAGTGTGGCCAGTCCAGGTCCACTTGCGACGAGCGATCTGCTGACCAATCGGTGTTTCACGACACATTTCCCAGAGTTGCTCGTAGGAAATTTTCTCGGGACAGAAGATTCCGAGTATTTGTCGGAGACACCGGTTGACGAAGATTTGGAATTGAATAATTTCGCTTGAAGGTAGGGTTAACTTGAGTATAACAAAAAAGTAGTTTCTTGTAATCACAGCGACGTCTTAATTTACAAGAACTATTAAAGTACGGCTCTTTTTGATGTTCTTAGCGCCATAAGGCAGATAACACACTGTGCTCCGGAATCCGCTCCGTTGTGCGGTGCGGCAGTTTTTTTACTATGGTAATTATGGCGTAAAATCGCACACCGAAGCGGATTCCAGAGCAGTGTGTTATCCGCGTAACTGACAATTACTGATAGTACATATTCCGCCTTAAATGACAACTGATAATAAATTTTCCATAAAAATAAAAATAAAACAGGCACCAGAAAAGTTGCCATTTCCATTCAATCCATACATCTACGAATATTGAGGTCTTTATGAGTAAACTTCAGTTTGTTCTAAAATTACCTAACGTTACCCGCGGTATACGCACCTGAATGGAAGGGAAATATTGTACTGTTAAATTGTAATTGCAGGTTAGCTTGAGTAATAACAGAGAAGCTAGGTAAAGTGGATGTAGGTAATGTGAAGACCTTTAAGTTTTAAGGGCAGAAGAAAGCAAGCATTTAAATTTAAGTGTCCTTAATTGTAGGTTAAATAGAGTGTATTATTATTTTCTAAATTTAATATAGATAATGTATCTGCAGTAGTATTCACTTGCTATAAAGTAGATAGTTAAAATACAGGTAACAAAATATGATAGTGAAATCGCAAAAAAGTGTTCTTCATACAAATAGAACAGTTTGACCGATGTTGTGTAAAGATTTTTTTTTGAGGATACTTTCTTAGAACAAAAGTATTCACTTAAGCCCCCTTTCCTTGCCCACCATCACTGGGGCACTGTCGGGTCAGTTGAGACAATATTTTAGAACCATACGTAACGAATATTTAATTATGTGCGATTAAATGGATATTACTCGTAAATGTGATAAATTCTGAACTATGACATCATAATTCATTACAGTCCTTTTATTTTTATTTATTTTATTTCATTTATTCAGAGAACATACAATCATATAAGTAGTATTACATACACATAATTGTAATATTACAACAGACCTGGGTCCCATAGGATATTTTTATTACATCACAGATATATGAGCTCTGAGAAAGAACTTGTGCACTGTACATGCTAATTTAAATTAGACAAAAGTTTGCTAATAGCACTTTTGTAAGCACCCAAAGATAAATTAAATATATCAACAGTTGAGAAATAATTGTTGTAGTAGCGCGTTGAACGTCTGAAAAAACTATATTTTGTAGAATTGGTCGAGATGGGAGAAATAGAGAATGTTGTTTTAGTGCGAGAGGATATACTTTCTTTACTAATAACATAATTTTATGGAATAAAATTTGTGTCTGTAGTGCTAAAGTGCCACCAAATCAAATCAAAAAACTTTAATTGCAGGCATAGTCCATATCTTTGTTAGTAACAATAATCTTAAAACTAATGTTAGTAATACATTGTACAAAAACAACACACATAAATATAATCCAGGCGAAAAGGATTTTCTGTAATTTTAATGAAAGAGCTTATTTAGTGAAAAAGAACAATATAATATATTTTGATGCAGTGAACTACTCAATATCGAACCCTTAAACCATAATATGTATTATATGTATGTAGGTAATAAACATAAATCGTAACTTAATTCAAATCTATGTCACAATCCGTCAATCCGTTGGGCAAGTAGGCGTGAATGTTCCAATCACTCTGATTCGCCCGACCTTTGCAAATACCAGCTTTGTCAATGCGTACTTGCAGCGATCGTGTCAAAGTCATTATGGTCCTTTATAGTTATTTTATAGAGGCAAACCCTAAATATGGAAGATAGGTTTATCGAGGAACTAGTAACCTTTATTTTGTAGCGCTCGCTGCACTACAGAGTTTTATGATGCTTCACAAATGGTTTCGTTGTGCAACGATTCTGCAAAATAAAGTATAAATAGCGAACTAAATGAACTAAAATGTTGTACTTACCTGTTACTAAAAATGGTTACAAATAAGAAAGTTAGTTACTTCCCAGTCTACATACATATTTTATTAATATCCTGATCAGACAATTATTTCCTCCCCGTCTTAAAGAACAATAGTTGTGCATGAAGAGAGACTATGTACTCAATAACTTTCTGGTTGCATCTCAAAACCATAAAGGCTATCAAAGAACCCAATAATTTCAGTAAGTGGCTGTGTTCACAGAACAGAGCTTCATTAAAGTCTCAGGGGGACCATAGAGAATAGAGATGGTATCACAGGCCAACCCGATGCTATCTTGAATGGAAACCCGAAACAAAGCTTTTACCACCTTTGCCCTCAGCATTTCTTGGCTGCGACGATGGGCAGTGTTGGGAAATGTGGATGATTGAGATAAAACCCTACAGCTGATGGGAACTTTCAAAAATATACATTTTTTTTGCATGTAGCAATAACCAAAATCAATGTTAAAAAAACAAATGTTGAAATAAAAAATAACAGATCGTATCTATAAATCAAAATAAGATTTTGTCAGAACCAAATTTTTTTTTATGAAAAAAAAATTAATGACCTGTTTTAATTTCTTTCAATAGTCGATTGTTGGACATAGGATTCACAAATCATGATTTTCGGCCATTTTGGCTGAGGCAAGCAATCTTGCATAAATCATCACACCACCAACAGACACGGCACACACGTTTTCCTTCACGTTTTTCTAAAAAAAATAACAAATGTCCGAGCTTTTTAGTATCTACAGCTGGCAACCCCAATCTCAGGGCGCGGCTATCCGCACCTATCATTGACCACCGGGTCAGCCGGCCCGTAATGGTGTATTAGTGAGTAGCTGTTTACATAAACACGACAGGCAGTACCTTAGGGCCTATTGTACCGCTGTTGTAATGGCCGATGAGATCGCGATGAGATACAACGTACATCGACGCGTACGCCGCGCTGTCGTGATTCGATGGGCTAATGCGGAAAGGTATTTTGGGATAGGACTGAGAAGTCCCGCTAGAGAGAATTTGACAGTAAACATGATTAAAGTGAAAGGGAAATTTAGGAATATATATCCTGTCATATGAATGATACAAGATAAAATGAAAGAAGGTTGGTTGCCGGGACTCGTTACCGAGCACACGTCTGCTGAGTTATTTTTTAAATTATTTCCGTTTTAGAGTAGTCTCAAGGTTATTTTTGTGATGGGGAAATACCTGTGATTCCGATTCAGTGATAAGCGGTCATAAGAAGAGGATTAACTCGGGAGATAGCTCCGTTTTTCGAGTTCCAGCAGCAAACCACCACGTGGCGCATCTTTAAGTGCCCTTTTAGAGCCGTCTTTCACTTGACATTGGCGTTTCGCCATTTTTTTTATTGAAGATTCTCCCATTTTTCAGTTGACATTGGCAAAATCACTCCATAAATGAGATGTGGAATGCCAAATGGAAAACTAGAATAGAATAGAAAAATGAAAGAAAATATAGGTTTGTGTACTTTAGGCTGCCTTATTGCTAACAAGTAAAACTTTTCGTATATTTACTCTTTAGGCGGAGGACACAGAAAAATTAAAGAGCGGGGCGCATTTACGTTCAAGTGATACCAAAAAAAAGCATTCTGTATCTGAACAGTGATGAATATAACGGCGTTTCGTTTTGTTTAAATAATCTATATACCAATTATGATTATTATCTTTCGCAGATATTGACGAATGCTATCCATGCTATTTCTATAATTCCCATACAAAAGACATCAACGAGAGTTATTTTGACACAGCCGTATTGACGAGCGACAAATTGTTGATCCTACTTCCAAAAAACTCAGCCCGTATTTGTACATAAATACATATTTCCGATAAACATTACCATCCACTTGAGTCATCAATTCATCATCAGCCGAAAAACGTCCAGGGCTGGATAAAGGCCTCCCCCAAGGCCTCCTCTGTCCTCCTCCTCTTGAGTAGTCGTGTAAATTGTCTAGTTTCGATCTTCTTCGTTCAACCAGTCGCTAATTTCTTCTTTATCTTAAGAGCTACCCCCATTCTTCTTTCGCTATACAGATAAAAATCTGGCCACTGAACTTTTTCCCTGGAGTTTTACAAAGAATTCTCAAAAAAAAAATTGGTCTCTCCATAAAAAATCGGCTGACTGGCCGAAAAATTTGTTTTTGCGAAGGCATTCTTTGTTTCTAGGAAAAGTTTTTTAGTTTCATGAGTAGAATTTTCTGTCAGTTTCTATAAGTGGTCGTTTTAGACACTGTATAATTTTTGTATTGGCTCGCATCGCCTCACGTCATTGCATTTTCAATGCAAAATATGCAACAATCTCAATTTATTGTTGAATGCACAGCATGAATGCGCTCGTACGAGGCAACCTAGCGATTCCGCGTAGGCACCATTATTACGCCTTCGACGCGCTTGCATTAGCGGTCAATGGCGGAAATGTTTTGGATGCTTGTGTGATGGCTCAGAATTATACATACTGTATGTAATGGTCAATTGAAAAGACGATGCGATATCGGATGTAATTCTAATGTTACTTCAGTGGGTAAATCTAGGTATCTATTAAATAGAAGACGTAGGTGTAAGAACATTTTCTTAGCTCTTCTGTCTATTTCCGTTTTTGAATAAATAAATGAAAACACTTCATTGCACAACAAACAGGAAAATATAAACGATATACATTAAAAAAAAGTTACTGAGATAGCGGTTTTGTTTTACGAAGTAGTGGTGGGTACATGCCATAAAGTTTGAAGAACTGATAATCTCATCAAAAATAATAATTAGTTATTTTTATCATCTAGCTCCTACTACCTCCAATTATCAGTCGATTGTATATATTGATGAAATATAAAGGGTGTAACCATGGTGTAAAAAAAATGGCATTGGACCCTTTTAACTGGCACTTTTCATATTAAGTAACTTTTTCCAAGAGAAAATAATTTATGATCTGAGTCGAACTTTTTGTTTTTAGAATTATCTATGGTGATAATAAGTACGATGAGAATTTTAAGGTAATATTTTAGCGGATTTAAAGCAATTTCTCAATACACCTTAAAATTTAACAGTCTGTGTTAACGTTAATATAGGTAATTCTTCAAGCGAGTAGAATGACATATTGCCAACATTTCGCAGTCGATTCGTAACATAACTACCAAACATTATCACGGCGGGTGGGTTGCAATAAATTATACTGTAATTAAGCGTTAAATGATATATTCATCGGTTTTCCTTCGGGTTTACAAAATATTATTATTATTAATTTATCATTGAACTTATGATTTATCGGAACGCTGTTTTTATATAAATAAAAAATCAATCGAAAAGTTGATATAAGTAACCGTACTCATTTTCAAGTGCAGTTATCACTAATTATGCGTTTTCTATAAGTTTCATTATATAAGTTTAAAGTACGTTTAGGATACATGTCTTCAGTGATATTACTTATATTAATGCAATTATAAACAACTAGATCTTGAATTTGCATAGATATGAAACTTCTGAGCTACCGCGCAAATATATAAGGTGCTACTTTATTAGTGCCCGATATTTTATTCAGTGCTTCTACTACTGATTCTGATCAACTTTCCCCAAGAAACCCATAGTCAAATCGAAAAAAAAATTTTGGACTCTTCATACAAATTGATCGGCCGAGCGGCCAAATTAGTATGAAGAGCCCTGGGGAAAGATGATCAGAATCAAGAGTAGAAGCACTGACTAAAATATCGGGCACTAATAAAGTAGCATCTTATATAATTTGAAAAATGAAGAAATTTTTTTTCTTCCAGTTCTTCAAGTAGATCGGCGTAAGAAAGATTTTATTATGTAATAAAAATCTCTTTAATATAAATTATTGTACTTTTGCTCGTCAGTGTAGCTATATTTATCTACAAGGATCCCCTTCCGAAATCATCAGTATCATCTGAAGTTATTCGGGAAAAACGGAAACCCATATATGTACTGCTTAAACCTTACATGAATATAAATAGTTAAATTAATCAATTTTACAAAATTTAATAATTTTTAAATTTAAATTTTGCATTTTATCCTTGAAAATCTCGGCATCAAGATGAATCTTACGATACCTCGTACTTCAGTCCATCACGCCGTTTTGGATGCAGACGGTTAAAAAAATAAAAATAAAACGGAAATAAGTAAATACATCTGGAAAACATTACCCTTCTCCTGGGCCATCGCGTCGCGTTGAAAGTCAATTTACCGTTGGTCATTCGTACGCTAGACAGAGGTAATGACTGTCATTGCGCATGACATTTCTTTAACAAAACTTAATATTTTTACATCATTTCTATTTTAGTCCTTCACCCTTTTCTTCAAGATTGAAAGTGCCAAAGCACAAAATATGAACAAACCTAGTTCTTCATCGCCCTACAAGGCAACGGTCGAAAGTTCGTGTAGTAAAATACCAATTTACCTCAACAATATGGTTGTTTGCTTGAACATTTATTGCCTTTTAAGGCTTGCTCTGGTGACCTAGCTGTGCCTGGTCTGGTATAATGTAAATAAGTGTCTTGTCGTAAGGGAAAATTATAGGTAACTTTGACATGGGGATACTTGATATTGTAGGGTCAAAGGGAACATAGAAAGGTCTTATTAGGACTTGGAAACAATACACTTAACATCAATCACATTTTTAGGTTTAACACCTACTAAAGTGTGCAAAGCGATCTTCATAAACATCTGGAAGTCAGATGAGATGTTTTCCTTACGGTTATCGTAAGTAAAGTAGAAAGTAGCCGTCTCAGGATCTTTTTAAAATTTATAATTTTAGTTATTTCTGTTAAGAGTCACCTGTTTCAGTATTGCTTCTTGTGATCACCCTAAGTAAGTATGAATTTAAAACAATCGGATAGTGTTACTTTCTACTGCTTGGAAAGTAGACAAAGGACCACAGATAGCTCTAAAACAATTACTTAGCTCCTTAGTCACCTATTAATTTTAGTGTCGTGCTCTTGGTATCGAGTGCTACATCAGTGTTGTGCACTTGTAAAACAACCATCGACACTCGATAATATCGATGTTTATTTTTGGGAAATTATAAAAGATTGTATAAAAAAATGTGCCCACATTAGGAATATCTAGGTTTTTTGATATGTCGTAAAGTCGTAAGTAAACAGCAAATTGTCTATTTTGTATACAAGATCCTTTATACTAACTATATCACTAAGCTTGAAGGGGTTAATGTTAATGACTGCTCACACAACTTGCAAATGCAGTTGGTTAATAAATCATCTTCAGACGGAGCTAAGATCTGCACTGAGTGTTTGATCGCTTGATTACTGAGTGGATGCGTATGCGCAGCCGGTAAATTGCACGCAACGAGGAAGTGTGCGTCAGAGCGCTGTTGTGTTAGCTAATTGTTATGAATTAGCATAGTGTGAATAAGTCATACTTCTCCAATAATACAATAGTATGAACATTGCGTTTAACTGGTGATTCTTTAATAAATTAATTATACACAAAAATACGCAATAAATATGCAATAACACACAAAAAAAATCACTCAAGTATGAAATATTTGTATAATATTTTAATAATATATTTGACCGACTGCTCAAAGCCGGAGTTAGGAATGAAGATGTTCATCTTAGCGAGATCCGAAGAAAGCGATCCAGAACACTTTTCGGGAGCGTAATTTTTACCCTAATCACAGGATATTATGCTATTGTAAATCTTTTAAGTGTTAAAGGGAAGGGAGAGACTATAGTCAGGTAAAGCTTACCTTGGTTCTGGAACTGGACAGTTCTATGAATTTGACAATAAGCGTCACAGAGTCTACGCATTTTTATCTTAATTACTGTCTCTTAAAAACTCATATAATTTTTTTCATGTAGACTGCATGACAATTTCATTTTTTTACGATTATTATATGTTTAGTTAAATGAATAAGTAATGACACCATGATATTATAATTTAATTCAATAAACGAAACGTAATAATAATTTGTATAACAAGTGAAGGCGGAAGTGGTATTTACAGATACATCTTCACACATTGAGGTGATGCTGTTTCCTTTTGTGATGAAAAGACCTCCAGTCACTTCCAATCCAATTATAATTAATAAGGTGTACAGAGCAAATGTTTTGTAAACATAGACCCAGGTCAGTATCCGTTGGATCTCCGCCAAAGTTCCGCGTGTCAACATTATTGTTAACAGATGTCTTGTTATGTTCAAACTATTTTTGAAATGTTTTGAAGTTGAAAACGAAATAAAATATTACCTATTAAAGAACACACAGCGCGTTATATTTGAATCAAACTCCTAGGTACAACTACTAGGTATATTAAATATTAAAACAACTGGGTTTATTCATAAGTTTAAAAAACTTTTTGGGTCTTATTTATGTCTACAGAATGTTAGCTACGGTTCACCTAGAGAATGCTAGTAAGGGTTAACCAAGGTGTGAATATAATAAGCTAGAAAAGTTATTTAGTTTTATCACTAGAAACGCAAAGATTGTATAATATTCAAAACCCTTTAAACATAGGTATGTTATTGCCTTTTCTAACAGCCATCTTTGGGATGTGGAAGTTTATATACTGGCTGTAAACATTGGCCCGCAGTTTAAAGATACATACTTAAAGATATAGTTTGTAGTACTACAGCGGGATCTGCTTAACAACGCTTGTATAGGGAATGTAATCTAAAACTTAATATAAGGAATGTCCAGAATTGATATTACGTAACATACTTGGTTGAAACACTTATCTTTACTATCCTGAACTGGCTCATCTTGTAGTAAACTGCTATTAATAATTCTCTGTTTACAAGGCAATTTATAAATCCAACTCCAGCTAGACTAGTTTTATTGCGTGTCTCCGGCCGTTCTTATCTGATGCGGCTCCCAGCTTCCGATATTCGATATGTTTCTGCAAACTTACTTTTGCAGTCCATATTCTATGATTATGGAAGAGTTAATATGTACATTCTGTTTTGCCAATTGCAAAACGAAGTTGACAAAAGTTGTGAAGCAAGTTGGCGACATTCTGTAGTTTTGCTCTACCATTTGTTCTGTTTGCATTCGATCGAGTAATCTTGATTGATATATGTTGACCGCTGTATCCGTGCTATGCGTAGTTGCTTTGTTTATCTGTAAAAATAGATTTACACTACATACAAAGAGGACGACGCATGAGCTTGTTTATGTACCACTTACCACAGTCTAAAACGATGTAAAAAATGCTGTCTTACGGTAACAAATTAGTTTTGAATTTTAATAGCAAAAACACTGTTTATTTGTAGTGTTTTATCTACTTACTATTGCCCAGTACAGCGGGTAATTGTGACCAATAACAAGACTCAACTATAAATAAATAAAAACCTATAAATTCTGAAACCTTTTTTTTGGTAAAGAAACATTCGTTAATTAAAAAATTCGGAATTAAGATTCTTAAAGATGTAACCCTTCATTATTTAAACTAATTTTATTAACTAACTAATGTGTAACTAATGAAATGATGTTATAACGACAGTGTTTCATTCAGCGCATGTTCCCGAAATAAAGTATGCAATGCGAAGTTGATTGAGTATTGTATTTTATTTTATTTTGTTCAGTTCAGTTCAGTTCAGTTCAGTTCAGTTCAGTTCAGTTCAGTTCAGTTCAGTTCAGTTCAGTTCAGTTCAGTTCAGTTCAGTTCAGTTCAGTTCAGTTCAGTTCAGTTCAGTTCAGTTCAGTTCAGTTCAGTTCAGTTCAGTTCAGTTCAGTTCAGTTCAGTTCAGTTCAGTTTATTTCAGTTCAGTTCAGTTCAGTTCAGATTAGTTTTTTTTTTTTTTTTTATGGCAGAGGTGGCAAACGAGCAGACGGATCACCTGATGGTAAGCGATTACCGCCGCCCATAGACACCCGCAACACCAGAGGAGTCACAAGTGCGTTGCCGGCCTTTGATTTGGGAGTACGCTCTTTTCTTGAAGGTTTGAATGTCGTATCGGTCCGGAAATACCGCAGGCGACAATTCATTCCACAGTTTGGTTGTGCGAGGCAGAAAGTTTCTAGTGAAACGCACAGTTGTGGACTGCCAACCATCTATGTGATGGGGATGAATATGTTGTCGCGTAGAACGATGGCGGAAAGAGGCGGCAGGGATCAATCCGAACAATTCCTCGGAGCACTCCCCATTGTACATGCGATAGAGAATGCAGAGCGAGGCTACATCTCTACGCAGCGCCAGGGAGTCAAGCCGATCTGAAATATCCTGGCAGTCGACGATTCGAGTTGCCCTTCGTTGAATGCGGTCCAGAGGGAGAAGCTGGTACTGGGGTGCCCCTGCCCAGAGATGAGAACAGTATTCCATATGAGGCCGAACCTGCGCCTTATAAAGTTGCAGGCGATGCGCCGCAGTGAAATACCGTCTCGATCTATTGAGCACACCAAGCTTCTTCGAGGCTAATTTAGCCTTACCCTCTAGATGGCCACGGAACTGGACTTCACTCCATATGTCGACACCAAGAATTCCGATACTAGCTGAGGCATTTAGGGGAGTGTCCTCAAAACGAGGTGATACGACAAATGGCATTTTCTTGGCAGTGAACGCGCAAACTTGTGTCTTAGTGGGGTTAAATTGGACCAAATTTAGTCGACCCCACTCTGAGACTTTCTTTAAAGAGGCCTCAATTTCCGACACAAGTTTGTTTCGGCTCTCGATGACGTTTTCCCGAGAAATGTGGGCACGGCCGGTATAGAAGGCATCACCTGTGCTGTCATCCGCATAACAATGAGTGCTGCTGATTTGCAGCATATCATTGATATGCAGAAGGAACAGTGTAGGCGAAAGCACACAGCCTTGAGGGACACCAGCATTCACAGACATAGAATCTGAGCATGCACCGTCGACTACGACCTTTATGCTTCTGTCTGCAAGAAAACTAGTGACCCATTTGCATAATTCCTCGGGAAGCCCATAAGAAGGAAGCTTCGCAAGAAGTGCTTTGTGCCAGACCCGACAGTTCAGTTCAGTTCAGTTCAGTTCAGTTCAGTTCAGTTCAGTTCAGTTCAGTTCAGTTCAGTTCAGTTCAGTTCAGTTCAGTTCAGTTCAGTTCAGTTCAGTTCAGTTCAGTTCAGTTCAGTTCAGTTCAGTTCCGTTCCGTTCCGTTCCGTTCCGTTCCGTTCCGTTCCGTTCCGTTCCGTTCCGTTCCGTTCCGTTCCGTTCCGTTCCGTTCCGTTCCGTTCCGTTCCGTTCCGTTCCGTTCCGTTCCGTTCCGTTCCGTTCCGTTCCGTTCCGTTCCGTTCCGTTCCGTTCCGTTCCGTTCCGTTCCGTTCCGTTCCGTTCCGTTCCGTTCCGTTCCGTTCCGTTCCGTTCCGTTCCGTTCCGTTCCGTTCCGTTCCGTTCCGTTCCGTTCCGTTCCGTTCCGTTCCGTTCCGTTCCGTTCCGTTCCGTTCCGTTCCGTTCCGTTCCGTTCCGTTCCGTTCAGTTCAGTTCAGTTCAGTTCAGTTCAGTTCAGTTCAGTTCAGTTCAGTTCAGTTCAGTTCAGTTCAGTTCAGTTCAGTTCAGTTCAGTTCAGTTCAGTTCAGTTCAGTTCAGTTCAGTTCAGTTCAGTTCAGTTCAGTTCAGTTCAGTTCAGTTCAGTTCAGTTCAGTTCAGTTCAGTTCAGTTCAGTTCAGTTCAGTTCAGTTCAGTTCAGTTCAGTTCAGTTCAGTTCAGTTCAGTTCAGTTCAGTTCAGTTCAGTTCAGTTCAGTTCAGTTCAGTTCAGTTCAGTTCAGTTCAGTTCAGTTCAGTTCAGTTCCGTTCCGTTCCGTTCCGTTCCGTTCCGTTCCGTTCCGTTCCGTTCCGTTCCGTTCCGTTCCGTTCCGTTCCGTTCCGTTCCGTTCCGTTCCGTTCCGTTCCGTTCCGTTCCGTTCCGTTCCGTTCCGTTCCGTTCCGTTCCGTTCCGTTCCGTTCCGTTCCGTTCCGTTCCGTTCCGTTCCGTTCCGTTCCGTTCCGTTCCGTTCCGTTCCGTTCCGTTCCGTTCCGTTCCGTTCCGTTCCGTTCCGTTCCGTTCCGTTCCGTTCCGTTCCGTTCCGTTCCGTTCCGTTCCGTTCCGTTCCGTTCCGTTCCGTTCCGTTCCGTTCCGTTCCGTTCCGTTCCGTTCCGTTCCGTTCCGTTCCGTTCCGTTCCGTTCCGTTCCGTTCCGTTCCGTTCCGTTCCGTTCCGTTCCGTTCAGTTCAGTTCAGTTCAGTTCAGTTCAGTTCAGTTCAGTTCAGTTCAGTTCAGTTCAGTTCAGTTCAGTTCAGTTCAGTTCAGTTCAGTTCAGTTCAGTTCAGTTCAGTTCAGTTCAGTTCAGTTCAGTTCAGTTCAGTTCAGTTCAGTTCAGTTCAGTTCAGTTCAGTTCAGTTCAGTTCAGTTCAGTTCAGTTCAGTTCAGTTCAGTTCAGTTCAGTTCAGTTCAGTTCAGTTCAGTTCAGTTCAGTTCAGTTCAGTTCAGTTCAGTTCAGTTCAGTTCAGTTCAGTTCAGTTCAGTTCAGTTCAGTTCAGTTCAGTTCAGTTCAGTTCAGTTCAGTTCAGTTCAGTTCAGTTCAGTTCAGTTCAGTTCAGTTCAGTTCAGTTCAGTTCAGTTCAGTTCAGTTCAGTTCAGTTCAGTTCAGTTCAGTTCAGTTCAGTTCAGTTCAGTTCAGTTCAGTTCAGTTCAGTTCAGTTCAGTTCAGTTCAGTTCAGTTCAGTTCAGTTCAGTTCAGTTCAGTTCAGTTCAGTTCAGTTCAGTTCAGTTCAGTTCAGTTCAGTTCAGTTCAGTTCTGTTCTGTTCTGTTCTGTTCTGTTCTGTTCTGTTCTGTTCTGTTCTGTTCTGTTCTGTTCTGTTCTGTTCTGTTCTGTTCTGTTCTGTTCTGTTCTGTTCTGTTCTGTTCTGTTCTGTTCTGTTCTGTTCTGTTCTGTTCTGTTCTGTTCTGTTCTGTTCTGTTCTGTTCTGTTCTGTTCTGTTCTGTTCTGTTCTGTTCTGTTCTGTTCTGTTCTGTTCTGTTCTGTTCTGTTCTGTTCTGTTCTGTTCTGTTCTGTTCTGTTCTGTTCTGTTCTGTTCTGTTCTGTTCTGTTCTGTTCTGTTCTGTTCTGTTCTGTTCTGTTCTGTTCTGTTCTGTTCTGTTCTGTTCTGTTCTGTTCTGTTCTGTTCTGTTCTGTTCTGTTCTGTTCTGTTCTGTTCTGTTCTGTTCTGTTCTGTTCTGTTCTGTTCTGTTCTGTTCTGTTCTGTTCTGTTCTGTTCTGTTCTGTTCTGTTCTGTTCTGTTCTGTTCTGTTCTGTTCTGTTCTGTTCTGTTCTGTTCTGTTCTGTTCTGTTCTGTTCTGTTCTGTTCTGTTCTGTTCTGTTCTGTTCTGTTCTGTTCTGTTCTGTTCTGTTCTGTTCTGTTCTGTTCTGTTCTGTTCTGTTCTGTTCTGTTCTGTTCTGTTCTGTTCTGTTCTGTTCTGTTCTGTTCTGTTCTGTTCTGTTCTGTTCTGTTCTGTTCTGTTCTGTTCTGTTCTGTTCTGTTCTGTTCTGTTCTGTTCTGTTCTGTTCTGTTCTGTTCTGTTCTGTTCTGTTCTGTTCTGTTCTGTTCTGTTCTGTTCTGTTCTGTTCTGTTCTGTTCTGTTCTGTTCTGTTCTGTTCTGTTCTGTTCTGTTCTGTTCTGTTCTGTTCTGTTCTGTTCTGTTCTGTTCTGTTCTGTTCTGTTCTGTTCTGTTCTGTTCTGTTCTGTTCTGTTCTGTTCTGTTCTGTTCTGTTCTGTTCTGTTCTGTTCTGTTCTGTTCTGTTCTGTTCTGTTCTGTTCTGTTCTGTTCTGTTCTGTTCTGTTCTGTTCTGTTCTGTTCTGTTCTGTTCTGTTCTGTTCTGTTCTGTTCTGTTCTGTTCTGTTCTGTTCTGTTCTGTTCTGTTCTGTTCTGTTTTATTTTATTTTATTTTATTGTATTTTGTGTGCAATAAAGAGTATTTATAAGTAATACTTAACTCACAAACACAGACATGCACCCCGCTCCCATCCTATAGACTAGCAATACAGGGCATCGGCCGCTCGCCGCAAGGTGGGCAGATGGCCAAGTTAAATTGAAATGTCATTTTTGTTCAATTTTCGTCTTTCAGTCTATTTCTGTCAATGGTCGAGTTAACATCGGACAAAATGTGTGTAAATTTATCGTAAAAATGCCAAGTTGCATCGTTGTCTGATGCGGAAACCGCACTGGGCATCTCAATAAATGAAATGTGCGGGGTTTCATACCAGAAGTAAGCCATATATTGAAAAGAAATTATTTAAATAACTTCGTTGCAAAACATATGGTAGTGGTGTAACACTTCATCGACTTTTCGGTAGATATAACAAAAAGTTTAGCAAGAAAAAATATCCGACTGCATATTTACATAGTTTTATCCAAAGTAGACGTGAAATGTTTTTGACTTATTTTTTCTTCTAATTATTTTCAGTTTCTAAATGAACCCAAATAAAAATTAATCGAGACTTAAGACTATGAGCAGGAAAATTTTCTTCTAACATTTCCGCCCAGCTTGGCTATGTATACGTTTTGGAAACTATGATTCGGTTTGATTTTTATTTTTAAAATATATATTTTTTGTTGTAATATGTATTTTTACTGTATTATATTTGTGAATTTGTATTGGAATTGTTTATGTATTAAGATTTAATAAGGAACAATATGCTTAATTTATTTTGATATCCTCATTTTAAAAAATATCGTAAGAATTTTCGATATTTGTGATCCTTTCTATTACCTCCATCACTAGATCTTTCAGTCGTATTTTGAGTTTTGTCATTTTCGAATACTCTATTGCTATTCGACGATTTAAATCCTTAGACAGTTGACATCTTGCAGTGATTGGTCGTAATTCAAACATATGACATTCTTAGATTCTAAAATTCGAACAGTTATGAAGCTTCCCCCTCCCGCACCTCAGGTTTTCCCCTCAACTTGGTCCACGCGGTTTCATATTGAAACTGACATATTAGCGTTCTATAGAGGAGCGCAGCGACGATATAAAACTTCTTTGGACACAAATATGTGTAACTGAATCGTTGAATATTATTTACTTATTCCAAAGTCATGGTAAAATAGTTTGGTTCAATAGTTTAATAAGTCATCTCATTCTTCAAGTAAGATATAAATAAGCTTTTAATTTATCATTTTTGCCCCATAAGTTGTTTCATATTTATTGCAGGTATCTATTTTAACTACTAGGCTATAAGTTCGAGGTATTTTTATACAAAATTATACAGATAATAAGTACGTGGGATGAAGACATTTCATAGTCTGTCTGTACATTAATGTGTTTGGCAACTATAGTTGCGTGTGTCCAATCATTATAGTGTAGTGTATCCGTTAATATTTATGGTGTTTATGTAGCTCTATCATCGTTACTTCATTTAATGAGAAAGGTGTATATCACACGTTGTTGTGAGTAATTTTGCATTCTTTTTGGAAATACCAAAACAATTTATTTCACGTCAAGTGAGTGTCGTTGAGTATTAGCAATAAAGAAGAAGAATAAATAATTTAAATAGGGGCTTCCACTTGCAATACTGAACAACTTTACTCATGGAATCCATAGTAAACTTTTGCATTTTGTAATACTTTTCATTCTAAAGCCATTATATCCCTGGTCTTAGGATACTCTACCTCGGTTTAAAATTCGGTTAAGTTAGTTGATATCTGTGTTAAGAACATTAAAAAAAAACTACAGCAAAAATACTGCATGCATATTTTAAGATTTAAGAAAGATTTGCCTATGAGTTGGCTATGAATAAGCAGATGACGGGCGCATCTGGTATACAAAGTAAATGTTCGAAAACGCATTGCGGTGCAGTATTTTGCTGTTAGCCCCTCTTTGATCTCAGCTATATTCGCTCTTTATTAATAGATCGCCATCAAAAGAGCTCGTTTGGCGAGTCATTAATCATGAATTACGGTCCTATAATAGCTACTTTCAGTTCTATTGTAAACATTGTATATTCAAAGTGCATATAAATAATATTAGTTTGTGCAATCGTTTCAGCATCTTAAAAATTAATATCAATGAAGAAAATAGATCCCTCTGAAATACATGAAAATAATTTATGTGTAGTCAGTCATGAAACTGAACAATTTTGCTCAGTACACAAAAATCATCACCATACAAATCATACAAAAACATCTTCTCATACAAAATTGTCGAATTAGGTAATCGAAAGACTTTTAGAGTCAACAATATTATTTCACTATTTTCTCTAATATAGCAGAATTTAACGGGTGTAATTTTAAAGACTGCATTCAGTTCGATATAATTACACATAACATAGGTAATCTGTATTCTAAACGAGACTAATTTCGCATTGATATTCACATGCAATTGTGCTATCGAGTTTGCATAGGAATTGCCTTTTCTGTTTTCTATTTATAATGCATAGAGGCTATTGCATATGCAACGTCGGATTATTATTACTGTTTAAAACTATTTTTATTACAGATATATGCCTTATGTAATAAATATATAATTAATTGTAAAACTATAATAAGAAAATCCGGTAGTACTCAAAAAGTAGAGTTTCTGTTGGATTTTGCAGTAAAGATAGAAAGGTATCAAGTATCTACGATATCATCATGATGTCATCACATATTGAGGCATAACTGCAAATCTTTATTAGCATTTAGTTTAATAATAGTCAAAGAAGATTGACATTCTTTTATGGAAGTTGGACCAAATGCCGCCCGGAATGCATTAGTGCAAAATACAGTACTATATATTCTTTAGGCCAATCTAGTTTGTAAACCAAAGTGCTTCAAAATCTATTCGACGAATCGTACGAAAAAAGTCTTCCGCAATAACAAAAAAATATATTTTTTTTGTGTATCTTTCTGTCACTATTGTCGCAATGGGTCAACGGATTGACGTGACATTTTGCACGGATGTAGGTGATGTGGTGAAAAGTAACGTAGACATCTTTTATCCCGTAAAAAAATGATAGTCTAATATAGTAAATTGCACCCTTTAAACATAGCGATTATTGAGCAATTTCTTAAGCAACTATTAGTAAATAAAACAGACTTTAAGATTGAAGACTTTAAGATTTAAACGGATATAAAACCTTCTCTGTCCATTGTCCAATTAAGTCCAGCAATTTTTCCATCCAGTCGACATCACCTAAATCGATATTACCACACAAAATTTAGTAATATTTGAGCTTTATTGTTTGGTATTAAAGGTGGTAATAAAAAAAGTGGTCAAGCAGACAATTTTGTTCATAGTACACCACACAATGCGCCGAGATATCGATCTGGATCCTCGATCGATTCATCGACCGCCCGATACGTCGATCTGACGTTGACAAATCGCGTCCTCTTGGCAAAGAGATCGAACGTTTTATTGCATCTCCCTGGTTTATTGTCGACAAATTGAGGGTACTCGTATTTATGTTGGTTCGGCTGAAAGAAGAACGTAGCGAGTTTTCGTGGGAAAAAGTTGCGGTTGATCTTTACAGTATTCTTATTTGATACGAAAGCCTACCAAAAGGTTTAAAATATGGATACGACTTTAAAACTCATTCATTATTGGTAAAACAAATTTGTTTATTTTTGGCCCGAAATATACATATATAGGGTGACAAGTATTAGTTTCTCTTTAACTATAATGGTACGTAGTACTATTATCTAATCTGTGGTAATGGTACTGATACATTAATAATTGAATTTATTTTCCTGAGAAACACATAGGTACGTAACAGTTTCACCTTGTTGATTGCTCTTGATATTGACAATTCACAAATACGTAGGTAGGTACCTAATAAATTCATTTTTTTAAATTCCTACAACAGACCATTTTAACTCTGACTACAAATGCAGCTATAGGATGTCCAATAATTTCTAACCTCTCAGAAAGTCTTAAAATAGACTTATTGACTTTACAAGAAGTGATACGCTTGCTTTACGATTAGTACAACGAACTCTCAATAAAGATATTTCTCAAACCACACAAATTCATTATCTTGGCGGGTTGTTACTCGGCCCGTTATTTTTAAGCCGTTTTGGCACTACCGGTCTATGTAAATAGTATCATGCAGTAGTACAATCAGCGTTTCACATTTTGTGAACGCAAGTGTTTTTGTTGATAATATTTTATTATTTTCCAAATTCATTTTGTAATTTATTTATTTTTAGATATTTTTTCTATGTAGTACCTAGTTGTTTTTGATTTTAAATGTTACAGATTTTTCAAAGAGTCTTTTAAAGTTCAAACATTTGTTTAAATGCTGATCAATTTGTATGAGATTTTATCAAGCAAAGTCGCACAAAAAGTTTTTGAGAAGGCTTAGTAGAAGGTCCACTTAACGGCTCCTACACCTGTAATAAATTATTATAACCTGTATATTTTTATAACTGACACGAATTAACAACTACATATTACTTGTTTGTGAGTATTATTTTTAATTACAATGCAACTTTGCACAAAAGTTTATATCCATTTATTTGTATACATTTGTATTAACACCCGCCGACCAAAAACGTTAACTTTGTTTTTATCATTAAAGCGGTTGACTAGTTCAACTTGACTGATAGAGTACCTATAGTCAAGGATACGTTTGCTAGCGTACGCATGCGCAATTGCGCACACGATTAAGCCCTCCTGATTACCACGTGTCCCAGCTTCAAAGTTAAGTTGAGAGATAATGGAAATGAGGTGCTGCCTGTACACATTACCATACACATTGGTCAGTAAATAGTACTCATACATCGCGTTAGGCGGACCGTGCGCGCGGTGAGATCAGACGCGCGCTATCGGCGATCAAAGAGTGCCGCCCGTCTTTCGGCGCAGTCGCACGCCGCGTCGCCGTTGCTAAGGGGCTGGTCAGATGAGTGTTTGTTGATCTGTCTGTATGCTCTTCATAACAGGGATGAGCGTTTTCGTTACTTTAGAACTTTAAGTTACTTTATTAAACACCAAACATATGGTCTTAGAAATCAAATAAAATTGATAGTTTGTACGGGAATACGATATGGGCAATTAGTAAGTAGGCTCTATTCTCTGCTTGGTGTGCGTGTTTATTGCAAGGTAGGAAATATGTATTTTAATTTTTATTTATGTTAACGTTCAATAGATTTTTTGTAAATTCTTTATTGTTAAACTCAGCGGGGAAAAAATAGAATAAGACGGAAACAAATTTGTAAGTAAAAATTAGTGTAAAAGCGTTGCAAAATCAAATTACTTATGAACTAGTAAAACGCAAGTGCAAACAGTACCTTATCTACGTTTCGCCAGAGTCCGGTGACAGGACGTTGGTTTGACATTTGTGGAAAGCGGAAACCAGATTGGACGTAAACGAATGTATACAGTCCCTGGGCTAAGAGCGTTTGTCTCCAATGAGGGCTTTACACTTAAATAGGTATGCTACAGGATGGCACGCCACTTACCTACCAAAGTCCCGTTCCAGAAACATGGTAAGATTTACCTGACACGAGTCTGTACCTTTCACACATCCTGTCGTCAGGGTAAAAATATTTCCACGAAAGTGTTCTAGAACGCAAGGTAACAGCTTCAAAAATATAAAATGTGTCATCTTATGTCAATCTGGGGCTCAATATGAATCTAATGACACCTCGTAGTTTAAATGCGATGTTTTTCTACCCAAAGGTTGCCTGGAAGAAATTGCTACCTAGCAATAAGGCCGCCTATTGTCAATTTCAATTTGTAACCTCAGTTTTGTATATGTATTTATTTATTACAATAAAGTATTAAAAAATCTTTTTGGCTCTAGGAACCTGTGAAACTTACATGAATACGAGTAATATGCCTCGAGTATATAAACTTGAAAAAAAAAAACACAGTAGAGCCCCGATATCCGGACTAATTGGGACCAGTATAATCGAAATTTTTTTTAATCCTTCTTAGAGTATGGTCCTATTCATCCTGCAACTTGAAGGCGGTTTCTAGGACTTAGAAGGCTTCAGCATGAGGTGGTACACCAGGTGCTATCTCTTCGTTTACGTCTTCTGATTCCTTTTCGCTATCTGAAGTTGTAGGTCTTGAATGATCTCAGAGTCCGTCTGAATTTGGATCCCTGGATCATGGGCGTGGCAATTTAGCCACTCTCTGATATTATTTTCGTCATATCCTTCACATTGTCCATTGTCCGCCATCATTTTATGTAGGTACATAGCAACTAAGACTTATCTACGACCAAGGATGCTTTAGGGCTATAAAATACGAGTCCGGATAACCGGACGTCCGTATAACTGGAGTTCGGATAATTGGGGTTCTACTATACTCTCCGTTTGGGCGATTGGGAAATTTGTTTTTTACGAAATTCCATCTGTTTAATTTATATTTCTTAAAAAACTACTGTATTTTACTTCTTATATGTTTTCAGAACACGTTTTGTATATAAATTAACCTGGAAATACGTAATCTCACGCACGTGAGGTAGCCACTGTAGTTTGTACAAGGGGTTTAGTTGAAGAGGCGACTTAGAAAACATACAGACAAAGCTTTAATTGACTTGTTTTAGGTAACGCAGTCGTGCATGTCCTACTTTTGTATGAGAGTCTATATGAGATGTCGGCGTTAAAGACCTATACGCAAGGACTGGGTCAATAACAATTGTGCCCATATCTAGCTACAGTTGAAGCGGTTGGTCTTGGCTTAGTTTGACTAGACAATGTTAACAATAATTATCAAACTTAGTGCTGGTTGCTATCACTAGATTAGTCGTTAAGCTATGTCAGAGACACTATAGATCAAGTCGGTCAGCAGGTGGGCTACTTAGTATAGAAACTTTAAAAAACGCGATGTGACTATAGGTTTCTTGGATTGTTCAGTATCATATTTAACGATAGTACGATTTTGCAGTTACAGCCTTTATAATCCTGTGGCGATTGCGTCTTTTGATTAGATGGTCCAGTTCTGTAATTTAACATTCTGAGCTATGATTTCTGTTATTTCAACAAAAAGAGCTCTCGCGACTTGTTTAATGAAAACAATTTCTTTCATTCAAGGAAAGAAATTACGAGAAACAATTTACACAAAAAAAAAACATGTGACGTCAAAAAATCTAAAACTAGGAGTCAAAAAGCCTACCCCAAGCCATACCTGACGCAAAGGTGCCCAAAACACAAGCCGCGTTGCGCGCTGAACAGCTATTGGCAACCATTGCGCCAGGTAAGACCCGGAGCGAGCGTCGTACCCCCTCTAAATATAAACCCCCTCTTATTTCAACTAAATTGTAAGGATAAAAAAACACATTGCCCATACTCAACCTCCAGAATCGGTATTTTCAGAGTGTCTACATATATCTGTAAGTAAGTGCTTGTTAAGAAGGCATTAGGTATGAATTTAACAAAAAATATGAGTGAGGATTTTTTTAATAATTTATCTGGCATCACGTAGGCTATTTCTAGAATTCATCGTAGCAGAGTCGTGCGGTCGCTTCTAAATTGTTATAGTTATGTTATAGTTCCTCGAATATTATAATATGTGGCGTTGTGCCTTTTGAAGTATGTAATAACAGTTTTGAAGATACATTGGTGTTGGTTCGGTCTTTACGATTAAACTTATTTGACAAGACTAAACTTAATTTAAGCGTCCTCTCCTTGTCTCTTCGATATAGAACGAAAAAGACAGAACACTTAAATTAAGTTTAATCCTGTCAAATAAGTTATTCGTGAGAATCGAATCGTCACCATTATATCAATTTAAAAATAGCATTTTACTAACTTGTACCTGACGAAGCTCATAAAATTATTTATTTATTATTAATTTATTCGTAAACAAACGATACATGGTATTTTATCTACTCATGAAACTGATCAACTTTCTCTAAGGATATTTAGAAAAAAAATTGAATTATCATACTAATGTCAGTAATGTGTTTGTTTGCAAACTTTGTATGAAAAGTCAAAATTTTTTTGCTCCTATTGTATAGGTTTCTTGAGAAAAGTTCCTTTTACAGTTTTATGAAGAATGTATCTACCATTTGCCGCTTATCGGCGAATAAAAGGTAACTCTCTATTAATATAAAAATAGTGATCAAATGTTAGTATGGGATTTTTTATCACAACACAATAATTTGTGATTATTTTCTGCTTACGAAAAAATATGTTTTCTTTCATTAGAATAGAACAGAATAGAATAAATCTTTATTTGGCATACAAATTACAAAATTACAAGGAAAATATCACACACCAAAAAGTAATACCAAAAAGTGCAAGTTCAGCTTATTCTGTGGGTTTAAAGCCACTGCCTACCCCTCCGGGAAAGAGGCGTGATCTTATATATACCTATTAAAGCCACAGAGCTGGTATTCTGCTTGAACCTATTAGTTGGTACAGAACTAAAAAATACATGGGAAAAGTTTTTTATAGTTCATTCATTATGTTATGCAAGGCTACTGCATTTTATTTCATTGATGATCTGAATATATATCTGAGACCAACATTGATGTTTCTTAACCTCCTCGGTCCTCAAGTCCCTATAGGGGACATTTTCCGTGGGGCTTTCCCTGGCGATATTTCAATAAAAAATATTGCAATGCATTGAAACAAGATGCAGGAAAAGTGTTACATACAGGACAAACAAAATATATATTTAATTTATATAAAAACCCCTTAGTACGTCGAAGTAATTTTTTTCAGTGTTACAAACGAAATCATGCCTTTTACAACTATATCGAAACTTTCTGCCTCGCACAACCAAACTGTGGAATGAATTGTCGCCTGCGGTATTTCCGGACCAATACGACATTCAAACCTTCAAGAAAAGAGCGTACTCCCATATCAAAGGCCGGCAACGCACTTGTGACTTGTGACTCCTCTGGTGTTGCGGGTGTCTATGGGCGGCGGTAGTCGCTTACCATCAGGTGATCCGTCTGCTCGTTTGCCACCTCTGCCATAAAAAAAAATGCTTCAGGATTGAGGAGGTTAATACAGGCAAGCTATGTCCTTTTCCTAGAATATCGACTACGTTCACGGTCATTTTCCCGCAACGTCTATTTTTCGAATATTGTCTTCCGTAATACAATGAAATAACGACATCTAGGGGTCTAATAATTACCTTAAAGTTGACCTACATATTTTATAAAGCAAAAACGTAATAGGTAGAGAGAAAACCACATTTACAGTTAATAAATACTTTTATAAGTCAATTTAGCACTTTGTAGAAGATATTTTTCAGAAGGAAACATTCATATTTTATAATTTATAATTATCATTTCCTTTCCACGTTTGAAGAACTAAATTGCTTTCTCTCAGTTTAAAAAAAAACCTACTTAATTACTCGGGACTTTTTTTAAAAGGCACCATAAATATGAACATCAAAGAATTTTAAACGTAAATAGCTATATGCGGTAATAGAGCCACCTAAATTATCACATTTGGTCGAAGTTTAAAATAAGCTTTCGGAATAGTGAAATCAAATGGGCGCTAATGGTTGCAGTCCAATTTTAGTGTGTGTGTGTTAAACGTTACAAATAATTATTGTTCTTAGAAAATGTATATTAATAATATTTTTATATAAACAGCCCCACAAAATATTTTACAGTCTGTTGGATATAAACTTCCCCAAGCCGCGTCGTTTAAATCGACCATTCGTTAGTAGAACTTAAAATTAAAACTGGGCTTAGAGAAACCGAAAAAATATTAAACGTTATTTATTATAAATAAAATATATGTAAAATATAATACATGTCACCGTGCTGCGTAAAATTGCGTAATTCGTTATTCATTCATGAATAAACGCGTAATTTCACGTATAACAGGAAGATTTTTCCAGTATAAGTATCTGCTTGATGATCATGGTTGATGTTTCCCGAGAGATTGAGACTGTTTTTTCGTAAAATTACGGTCTGCATTCCGTAAGACCACGTATCGTTGATAACGCGATTTTCCGGTTTTTGATGAAATTACGCTTATATCGTGAAACGGTTTCCGCATAGCAACGGTTGACATTCATACAAAAGTTTTATTTACGTCACGCGACATGCGCCGGACCCTTATCGTCCCCTCGTTAATTTCCCATAATATGCGCTGGACTTGGCGAAAAGGAGCCGAAATTGATGTCACTAATGTTTCCCAAAAAATTCTGGAATACATATCAGGGAACTAGCAGGTTTATTGCTGGAAACAACCAGCCAGGTTTTTTTTTAACCCTCAATTGAATTGAAATAACATATGAAACATTTAACTATGTTCGTATTTTTTTCGATTTAAGAACTTTTTTAACCCGTCATTTATGAATGTAAATTTAAAAAGTTTAAAAACATTTCCTGTTCGCATTTTTGTCAACCGTTGGTGTTCAGATCTACTTCTTCTTGTATTGTGAAAATAGAATCTAAAAATAATTTATCTAATTAATGCCACAAAATTAACTGACATAAATGTAAAATACAGGAGAAAGTTTAGCAACTTACATCTTATATGCAAGTTTATCTAACACATTTGTTTTCCGAGTTGATTACGTTGCCACTTTGATGGGTGAAACCCCTATAGTCTTTAAATAAATATTTGATGACAAAAATATCACTTTGTGTCAGTCATCGCGTTGCGTTTAGTTGTCTATCCAGTCAAAAGCAAATTAGCTCAACGTCCGAAATGAACAGTGTTGCCAGTAACATGACACGGCGGGTATTTCTCTGGGGAAATAATGCGAGTGTTGCTATCGCCACACCTTGGGTGGCGGTGTGGCCATCGGTAATTTATTAACAGGTTAAATGCCTAATTAAACCACGCCCCTGGTTTAATATCTTTAGTAGGTACCTAATGATGTTTTGTAAGGGACCGCATTGTTCTTTAACTATGAAAACTCGTTGAAGTATGTTATGGGAATGGGAAACGTTTTATAATAATGTGGGCTGTTAAGTATTATGTTTGTAAATTTTCTTTAAGAAACTGTACGAAAAATAAATAAATAAAATATCCAGGGACATAGAAGCCCCTGGAAGCGCTGGCTTGGCGTAGTGAGAACGGACATATCACGCCATAAGGGCTTATGAATTGGCAAGATTTTAAATTTTTGAACAGGAGAGCAAATGACGTCACTGAGAAGGATGTTCATGATTGGGCAAATTGGAGTAGATTAAGTCGGAAAGTGAACCTGGATCCAGTCCCGTCATCGGACTCTATACTGAATAGGGTTTTTCACTATTTTTTGAAAAGTATCTCAAAGTGATCATTAGGTAGGAAAAAGTCAAAAATATTTTTTAAATATTTTTTAAACCTATAAGTACCCCAAAAATACATTATAAATTACCATTCCCAATTAGCGCGCGAAAACGCTAGCGGCCATGATGTTTAGGCCGTGACGTCATTTCAGAAGTAAACAAAACAGCTCTGTACTAAAATTTTGACACATATTGCGAATAAAATGTCACTGTTTACCACTATTATGACGTCACATGCATGACAACCAGCATGGCGGCTGTCGTTTCAGATATTTGAATAACAGATTAAAAAACTAGATTTTTGTTAATCAAAAATAAAATATTTTATTCTCATTTTATTGTATAGAAATCATATTAATTCGATTACTTATTACAAATACCACAGTAAATAAGCAGTTTTACATTTTTTCTTGTATAGAGTAAAATACCCTATTCCCTAATATATGAGATTCGGAAACTGATATACATTATACATACACGCTTAATTGCATGTACGTTTTTAAATATATGCATATACAGGGTGTAACAAAATTGGTGTAGGACGATTTGGGCAAAGTCGTAGAACAAAATTTGTACATTACGACGACTAGAATCCCCAGTTAACGGGTCATACACCAGTTTTGTTACGCCCTGTATACGTTTATTGGCTCATTTATAATCTTCTAATTTACAACTTAGTGGTTTTTTCACTGTGAAACTTTTTTTGTTCCTTGTTGAAAAATAACTATGTGACAAATAACTTTTTAGTAATACTAACAACTACGTATTCCGGCACACCGATAAGCATTCACATTGTTTTAATTTTAGTACTAATTCCCATAAATTGCTCAAGACCATATCATGGTGTCATGGCTGTCTACGCGGTTGTTGCGAGCTGATTTATAAGGGTTTCTCATGTCAGAATAGATAACTTGAATTCCTAAATACCTTGACTACAGTTAATCATGATTCAGGCATCTGTTGACATACGACAGTTTCCTAAGCACGCTGTATGTTCAGTTGTGAAGTAGTTGTCCAATCTAAATAACTTTACAAAATACCTTTTCTAGAAACTTTAATAAGATACTTCTTTTCTACTAATAAAACTGCACTATTTTCCGTAGCCTAGTGGCTAGTCCGCTCGTTTCACATCAGGAGGTCGCGGGTTCGATTCCCGGCGGGGTCCAACTTTGTAGGACTCGGTTTGGTTAGTGGTAGAGCATTTCTGAGCCCGCCTTGCTAGCTACCACCATCTTATCTAAGTCTTGCCGCCAAACATTCATGTTAATAGCATTGATGTGTTCCGGCATGAAGATAAGATAGCCAGTTCCCCTTTGGGTTGGGGAATCTTGGTAAGCCCGCTTCTATATTCGACATCATCATCACTTACCATCAGGTGAGATGATGCCAAGGGCTTACCAACTGGGGGGAAAAAAATGTTCCTTGGAAACGTTGTCCAGTATCATCTACACCATTATGACGTAGTAGGTATTTACAATTCAGTGATCAGCGGATCCTACAGGAAATATAATGAAAAACCGATTCAACTTGGAAACCGGATCACTATCAGCGAGTAGTAAGGAAACTAAACAGAAAAAATCTTATCGAAATCATTATACGCTCAGTTCATTTACATTTTATGAGACTTAAGAGCTAACATCATTATTTTCTTACGTTACCTTAATTAGAAATTTTATCTTCGAATTTTATTGAACTGGCATTATATTAATATAATTGTAGCAATAGAAGTAATACTTTAATAATAATAATATATTTCTCTCCTCGTCGCACTGACCTCCAGCCGACTGTGCTTCTGCTGGAGTAGCTCCTGCCATTTGACCTAGCGCCAAGTGTACAGAGTAGCCCAATTTTATATTCCGAAATAATAATAATATCTGGGACAAATCACACACAAGGATCACAATCACAAACTAGGATTTCCTGTATCTTCTTTGTGAAAAGAGAGTGCAATAAAAGATGTTTTTGATATGAAATTATCTTCATGTAATTATTTCCTTAATATAAACATACAAAATAACATGAAAATGTAATTTTTACTTCATTCACGATATGTAAGTTTAAGAAGAGAGTTTCCAAATGTCAGTGTAAGTAACTAGAAATATTTTGAAGTGAGTGCGAGTTACGATATTATATTATCGGAACAGTTATCTTGCGTAGTGTGTAATTACCATAACAGCGGTAGATTGCAGGGCGCACAGCAGCACAGATATAGAGACACTAGATAGGCCAGCACGAGAAACTTAATATTTGATACAGAACTGTGATAGATGGCATATAATTGAGCTAAGTAATTTTTTGAATTTTTTTTTAAATGTTTCTACATGGTTGGTGTTAGCGCATTTGTGTGCAACATTTTAGAGTTGCTCAGTTTCATGAGTAGAGACGCCGCCGTCCAGTGGAATCCACTGGCTATGGGTCCGGTAAGTGTTTGGCCTAAAAATCCTCTACTTTCACCTGGTTGCCTCAGAAGGATGGCAACTACATATTTTCAGGTATCTTGTTTATGTCTTTTTCTTTACCTGTAACCTTAACGACTTGAAGGAATTTTGAAGTAATAGTTGTTTTTAGCTTTGAAACACCATATCGTTTTAAATATCTACATCTACACTTCTACACTAATATTATAAAGAGAAAAGATTTGTATTTTTGTATGTTTGTAACGAATAAACTCAAAAACTACTGGACAGTATTCAAAAACTCTTTCACCATTAGAATGCTACATTATCCCTGAGTAACATAGGTTTTACTAAAAAAAAAGATTAAAAATTAATGTCCACTCGTGCGAAGCCGGGGCGGGCCGCTAGTATTAAATAAAAAAGTTGTAATCGTGTCTTTTCCATTGCACCCCTTATCTGTGTCGCACAGAACGCACAGCTTCTTAGTAACACTTGTATAATGAGCAGACAGTTGGACTTCACACGCGAGGGAGTTATGGGAAATTGTTAGTGGCCATAACTGTACGGTACGCGATGTTTGCTTCAGTGGGCCGTTTTTTTCTTTTGTTTGTACATGTTGGTCATACTGGTCATTGTTGGTACTCGTACATGGCATGATGATTTGAAAATTTGGAAAATTTGATGAAAATTTGGACTCTTTATCTTGTATGTATGGAGATTCCAATATTTTTTGTTAATTCCAATCCGATTTTTCCAAATTCCGTTTTTTTATTATTTCAGAAAAGTCATATAACTAACTAAACTTTTCAGTTATATGAGTAATTAATTACCCATCTTAAAGTATTGCTAAGAGTATCTGTTACGGACAGACGAGCGGCCTGATGTATTTAAGCATAGAGTTGATTTTAGTTTTGTTAAAATTGTATATGTGTGTTAGAATAGGACGGAGAACTACTGTTCCGTTCCCTCATCTGTTGGAGAGAGACAGAGAGATTTGCTATTTCTCTCTGGCCAATAAGGAAAACTTTGAAAATAATTAATAGCTCTTAAAGTCGAATAGTAAGCTTTGTTTGGTAATTATATTTGTATAGAACATGTTAGAATCAACAATAATTAAGTTTTAAATATAATGTAACTTTGACAGTTTAGCGAGAATTAGCTCGGACGTTGAAAGGGGTTTTTTATCATTATTAGTTAAAGTAATAGCGTCCGGCTATAATTAGCGAGTATTATCTCTTAAGAATGTAACACTCTTGGGGAATATGTAAAGGGAATAAAGATATATAAATAAATAATTGTAATTTTGTTATGTAAAGATGTTTAAAGTTTAACATGATTTTATGACTAGAGTTTTATATGTATAACGTTTTTAATATGCTTGTATAATGTGTTTTTATGGTATAAAAGTAATTAGAGTGTTTTGAATTGTGAATTACAATGTTTGGGAAAAACCGTAAATTCATTAAGTAAATAAGGAAATTGGCGCATTAGCATTGGCCGATGTGTCACTTGAATTGTAACTAGTTGCGATAGGTAACTTTTACCATAAATATAACCGGCCTGCGAGCCGAACGTGGTTTCGATAATTTTGGTTTCGTCAGTTTTAAGTTCCGATTACTTTGAGTATTGTATGTTTTCGATCTCAATAAAGTTCATGGTAGCGATCCTACCACTTTGTCACCTCAAATCAGCGTTTTCATTCAAATACAGTCCACTTGACCAATACATTTGGTCCATCGTTAGCCGGATCTGAAGTGGCGAAGAAGTTGGACTTCGAAGATTTGTTGCCGTCTGCCGCTGTACGGGACCTGCTAGCCTGCTGGGTTGAAGCCGTCCTGCAAGTGGAAGCTGTCGGTCCAATCTTCGAGATCGAAAAGCGGATAATTGGAACGGAGAAGACTGGAGCCGTCTATCGCTGTACGAGGCCTGCTAGCCAGTTCGGGTTGAAGCTGCCTACAAGTGGAAGCCGCCGGTCCAGTCATCGAAATGCCAACGACGAGGAGCCAGTCGGGTCAGAAACCGAAGGCCAACGAGGCACTCGTCATCGATATGCGGGCGCCGCGTGTATTCCGGACGCCGCCCGCATCCCCATCCGCGTCGCGTTCGATGCCGCCCGCGAGCGTGCAGGTCACCGAAGACCTTGGCTTTGCGTCGGGTTCCGCGTTAGCCACCGCGACGCCGCGAACGGAAGCGCCGCATTCTCGCCTTGCGCCGCTTGCTTCCGAGACCACCGCGACGCCGCCGACGCGAACGGGAGCGCCGCACTTTCGTGGTGCGCCGCTCGCTCCCGAGGCCGCCGCGACGGCGCATCGGGACACCGTGTCCACGCGCTCAGCGCCGACGGTCCGCGGCGTACCCCCCGCCCCCGCGCCCGCGCTGCGCGGCTCGCGTTCGGTCCGCGAGGCGGGTACGCGCTATGACTACGCGTGCGAGCGAGAGCGCGCGGTCCGCGACGACGCGTGCGAGCGAGAAGGCGCTATCGGTGGCGCTCCGCGAGAGCGCACGGCTGACGTAGCAGCTACGCGCTACGACGACGCGTGCGAGCGAGAACGCGCGGCCGGCGGTGACGCGCTTACGCCCTACGCGTGGGAGCGAGAGCGCGCTATCGGTGACGTGCTTGCGCGGTACGGCGGTGCTCCGCGAGAGTCCGCGGCCGGCGTAGCGACTACGGGCTACGCGTGCGAACGAGAGCGCGCGATCGGAGACGCGACGGCGCGATATGACGCTCCGCGAGAGCGGACGGCCGGCGTAGCGACTACGGGCTACGACTCGCTACGAGCTGCTGACGTAGCGGCTACGCGCTTCGATATAGCGCCCGCGCTCGGTAACCGCGATGCGCATTCGCGCGATGGAATGCTGCCGCCGCCGCTGCTACGTTCCCGCGCCGGTTCGGTTCGGTCGAGGCGTACTACCGTTAGTATCGTGGCGCGTAGACGGTTGGCTGAGTACGAGGCTGAGCAGAAGCTAGTGGAAATAAAACGAAAGGAGCTAGAAATGGAAGCTTCTCTAGTTCGTCGAAAGCTTGCTGCAGAAATGGCTATGATGGATGAAGAATGCAACGCCAGCTTAGTGAGTGTTAGGCAACGGGAGACAGACCAGTTGCGAGCTAACAATCAGCTGCGAGATGAAACCCCTGCTGCTGCATATCCTGCACACCTGGATGGGCCGCGAAGGAGTATGCCTGCGGTGCGATCAAGGTCACCTGATGGAGAGCTGCTAGGGGGGGAGGATGGCAGGCAATTGGAGAGAGAGAAGGCGCATCGTGTTGAAGCATGGCTGGACAAAAGCGTCGATCAGCTGCGAGATGGCCACCAGTTGCGAGGCGTACCCCAGACCGCCCCTGCACTGCCTCAAGAACCTGCACAAAGAAAGGAGAGTGAACGTGGCGTCGATCGACTGGCAGACGCACTTGAGAATATTTTGACGCGAAGACCACCGCCACGTCAAGCCCAGGAGTTGCCTCTGTTTTATGGTGAGGTTGAAGGGTGGATGCTTTTCAAGGCCGCCATGGAGGACTCCACGAAACTATTCAGGTACACAGCAGCTGAAAACCTGACCCGATTACGGAGCTGTTTACGAGGGGAAGCGCGTAATGCTGTATCTGCGCTACTGTACACAGCTGCCGATCCGAACGTGATTATGAAGACGTTAGAACAGCGTTTCGGTCGTCCGGAAATGATTATGGACAGAACTCTCGGAGAGATTAGGAGGTTGCCACGTGTTGGAGCTACCGCCGAGGAACTCAACGACTTTGCGGTGAAACTTCAGAATGCGGTATGTGTCCTTGCTAATATTGATCATAAGAATTATTTGTTCAACCCGATGCTGACCAGAGAGGTCATCGAAAAGCTGAGCCCGCACTTGAAAGCCCGATGGTGCGATTACGCCGAGGAATACGAGGCTGCTAGCTCGAACGCAGTGAACAAGGAGCCGGGGATTGTAGTTTTGTCACGGTTCCTCATGCGAGAAGCGGGCAGATCGTTGCGTCACGCCTACTCTTATTCGTTAGCGCCGAAGATGAAGGAGATGCCGGCTCAGAAGTCGAGGCCAACTCCACCGCTGTTTAAGAGGAAAGAAGTCCTGGAGAGGAAAGGCGGCGCTGTTTTCACCACCACAGAGGAGAAACCAGAAAAGCGGTGCTCGTGCTGCGAGGGTGAGCATGAAATTGAGAAATGTCGGAAGTTCCTCGCGATGAATGGAGACGACCGTTGGGCTTGGGTTAGAGGGCAGAAGATATGCTTTAACTGCCTGCACAAAGGGCATCGACGGTTCTTCTGCAAGAGTAAGCGATGCGGTGTGGATAGTTGCAGCTTACGGCACCACGCACTGTTGCATGCTAAGACTAAATCTGAGCAGAAGTCGGAGCCAGTGAAGACAGCAGAACCCAAGGAGGAACGTGTAATGTCAGCGTCGATATCGACAGCCATGCAGAAGAAGGGACCGGTGCTGCTAAAGGTATGTCCGATAATGATAACAGGCCCTGGTGGAGTTCAAATTCCAACTCATGCGCTACTGGATGAAGGGTCCACAATCTCGTTGGTAGATGAAGAGTTCGCGCGTATGCTGCAAGCGGAAGGACCTGAGCAGTCGCTTAACATTCACGCCATAACTTCTTCACAGCGAGCGGTTAGTAAACGCGTGAAGCTGAATATACGCGGCCGAGCAAGCGATGATGAGTTTACGATAGAGGCCTTCACGTTAAAGGATTTTCACGCCGGCACGCAGACGATAGACCGAGCCTGCCTTTCTTTCGACCATCTGAAAGGGCTGCCGGTGGAAGATTTAACATATGAAAGGGCAAGACCGCGGCTATTGATAGGCGCCGATAACTGGCCCCTCATCGTATCGAGGGAATTAAGAGTTGGAAAGAGGAACGAGCCGGTAGCCTCCCTGACTCTATTGGGATGGACGCTACACGGAACCTTACCCCGGGGACGAGCGGAACAGGAAGGAAGGGTTCTGCATCTGCGCATGACAAACGAAAATGATATACGGTGCGGTAATCCAGATCAGAGACTTGAGGATCTTCTTGAGAAGCATTTCGACATGGATTCCCTTGGAATATGCATAACTTCACGGCCGAAGAAATCTGACGAGCGGGCCATGAGAAGTTTCGAGGACACGTTGAGGCACACCAATGGAAGGTACGAGGTGGGGCTACCATGGGTCCACGATGATGTTAAGATGCCTCCGAGTTTCGAAATGGCCAGGAAAAGATTAAGTTCGTTGGAAAAGAAGATGGAGAAATCTAAAGACTTCAAGGAGGCGTACACAAAGCAGGTTAAAAACCTCTTAGACAAAGGTTACGCAGAGTTGGGAAACGGTGCCGAAAAGAACAGCAGTCTTTGCTGGTATTTGCCGCATTTCGGCGTTTCCAACCCGAACAAGCCTGGAAAGTTAAGATTGGTTTTTGATGCGGCTGCAGAGGCTAATGGTGTAAGCCTTAATGACCATCTTTTGGAAGGACCTGATTTGCTGAAGTCGCTGCCGGGAATTCTTTTCCGATTCAGGGAGCAGAGCGTGGCTATCACGGCGGACATCAGAGAGATGTTCTTACAGATAAAAATAAAAGCAGAAGACCGGCCAGCTCAAATGTTTCTATGGCGGGAGAATCCAGCGGAAGACATTAAAGAATATGTAATGACCTCGATGATATTTGGTGCAAGGAGCTCACCATTCCTGGCGCACAGTGTGAGGAATTACAATGCGCGGAAACATGCCGCAGAGTGTCCGCTGGCGCTGAGAGCCATAACAGAAAACCATTATATGGATGATTACGTTGACAGCTTCGCGACGGAGGACGAGGCTCGAGCGACAATGGCGGAGGTTCGTCGAGTACACAAACAAGCGGGATTTGTTATCGCTGGCTGGGACTCCAACTCCGCGAAAGTCTTAAGCGATGTACCGGAAGACCTGCGGGCTAGGACGCCGAAGGAAATGGGCCAAGCTGCACAGAATGGTAGAACACTGGGCCTTATCTGGGCAGCCGATACAGATGAGCTCTTATTCAATACCAACATGCCGCGGGTTCCGGCCGAAGTGAGGTCTTCGGAGCGGTCACCTACCAAGCGCGAAGCACTCAGCGCGGTGATGTCGGTGTTTGACCCATTGGGCCTGCTGAGCTGCATCACTATATCCGCGAAAATCCTTATACAAGATCTGTGGAGGAAGAAAATGCTGAAATGGGACGACCAGCTTCCGGAGGGTGCGGCCGGTGAGTTTGCAGCATGGATGGCAGCTATTACAGACACAGCGAGCCTGCGCCTCCGGAGATGTTACCTGCACACGGGGGGAGTCCGAGAACGCCAACTGCACGTATTTTGTGACGCAAGCGAGCAGGCCTACGCAGCTGCAGCCTACTGGCGGCTCCAGTACGAGGATGGCTCGATCAGCGTTGTACTAGCGGCGGCGAAGGCGAAGGTGGCCCCTATTAAGACACAGAGTATTCCCCGCCTGGAATTGCAAGCGGCTCTTATAGGGACTAGATTGTCCGATTCGGTTATCAGAGAACACCGTGGTAAGCCGGACCGGACAATTTATTGGACAGACTCCACCACGGTGTTACAGTGGATTAGAAATGATGAGAAACGATTCACTCCATATGTAGCGAACAGGCTGGGGGAAATTGCAGAGAAAACGACGAGCAGTCAATGGCGCTGGACACCGACGGCGGAGAATGTCGCCGATGAGGCAACGAGAGCCAACGTCATTTCGAGAACCGCTACAGATCGATGGTTCATTGGACCTGCATTTTTATATGACCAAGAGGAAGTTTGGCCGAAAGAAGAAAGGCCTATTCAAGAGATTCTATCTTTCGTCAGAGAAGAGAAGAGCCAGGACGAATGGCTACCCGAGGTAAAACGCTTTTCTTCATTTGAGCGACTTATAAGGGCGACGGCTCGGGTACTGGCATTCCTTGACATATGTCGCCGGCGAGCTCGTCAGTTGGAGTTGCGACACGTCGAGGAGGCCGAACGACTTTGGATCGCGAAATCACAAAGAGATAGTTTCAGCGAAGAAATCACCAGATTAGGGAGACATCAGCCGGTAAGTTCCGCCAGCCGAATAGCAAAGCTTGACCCCATCCTGGTCGACGGAGTGTTGCGCGTGCGAGGTCGTATTGATGCCGCCAACGCGGGAGGACACATAAAGCGACCCGTCATCCTCGATGGGAAACACCCGTTCGTAAGGCTGCTGGTGGAAAATCACCATAGAAAGGCGCTACACTTGAATCGAGAACGAGTAGTAAATGACTTAAGACAAAAGTACTGGATTACCTCCCTAAGACCGACGGTGAGAGCCGTGGAAAAAAGTTGCAAGCTGTGCCAGGTGAAACGAGCAAAGCCGAAGACGCCAGTGATAGGAGACTTGCCAGTGGAGCGGCTGGGAGCATACGCGAGGCCATTCAGTCACTGCGGCGTGGATTACTTCGGCCCTATCGTGGTTACCGTGGGAAGACGGCACGAAAAAAGGTGGTGCGCGTTGTTTACATGCCTGACGGTACGCGCCGTCCACCTAGAACTCGTACACAGTTTGTCGACGGACAGCGCAATAATGGCATTGAGGCGGATGGCAGCAAGACGGGGATGGCCGAAGACCATTTTTAGCGATAATGGGACCAACTTTCGGGGAGCCGACGTGGAGCTGCGGTCTGCCATGGAGGAGTGGGCGCCGGCGCTGAAGGACTATGCAATGCTGCACAGAACAATATGGAAGTTCATCGCACCGGGAGCACCTAACCAGGGTGGTGCGTGGGAACGAATGGTCCGGTCAGTGAAGACAGCACTCACCACAATCCTGCACGAGAAAAACCCGAAGGAGGAAGTTCTACTGACGTTGCTGGCTGAGGTGGAGAATTGCGTCAATTCCCGACCTCTCACACATGTGTCGGTGGATAAGAACGACCCAGAAGCCCTGACGCCGAATCACTTACTACTGGGCAGCTCAGCTGGATTGCCGACTACTGGACCGTGCACGCCAGCGGATAAGAGGATGTGGAGAGCTTCCCAAGGGTTAGCCGACGAATTTTGGCGCCGTTGGGTACGGGAGTACCTGCCGACGCTGCTGCCACGAGGGGAGAGCCGTGGCAGCCAGATCGAGTACAAGGAAGGCGAGCTGGTGATCATCGCAGATGAGACTCTGCCACGCAACGTGTGGCCGCGCGGCGTGATAACACGCATCTTCCGCGGCCCGGACGGGATAGTGCGGAATGTGGAAGTCCGCACTAAAGGAGGCATTCTGCGACGGCCAGTGAGAAAACTCGTCGTCCTCCGAGTAGAAGATTAGTCTGCGAAGATCTGCGACGGGGGGAGGATGTTACGGACAGACGAGCGGCCTGATGTATTTAAGCATAGAGTTGATTTTAGTTTTGTTAAAATTGTATATGTGTGTTAGAATAGGACGGAGAACTACTGTTCCGTTCCCTCATCTGTTGGAGAGAGACAGAGAGATTTGCTATTTCTCTCTGGCCAATAAGGAAAACTTTGAAAATAATTAATAGCTCTTAAAGTCGAATAGTAAGCTTTGTTTGGTAATTATATTTGTATAGAACATGTTAGAATCAACAATAATTAAGTTTTAAATATAATGTAACTTTGACAGTTTAGCGAGAATTAGCTCGGACGTTGAAAGGGGTTTTTTATCATTATTAGTTAAAGTAATAGCGTCCGGCTATAATTAGCGAGTATTATCTCTTAAGAATGTAACACTCTTGGGGAATATGTAAAGGGAATAAAGATATATAAATAAATAATTGTAATTTTGTTATGTAAAGATGTTTAAAGTTTAACATGATTTTATGACTAGAGTTTTATATGTATAACGTTTTTAATATGCTTGTATAATGTGTTTTTATGGTATAAAAGTAATTAGAGTGTTTTGAATTGTGAATTACAATGTTTGGGAAAAACCGTAAATTCATTAAGTAAATAAGGAAATTGGCGCATTAGCATTGGCCGATGTGTCACTTGAATTGTAACTAGTTGCGATAGGTAACTTTTACCATAAATATAACCGGCCTGCGAGCCGAACGTGGTTTCGATAATTTTGGTTTCGTCAGTTTTAAGTTCCGATTACTTTGAGTATTGTATGTTTTCGATCTCAATAAAGTTCATGGTAGCGATCCTACCACTTTGTCACCTCAAATCAGCGTTTTCATTCAAATACAGTCCACTTGACCAATACAGTATCTTTTGTGTCTTCTCGTATATGTAGGTTTGTTGTAACAGAAGCTAAATTTTATTGACATCATAGTCTAATTTGACTGACTCGGTGGCTAAGTGGTTAGCGATCCTAACCTCTGATCCGAGAGTCGTGGGTTCGATCACCATACAGGGCAAACTTTTCTGTGATGAGCAGAATTGTTTGCTTCGAGTCTGGGTGTATTATATCTATATATGTATGTATTTAAAAAGTATATGTGTATGTATATCAGTTTCTGGTTCCCAAGATACAGGGAATCCTAGTTTGGGGCCAGATGACCGTGTGTGATTTGTTTGCGGTTGAAACGTCCGGGGTGTGGTGCTCAGCTGCCAAACTTTTTGTGCGCGAGCTAGGGCGGCGTCTGAGGGGGCGCAGTGGGGATCCCCGTGCCGGCACGTTCCTGGTCCAGCAGCTGTCAATAGCTATCCAACGCGGCAATGCGGCCAGCGTCATGGGTACTTTTGGCCCAGGAACGTGCAGGGACGGGTTTGACTAAGGACCTATTTATAGGACCTTTTTATTCATTTTTTATTCATAGTTTTTGTATTTCGTTCCTAATTTGTAATAAATAAATTTGTCCCAGATATTATTATTATCATTATATAGGGTGACCCTAAATTAGTTATTGATACGAAAGTCTATGAATGTGCTCATGATAACAAACAACTTTCCCTAAGAAACCCATAGTCAAATCGCAAAAAAAAATTTGAGTCTCCATACAAATCGATGAACTGACCGGCCAAATTAGTATGAAGAGTCCAAATTTTTTTGCGATTTGACTATGGGTTTTTTAGGGAAAGTTGTTCGTTATCATGAGCACATGCATAGCCTTTCGTATCAAGAACTAATTTAGGATCACCCTATATAGTTACTAATATAACACAAACATTAAAATAGTTTTTTAGTAATATGTATATATTTAATCATGTAATCATTAAAGTGCTCTCTTCATTTAATATCTATTTACGATTATCTCGGTGACTCTGTGGTTACCACTTCTGAATACTGAATACGGGTACAGGGTTTGACTCTACGAGCAGAACCGTGCCTTTTGTGATACAACGTACATATAACAACACAAATACTGCATTTAAAATATCTGCATAATTGTTATGTTTTCTTAAGAAATACACAGTGAATCTAGACAAAAAGCTGCAACGTTGAGCTAATTCTTTACATATTTCAAAGAATCCTTGTAGCTCCGCAGAAAATATTTATAATAATGTGTAAAAATATGTATACGTATGTTACGGTAAAAGCCCGAATTACGTTAAATCTCAAGCTTTACAACTTTTTATGATAAACTAGCTTCCACCCGCGACTTCGTCCGCGTGGACTTCAGAATTGTGTCCAGAAAGAAAGAAAATGTTAAGATAAGGCCATCTAGTGACGAAGTGGAAATTTTGAGTTTTTAAGCATTTCTACGGGAACCCTTAAGTTTTCCGGGATTAAAAGTATCCTATGTGTTAGCCAAGTGCTTACTCTATCTACCTACCGAATTTCAACCAAATCCGTTCAGTAGTTTCGGCTTGAAAGCGGAACAAACAAACAAACAAACAAATATCCATACTTTCGCATTTATAATATTATGGGTTGGGATGGGAAAAGTCCAACCTAACCTATGGATAATGGGTAACCATATTGGAAAATCTTAATATTTATCAAGGTACAGGCTTTTACAGTAATATAATAATAGACAACGCAAGACAATTTAAAAATAAGCGACTTTAGTCGTGAAGACAACTTTACAACTTTACAATAGCTTTAACGTTTTCGTTAAGCTGAATTAGTAGTGTACCTTTTTAAGCTATATTTAATTATTTTAATTATTCGCACACTGATCATATTTATTGAAAAATCACTAGTTCTCGGTTACCCATTGACTCACATACTTATGGATTAACATCTTAAGAATAAAAAAAGAATAAATCGAAAATAATTGAAAATAAGACATATTCTCTTTTCTACCAATGAGATTAAACTAATAGTTTAAGGTCTCAAGACAGAGAATATGTTAAGTTCATATAGCGAATGTTAAAGTCATTCAAGCATTGATTGTTAGACCATTTCAGTCCAGGATAGCAACCATAAATGTCACAAAAGACGCATACAAAGAGCTATAAACACAAACTATATTTTTGATGACACTGTAGAACGCACAAAAGTCGGAATACATTCCCCAACTGTCCGTCCTACTCTCAAGTTTTTACCATAGCGTAGGAAGAAGATATCGTATTATAGTGGACTCAGTGAGCTTTTGACTAAAAATACACTGCCAAAGTGGGCAAGTATAGACCACACGCGCGGTTTGGGCAGATCGTATTAGTTCCTGTGATTAGTTCCGATTTCACGGTCCAGCACACGTGGATTTTATTTATATCGATCGCTCTCGGCGTGAGGAAATACGTGTAGTTAATTACAGGAACGAATGTTAGAGCCGTAGTGGCCTAGTCCACTGCAGCTGCTGCGTGGATTTTTAAACAAGGGTATGGTTTTACTCTTGGCTTCAGTTGGGTAATTGGGATTGACCTAAGGCAGTGATTGTCTTTATTCTAAGCCTAAAATAGATATTCCAGAGTGTATGATGGGATTATTGATTCAGATAAGGAAATAAAAAACAAACACACGGAGTTTCAAATCCCGAGTATCATTATTATCTATAGAAGGGATTAAAAATATTCATTTGTTCCATTTCTAGTTTTATACCCACATGTGGATTAAAGTTGCTTTTATAATAAAGTTATAAACGGCTTATATGATAGAATTGTGGTATTTTTTAAAACTGTAGGTAACCATAAATTTCTGGATTTTAATGTCATCTTTACATTTTCTGTTCCTTACAATCCATGTACTTTATACAGTGACGAAATGTGTTTAAAAGTCAAGATTTGCAAAATAGTTTTTGATCGTAACAAAACTATTTTAACAACGCTGCTAATAGGCACACAGGCCCTTCACAAACAAAAAAATACAATTGCAAAGAAAAGTGTTAATCACTTCAGAATAAAATTTATGAATCGATGTTCTGATCGTAGCCACAGTCTAATTATCGTAGCGATTCACATCACCATAAATCAGAGGCCCACGCCGATGGAGGTTGTAACGATTGACGGACCGGAGTGAGGGCCTTCTTGAGGGATCTTTTATATTTCTATATTTTAAGAGCGATTAAATTTAGAGGAAACAGAATCAGATTGAGTCAAATAAGAACAATGATGAAAACATTTGAGAGATCATAACATAATTAATGAACACTAAATATTACTACGGAAATAAGTGACACGAACTCCTGCTATATCAGAAGTGATATGCAAACAATCCTCACTCAGTTATCCCGTTTGCTCCTATCTGTCAGAAAAAGAAGCATGTAGTAGTTATATCTTTCAGTCAACTTGTATGCAGGGTCAGGGAGCTGATATAATCACTATATAACCACAAAAAGTATGGCGATGCTAAGCGGGTGATGCTTATTGCAACACCAGGTTATCACCGTCTATTCCTTGTCATCATCATCATCTTCCTAAGCGTTTTTCCTATTTACTTGGGGTCGGCTTTGTCCGTCCTTTTCTTCCATTCTGGCCTGTTCTGCGCCACGTTCTCGTCTAAACAGAGCTCTTTCAGGTCTTTTTGTATCGTCGTACACCACGTGGCGGGTCTTTCGCGTACTTCGCTTTGTTGTTGGTTGATTCAGGGCCAGTCTAACTATGTGGTCTAGTGGACGTCTATTCCTTGTCATAGCACGCTTAAATTGTGCCACATGTCAGGAGCAAAAGAGAGCGCTAACAATACTTACTTACTAGGTTTTGGGCCCATCATTGGGGCCCCTTGTGTCAAGCGCGGCTCTGTCCTAATATCAAAGTGACCATGTTTCCACGTGTTCAAACCTATGAGTGGGAAGTGACAAGCTTTGCAGTGGTAATCGCGTGTTGGCGTTTACAACCGTGTTATCCTATGGGTTAATGCTATATTATGTAACTGTTTTAAAATGTATAATTAAAGGACCCATAGAGATTGTCACCGAGCGACTAGATTATTCAAGTGCAAGTTACCTATCACACTGTCGTCACTGGGACATTTTCATAGGTTCAAGGGAATGTTCGAAGGTGTGTGTATGTGGCGACGTAACGCAATTCAAAAGAGACAGGAAAAAAAAGGTTTTGGATATTACTTAGTTATACTTAGTGGCTGTGATGATACGACCATTGATACGTTTTGCATATCTTCGTCCTCTATCCAGTTGCGGTGAAATTACGTGTATACCTACTTATGAACTAATTACACGATCTTACGGCGACATAGAATAAGATAATCAGAGTACCTCTCTCTTATCGTGTCAAATAATTTAAGATACAGTTTAAAGTATAAATCTAAGAAGATGATTCCAAACATTGCAGAACGAAAACATGATTTTGTAAACTGAGCGCAGTAATTTTAAGGAGAGTTTGTACTAAACATTTTCCTTTTTTTTAAAGTGTTGTATTGGATGTTTACGTGACTAGGTTGTAGAAGATTATCCCCGGCGGCGGCTGCAGCGGTCAACTCGTTCCTTACAACCACGACACGATAACGCTCCTTTGCTGCACAACAAATATATGGTACTGTTACTATTGGTTCTCACTTTAAGTTGATTTCTCTCCACTATAGCGGGGTGTATGCTATTTTTTTTTATGGCATAGCTGGCAAACGAGCAGATGAATCAATTGATGGTAAGTGATTACCGCCGCCCCATAGACACCCGCAACACCAGAGGAGTCACAAGTGCGTTGCCGGTCTATGAAATGGAAGCACGCTATGTCAGTTTGGGGATCAAGACAAGCACTCCAAAATTTACCAAGCCTCAATTTATTTTCGCACAATAAGTAACACTAAGAAAGATTATCAGATGGAGCCAGTAACTTCAACTTCCTTTTTTTTATTTTGCTGAATCCCATTAATTTGACTTTGACTGACTCGATGTCTAAGTGGTTAGCGATCCTGACCTCTGATCAGAGAGTCGTGGGTTCAATCCCCACACAGGGCAAACTTTTCTGTGATGAGCAGAACTGTTTGCTCTGAGTCTGGATGTATTATATCTATATATGTATGTATTTTAAAGTATATGTATATGTATATCAATCTCTGGTTCCCAAGATACAGGGAATCCTAGTTTGGGGCCAGATGACCGTGTGTGATTTGTCCCGGATATTATTATTACTTTTTGATGTCTGGCAGCTTAAGCGTAGAGTATAATGTTTTTGGGTTTATGTATTATCCATTTCATTGTTACAAACAAGCCAAGTAGCGGTTGTCAATATTTTTGATTCACAGGTAAGTTCATTATTTTAAGCCTGCAAGTTAGCGTTACTAAGTGAAGGAATTCTCTAGATACATTATAAATATATTTCTTCACTAATTAGACGTGATTTCGACGTGGGTAACTTCGAGTCGAGGCCTTAAAATAATTGATTTATCAATAATTATTGTAACTTACAGCAGCAGTGACTGCAACATTGTTGCATCCTTTTTCGAAGGAGAAAAACCCATTGTGATTTTAATGCAGGTGAGAACCCTTAGTACGGTGCAATGTAGTTCGCACGATTCGATCTTAGGTTAACGAGTCGCCTATTGAGGGCTTTCGTCAGATGTTTCATAGGTACTAGTATTAGTAAAAGATAAGCCCACATTTTACAATTACCCGGCAAGTTTATAGCTTATTTTGCGTCTAAACGATCTAACATATTTATGCGACCTTTCGACTAATAACAGCTTATGTTTCTTGAGATACTCATGTTAAGTTTTTGTATTATAATTATATGAAGTAGGCAATTGAGAAAGTTATATAAGGTGCAAGTTTATTTATTTCGGTCGTTTCTACTATGAATATGAAGAACAAGTCTTTCCCTTTCCTAAGAACCAATACATACAGAATTCGCGAAAAAAATGTAGAGTTGTACTTACAAAAAATACGAATGGTCGGATAATTTGATTATATCAAAGTCAACTTAAACTTCACTTTTAATAACACTATGTATAGGTATATAAAAAATGCGGTGAGTCGGTATAGCTCTCTTGAATGTGTGGCTTGACCCTAACTCGCCCGTTTACCGTAATTTATTACTTTAACCGGAAAATTACAGTTCAAATTGCCGACATGACCGAATCACCGATTTAGAGCCGAAAGTGTTTTTAATGGGATGTAAATTAGATAGCTATCAAACTTGCATTTAATAAGCACGTAAGATACAAAATATATATACTCATTTCCGTTTTGGTGTAAGATTACTGCATTCAGTTTAAAATATTAAACGAAATTGTTTATTGAATAACTTTCGCCGCTAAGACAGAATGTAATTATTGGGTGCTTTGAAAATATGTTACTAATTTTTAGAGTGAATATCAAAACAGGGATAGCGGTAAGACTAGAAGAAAAGAGCAATGCGGAATATTAAAAGCTTAGTATGAAAGTGAGCATACTGTCACTGTGCGAGCTTTTATTTTATTTTATTTTTATTGCTGCATTTCATACATTTAAAAAATTTGTTCCAAAGTAAGATAACCCCCGACACTTATATTATTATATTGAATTATAAGTACAACTCGTTGGAAAAGGAAGCCGTTTTTTTTGTTTATTTATACTTTTCTTTGCATTTTCGTAACAAACTGCTCTTTGTTCTCACAGTGTAATGACAATATGGTAATTATTTTACCTGATACCCCCCGCAAACCGCAGTCTCCTTTCAAATGTGATTTGTAGGTAAAATTGATATATTCCATACAAATCCTTTACATATTTAATTTTCGGGAGCACAAAGTTATAAATGAATGAATAAGTATAAACAATTATAATTAATAGAGGTTTAAGAAATGCGACTTACCTACATTTTATTATAGGTTAAAAAATAAAAGTGGCCAACATTTTAAAATAGGAAATTGCTTAACGGAAAATCGTGAAATACCTTAACGGACAATGATTCCTATCTGGTATTTATGGTCGGGTAATTTGTAAAGGTTAAATGCCTTATTATAAGGCTTGACACGAAAATTGTTTATAGGTGGTCTCAAATTGTAGAGCAGCTGGATGCTCCAATCACTGGGTACTACCTACCTACTATTATACGATATTTGAGTTATTATTAGTTGCAGTAGGAAGATTTTGTGAGTTTCCTTAAGGCGCTAAGTATCGCCAAATCGCAATATTCAATTCAAATTCTTGAAATAATGGTTACAGCTATCGCCATGGAAAAATATAAAACATACTTGAAACAATAAAAAACAAATTGTCTTGAACAGAATCATAAAAATCATAAAAACTTTGATGAAAAAAAATATCCTGTAAACCCTGTATTTTGTATTAATTGCAAATTGTCTCGGAAACACAATATTTGTTTATGTTGAAACCAACACACAAAAATCGGACATTTTAATACCTTCAATTTACCTTGAACGGATTTTTTTAACTTATTTGAAAGCCAAGAAAAGTAATAAAAACATCGAAATATCGAGAATTTTGCGTTCGGCCTTGACGTAACCGCCGCGATGGTACCCACACTTATCTGAACTTAAAATGAATGGCATTACGGTCGATATTATATTCTCATGCATCAACCTGCTCAGATTGAGTGTACGTCGCGCCTTAATACGTAATACTCGTAGTCATTCCTAATTAAGTTAGTGAAAAGGATTCATTTCGTCGATACAAATATGAATATGATCTTAGATTAGAAGTAGCAATGGAATAGTTCTATTATTTTTTTTTTCTATTTGGCATTCCACATCTCATATCAAGCGTGATTTTGCTAATGTCTAGTGAAAAATGGGAGAATCTTCAATAAAAAAATGGTGAAACGTCAGTGTCAAGTGAAAGTCACGGCTCTAAGGGTAAATAAATATGAAATATACATATTTCTCTAAATATCGCTTTTATTCGAACAGTAGAAATATGTACTAGTCTGGTATTTCATTTCAATAAAATGTGGCAACGACTACATTATTATGACGTAATTTTACTCATAATGAGACAACGACTACACTAAATTATGACGTCATTTTACTCAGTTTCAAACATTTTTAGAACAAATTGTCGTTTTTGACACTTGATAAAAAGTTACTCGGATGACTATACTCTATTCACGGAAACGAGCTAGTGGAGCGCTTTCTCTATCACACAATCGCTTACAAAAGACGAGGATGGAAAAGTGCGTCACACGAGAAAGGAGGCGTCAACGTTTGCTAAAAAACTAAAGACGCGTTCACATACCAAGCGCTTCTTTATAGCAACCTAGTCTATTATGTTATGGAAGCTGCAATAATATTAATAATAATAGCTATAATTATTATTTTAGTAGGTAGTTTATCAGTTTCCATGTGGTTAATTTGGTGAACATCTGGATTTAATCTTACTTTGCAGCTACTTTGAAATATCTTTTAGATACATTTGTCGTATTGAATAATACTGCATACAGAGTGTAACAAAATAGGTGAAAGAACCGAGAGCTGGGAGTCTGCTTATCATACTGAACAACTTTTGTTCTACAACGTTGCTGAATCGCTAAACGAAATTTAAGACTCTTCACGCAAATTGACAAATTTTTCACTTACAATTAGTTGGAGAGTCAAAAAAAAAGTTGCGTTGACCGTGGACATCTGTGAACAAATCTGATCGGTCTGAATAAAAGCTCCAGTGTTTTCGTAAAAAATAGTTGTTTAGTTTTATGAGTACTGCAGTTTTTCTTAGCTACATCCTCTATCTATATTATGTACGTATCAAATTATTACTCTTATTGTTAGCTATCTGTGACCAAGTCAATAAATCAATACTCCTTCTCAAAGTACCCACTTAGCGCTAACAAAAACCGCGTCCCGGTGCTAATAAGGTCCTTAAGCTGGTTAGCTGCATTCTAGAGCCGGCCCCGAGGAACGCAGGGCCGGACGAAGGCTGCCAAAAATGTGACGCCATAACTCACAAGGCTTGGGACAAGTCAGGACAACCAATTTTATAGACTCTAATTGCGCGATAAAACTGAATGGGTTGTCATAGGGTTAGCAAAAACAATGTCGTTTTCGAGAACTTCTTAGTAAGGCTTTATAAGTAGGGACAGATTTTTTGGTCATTGCTTTTATTTCAAGACACACAATAAATAATGGATAGCAACTGGATATATTATGTGATATAGAACCGTGCCTCTAAGAGGACGCACAAGTTCAAAGGTGGATGTCTTCTACCTGATATGATGACGATACTAAATAGACGTTTCCTTATCAAGCTACTAATAATATTTTAACCCTTAAATGCAATAAATAATACATTTAGTTTGAATTAGTTTAATTCCAGTCTTATTAAATTATTTGTATAACCGATTAATGATTAGTGGTTACCGAACTAAAAATTTTGGGGGCTGCACAAATACTGCCCAATTAGTAACATAACAATAATTTCTAAGTGTTGTGTCGTAATACTTATTACGGCATGACAGACAAAGTCATGCATTTAAGGGTTAAGTTATTAGATTGCAGATTACATTTCTTTATGAGAAATAGTGAGACTTAAAAAGATTTTTAACTGTACGTTTGTTATTAGAAAATATTTCTGACTGTACGCTTGGCATCAGAAAAGGAAAAATCATGTGTTTATTAAAACGTCGTACTGGCGTCGCTGCTGTAGAGTAAGAGGTTTCTCAGATGTAAGTGTAGGTTTCCTTACTTTGTTTTCCTTTAAATCATCGCCGCCTTACTTACTAATTGAGAATTTCATTATATATTGTTAAAAAAAAGAAAAAACAATCGAATATAACTATAGACTGAGTAACGTTAATGCCCAAAAATGAAACTATGTACCCCAGTCATTGTTCTTGCTTAAAATTATAAATCCAAAGGTGTATGTCTGTAAATTTATCTTAATTAATTTGCCTGTCTGTCTCGCTGAAATTTAACATAGAGCCAAAATAAAGAGTGTACCATATACAGTTTCCGACAGATCTAAAATTATAAGATTACAGCTCGTGTAGGTACTACTATTTTAATACAGCTACCTTAATGACAGTTATTAAAAAATCTCACACAAACTATTAAAAGCTAGTCTTTTCTTTACCTTTTTGTCTACTCTACTGGCGATAAAATTCACCATCACTGGCACGGTTTTGAGCCACATACGATAATATGGCAATAATTATTATCAGTCGACCTGGTGGGGGTCGTCCAACATTAGGTACGTCTTCCGTCCCGTGGTCCCGTTTCTTCCCGTTTTGTTGTCAGTTCTGCGAGTTATATTGCCATTTATCTGCCTTATTCTTTGAGCAATGTGGGTAACTGTACGAAATTTGTCGTTTTGGATACGATCAAGTAAAGAAACCGGTAACAGCTATCTGGGACTGATAGGGTGACACTGATGAGCTTGTGAATGAGGCCAATAGTTAGCGACTCACAATACCATAGGTCATCCCTGGCAACTGTTTTGTCTTCAGTTGGTCTTCAGCCACTAAGTTTAAGACCAAAGGATCAAATTGTTAATTCTAAATAATTAAAAATAAATCTCATTTCATCGTCACAGTCCACAAAACTTCCTTCCGTCCGTATGCTGGTTATAATTCTACAAATGAACTTTCTTTGTAACTTGATCCCAATTTGCTGTCCCTACTGATTGTACTGCTCCATAGAACCAAGTCCTCATTAGGCTGAAGCCAAGTCACGCTGATGAAGTAATTATATCAATTGTCGGTGCCATGAAATTTAATGGACCATTCTTAGGCGCGGACGCAGCCGAATCGCAGATCTGTGTGTGTTGGTCACAGTATGATTTAAGCTCTAGCATGTTACGACTTTATATTCGTTTGTGATGCGAGTTGCGACGGAACATCTGTTAGGTATAGTGTTTCGGAGATTCCGAGGAAGTTTGCCAACCACTAACACCGAAATAGTACCGACACCTTGTACTAAATAATATGTTTTTTTAGCTAGTTAGTTTATATTAAGTATTTATGTATAGTATTTTAAGTATAAAATGTATCTTATTGTATATTAGGTCCTTACCTATGAAATTGGCGTTTCAGTTTTGAAAGTTCAACAGAATAATATTACCCCAAAAATGATTTTACTTCCATAAAATTATATATCATTTTCTAGCTACATTCAAGGTCTTGCTACATTTAAAGTGTAGCCTTCAAAAATAAAAAACAACTATATTTTTAACGAAAAAATGGCGATTTTCAGTGACGAAAAAATCCATTTTCACAGTTTCTATACCACTGTGCTCTCAAAATATTCAGACAACGTGCATTTAGCAAGCATTATTTTATAATAATTAGTTGTTTAAAAACCTTAATTATTTTATATTAATTTTGTCTTTGAACTTTTTTAACTAAACGTCAATTTCATAGGTAAGCACCTTATATGTTATATGGGCCTCGTTGACTGATATAAACAAATAAATAAATAAAACATTTAATATTTGTCTTGTCTTACTTCTATAAAAGAGGTAAACAAATTTTGTGATGCAGTTTAGTACAACACGAGAATAGGTTATTTCATCGAAGATGGGCTTCGGAACTGTCAGTTGTTAAGAGAGTTTTCAAAAGTAGCGCTATGTCACACTAAAAAATCTTTATTTCAGGCGCTGCGCTGCCGTGGCTTGTCATACTAATGTCAAAGAAGTTTTAATCATCTTAGAAGTATGTGGTGTGTGGAACAACTGACTTCTTGGCGGGAACTCGTAGCAGCCATCAGTGTGTATTTTTTTTAAATAAAACAAAACACAAGTATTGTGGTTTTTGGTGCATAATATTGATAGTGGATTTAATAATTGACCACGCTGAATACGTTAAAAACAACCGACTTCAATCGTAGCAACTCCAATTTTGCTATGTTTTTGTTGATTTTCTCAAAAACCGCTGAATCGATTTCGATAAAATTAATATGGGACCACCTGTGAAGTATACCCTTTCAAACAAAAAAAGAATTTTTGAAATCGGTTCAGGCGTCTTCGAGTAATCGGTGAACATACATAGAAAAAAAAAAAAAAAAAAAAAAAAAGATTCCGACGAATTGAGAACCTCCTCCTTTTTTTGAAGTCGGTTGAAAAGAAGAGCCATTTAGGTGTCTTATGTGAAAGGTAATGAAATAAAAGCGTGCAGGCTGTGTTTCAAGCGTCCTCAAGAAGTCTACGAAAAAAGTGCGATTATTACGGACACGCTACGTCGATTTTCAGACAACATTACCTGGGTGACCAGTTCTAGGGTCAAACACAACTGTGACCAAAGTATACTGCGTCAGAGCAGGAAACTCGCCATTTTACAACCGTGCCAGATCTGGCCAGATGCAGCGCGGGACGCGTGAGACTCGGGATAATGCCACTGATTTTTAATGGTGGTACATATGATATACTGACCTTAATATGTAAGCAATCCAATTCTCTTTTTATTTTGGTAGGGTAACCTAACTATTCTCCAAGCCGTAGGAGGAATAAAGTGACAGTGAACTGACCTAGATGATCGTTACATTATGCAGCCAATTATTGAGGCTGAAAATTTATACAACTTGTAAAAACAATTTACACAAGGCTAGTAATTAAATAAAACTGTTTTTAGGGTTCCGTAGACAACAGGAACCTTTGTAGTTTCGCCATGTCCGTTTGTCTGTCTGCCTGTCCGCGGCTTAGCTCAGAGACTATTAGTACTAGAGAGCTGTAATTTGGCACGGATATGTATATTAATCACGCCGACAAAGTGGTAAAATAAAATCTTGAAAAATCATTTTTTTCAGGGTACCTCCCCTACACGTGAAGTGGGGATGATTTTTTTCTCGACTATCCCATGGTGTAGGGTGTCGGTGGATAGGTCTTTCTAAAATATTGTGGGGTTGTGAAAGCCATTTTTCGAATCAGAGATCCGTTTTTGAAATATTAAGCTTTAGAATGCAAATTTTATTAAAAAAGTTACAGTAGTTTCATACAAAATATATCATTTAAACATTTTTATTGATTTTTTTCTTGGGGATCTTCCACAAGCCGTTCAGTTAAGAATTTAGTTTGGAGGGTCCACAATACTGTTTTGATTTTAATCTAACATTGAGGATAAACATTAAAGTTGTCTTGTATTCATCTTATGTATAGACTAGATAAATAAATTACAAATCACAAAACGAAAAGCTCTTAAATAAATTGCCTTCAGAGTTGCTTCAAACCCTGACCTATAATTTAGACCAGCCTGATTACATTTTGGTTCAACATTGATATATTACGAACGTATTTTTAACAGATTTCATCTCTGAATTTATAGCACTCTGCGAATGCGTGAATTAGATTTATTTGTCCACTTTAACTCGATGTAGAGTAATTAGTCAGTTTGAATGAGCAAAAACTGACAGTAAAATCGTAGGTGGTCTTAAATTCAAAAATAAATTGTTAAATGAAATAATAAAATAAATTGCTTTGACAACAACGCTTACCTAACTTTCTGTTTCAAGTTCAAAAAAATATCTAAAATTAATTTTTTTAACACCTATTGATTCTCGAAGCAAACTCACGGCTCATGACCCTAGTCGTTCGCCCGATGAAGTCATAAATTATATAATGCATTGGAAATTGTTTCTCGCGGTAGATAAGCACGGAGCGGGCGCACCTACTAATCGGTTACCGCGCCCGGAGCGCCAGACCACGATTTATGTTCGTTCGATCTCGTTTGCGAGAATCGATTTATGGAATAAGAGAAAGGATTTGTATGTTAGTACCACTTTAGTGCTACAGCCGTTGAAAGGTTAAGATGTGATGTTTTATTCATAGAAGGTCTTCGGGTTTTTTGAACTAGAATCTAGGAAAAGCCAAGGTAAAAGGATAGAATAATCTTTGCTTGAGTGTAAGACTGTTAGTGGTCGTTATTGGGGTAATAAATAACTAGCTTCTTATCTGCGCGATATAGTTGAACCGGAAACCAGGCCAATTTATATGGCATCAGCTTAGAAAGTGGATTTGATACTGAAAAGTTTGAAGCTACTTATGAAACAAGTTGTATGGTCTTGAATGAATTATGGAATAAACAAAAGAAAAAAATATAATATTGTCAATATCAGAGATCATATAATATGATGTAATACTAACATTGATTGATATAACTGTACTCATGGACAAAAAAATCGACTCAGGTTTGTTGCACGACTTTCGAAAAAATAGCCCAATCTAGCAAAAAAAAAACACTAAACTAAAAGTTCAAAAACTGCGTGTCTTTATGATTTTACTTTGGTGGTTTTCTAGTTTTTTGTATTTAGTAGTTTTGTAGACTGAGATATTTTTTTCAAAAGTCGGGCAACAAACAGTCGATTTTTTAGTCCACCAGTGTATAAAGAAGATATTTAAGACCAGTTATTTCGTAGTCTGCGTCAGTTTTGGCTTTCATAAAACAGTGACGTAATCACAGTACTTATAGACTTGTGAAACCTAATGATAGTTCAAATAAAGTCTAATAGACAGACAAGCTATAATACTCGCTATTAGAACTTATACTTTGTTGCTGATGGCAAACGAAAAACGAGACGCCTCCAATCTCCAATTATTTCAGCAATAACTTACAGGTTTTATTAACAGTTAAATATTCCTTTCCCTTTAAATATCGATAAAGCACGTTTATTGCAGGTATTGCGCTTATATTTAATCAAGGATATATTGGGTGCGCAATCGCATCGGATGAAGCTATTAATTATTATAATGCTCGCAAATTATTTTATGAAGCCCTTGATTTTTGTTTCAGCGACTGATAAACGTAAAGCAGGGACGGATTAGGATTACATTGAATTTTCTGTAGCGTTCTCTTCTTGATTATACAGGGTTATTGTTGGACCCCCCACCAAAACTTCACAGTGGCTTCACAGAATTCATGAAACTGAACAAATTTTTCCAAGAACGAATGGTCAATTCGCAAAAAAAATTTGGGCATCTCCATCCATACAAAGTAGGCCGATCACGTGATCAAATTAGTATGAAAGGTCCAAAAATTTTTTTTCGAATTGACCATTCGTTCTTAAGGAAAGTTGTTCAGTTTCATAAATAGAAGCCACTGTGAAGTTTCGGTGGGGGGTCCAAAAATAACCCTGTATTTAGCTTAGTCGCTGCTTTGAGGTCAAACTATTTTAACAATATTTTTGATAAAGTAGTATGCAGGGTGTTACATATTAATGAAACAGAGGCTTTCCTCATTATTCTGTACAATTTTCTAGTTGTTTTTCAATAAAAAATATATTTGTACAGTTTCATTATGAGTGGACCCCAGCTTTAAGAGATTCAGATGACTTATAAACTTATGAATCTACGCAAAACCAACGTCGCGTCGGTGACATAAGGCTAGTTGATTTTGTTAGACCCTATACGTTTTTATATATTTGAATCTCCTAGCGGACGTTGTACAACATAATAGGTACTTCCTGTTTTGGATTTAACTAGACTTCTATTTATATTTGGTTATGGCTGTATATATAAATCTGTTATATATATCTTCAGTGATGGAGTTGCTTGAGAAATTCTAGATTATGAATAGATCTAGATTTCTCTGGACGGTGTCATGTAAGAACACAATAGTGTTAAAATATTTCATTTTATGGTACTAAAAGTGTAATAGAAACCAACCATTGTCACAGTACATTGCATACAGGTTTTTTTGGACCCCCCACCAAAACTTCACAGTGGCTTCTATTCATGAAACTGAGCAACTTTCCCCAAGTAATCAATGGTCAATTCGCAAGAAAAATTTTGGACCTTTCATACTAATTTGATCACGTGATGGATATTTTCTATGGAGATTCTCAACTTTTTTTTGCGAATTGCCCATTGATTATTTGGGGAAAGTTACTCAGTTTCATGAGTAGAAGCCACTGTTAAGTTTTGGTGGGGGGTCCAAAAATAACCCTGTATATTACGGACACTTACTGCCGCTCTCTGAAGGTGACTTCACCCCCAGTGGGGACGATCTGGACGATCTGGTGAAGGTCCATACAATCATCACTTAACTATCTCTCGCTCCTTTGTGTTAGAAAGGCAGGTCGTCGTACGTAAATAACACGGATGATTTGTATGGAGGATTTTTTCGAATTGAATAAAATTGTCGCAATTAATTAAACATTGATAAAATAAGTACGTATAAATAGCAATTAAAATGAAAAAAAAATTGAACAAAAGAAAACAGGATTATTTGTGATAGAAACATCAGTATTATTACGATAAAATTGTATATTAATTATGTATGACGCATCTGACTTGCGTATGGTTGCAAAACAATGATTTGCGTTTGGTTGAAATTCGGTTCAAATGACACCACCTTGGATTATTCAATTGTGGAAAATACGGGTAAGTCATAAGATAAATGCCTGATTCCGTCCCTGAGCTCTTTCGGAAGGCAACGTGGCCGCCGCAGGGAGGTCTGCGCCTGCACATGGGAACATCTTCCATCGCCAGTTTAATACAATTATAATTATATTCAATATTGTTTAATAAAGCGTGAACAAAGTCCGACTATCAGATGGTTACGAGAAAATTGAAAACAATATTGAATAGTTTTTGCATTTTGTAGCGTTTTTTTTAACACATAACCACAGAGTGCAATAAAGCCAAGTGCGAGTCGAACTCGCGCATGAAGGGTTCCGTACCATCGTACAGGAAACTCCGAAAACACATCTTTTAATTTTTAATATATTATGTTTTTTATTTTTAGCGACTATGGTAATACAAACTCTGTGAGCATTTCAAGCGTCTTCCTAGCACGTTTCTAGTAGGGGAGACGCCCCCTTTACTTTTTAATTTATTTTTATTATTTGTTGTCATAGCGGCAACAGAAATACACACTCTGAAAATTTCAACTGAGATGAGATACAGCCAGCTGACAGACGGGCGGACAGACGGATGGACGGACGGATAGCGGAGGCTTAGTAATAGTGTCACGTTGGCCATTTGGCACGGAACCCTAAAAAATAATTTTTAAATTATACTGGGTTGATTATTATCTAGAATAATCTATAAGCTAATGTTCTTTACAAAGATGTTATGGTGGTTTTCGATTCATAAAGTTCATATTTTTTTATGTTGTGTATTTCATAATTTGTTATAATTTTAAAGGAAAGTACTTTTATTTGTAATTATCTTTAGAAAAGATCTATACGATAAGTTTACTTGGTTTTGTTTATAAATACTCGTTAATCATACATGTTTCTTGTAGAGTACCTTAAACGATAACTATACTCTTTAAAGAGTAAAGTTATGATCACCATTATACCAAATTGCTTATTGGATTTGAAGCGGAGGGACTGGCCGAGAATGACTTCAAAATATATATATGTAGTTATTTCTCATAAACATCATAATAACAAATAATAAAACACTTAATAAAGCCTCATCACAATAATTACGCCGATAATATTACTCTAACGATTCAATTAAACGTAATAAACTATATAAACCGCATTATAAATTGCAATAAAATTTAATCGCGAAGAAAGTTTTGTAATTGTTAATAATTGATATTCAATTTAATGTTTCGAATATTTCACTTAAACTTGATTGTAATATCGGATGTTTTAATAGAGAGGGTAATTTCCGGTCGCAGTTATCTGGATTAATATCAGTAGAAGCCGTTGATTGGTCGATAATAGTATAAGGTTTTTATAAAATGTTATCGCTGTAATGCAGTAACGGATGCGGTTATTATAGACATCGTCGGACTTGCATGCTGCTTATGTACGATATACGTATATATTATATGTCACAGGCAGTTTGTTCGATCTGTCCGTTTACAAACAGCAAGTGGTGTAATCTGTAGCACAGATAATATTATACATAATACAAAATAGTAAATCTGTAGACAATAGAAAGCCAAATCTTTATTTTACAGTTACAACAGAACAAGCACTAAGACGGCCGATTATCACAGTGTTATATTTTGTTAACTATATTTTTCATTGCAATAAAGTACTTGAATCGACTTGGCCAGTATCAGTTTTACCAAAAAAATATAATTATTTTAGTAAAGAAAATAAACATAACGAAAACTAATAAATGTTTACTCGATTCTCTACAAGATAAAATTATGTCTATGGAGCGCTCTCCGTAGGGTCTTTCTAAAATATCTAAAGAATGTTACCCTTTGCTTTTTCTACTCATGAGAGTGAAAAAAAAAACAAGACACTTGTTATACTCAATAATTATATTGTCCATCTTGGTATGTGAAATTTTCAAAAAAAAAAATACAGTTTACCATACGTTCATCCGGGAAAGTGGTTCAGTTTCTTGAGTATTTTTTCGACGGTAATTTTTTTATCAAGTATTTCTTTAGCACATTTTTTTTCATACAAAGTCAATAACACTCACCTTAGCTACCTACTGAATTTCCACGTTTCTAAATATATCCATTGTATACAGTAAAGGCCCCTTTCAAAATAACAAAAAAAATGGCCTAGGTACATTTTAGATGGACGAATTTGACAATTTACCTGCGATATAATTAAGATATCCATATAATATGTAAATGAATGGATATATTGACTGGGCTAATAGATTATGTTCCATTACGCCACATTATCTAATCGATTTTATGGGAAAATAAACAACACTTTTCGATTGGATAGTTGAACAAAAAACTAACTGCTAAGAATATATTCAGTGACCATTACAGACGAATATAACGAAAAACGGTACTTCAAAATTCGTTTAGCAGTTTAGACTACAAGGGCATTCAAAAATCCATACATGTATCTGAAATACATTACGCTCTTTTACAGGAGCAGTCGGTTTAAGCAATAGTTTTTCGTATATTCTGTCTGCGATAAATTGATGACACATTTTAGTTATAATTGAGACCTAGGTATCGTAAACAAAACAAACCGAGACTTTGTCTAAGAATAATCATTAGCTACAATTTCTTTTTACTTTTATCTCTTTTGAATCCTTTCTTTCTTTATTTTTATTTTTTTATATTTTATTTACAGACATGACATTATATAATTCATTTAGGCGCCGGCCACACTGCATGCGGTCTAGCGGTCAGAGTTCTGAGTTCTGCGTTCCGCGTTCAAACTTGTGCACACTGAGCGGTCCCGAAATCTGGAGTTCAATTATCTTTACCACTGGTAACACGTCATACGCTCTTTTGCTTAAAAATGTCATTCGATCTCTACAATAGTTCATCTTCGGAAGATGATCTTCTATTACTGTGGAGCCTTGCACATTCAAAGAAAAAGAGAAACTGCTGGGTCCATCCCATTAATGAATTGAGAGAACGCGATGGAGAATTCTTCACATTATTTCCTAAGTTGCTTGAGGATGAAAATAGATTATACATTTACTTCCGGATGTCAATTCAGTGTTTTAATGAATTGTATGATATGTTAAATTATTATATACAAAAAGCTAATACTAACTTTAGAAGGGCTATAAGTGCAAAAGAAAGACTGGCAATATTTTCATCATAAAGGAAGCGTTTTTCTCGTACTTAATTCTATAAATTTTTCGGTGTTGTCGGACATCGTGAGCTTTTCCAGCTATACAAAACATTGAACTCTGACGGAACGCGCGTTCACATTGACCGTCGCGGTCTGACTGCTTTTGTATGTGAACGATTCTAAGCCACCGCATAGATTACAGTGAACGCGGAACGCAGAACTCAGAACTCTGACCGCTAGAACGCGTGCAGTGGAGCCGGCGCCTTATTGATCTAGATGTAGCATTAAGACTTTAAAAAAAAAAGTATTGGAGGGAGTTTCTTTAGGGCCCGCCGTTTCTTCTACTCCGCAAACACTTCCCGAAACGGTGGGTATACGAGTTCCGAGTGGTAGGAACCTCGTATTAGGTAGATATAATTGACCACGCTGAATACGTTAAAAACAACCGACTTCAATCGCAACAACTCCAATTTTGCTGTGTTTTTGTTGATTTTCTCAAAAACCGCTGAATCGATTTCGATAAAATTTATATGGGACCACCTGTGAAGTATATAGCCTTTTAAACAAAAAAAAAATCCAAATCGGTTCAGGCGTCTTCGAGTAATCGGTGAACATACATAAAAAAAAATAAAAAAAAGATTCCGACGAATTGAGAACCTCCTCCTTTTTTTGAAGTCGGTTAAAAAGAATGACGTTCGAAAGGTGTACACTGCTACCTAACTTCGAATTTTTTAGTTAACTTACAAACTTAACAAAAGTTGTTCAGTTTGATGGGTAAAAGCCAACCTTGAAATATTATCACACCTTTCTGTTACACCCTGTATATATATAATATAATATCCGGGACAAATCACACACGGTCATCTGGCCCCAAACTAGGATCCCCTGTACTATGGGAACCAGAGACTGATATACATTATTATTATTATTTGAGGGGTAAAGGGGTATAGGACCAAAGGAGGGCCCTCACTGCCCCTGTTAAATTATATCCTCAAGGCCAATAGTTCTAATGAACTGTAGGATGCACTTGGGATCGAGTTCCCTAATGACCTCTGGAGTTACCATCGGTCCACCTAGAGATCGGCTTCTGGCTTGGACCAGTGCCTCGCACTCGCAGAGTATATGAAGAGGAGTTTCCTCTTCATCGAGGCAGAATCGGCACTCGCCCGTATCTGCAAGCTTCATTTGATAGAGATGTTTGTTAAGCTTGCAGTGGCCAGTTAGAGTTCTGACTAGAATCCTAAGTCCAGGCCTATGAAGTCGTAGAGCTCTAGACGTGTATTCCCGCGAAAAACCAGATATGAGCGCTTTCGAATGCTTTTGGCCTGGGGCACTAGCTCAGAGTGTTCTACTCTGTTCCTTGGCCCATTCCTGCAGCATTCTTCTTCCGGTGCAACGAGGCACTCCCACTATTGGTTCGGGTCCAGTAGCTGGTGCCTCCGCTCCGTTCCTAACTAGCTCATCTGCTATTTCGTTCCCCTTGATGCCACTGTGCCCGGGCACCCAACACAAGGTGACTTTGTTGTGCCTTCCTAGCTGATTAAGTGCATTGGCGCACTCAAGGGTAAGTTTTGAATCAATCTCATGTGATTTCAGTACCATAAGGGCTGCCTGACTATCCGAGCATATCATTATGTTTCTATTCTGATAGGACCTCAGAAGGTTTTCTTGCACGCATCTAATTATTGCGTACATCTCTGCCTGAAATACCGTCGCATGCGAGCCTAGACTGTATGACCGCTTCGTCTCCGAGTCTCCTCCGCATACTCCAGCACCGGCAAAACCCTCTTTTTTGGAACCATCTGTGAACCAGATGAAGTCGACTGATATACATACACATATACATTTAAATACATACATATATAGATATAATACACACAGACACAGAGCAAACAAATCTGCTCATCACAGAAATGTTTGGCCTGGGTGGGGATCGAACCCACGACTCTTGGATCAGGAGCGCTAACCTCTGAGCCACCGAGTCTGTCATGATATTAGCTTTTACAGTGCGATCGATTTAAACAGTCTGTCGTTTTAGTACATTCGTACATTGCGATGAATTGCTGACACATTTTAGTTACAGCACATTAATCAACCGAGACCTAGGTAATTTAACATCAGTATTTTAGGTCACGATCACACTACCTTATATAATATATAAGATATATACGTATGTATAATGATATACAAGGTCATCAGCGGACTAGCCTGGTCTCAGCCAGCATTACTAGGGTTCACTTAGTCTTGATTGATGTTCTATAATGGCGGCGGAGATACAGTCGAGTGCAAAATTATTAGTTTATTATTTAGGGGAGGATAATTTCATTATAATGTTTGCAAACATAAAGTCGAAATATCTTCGCCTAAGAAATAAGATATTTTGTATTATAGTTCTTACCCAAGTACTAAATGTCTTGTAACAATATTGTAAAGGTGTCGTTCTTTTTGCGAGAAGTCAGTCTATCTTTCGAGAAGTCAGTCTATCTTTCGAGAAGTCAGTCTATCTTTCGAGAAGTCAGTCTATCTTCATCCAAGATATGCGTTTTTAACCGAGTCATAAAATTCTTGTCACAAAATATTAAATCTTGATTTTTTTAGAATTTAACATTTTTGCAACGATGATAGTGCAATTGTCTTCTAGCAATACCTTTATATTTGAGATTAAGAAATATCAGTTGAAACATATTTGGTTATTTCTTAGGCGAAGATATTCTATTTTATTCTATTTTCGACTTTCCTTATATCAAAAACCTAGAAGTCTTGGTTTAAGAGATATTTTTTTTATCTTATCTAATTCCTGCCGTGAAATGTGTAGTGTGTGACCTATAATAAACATAAAATATTTTCAGTTTATGCTGTCCTAGAAGAAAGATTCACAATCATTAAGGAGATTCTTAACATAGGTTTCTTTAAACTATCAAACCCTAAAAAATGAAAAAAAGTAGAATATTTAGCTTTATTCTCACAGACTTTTTAGACACTACTTCATTTATTTACTTTACTTTATTGAAATCTAAAATTCATGCAAGTTCTCTATGGCCTAAAAGTTTGTTTACCTTTTGCTTTTCTTTATAGAGAATTGGTTTGAAAGTGTTTGTGTCCAAAAACAGTGCTAATAGTACCATATTCGCTGTAGTTCAAGAATAGCAGTGAATTTGGACAACGAAAGACGCTCCACGTCAAAATAGTGTTTACTCATATGTATAAGGTGTTGAATAAAACCACAACGTAAACAGGGTTCTACACCAATTTCGTTACAACTTGTGTATAGCAAGTTCGTAATAGCTTAATAATTAGTTTCAACCCACTTAAGTGCATTTAGTTTAACGATATGAAAACGCACAACTCAGGACTATCTGTAAACTGTTTTTATTATACTATACTAGTTACATTGCTAGTTTATTAGAGACAACAGTTGATACATTCAGTACTGAGGCAGTATTGCATAGGTATCGAACTTAAAAACTGGCAGTTTAAGTATTTTTCACTACATATGATGCACGATCAGCACTTATTGCGGTTTCAGTACAAGACGCCTTCGATAACTAGAAAAAAACATGAGGTTTTCTCAGGAATAGTTTCCAAGTCTAGGTCGTAATGACAATGACTGAAGGTGAAATAAAAACAAACAAAACATAGTTTACAGATTTAGAAATTACTCAAGACTATATTTTTGGATGCTGTAGTGTATAGGGCTAGTGATGGTCTAACTAAAGATTAACCCGATACTGTTCAAGTTCACGATCCATTCGGCAATAGATATTGGTTTTTGTTCCACTGTGAATAGTCATTCTTCAAATTAGATTCCCTCTCAAGGTCAAATTATAACATTTTGTTACTTATAATTATATCCTAATTACGCTTTGAATTACATTGACCGTGTTTGTTCTCGATTTTTATATAATTCGTAATTTGCCAAGTTCTTTTTTGGTAAATTATTTAAGAAAAATATTTTTTTCCTAGGGTTTCATATAGTTTTGTTAGTAATCCATTTTAATGTATTTTAACAAAGGTCGAGTTTTATTGCAGCTATTTTTGTAATCATCTCAAGATTCAGTTGGGTATTGTCCTTACCAATCCTTACTAATAGGTATTATAAAAGAGAAATTGAGTTTGTTTGTTTGTCCTTATGTCACGTCGCGACGGAGCAATGGATGTATGTATATATTTACAGTCTCGTGCAACTAAAAGTATACAGCCAAGTAGTGCGAGAGTACCTACAAGATGGCACGGCTACCCTGTATACTTTTAGGTGCCCGGGACTGTACGTACATGGTTTTTTGCACAGAGATATTTGACGGGGTTTAAAGTCTTGGATTTTTTTCAAGATTTTATTTTACCACTTTGTCGGCGTGATTAATATGTATATCCGTGCCAAATTACAGCTCTCTAGTACTAACAGTCTCTGAGCTAAGCCGCGGACAGACAGATAGACGGACATGGCGAAACGTTCCTTGTTGACTACGTAACCCTAAAACGATACCCAACGGGCGGAACTGCGGGCAAAAGCTAGTATAAGTCCAATGCTTATGCTCCGCAGTATTGTCTGCCGTCATCTGACAAAAAATGAAAGCACAGCAAATTTCAGTATCATAGCAAATCTTTATCTGTGACAGAGACAGGTGGAAAACGGTCCTTTTTAAACACACTGTGCGGAAAAGAGATGACATTACAGTGCAATGTTCATTAGAACGGTCAGTGTACAGGGGGTGTAATTTCACCCCCTACCCCGGGGTGATTTTGTGGTCGTCTTTTTAATTTTGTTCAGAAGATATTTTAGGGGTGGTACATTGGACTACTATTTATTTGTTAGGAAATTAGGCTTTAGAAGTGATCCAAGAAAGTGACCTTTACTGTAAGAAGTCCCTAATTTATCTAAACAGTTAAGTATTTTCTCAAGTGTTTAATAGGATAAATTATATTGCATTCCGATTTTAAAATGGGATTCACGTAACTAAATATGTTTTGGTACAAATGCACAACTTTTCTAAAAAATCTCGACACGTTAAAGTACTTCTGAGTATCTTGTGTCTGACTGCCCTAGCGAAGGGTAATGTTTTTAGTGTGTATGTACATCTGTGTCATTGATACTGCCTGTCTGATATTTAAGAGACTTGCTCTTGTCGGTGAAGTGAACTCCATCGTGCTCTGTCTTCGGCCAACGTTTTTATATCCTGGTAGGACACGACCTCAACCTTTTCCTTCAACTGTTTGGAGTAGCTTCGTCTTGGTCTTCCCCTTCCTCTCACTCCATTAATTGTTACTGTATGGAGAAAAATTGTTTATGCTCTAAAGAGTATTAGAAAATACTAGATTATGTAAATGACAACGATATATGGACATGTATAGATCCTCCAGCTCACAATTTTATTGTTGACATGAATTGTAATAGAATTTAAGATTTTATTTAAAAAAAGTTTCTTTTGGGCTCGACGTTTCTTCTCGCTTCGCAAACAGTTCCCGAAACGTTGAGTGTACAAGTTCCGCGTGGTAGGGACTTCGTACTAGGTAGAACAAAATATTGACGATTTAAAAGCATGTGTAAAGCATCTACTTAAATAAAAAAAACATTTTGAGTTTAAGTTTGCTTGCGAGGTGTCGTTAGAGTCGTCTTGATCCCCAGTTTGACAGAGGATATGTATTATAAGTCGAGTATTTTTTTTGTTAACTTGGTAAGCTATTCTTTAATAACTGTTCTTTAAAATAAATCGTTAATTTTAATTTTAAAATAAATCTGCTGATTATATACGAAGTTTTTTTATACATTTAAGTACAGAAGAAATACATTACATACTGACATTCAGTTTTGTGTGGTAAATTACAAATTGCTATGTAGGTATGCTTCACAGTCCAAAGGCTGTCATTTCCTACAGACTCCTTCCTGCTGGCAGCCCTGGGTGGCGGAGACAGTGCCCGGGGCGCGTCATCTTATCAAGGAATTAATTCTAGACTAACGAAGAACGGGGGCCGCCCCGCGATTAACACAAACCACCCCTGTCGGTAGAGCTAGTTGAGTGGCAGACACGGCTAAAATGGTGAAAACTTAATAGATTAGTATTAACGCACAGGTCCTAAGATAAATACGGAAAATACAGGGTTATTTTTGGACCCCCCACCAAAACTTAACAGTGGCTTCTAGTCGTGAAACTGAGCAACTTTCCTCAAATTTTGATCAGGGTTCTACTTCGAACAACTTTCCCCAAGGAACCCATAGTCAAATCGCAAAAAAACTTTTGGACTCTTCATACTAATTTGGCCACTCGGCTGATCGATTTGTATAAAGAGTCCAAAAACTTTTTGCGATTTGATTCTGGGTTCTTTGAGGGAGGTTGATCAGAATCAGGAGTAGAAGCCCTGATTAAAATTTGACGCACCTGTAGATTTACACTCTGTATAACCGATAACGTAAAAGGTGTAATAAAATAGATTAGAACCCCCCGTATACTGGGGTTTCCTTCTTATGCTCAAATGTATCTGTCAAAGCATAAAGCCTTCCTAATTAATTCCTGTCCCCTCTATCTATTCCTAACTCTTCACCCCAAGGTCCAAGCGGGTGGCATATTAAGACGAAGTTGGAAGTAAAAAAAGGCGAAAAAGAGTTTTATATTCTTTCTCGAATGGGAAAAAGTAGGAGAAATCTTTCTCATTTAGTCACCAGTGCAGGCCAGGGTGTTGTCGGGAGCAGACTGGTTTAACTTCGCTAATTTTGTTTGGCCTAATTAGAAATTCTGATCTGTGATTAATGCTAAAGAGCAATGTTTAATAAATCGATTATGTTGAAAGAGTGGAAAAAGCTTGATGGCAAACTAAAATTTGGAGAGACGAAAGTTGAAGTGCGATTGGACTGAAAAAGTCCAGTAATTTGAGCAACTTTGACTAAAACTCATGTTTTTTGTGGAAGTGCTTGCTCATGGCTTGCCCATATACATAAATGTAAGTTATTTAAAGTTAATATATTCGTAATCCAGTGCGCTATAACTAGTAGTGGCATAAGGATATTTAGATAGATTTGTATTCTGCGTCTGTGTGTGTGCTCTAGAGTATACAGACGCATAAATATGTGTGGTTGAAGTAGTACCTCTTATTGGTTAGTAGGTTTATTAGGACTGTAACAGGACGCTTTTACTGTCTCTGTTCTACCTTTAAATGACAGTACATTGTGAATCGTAAAAGACAATGGGTTGAAATTTTCACAGAAACTGTATTCTTATAACGATCCCCATATTAGAAAACTGTTTTTTGTTTTAGATCTACCGTTAAAATAGTATATTTATAAGCTTAAAACTTGTTATTATTAAAGTGAAAACTCTAACGAAAAAACAATAACTATGCGTTGAAAAAAAAACTCTGTTGCAATACATACTATAAGTATAACACTAATAAAAGGTAGTAAAACCCTCGGCCTCGGTGCACGAATCCTACTCGCCCTTGGCTGCTTTTCTAGGTATCTCATCATCACGTCAACAGAAAAACATCTACTGTTGAGCATACGCCATATGTATTTAGAATAAACCAAGTTCATATGATTAGTACTTCAATATTGTAGAATCTCAAAGTCTATGTTCACAAGGGACGCAAGACGCGATAATTGCATGCCACACATTTGTTCGTATGTTTGTCCGCCGCGGGGCATCAACGGCTAAACGGCATGTCGAGGGTGGAAGCGAGTTATAATTACTACATGTAGGGTTGTAATGTCTATCGAAGAGTTTTAGAGTTACCCACTTTTATTAAGGATCAAAGTTCTAAAGTTCTCTAATATTATCTACGGGTTTGTACTTGTTTTAAGAGGGAAAACCACAAATATCTTCTAAAGGGAAAAAATATGTATAGTGAGTTTGTTCCTCCAGTAATAAAACTCGATTAAATCGATGAAAAGGTTCTATTGAAACCTTCCATATTCATACATCATAATGGGCATAAAAGACGAGTAGAAGTACTTGAAACAATAATCCGGCCCTCGAAGGGCCACATTCTTGGCCCACAGTGTAAGGGACCTCCGTTCGTTATCCCTAAAATCCACAAGCGGAAAATTTCATTTCAATACTTCACCCGATACCTACCAGTGCTTATTAGGGATGGGAAGTGTTAGGCGTCGAGGAAAGAAATACCGATTCCAAATGTCAGTTTTGTTCCTTTCCCCTTCGCAGATGATTTAAAATGTCTATTATGATAAGTCACATTGAGTCGACCCCAAATGATTGGGAACAGGCAGGGCAGGAAGATGATGATGATGATGATCATACTGAATATTTATGCAGAGCTTTCAGTAAGAATTTCGATAAGTAGTCAATACATTTCATCCATGTAAGTATTTTAAATTGGGCAGGAAGTGGAAAAGACATAACTCTGAAGGACAGTTTTAAAAACTGCACCTTAATATAAGTACTATAATGTAACTACTCTTATGAATTAATATTTAAAAGTTATGTGGATTAATTATTATTTTTTAAAATCAAAGCAGGCCTTAAGATTAAGATGAATTGAATATTTAATTTTAATTTCTATTTAGTGCTAAACAGACATATACGTAATTTGTTTTGGTGACAGTTCCGTTTAGTAGAAAGTAATTTGTGGTTTCCCTCTTCATAATCTTACCCCAACCCTAGAGTGCAAATAACTCCGGACTTGGGTCCCAGCTTAATATGCATTAAGGGTATTCCCGAAAATTTCTACTGTAAAAATGTATGGCAACCCGAGCGAGGAGTATAAGTGGATTATGTAACCCCATCTCGCTCTGGCATAGCGCTGTTCTTGTAGCGTAACTGCTGAAACGTAGTGGCAGTAAGCTAGGTTTTATGGAGATGTCTGTTCTTGGTATTAATATATTTTTTAAATAAAGCACTTTTTAAATAACCTGCAGAAAATTTGGAACTCTCCATACAATTCGATCGTCAGATCAATTCAAGAGTCATTTGCATCGTTTCGCATCTAGCGGATTTCTGCAACGTTTCCATCAGATAATGTTTCTTTTTATACTCAGTTGGTAATCACTTGGCATCATCTCACCTGGTGGTAAGCGATGACAATGCCGAAGATAGAAGCAGGTTTACCAAGATTCCCTAGTCGTGCCGGAACACATTAATGCTATTAACATTGATGTTTGGCGGCAAGACTTAAATAAGATGATGGTAGCTAGCCCAGGGGGACTCAGAAAATGTCCTACCACCAACCAAACCGAGTCCTACAAAGTTGAACCCCGCCGGGAATCGAAACCCCGACCTCCTGATGTAGAACTGTTAATTGAACTACTGAGAACAGAGGAAGTAAGCGGGTTAGCCACTGGACAAGGGAGGCGGTTAAAAACGCGGTGTCTTTTGGCTTGCGTTGGTCCATCTCTGTTTAAATTAAAAAAAAACGGGCAAGTGCGAGTCGGACTCACCCATGAAGGGTTCCGTAGCAACAACTAACATAATATAAAAGTTCTTGTAGTTCGTTGTAGGTAAATTGCGGTTTACGATTTATGACGTATTAAAAAAAACTACTTACTAGATCTCGTTCAAACCAATTTTCGGTGGAAGTTTGCATGGTAATGTACAGGTCGCGTCAATCTTTAAGATCGCTGAAGGGTACTGACTGGGGGAAGTGTGCGTTCACTTGGAATCCTCATGCTCGAATTTTGATATTCTGATTATGCCAATATTTATTGTCTAATAGTGCCCAAAGGAAAAAAATGTGCTATCGTAGTTTCAGAGAAAATCGAGTTTTTCACTGAGGCTGCTAGCGGAATGTTTCGCTGGCAGCCTCATCTCTGGTACCAAGGAACTACTAAATTCGAGCATGAGGATTCTAAGTGAATGCACACTTCCCCCACTCAGTACCCTTCAGCGATCTTAAAGATTGACGGGACCTGTACATTATATATTTGTTTTAGTTTTATCATTCTCATATTTTAGAAGTTACAGGGGGGACACACACACACATTTTAACACTTTGAAAGTGTCTCTCGCGCAAACTATTCGGTTTAAATAAAATGATATTAGAAACCTCAATATCATTTTTGAAGACCTATCCATAAATACCCCACACGTATGGGTTTGATGAAAAAAAAAATTTTGAGTTTCAGTTCTAAGTATGGGGTACCCCCAAAACTTTTTGTTTTTTTTCTATTTTTGTGTGAAAATCTTGATGCGGTTCACAGAATACATCTACTAACCGAGTTTCAACAGTATAGTTCTTATAGTTTCGGAAAAAAGTGGCTGTGACATACGGACGGACAGACAGACAGACAGACAAGACGAACCCATAAAGGTTCCGTTTTTTGTCATTTGGCTACGGAACCCTAAAAACACGATCAGTGTGCCAAGCAGGTGCCTTACCTGGAATCCGCATGAACGATGCCAGATGTCTGATGTCATTCATGTCCAAACGTCATTGATTAAAAATGTAAACATGTGACTATTTTATTTTTACATACATTTTATGTTACAGTTTAATTATTTAAGCAGGTTTAGAAAACTTCCAATAGCGAACCTGACTCTACTGAGGTCAATAACAAACATAGGGATACACTATTTTGAGTATCATTAATGGAATGCTGAAAATGTATAGCTGGAGTAGTAAAATCTAAGACACAGAGTCTCTGTGAGGACCTAGAAAAACAGTTAAATAATTATTTTGTTGGAAAAAAAAACAGATAATAATCACGTTAGCTCAATCAGTTAGCTCTTTGGAAGTTTTTCGGCGGAATCCGGGAATGGCAAGCGCAACAAGTCAAAAGTTTTGTTTGGTACCATTACATTGGTACCACAGAAGTGGCCCGTCCGCCCGATGCATTGGCCTCATCTTTACTCAATTAAGTCAATGTAACTAATAGTTTATGGCAATTAGAAGTATATAGCGGATTTCCAATGCAATTACTTAGGATCGTGGCTAGGAGCACTAATGATTCTCGATACTTATTTACACTAACAGTTAACAGTTTATTATATTTTATAGATGGACCGTTGGCTAAGGCCGAGTTATGGTGATTATTTCATAGAGAATAGACTAAGAAATAGAGAGGAGGTTTGTTAGTATGTATCTATGACGTATTATTTAAATAAGAATCATATATACCGTGAATGACAGAAAGCCTAAATTATTGTGAAAATAGAAAAACAGAGGAGAAATGAGAAATTTTATTTCACGTAGGTGAAATGGGGTGTTATAATTTTCTATTATTGAATACTGAATTTCGTACGCGTTCGACAGGCTGTTACATACGATGTGTCCAGTAGTTGAAGATTATCGTAGTTTCGATTTTTTACGTTTTTAGTACATTATGTTCGAATATAAATGGATACACGTATATTTAATATGTATCGTACATGTATAATCTAAAAAATGTTTTATCATAATTTATATAATTACATGTAAAAGAAAAATTATGAAACTATAGGTCTACAAGCACTAAACAGTTTTAGCAACGTAAGTTAAAGTATGTTTCTTAAATAAAATAAATAAGTAATAACTGCACTATTATCTAATCTGTGGTAACTGTAACGTCTCTTGATTTGAATTAACCTTCTTAATTTTTTTTTTATTGCTATGTCCTTGAGTATGAGTCATAGAAATGGATTGAGACCTTAACACTGTCCCGATTCCACGAAGATTGAGTTTCGGGCATCTGCTGTTCTTCATGCATATATCTAGAGATGTTGAGTACTAGAAATATTCCTGTCTATTTACACTACTAAATGCTGAGGTATTACGTACTTTGAATGAAGACATTCTGATACAAATATGTAAAATTTCAAAAGTATCTTACAGTACATATGTATACACATATTGTTGTACAAAAAGAGTACAAGTTATATTATGCTACTCATACTACGACTTATTAGTTTCAGTCCTCTTCTAGTTCTACAATCGTAAAGGCTTATATAATTTTCGAGCAACAGAACTCAGCCACAATTATAATTTTGAAACTTAAATATTACCCTTTCTTTATAGCTCATATACTATATGAAGCTGTTTTACCATAAAAAATAAAATAAACTCAAAATGTAAATCGATCGAATATAACCCTTAACAAATAAAAAAAAAAAAGATTTTAGATAACCGTGAGTTCATGGAAAAATATTTCTGAAAAAAGCCTTCTCTGTGTAACACAGCTTTCACGATAGCCGAGGAGACAGAAAATGATGACTAGGCCAAACTGAACCTACCAGAAAAGATTAAAAATATTTTTTTACAAGTCTGTAGTCTCCAAATTTTTTAATTTTAATTATAGTATAATTCGAAAGAGACTCAACTTTGCAAGTAAAAGTGGAAGGAAATAGGTGAAATTTAATCTAATAAAATAGATTTTAAAGATTTAAAGATTTATTTATTTATGAACCAACAAAAATGTGAACATAATTGATATTACGTAAACAGCTACAGTAGTATAAACTGTGTCGCAGCTGTTTACGCCCAGCTCCGGATGAGAGTGGGTTCAAACTTTAACAATTTTAGTTACAATTGTATAAAAGTATAATTCGTTGCTAAAGACATATTGTTATACAAATTTCTTAACACAGGAGATATAAAAACATAGAGGTAAAAAACATGTGTGTGAGTGTGTATATGTGTTTGAGAGCGTGTATGTGAGTATATATGTATGTATGTGAGTGTATGTGTATGAATGTGTGTGAGTTAGTGTGTGCGTTTATGTGTGTGTTAATAAACTTTCCGTAGGGTATAGTTTTTTTTGTGAAAAAATTATATACATATCACTTATATGGATATATTCCTTATGTATAGAACTCCAGTACGGCACTAAGAACTGTCTGTTCTATTCTAGTTTTGTCTGTGTAAGTTCCAAAACTGAACTGATTGTGTCACATAGAAAAGCACCTTAAAATATCAGATTTAGTTAAATTTGCAAGAATACCTTTTAATTGAAACTTTATGATTTTTATAAAATATTTAAGAAATGACGTTGTGTACAAATCTTGGCTAATTTCAGCTTTCGCTCCCCACAGAACTCTTAATTGTCAAGTTTCATGTAGCAGAACAATTTTTTTTAAGTTTTATGAGTGATCTTAAAGTATCTTTTTATTATATCCTTCTAGATAGGTCTGAAACCCAACCCCTTTCTGGGTTGTACATTTCTGTGGGGAAGGCAAAGGGCTGTAGTAGCCTCAGATTAAGGGCCCAATACTAATTGTATTATACCGTATAAAACATGCTAATGAAGACATACATTCTAATCGTCAATTCCTTTTGCAACAATACAATGTTGCAATATTCTTATTCTTTCAACCGATTGCCATTCAAGAAACGAGACAAATCGGAGGATGTACTTATGCAGTTTGTATAATGACTGCCATTTTGAAGACTCTATTGTATGTTAATGCTATAGGTTCGGAGGCTTCTTCGGAAAATAACAATTAAATTTTGTTATTTGGGAGGGCTTAGGGCCGAGACACATTGGGCAGCGATATACTTCTCTGTTTTAAGTTTCAATGAGGAAAACCAAAGAGTAATCGATATCACAATAAATTGGAACAAAATTGATAGTCAGTAAAAGACGAATAGCATGAAGTAATAAGTAACATTTAAAAATCAACTATCGAGTAACATATCCATACAAGGCTAAGGTTTTTGTTCAGAGCTTCCAATTTTTAGACATACGCGTAATTAAAAATTTGGTAAAACAGAAAGTCTCGATCTGGCCTCTGTCATTTATTTATGAATGGCCAACATTTCCAGCACCAATTTCATAAGCCTGCACAGAGTGAACTCTGAATCTATGTATTTAAAAAAAAAGCGGCCAAGTGTGAGTCGGACTCGCCCATGAAGAGTTCCGTAGCAGCAAGTAACATAATATAAAAGTTTTTGTAGTTCGTTGTAACTTGAATGAAAGGTAAATTGCGGTTTACGATTTATGACGTATTAAAAAAAAAACTACTTACTAGATATCGTTCAAACCAATTTTCGGTGGAAGTTTGCATGGTAATGTACATCATATATTTTTTTTAGTTTTATCATTCTATTATTTTAGAAGTTACGGGGGGGGGGACACACATTTTACAACTTTGGAAGTGTCTCTCGCGCAAACTATTCAGTTTAGAAGAAAATGATATTAGAAACCTCAATATCATTTTTGAAGACCTATCCATAGATATGCCACACGTATGGGTTCGATGAAAAAAATTTTTTTGAGTTTCAGTTCTAAGTATGGGGAGCCCCCAAAATTTATTGTTTTTTTTTCTATTTTTGTGTGAAAATCTTAATGCGGTTCACAAAGACATCTACTTACCAAGTTTCAACAGTATAGTTCTTATAGTTTCGGAAAAAAAGTGGCTGTGACATACGGACAGACAGACAGACAGACAGACAGACATGACGAATCCATGTTTTAGCGAAACGCGAGTTAAATATTAATGAATTAGGCAGAGAATATGCATATTTTAAGGCTTTTCAGTGGATATTCAGATGGAGGGAAACCAAATTTGGCCGTTTATACTCCGTAACTAAGTATTTTAAGGTAACGTACGTTGGCTTGGTCCCTTGTGAAGCTTGTGAACGAGATGAAAAGAGCTTAGGATGTTTTGTTCTGTCGTTCTTGACATTACGGGCCTTGTGGTTTCAATAAAAATGTATTTGACTTATTCGTGGCAAAGTCGAAGCTACTCAAACAAAAGATTTAAAGGGCTGAAAAATCAAAATAGACATCTCTATCCATACCAAACAGTACTGTGACTGACTGACAGATAAGACACAACCTAAACATTTTTATGATAGATTGATATGAGAGATAACTGCGAGATTATTTCATAAGTTAGAGGGAGAAATACAGATCACTAAGACGGTGAAATAAGGTGCAAAATATTTTGTGAAAAATTGCATTTCCTACAGTTTTGACGGGCACCTTAAAACTGAACGTCATTAACCGACTTCAAAAAAAGGTGAAGGTTCTCAATTCATCAGAATCTTTTTTTTTATGTATGTTCACCGATTACTCGAAGATGCCTGAACCGATTTGAAAAATTCTTTTTTTGTTTGAAAGGGTATACTTCACAGGTGGTCTCATATAAATTTTATCGAAATCGATCCAGCGGTTTTTGAGAACATCAACAAAAACATAGCAAAATTGGATTTGTTGCGATTGAAGTCGGTTGTTTTTAACGTATTCAGCGTGGTCAATTATTTTATCAAGAAATACTTAAGCCGAATGAGTACGTCTTCTCTTAGCACAATCCTATCTACTAAAACAATAAAGCAACATTAAAAATTAAAAACTTTATTCTTGGCATGAATTGACATGAAAATATCACAACACCAATTGAAAAAAAAGATAACTAAACTTTTAAACTATTTATATTGGTATTTCTATCACTATAAGATTGCGTAATATTTCATTACATGACAAAACACGTAATTTTATGATATCACTAAAAATGTTCAATCTGTAAGATTGTGTCAAACGGTGCGAAATGTGTAGAATTGGAACGTGGTCGATGAGTCGAACATTACTTGAGCATACAAATTAAAGAATTGAGGTTAAAAAAAAAAACCTGAATATCGGTTTGGCAAACGAGTAGACGGATTACCTGATGGTAAGCGATTACCGCCGCCCCCATAGACACCCGCAACACCAGAGGAGTCACAAGTGCGTCGCCGACCTTTTAAATGGGATGGGGGATGGGGGAATGGGGAGGGGGGAGGTAAATCAAATAAATCTTCGATTTTGCGATTTTCAGATATTTTATGAAATTACGCGTATTTTTTCCTGAAATCAAAACACACGCCAGTGTGTCAAGAGCCAAGTTCGCAATACATACAGGCTGTGGAGTAATTTACACGAACCATTTCGGGCCAGTTTCGATTACGGTTTACGTGACCTTACGGTGACATCTACTCACAGCTATTATATGTATTTTAGTATGTGTCGTCAGTAAGACTATTGATTTCTCGCATTACTTGGTCAGCTGATAAAGCAATATAATCGAACAAAACCAATTTAGTCGTCATCGTATCCGAGTTTTTTTATTAGATCATGAAGAAAGAATAAACAAGCATCTTTTCTTACTCGTGGACTCGTGCACCATTGGAAGTAAAAAAAAAAAAAAAAAAATAGATATATATATATATATATATATATATATATATTCAATCCGGTAGTTGACTGCTAGTCATTTGAGTTACTATTTATTAAATTTCAAAAACGATTTTTTGTTCTAAGAATATTTGAAATTTTGTACGATGACGTCATTGTTCAATGTAGTAGTTTGCGCACTTATTACGAATTTTTTATAAATTAAAAATTGAATATGTAATAAAAATCCAAGCGAATGTTTTTCTGCAGTTTCAATAAAAAAAACTATTTTGTGATCAATGTTACATAATTTAATTTTCATGCAGGCAACTCGCGGATTATATTTCATATATTTCTTCTTAACCCTTTCCGTTCGTCTTTTCCTTAGTAATTTACCTGCAGCAATAACAAAAGAAGCCAGTTGCCCACAGCTAGCTAGCACCGCATATTTCCCAGGGGTGCCTGTGTCGCGGAATATAAAGAAATATCTCTCAGTCTCCGAATGCTTCTGTGGATTTCTTCAGCGTGGTATGACAAGTTTTGATACTTGATCCAAGTACATGATATTCCCTTAATATCACGGTTCTTATAGAAACTGTTAGCTACCGTGAATTTTTTAATCTGTTAACATTATTAATATACATATGTGATTTTTAGGGTTCCGAACCTCTAACGGAAAAACTGATGGGATCACTCGAGTGTCTGTCTGTGAAATTGCTTAAGTCGGGTAAATTAAATTATGTTGACATTTATCACGGTTGTTTGCTTATTAATACTAAGTAATCATAATTAAATAATTACTGTAAAGATAAATTGGCATTGACTAGAATCATCAGTCAACTTAATTTTGACAACCATGCGTCGATAAAGTCACTTAGAAATCATCACAAAATAGCTATTTAATATTACAGCACCAGAACAATATATTTATTTGAAAATAATCATAAGCTGCTATCTTACAAGTACCTTTGGGTGCACTGTCAGTCTTTTAGCCGCTTATAGCTAAAAAAATATATATACAACTGAAAAACCGGACAAGAGCGAGGTGACTCGCGGCCCGAGGGTTCTGTACAAACAAACAATACTGAAAATTTTACCAATTTATTTAAAGACCATAACCATTTCTTATAGGTTTTTCTGTAATCTATAAGTGAAGAACTATTTTCTGTATTTTTTTCTAAATTGTAGGCTCCGTAGTTTCAGAGATAAAGGGGAAGCGGATTGTTAATTTTTTGATGACAGATTTGTATTGAAATATTTGTCTGACTTATTTGTATAAAAAATCCAAAAAAAAATAATTGGGCCTTAGTTTCTTGCGGAAAGTTATTCAGTATAATAAATAGAAGCCACTGAAAAAAAATATTAAGTTTCCAGGGGAGGTCTTTTATCTAGTTTAAATGATCAAAACCTCTCAAGCTGCATACATCAGAAAAAATCCATTTCAGCTGAACCAAGAGACGCTATAAGTGGGATTTGGCGCTTGGAAATCCAGCGAAAGGGAAAACAGATGTGCCAGAAAGAGAGGCAAGATGTCGAGTAAATGAAATGTATGTACATAACCGACTATCTACATAGATTGAGCATTAAATACAAGTGGCCCAGAGTACAGAGTCCGGGGTTATTCGAGCGAAAGAGATGAAAATGGGAAAGGCGTCGGAAAAATAAGCCAGCGTGGTTTTACCTATGAATACAAATTCGTTTTAGCGAAGGCGACGGGCATTAGATTTGCGTTGGTTAAGTTTATTTTATTTTTATTTTATTTAAATTGCAAAGTGTATTCGAAATAGTCGGACTCTGGTTGGTTTTAGTCTGGATCTTGGAGGAAATGAAGTGAAAAGACTGTATTGGTACATTCCGCATATTGTACCATGAAATAATGACTCTTTAGTCTGAGATTGTACCTAAGTGTCTCTATCTCACACTCTGCAACAATTAACTGTATTTATTCCAAGTAACAGAAGGTTTCTGTCAGGTGTTGCACTTTATCAGCCGAGCGAGATTTATATCTATACATACATATATTATATAGGGTGCTACTTTATCAGCGCCCGATATTTTATTAGTCAGTGCTCCTACTCCTGATTCTGATCAACTTTCCTCAAGAAATCCATAGTCAAATCGCAAAACAATTTTGGGTTTCTTCATACTAGTTTGGCCGCTCTACTGATCGATTTGTATGAAGAGTGCAAAAATTTTGAAATGGGTTCCTTGGGGAAAGTTGATCAGAATCAGGAATAGAAGCACTGACTAAAATGTCGGGCACTAATAAAGTAGCACCCTATAGAGACGTGGGCTAAGACATACCCAGTAAAATCTTGATCCCTATATAAATTGACAAAGGCTACATTTTGTGTAGTCAAGAATTTTTTTGTTAAATTGTTAGGTAAAATTATTAAATCACATCCCTTTAATATAATGTTATCTACCTTCTATTCGATAAAATCACTGTGATTTTATGTAATAAAATCTTGAAATTAGCTAAGGAAAAGGAAACATAGGAAAGTACAAAAGTCATAAACATAAATGCATGCCAAATTACTGATTTTATGGAAGTTCTATAAGAAAATCTAATTTTAAAACTATCTAGGTGCCTAACCCAATGTTAAGTTACGTAAATCGTAGTATTAAAACTATTGTATTTATTTTTGTAATGCATGGATGCAAATAATGCATTAAAAAGGGTTTTTCTTCAGTTGGTATGTTATTTATTTTCCTTGTATTAATTTGTTTTCTGTATTTTTAGTTTTATTTCAACATTTTTAAGTAAGTGTGTGTCTCTCTTTTGAAGAAGAGATAGAATGCCGAAGAAATTGTTTAAAAAACTTGACTATGACTTTTTAATTCAAAATCGAAAATGGGGTAAAATTTCAAATGATTTAAATTTTATTGATGCTTTTAAGGAATTAATTAGTTTATTTATTAGTGTTTCAAGAAATAACACTTTGTGCCAAGAGCTAATTCAACATGAACCTGTGGTATAATAAAATTTATGAACGCAAAATTTGTGTTAAGTATTCAATTAATAATAAAATACCTGAAAGCACTTTTACCTTGGCCATAAAATACATATCTAATGTTCTCTTTACATCTACGTGACATTCATTAGCTTAAAATAATGGTCCCGGCAGACAGTTGTGGTTTTAGTGCCATTATGAATAGGTATCATAAACTTTTTAGGACTTACATCCCTTGTAAGCTACGACGATTGTCTATGCGCACACACTGTTCTACTCGTACCTTATATTATTTTTTAAAGTTTGAGTAAAACAGTGTCTGTGCGCATAGAGAATCGTCGTAGCTTACAAGGGAACTAACATTATGATATGTGCTAACATTTGAATCTATGCTAATAGTTTTTATACTACACCTAGTTAGAAAGTACCTTAATACTTTATCGAATTTGTGGCAGAATGTACGTCATTACTATCGTACAAATATGCGGGAAGAAAACGCGCTAAGCGGGAGGGAAAAGTGTATGAAAATCCATTACTAACGTGTTTTTTTATAAATTTTGGAAGACTATGTCGGTAAACTAAATGTAAAATGCCAAAAAGTTTTTATCTCCAAGTTCGCAAAATGATACTGGACAGTAGCTTTTTCCAAACATTATTTTGAAAAAAGAACATGTAGGTGTAGTAGTTTAAAGCACTATGTATCACTCGGTAGAAAGTGCGATTCCCAGCTCAAACTACATCTCTCGTTGGTAATCGGTCACTACCTCGCCTTGATCAACAATGTACTATTTTTTTATATCATGTTTTCTTCACCGCTAAAGCAATCGGTATGAAAATATGCCGCGGAGCTACAGACCCTTTTTTAACCAATTAAAAGAGAACAGTATCAAAAATGAGGTGACTAATTTGATACTCATTACGACTTTTTATCGGTATAAGTTTTTAATTTTTCACAAAAGTCGTAGAACTGAAAGTTAAATATGAAGTTAACGAATCTAATTGTGTTACAAATTGTATAATCAGCACTATTCAGCACCAACGTTTTCGAAGAACTACATATAAATGTATATGTACTTTCTTTACAGCACAAGTATGTCGTTCGTATTTACAAAACATCTTGGTACTAGCATCAAGCTGTGGAAACATTATGAGCTAAGTTACGAAACAATTTTTCAGTCGTTAAACCATCAGAATTTAAGTCGACAAGTTTCTGATTCTGCAAGTTTGTAACGGAGTGGTCTAGAACTCTAGAACAAAAGGCTGCTTTGCTGTTTGGCGGCCATTAATAAAAAGTTCTAGAACTTTCGCAATATTCGCGATAGTCTGGCGGGCAGTCAGTTGGAGTTTGGACTTTCGTTCAGAAGTTGGCTGTTTTGAGAGTGCATCTTTTAAAAGACTTTTAGCTGTGGTACGAATTATGTACACGACGCTTGTTTGGAAGTCTTGGAAGCTTTGTATTTGTGAAGGTTTTATACAGGGTGTAAGGGACAGGTTTCCGAAAACATTAAGGGCTTGCTCAGTACACGAAACTGAACAACTTTCCACAAGATTTTTTTTCAGGAAACGAAAAAAAATTCGGCTTCTCCATACAAACTGTCCAATCAAGTTTATAATTTTGTATAAACCTGTCCCTTACACCCTGCTGTACAGTTACATTTTCCATAAAGAAATCTTAATTGACTATATAATTTTTGATAATACAGGATGTTAAAAAAGCGCGTTTGAAGTTGAGATTTTAAGTGGTTGCTCAGGATTAAGTATAGAATACAAGAAAAATCCTATCTACAACTTTTTTTCAGTTTCCCATACAAAATCTCGATTCACTATTAATATTTATTTAGTATGGGAACTGAAAAAAAATATTGAAGATCGCATTTTTTCAATATTTTTTCTGTATTCTATACTTGATTCTGAGTAACCCCTTTAAATCTCAAACGCTCTTTTTTAACAGCCTGTATAGTATGATAAGTTAATATTTTTCACTCCGATCGCATAGGTTACTTGAGGATAGTTTCTCAGTACACGTTAGTAGCACCTTATACAGGGTGTAAGGGACAGGTTTCCGAAAACTTTAAGGGCTTGCTCAGTAGACTGTTCAATGAAGTTTATAATTTTGTATGGAGAAGCTGATTTTTTTTTCGTTTCCTGAGAAAATTTCTTGTGGAAACTTGTTCAGTTTCGTCTACTGAGCAAGCCCTTAAAGTTTTCGGAAACCTGTCCCTAACACCCTGTATAAGGTGCTACTTTATTAGTGCCCGATATTTTAGTCAGTGCTTCTACTCCTGATTCTGATCAACTTTCCCCATGGAATCCATAGTCAAATCGCAAAATTTTTTTTTGGAGTCTTCATACAAATCGATCAGCCGAGTGGCCAAATTAGTATGAAGCGTCCAAACATTTTTTACGATTTGACTATGGGTTTCTTGGAGACAGTTGATCAGAATCAGGAGTAGAAGCACTGACTAAAATATCGAGCACTAATAGTAAAAGTAGCAACCCTATATGTTATAGGTAGTTTTCTGAGGAAGTAAATGACAGACGATATAGAATCACATTTACGACAGTTCTATGAGGGGCGAGGACAACGCTCAGTTGCCCAATAACCGAACACTTTTCTCACAGTCACACATCACATATCACACACATCTTTCACGCCCCCGCCCACCCAAAACTCTTCCACACACTGGCCCAATTTACCCGGTTTTCCCCATTTTTCCGATACTGTTCCTTCGCCAATGGCGCGGGGAGGCGGAGCCCCAACAGTTTATTGCGAATTCTTTCTTTGAAGACGTTCCTTGCTATTTTATTTTTATTACATGTGTTGCGTGCATGTGTGTGCCAATATTGTAGCAAGTACGCGATATTAAAATAATGTTTTGTTGAAAATATGAAGGCGTTATTATTACTTTGTTTAAATAAAAAAGATAGGTGCTGTGTTACTTTTATTTAAGATCTCTTGTCAAAACTTTACTTGTAAGTAAAAACATATTGTACTTTTCATCAGTATAGCGACATATGAAATCTGCGGCCAATGTTTACTACCTCTGCTTCTTCATCCTTCTTATGTCTATTGGTGTATGAAATAGAGTATAGTATGTTGATACGACATAAAATCTTATATGAAAGTTATGTAACGATAAATAACATATTTAAATGAAAATGATCCAATATAAATGATCCAATATGAATCACCCTTACCGTCTGAAACTTTCGCGGCGTTTTAACGTAACGTAATAAAAAACGAGATAAAATCTAACTTATGAAAAAATTCTTTCTTTGAGCATTTGAACATCTTGGTAATTCACGTTTAGATTCTGAAGTAGTAACAGGAGATAAGGAGTTTGATATCAAAATTCTAAGTAACAAAAATCCTTATTTTTGTTGTCGGAGTATTATATCATTTTTAGTATCGGATTAGAATAGAAATTAATGGCTGTGAAAAAGACAGCAAATATACTTAATATATAAAAAAATAAAAATATATATTATTTGATTTATTGTTAACAATATCGACCAAAATTCGTTTATAAATGTGAGAAATCCAGGCTATCTTGGGAATATCCGCACAAATGTCAAATACGGTTACAAACTACCAGGTATTTTTCTCAGCTTTTAAATAAAGAACAGCAGCCAGTTTGAAAATAAATGGTAACCGAGAAAAGTGCAATAATTTGCGTTGCCCGAATGCGTTTAAAGGTATCCGCAGTCGTCGTTGGTAAAGAGACGGAAAAGGTAAATAAAGTGGCACTGCACCACTATTTGCATATCTAAGTTTACATAAAAACAAAAATATAATCAGTAAATTAAACTACGATTCATTAATAGATCAAACTGGCAAACATACTCGGTCTTTACTTATGTACAGCTATAATAATTTGCTTTATTAACATTACGCTGGCTGGCAAAGATGGGTGAAAACTGTTGGGAATTTTAAAACGAAATTTGGTGTCGATAGCAAAAAAATCGATAACTGGCACCACTGGAGATCTGGTAATTATCTTATTTCGTTATTTCATGAAATAAGTTGCTAAATATTCTAAATTGGCGCAGGTTTATGTTTCAAAACTTATTGCCTTTTTAAGAACCTATTAAGCATTAATTACAAAAATATTTCAAAATAGTTTTTGTGTCTATTATTATTCATTATTACCTGGTCTATGTAAGGGAATCATCGATCTTAGCTTACTTCGGCTTGTGTGTGTACGTCGATCACGTATGAAAAATAATTACAGACATCTTCATAAACTGGATGATTTTGGCAGTTGGAGGCATTTATTTCAACCGGTTTAGTATTTTGCAAGCCACGCTTGACCCTTTAATACAGCGTTGGCAGTCATTAAGCCATGTCAGAGGCCTTCTTCCATCTTCCAACACTGGGGTTGGTCACTAGTCACAACCTTCACCAATCCGAATGTAGAATATGACCTTACTTTCTCCAGTTATGGGAAAAGACCAGTATCCTAGCACCATGCTTCATACGGACGATGGATTGTTAACGATTTGTTGTTATTACTTCGACAGATATGTCAGGAATCATATGCAGTTTAAAAATATGATTATGGTTTTCTTATTTTACTGGTCGAGAGAATACGTCGTTACTTTGTCTTCCTTTTTTGTCGCCACTACTCTCATCACTTGGTGCTGGCAGGCCGAGAGTGTTGACCGTACAATATCTATATTTGCGCACTCCTTAGCTACCGCATTCCGCTTTTCAAACTTACAACAATCTCAAACAACTTCGTAAGAGGTGCGCAGCCGCAGGGTTGACACCTAAGTTTTAGGGTTCCTTTGACAAGTTTGGATTTATTGAAGGCAATAAGTCGTAAATAACAAAAAAAAAGTCGCTGGACAAAAAATTTTGAAGGATAATCCTCAGCTATCCTTTAGCCAATTCTGTATGGAGATTCTGAAATTTTTTGTGCAAATTCAAGAAAGTCGTAGAACTTTGTTATGATCAGTAGAAACCCCAACTAACGAGTCCTATACAATTTTTTTATCTAAAATCATAATTTCATAGTGTAATGAACCCTCGTCCAAATGTTGTTCATCACAGCTTCAAAAGCAAAAAATAATTTTAAATAAAAGAGTCTTGCAAACAATGAGAAAGCGATGTCACATAATCTTCAGAGAGTCGCATTAGGTTCATTTTGAGTGGCTTTTTGGGTAGTATGGTGTTGGTGTCCCGTAGGTGTCAGTCAAGAGGTAATATTAGCTTTGGCATATCATAAGATGAAGTCAAGAATGCTACTGTGGCAGTATACCTAAAAAATTAACTGACTTTCTAAGTTGGTTTAATAAGTAGTTTTGTTTATTTAAACTATTTTTAGCGGACTCACCAAGTGGAGCAAAAGTAGTATTAGATGGCACGGCTACCCTCTGTACTTTTAGGTGCATGGGACTGTACATACTCACAGAAGTCAAGTCCCGCCCGCCAAACATAAAACAAATGTACGTATCACATACTCTCTATCTATAAGTAACTGCAACAAGCTTGTTACATATTTTTGTTATCATCAAATTGTTAAATAATTTATCTCATTAAAATAAATTTCAGCAAACAGACTCAAATTCAACACATCCCGAAGCCCCTTTAAAACTTTGCTTTCCACCTCTCAACCTTCGCAGGTCAGATAAAAAGATACAAATCAACGACCTCTATCGATTTACCCTGACCTACCTCAAAATCGATGCCCCCAAAAATCTAATTACTGCAGGCGTTAAATTTGGAACACCCCTCGTATTGATTATAAGTGACCTTGGTGAAAAAAATTAAGTCAAAGACTGACCCAATTTGCCGACTCTCCCCTCATTGCCAAGTTTAAGAAACGGTTGGATTCGTTTTGAACAATGAAATTATTTGTCGAGTCATTAGTGATAGAGATAAATGGAGCTTTCGTATAGCACTGTCTCTGTCTTTCGACGAAGCAGCGATCGTTGAATCTTGGTACAACGGTAGGGCTATTAAGTGCTAAATAAAACTGGCGTCTCACAGTTGAGAAAAGCTCTTTAATGAGAAAGAGGAAGCGGGGGCGTTTAAGATTCGTTGTGCGATTAAACGGATTTGATACTTGATAATCAAAGTTTTTGGAACGTTTTGTTTCTGAAAGAGTAGATGCTTACAATGTACTGTGATTACTCTCAGATTTGCATTTATAAAGCTCCTTAAGTTTTAAATTTATTGGCGGAACTTATTTTATCACATTCACCTTTTTTAGAGATTCTTGCATTCTCTCACGTAGTTATTATATCTAAAGTATGACCAAGCAAACAAAAACGAATCATCAAAATCAATTGATAATTGGCGGAGTAATTGTGTAACAAACATTAAAAAACACAGTCGAATTGACAAACTCCTCCTTTTTGAAGTCGGTTAAAACATGATAAATGCACAGGTATATAAAGTGTCGATTAAAATAAAATAGTATTTCCTATTTCACTCGCATTATTTTAGAACCAGAAAGGACCAAAATTACTTAAGGGCAGTATAATTAATAAAAAGAATTAAAAAGGAGTTCGAATCAACGGTCGCGTGCCCTCGAGGCCAACGTCCTTTAGACAAGATCGCCCCCTCGACGTCGGTCCTTTTCCAATTAAGCATGTCATCCATATCGCCATCTCATTCCACTTGAGGGATGCTAATATCCTGTTACTTAATACCCCACTGGGACATTGTTCAGATAATAAGTTTCAGGAATATTATTGCTTTGCTGTAATAGTAATTTGTCAAATTTAAATTCCTGCATATGTTGTCAGTGTTGTCATAATATTGTAGAAAGACTAAGCATTATTGAATTGAATTTTTGACAGAAATCCGTTTGGGAGAATCAAACATGTGTTAAATGATTTCACAAGACTTTTTGACGGAACACATCTGATTATATTTTTAAGATTATATTTTATGATATTTTTAATAAGTACCAGAGCAGCGTAATATTTATATATAATATTATATTCGTTATTATATCGCACTTATACCTGCGTGTCTACAATACATATTATTATATTATAGAGGAACACGATTCGATACCAAAGTGAGTTAGCAATAAAAGTAAAGCACGCCGAAAAATATCGTTAAGTAGCACACACCCGCCCCTTAATATCTTCCACGCGGCAGCACCGACGGCGTATCGGAGAATTCTCATCTGAATATTTTCCTTTCTCATTGTCGTTATCTGAAAAATATGTTTTTCGTACGGCCTCAGACCGAAGAACCATCGAAACGACGTAAAATGGAACGCAATCTCTGCCAAATTCAAATATAACCAGCTGAATTCAAAGTTCGAATTCTTTTCCGGCGAAAAATGACACGCTACGCTCCAAGGTAGAAGAAAAATAGTTTGGTCGAGCTTGCTTGATTTGGAATTTTATGTCATTATATTTAGGTGGTATTTAGTTTGGTCGGGCGTGAAGGGTGGTGGGCGGAATATGGGTAACGGATGCTTTGGGGGTCGAAAGGGGGGTGTGGGGGTAAATGGACGGAAGAGAAGTGAAAGCAAATAACTTCGCCCTTCTGTACACATGTATAGAGTGCTGAGGGCGTATAAAAATGCTTCCAGCTCCCAAGTTTCACAATGAAACGTTGAGTATTTTTGTCATTTGTCGTCATAAAAATCTCTCGTCTGAGGAAAACGTCGCGTAGAAATGTTTTAACGCACTCCAGCTATGAGAGATATGTTGGAGTTTGGAGAATGAGCGATCCAACTCTTTACGTAGCTTTATATTCGTGAATTAAGTTTTAAGATAGTTCATATCTAACAGATTGTTTAATCTGTGGATCTTCACTGAACTGACTGCAATTGTTAACTACTTAGGAAATACTTAGATATGCCATTAAACTGAGCTAGGTGAGAAAATTAAGACCAGTACAGTTTAATGTTAAATACTCAAATAAAAGTTCATAGCGATTAAATTAGAAGTTTACGTCTTCCGGTCGCCCTTAAGAAAAGACATTGACACACTTTCAAACAAGGAAAATAAGAAGTTTCTGGAACTGTCTGTTAAGTTACTGATAAACGATTACGGGTACATGTAGTTAGCGAATTAACTATAGAATTAAATTCTCTTTTAATGCCGTTTTCTCTTTGTGGCCCCGAAAATTCTTAGCTAAGGCGAAATCAAAGCACGCAAGTTCTGCCCTTTGAGGAGTCCCGTTATTATTTTCTCAAGAACCTCTTTCATGTAAAAGAACGCTTCAAAGAGGGTGGTAAAGGGAAAAATATGACGAAGAGTTTCTGCTTGATTTTATTTGTATCTCGCTCTTTCGAGTTGCGTGTAAGAGAGAGGGGAGATGGCGAAGTCGAGTGGCTGTCGTGTCGAGAGTCTCCATACACGTTTCTTGTTACGTCCTGGCCCGAGGCCGTGTGGGAGGTAGATATTTCGACAAGTATTTTTATGAAAAATGTAACCTCCTTTGTGCCAGTGCTTGCTTTTTTATGCAGCCAACCCGTTGTCAACGGTAATGAGATGACTGCCAGTTTTGGTACGAGTATGATGAAATTTAGACTTGCATTGTTTTGGTGCTCATTATACCCACATCCGCCCGTCTGGAATCCGTGATATTTGACATTTATGACAAGAACCTTACCGTAAATAGCGCTGTGGGATGTTGGTATATATTTTTCCTTCACATTCATTGACATGGTTCCAACCACGTGAAAGATTTGATTTCTACCAGGAAAATCGTTGGCTCTTGGCTTTTTATTGTGTACGATGGCAAAAGGTGTGTAAGTTAGTTTGTTTCATGCCTACGTTTTTATTTATATATTTAAATATTACTACTTTGGAGATGTAAACAGCCTATCGAATTCGTTGGCGACGTATCAAAAAAATACTAGTAAATATCAACTCAACAAAAAAAAAATTAAAATATCAACTCAACTAAGTATCTAAGGAATTATGGTTTTTAAGTATCTATCTTTAGTAGATTAGGTTGTGCGTTGCATGTTGTCAACAATAGTATACTGGTTATCTCGTGCCGGAAGTTCCGGCCCGGAACACTTAAATGCGATCAACATTGATTTTTGGTGGCAAGGCTAAGATAAAATGGTGTTAGCTATTCAGGCGGTCTTAGACGATGCTCTGCCACCGACCAAACAGAATCTTACAAATTTGGACCCTGTTGTGTATCAAACCCACGACTAGCCAGCCGACTAGAATGGTTAAAATTTTGGGGTCTGGGTGATATAATCGGTTCAGTAACACTATAGCAGTCATGTGGCATTTTTATCTAGTTCTATTGATCCTTTTACTATCAGCGCATATCTTCAATTTTATTGTTGCACATTACATACATCATTTTCCCCTTCCTCCCCACTCTCACATCGCAATCGTGGATATTAAAAACCTCTTAAAAATATCGGCGCAATTTTATTTCCTCGATATTCCTATTTTTCATAGAAAGCGGATGATATGTCACGGTGAATCATAACCTGATTTCTTTGCTGGTAGATTTTAAGCTCTGCTGCGAGGTCCGAAGGTTGCTTTTCGAGTGGGGACGTAAACAATCCCTCCTTGGCGATTCCATACGATTTCACCCAGTAATGATTCGCCTCGTAATGAGGGAGACGCGAATAATATTCTGAGAGGAAGCGCCATAGAAATATTTGTTATGGATGTGAAAAATAAAATTCATTTTTTTATACAAAACTAACCTGGTATTCTGACTAAAATATTTTATCTTTAAAAGTTATTACTTCCAAGTAAAACAGAAAATTTTACAATTTAACTGAAATTAAATTTTGCTGATAAAAAAAAATGTTTTTAGAAAACATTACACATGTATGACGTTACCAATGCGATCAGTTTTAGAACAAAATATCGTTTATGACTGATAAAATAAATACTACGGATCTGAACAATTCGAAAGTACCGGAAGTACCTATAATGACTGTAATTGGTGTGGTTTGAAATTCGAACTTTGCACTATGATTTGGAAGAAGTACAGTTATTTTCTTAGACTTTCGATTTTTAAACTTTGATTTGATGATTTAATGATTAAATAATAAATAAAATGTTTATTTGTCACCAAGATACAAAAACATGATTGAGGTTGAGACTCCCTTTTAGGTATTAGATTTATAATTTAATGATTTCGTTGATTTTTTTTTCTATTGTTTCATCTAAAAACCATCGGTTAATTATCCGTAAACTCGAACGAAAGTTTAAGGCATTCATTTTATACTTATTTATTTATGCTGCACATTTGTGTCCAACTATCATACAAACCAGTATTTCATCACCTTTCAGGATCATAGGTTTTTAATGATTGCTTTTGTATAGTAGGTACATACGACACCCGTCCAGTAGAAAAAGAAAGAGACAATAAGAGTATGATAGGTATTTTACTAACATTGCGTTATCCATTCCATTTGTTAAAATTCCTCGTCGGAAAACATCCGTTCTCCCGGAGTTTATTATTGCTGTTATTACTTCTATACGTCAAACGTATTTTTCCCAACATACATTTTTATGCTTGACTCACAGCTAATCTGCGAGAAAACATTTTGTACACTTGGGAAAATTCCGAGCTTATTGTAAAATGAAGGATTTTTAATGTTACTTAATGATTTCTCGTTCGAAATCTGTTAACATTATCTATATGACGAGAAGGACAAAATTACTTCTATTTAGTTGAAATATATATTTTTTGCATAATGTATATGAAAGTAAGTATTTACCACATATGTATGTATCGTACATTTTAAGATACAGTACCAAAAAGTGTTAAAATGGGAGGGATCCTGTTCCTTATAAGTACATCGTTGTCTGTATGACAGTGTCCTTTTTACTCGACTAAATACTTAAGCGAGGGTAATGATTTTTTATTACCGTCTGAAGCTAAAACAACTTAATTAATTTTGGAATGATCCGTATAGGCTCCATTTTATATGATTATATTTAAATATTGAGTAAACATGATTTAAGGAATTAGATTGATGGAAGCGTGCTTAAAAAGATTCTCCAAAGTTATATGATATATGTTATTTTGATGTCTTGCTTTTAACCTTACCCAATATGACTCTGAGATTTCAAAAGTTGAAAGTAGGTACTTAATAAAGCCCCACGGGTAAAGAAAGTCAAATAAAACTTAATTAATGTAATTAATTTTCTACAAACATAATTTGGCCACACTTTACCGACAAAAGAGCGGTCATAAAATTATGAGTATATGATTATTTACATTTTAATCTTTTTATACAAGTTACCTACCTTGTCTCCGAAACAGATGTCATTTTTAATTAATTTGACCATTATTTTTTACAACTTATTTTTCGAGATCTTTATAACTTGAGTGGATTACCACTTTAAAATATTGCCTAGCTTACTTATAATGTGAAAGTTAATTAAAAACTGTCCTCATATCGTTTAAAATACCTTATAAATTAAACTAAACGGCCGAATGTCATGTTTTGGATAATATTAATGATAATTCCTCTGCCATAAAAGAATAAAGTCATTTAAAAATCTTGTGACATTAAGATGATTTAAAATTCAAAATTGACGCTTGACATGTAAAAGGCGGTGAAAAATTGATTAGGTCTTGACTATTAAACTTAGCGATACATATCTGTTATTAGGGTTTTCAGTCTTTTTATAATATCAAACAAGTACTTGTGAGTCCTACATTTATAAAAAAAACAACTGACAGCTATCATAAATTTTACTTGATAATTAACTAAACAAGGAAAATAAAGAGAGAGAGATAATTTTATTAAAAGCTATGATATTAGTTGCCATTATCCTTAAAACGTTAAAGACATTTCAAATAAATACAATATAATAAATGCGAAAGTATTGTAACTTCGCCTGTAGGTCTGCCTGATATATTTTTATGGCTAAACCATTGATACGATTTTGATGAAAGGTAAGTATAAAGCTTGAACATTAGGAAAGGCTTATTATATGCTTGTTTCTTCCAGTCGCGGATAAAGGCGTGGGCACACCTATATTAGTTTTACTAATATTATAAATGTGAAAGTATGGTTTTTTGTTTGTTTATTTGTTTGGTTGTTCCGCTTTCACGTCGAAACTACTGAACGGATTTGGATGAAATTTGGTAGGTTCATAGATAAAACTCTCGGCTAACACATAGGATACTTTTTATCCCGGAAAACTCAAGGGTTCCCAGAGGAATGGCTAAAAACGGAAATTTTTACTTTGTCTCTAGATGGCGCTGCCTTAACATATTATTTCTTTCTGGACCCAATTCGGAAGTCCACGCAGACGAAGTCGCGGGCGGAAGCTAGTATACAATAAAAGGCAGGCAAAGGCAGATATTTCCGTCTTCAAAATATTTCCATTGACTGTGTTATTAAAAGTTACTTTTGAAAACATTTGTCTCTTACGTTTACTTTTTATGTTAGCTTTTAATTTGTAACGTGTGCAATACGATAAACTGATTATCTACATATCTATCTGTTTTTCATTGGGCTATGCTCTTATTATTATGAGACGGTTTAGAAATCAAGTTTTGAAAGTTTTTTTGTGCACACTGTATAATAAGGTTTTGTTATATTTCTGGACAACCACAACCATATTTTAGTATATTAAACTTCGCCTATTTTTTTACTAAAAAATGACCTCAACTGAGTAGGTACTGTAGGGATCGATGCAAACAATTTGATGTTTTTTATATTTTATTTGAATATTCACATGTACTCGGGGCGAGGTACCAACTTAAAGTCTGTCAATACATTTGTTTTCTATTCCATCATTTCACATATTCAAATCAACGTCGTATTTACTTTTTATACAAACCTATGCAGACCTAAGACCTAACTTCTAACCTATATAGTCTCTACAGTACCTAACGCTCAACGAAAACGTATCACAAGGAGAATCCCTGAAATATCCACCTATCTATATCTACAACTTATCACACACGTACATTTTTCTTGAAGGGGTTGCCTTTTCCCAGGCCCCCAAGAAACATGTCTAACCACGCCCACACGTCGCAGTGATATGTACTCTTTTTGCGTATTCGCGGATCTTTTCCCGATATTTTCTCGGGAATTCCCGTGGAATTGTCTATTGGTGAAGCGTTTGTTGGAGGTGTAGGTATCTTCCTCGCGTAGGTTAAATTGTAAGTTTATTTGCTGCTATTTGTAAGGTGTTTAAAATTGTATTTTACTATCATTTACAGATACTTATATAAATTACTACTTTACATTTTAACTTAAAAACTACCAAGTTCTAGTCATATTGTGAATATTAGCTATTTGATAGGGTAAACACGGCGTGGATACAGAAAGGGTCGCTATTAAGTAAAGTCCATTGTCATTTACAGTGCATTCGCACAACGTTTTAGAATTTTCGGGAAACGCCGCAATTTTGAAAAATATACTCAATTTTGAATTTTAAAACTGATTAATTTTAGAGTAAAAATTAATATCAAAATCAAAATTCAGTAATTATCGACATTTAGTTTACGTATTTCAGTTTAGCAGTTATTGTTAGAAATTGCGATAGACTAGAAATCCAGCCAAATTGTGGTGATGGTGGTGTTTATCTGCCTCCGTGACTTATCAGGAGGTCGCGGGTTCGATTCCCTGCGGGGTACAACTTTGAAGCACTCGGTTTGGTCGGTGGTAGGCATTTTCTGAGCCTACCCGGATAACTACCACCATCGTCAACATCATCATCATCGCAACATCGATGTTAACAGCATGGATGCGTTCCGGTATGGAGATAAGATAGCCAGTTCCCCATCGCGTTGGGGAATTTTGGTAAGCCCGCTTCCATCTTCGGCATCATCATCACTTACCACCAGGAGATATAATGCCAAGGGCTTACTATTGTGGATAAAAATAAAATTGAAAAACTGTGGCCAAATAATAAAAATTTTAACCGAAAAGAATAAAAACGAATATAAAAACATTATGTTGAAAACAATGTTTACTTTTCATGTGTATTTCTTCTAAATTCGTCTATAAAAATCAGTAGTTGTATTGACATGCAGTTATACAACAAGCACCTCCAAGATGGCGCAAACATTCAAATTTAATAGTTCCAGACTAGGACAATATTACAACCACTTTTAGGTTTAAGAGAATAAATTGTAGTTTTATAGGTAGTACAATAAAATCTTTACCATTCAATGGTCACACGGAATTCCATACACGGAAACGAAGGTTTTTACGATTACGACACTGAGCCATAAAACTGCAGGCATAAAATTAGGTAGTTTAGGGTAGTAAATAGATAGATAAGTGTATTGTAGCTATATAATATTGCTAGTTTTACGTGGTTTTCATTCTCTGTATAGCCGATTTTACTACGATTTTATGTGTGTTTGCTATTGTAATCGTTGTTGCTGTTAAATAAATTTTAAAACAGTTTTCGAGCCTAACTGTGTTCTTAATATAGTCTCAAAATATCAGCTGAAACTATTGAGGCTACCAACAAGAGCTGTGTTCTTTAAATCTGACAAGAGAGAAGATAAGTTTGTTATTTGAAGCGTTTCAAGAAATGGTTGTCAGAAATTTTCCGACAGAACAGATCAGTGGAGACAAAAGGAGACCCATGCCACCACTTGCTGGCAGCAGGATAAAACTGGTTAAATGTAATTAAGACTGAAGGCCCATCCTAGGGAAAGTGACAACCTTGGAGCATGTAGGTCTAGAAGCATTAAGGGTGCATTGTAAATCATCAAGGGCAGCCCGACGACGGCGGGATAAATCTGTATCTAGAATTTGCAGTATTTTTTCATAGCAAAGGTGGCAAACGAGCAGATGGATCATCTGATGGTAAGCGATTACCGCCGCCCATAGACACCCGCAACACCAGAGGAGTCACAAGTGCGTTGCCGGCCTTTGATATGGGAGTACGCTCTTTTCTTGAAGGTTTGATGTCGTATCGTTCCGGAAATACTGCAGTTACTAAGAGCTTGTAATCAAATATGTACCAAATGTTTTAGATGGCTCCGAGAGTCTCACTAGATGTCGGATGCGACCCGCGGCCGCTGCTTGACATTACTGCGGCCCACGCGATGTAATGTAGATTTGTTATGTTCGGAGCCTCGTTTGCTGATGGCTAAATAAACTTAGTTCAGTCAGTAAAGTGTTGTCCAGCTAGTAGGTTTGAATTTAGGTTCGTCATAAACTAGTAAATATATTATTTATCTGATAAGAGTCTGCATTTTCACACTATCCTGGTGTCCCGGCTACCCTGGTTTATTTATTTATTACTATTATTTATTTTATGTGATCGTTTAAGTTGGAAAAGAAGAGAGCAAAATACCAAGAAGACGACCACTAAAGACCAGACTGACCAAGTAAAATCTGTCGCAGCTCTAACCATACCAGTCATTTTCAGGTGGCTTCAGCAAAGCGATGAGAGAAATGCATGATGAGAGATTTCTGACATCTCAACGAAGACGCTTTAAGATGGACACGATTTTAAGAGATGAAGAACATGATAAGATTAATCCTGGTGCCAGGTTGATAAATAATTTGACGTTTGTGTTTGGACCGTAACACAAAATAACACAAAAATATAATACTATCGTGACATGATGTATAATATTTTCATGGCGGTGAATGGGTATGAAATGATCCGACGACTAGAGTTGAATGGGACCCGGGGCAACCAGCCTGTCATGGGGGCTGTTTATCTTGGGCTTGCAAGATTCGTTCCAACAAGGGATGGTCCAGTGAATTTAATTTTTTATACTTAGTACACACTAGCTTTCACCCGCGACTTGGTCTGCGTGGATTTCAGAATTGGGTCCAGAGAGAAAGAAAAATGTTAAGTTGACGCCATCTAATGACGTAATTTTGAGTTTTTAAGCATTCCTTCGGCTACTCTAAAGTTTTCCGGGATAAAAATTATATCCTATGTGTTAGCCGAGTGTTTTATCTATCTACCTACCAAATTTCATACAAATCCGTTCAGTAGTTTCAGCGTGAAAGCGGAACAAACAAACAAACAAACATCCATACTTTCGCATTTATAATATTAAGTGAGGTGAGATGAGATTATACTTATTACACATAAGATCATCTTGCTAATGTTTTTTTTCTTTAACAAATATTGTCTTTGCTCTGAAGTAAAAAAAAGTGTTTATTAAATATTTATGGACAAAGTTAATTGTGCGTGATTCAACAATAAACAACTTATTCAACTTTTTTTAAATATATTTTTTTTTTATTTTCCTGTATTGTTGTGCAATAAAGTGTTTTCATTCATTCATTCATTCAACAATAACTCACAAATATCTCAGCAACTTAACTCTCCGTTTGAACGCAGCATAGCTACACCGGTACGTTGTAACAACCATTATCACCTATTCCATGTGGGCGCGACCATCCAATGCTTATCTCTTCACAAATAATGTGTGAACACAAAGCTCTTCGATATTCCGCAATTCACCTCCGAACTTAGACCCTACGTCTATGGACAAGACTTTCTAAATATTGGAAATTGTAGGCAACTTAATATTACCGTTGGTCCTTGGCATTTTTAGTACGACAAAAATCAAAGGACCTAGTCTACTCCACAAATTTTACAAGGTCTTTGTTCATACCCCGTTAGTGTTGCTGTGTCATAACTTCGCTTCGGTTATTTATGGTCAGTGATATTGTCAGTTATTCAGTTTTGTCTTGTATGTTTAGTTTTAAATAAAAGTTCTGTTAAGGCTGAAAGCATAGACTACCTCCCAGACGCATTGATGATCTCGTGAACCTTGCAAGAAGCCACTTGATGCATGTGAAATCTAGGCTTATCTATGACGTCAACCTGGTTGAAGTAACATTGAATTCCAGACGAGCAATGAAATTGTTTCCTATTCTAATAATAAACGCAAACGGTACTCAGTAAATGTATGCAAAAGTTAAATATTGTTTCATTTACAATAGCAATTCGATTGGCAGCGCTAACGGCATCGCAACTCACTGCCAGACGAACGTTGCAACCAAACAATTACTTATTCAATACATTCCATTTCAAGTGGTGTGCGATGTTAAATACAAAATTTGGAAACCGATACCAGTACTTCTGGCAGTGCAGCCGTTAGGCCCTCATTGCGACACGCGCGCCATCTGACGCGACGATCTCAATTTTTAACTGACTTCAAAAAAGGAGGTTTTCAATTCGACTGTGTGTATATCAGTTTCTGCTTCCCATAAAACAGGGAATCCTAGTTTGGGACCAGATGAGCGTTTGTGATTTGTTTCGGAATGTATATATTTTTTCTATGTTTGTTACGCGGTTGCTCCGCCAGTAATAATGAATATATAGTTTTGGACAGTTCTGTAAGTATTGTTGACTCCTACCTATGCAGCTTTCACACCGCTCTAAGGAAGAATTTTGAACAGTAGAACAATAGAATAGCAGGTGCAGAAAAAAAAATTAAATGAACAAATATAACTACTCGTAGCATATTATTATATAAATTTGCGCAATTTTCTTATGAAATTGGCTTCCTTCAGATACAACTAAGTACCTACTACCTAGGACTATATTTTGTATTATTCAATTTTTAATTTTAACTATTTTGACGATCACATTATACTTTGACATTTTTAATAAGCTATTATTGTAATTTGAAATTGATAATGTGAAATAAATGAATCTAATCTAATCTACGCGGGCGGGGTGAAATATGTTAAGTTCGGCAGATACGTCACGAGTACTTTTGCTAGGTCCTGCTTCTACAGCTGCTTGACATAAAGATTTGATATTCATCAATATAGGCCTTCCAGCACGGGATTTATCTTGAAGGCTCAAATCTCCCGATCGAAAACGCTGAAACCAAAATTGTGCTGTCCGTTATGTAACAGAGTTTTCATCCTCTACACTACATTTTAGCAGATGTTACAGCTGAGACACCTTTTTTTAAATAAAAAACGAAGAAGTCCTCAAATAACTAGTTTCTCCTCCATTTTATTTATTTCGCACATTTACGAACGCAAAATAAATGTGTACTGAGTACCTCAATAGTACAAGAAATAACCTGCACATCTTGTACGCGTTCAAGTAACTAGTGCATAACCGCAAGAACTTATGACTCCCCTCTGTACTTAAATAATAAAAAAAGTGTGTGACCCAGCCAAAACCTTTTTGTAATAATGAATGTTTTACAGAATATTTTTATTGCTCAAGCTTTCTTTTGCTAAGTGGAGAAATTTGGTATCGGTCTCAAATGCTAAATGCTATTCCAACCTCTCCCAACAATAAAGGTTACAGTGAAGCTAACGAGTTGCCTAGATTTCCCGCCTACGTAGTGTTGTACCTCGATAAATGCGACAGCGTGAGAATTGACAATCTCGGAGAACACAACTAATTCAGACCTTTTACATAAGTTGATAAATGAAGTTGCGTATGTTTTAATAGTTAGTTAGGAGTAGTTCATGGATGAATGTTAGTTTTACTATGACTTATTCAACCCAGTTTAGCAGAATGGTAGTTTCAATTTCAATTTCAATTTATTTTATAAACCTAGGTACAAGGGATGACACATACAAAAATATAAAGTATATTGATCTCTATGTTTCGCCAATAGGCATATAAAATTACAATTATCCTTCCTTGTCTTCTAGATTTAATTGGTTAACATGTAGTAGTCCTCGTCTACGTTTGACCCACTCGCACGTAGTTTAGCGCCATAAGAGAAAAAGAGACAGCTAGGTACTCTCCCACCTCGGCGCCATTGCACGGTCCAAGCCTCATTCGTTTTCGTGCGCGCACGGCTACCGCACGTAGTAAAAAATATTTCTTAAAAAGTTCGTTAATTATTTGAATTTAACAAGTGTGCAAAAATGTGCTTAGAAGAAAATAAATCCTTACGTTACTTTTAGATAAGGAGATTATGTGGAAAGGAAATACGAAAATCATTTTTAAAAAAAAAAACAAGTGCAGTGAAAGTTATTTTTATTTAAACATGATGGGAGAATATCAAATAATTTTATTTTGCTTCGAGTCAACGCGAGACGTTGACCAATAGCCAGTTTTGCTTCGAGTCAATGCGAGACATTGACCAATAGCCAGTTTTGCTTCGATTTAATGCGAGACATTGACCAATAGCTACTTTTATTAGAGTTAATGCGAGACATTAACCACACTATAATATTCCTGTTTCGTATGATCTGGAATCACCAGCTTTCTAATGCTTATGCGGCTGCTCCATCAACCCTCGCTCGCCGCCACAGGTGAAGCGTTGGCAGCATCGTGGCTCATATCACTGCACTGCCACCACAGCCACCGCCGCTTATGCAGCTGACAACGATGCTGAAAAATCGACAACGACGATGGACGGTTTGCCTCCCGAAACCTCCCCAACGGCGCTGCTGTAACCGCCGTCCGCCAAAACCGCTGCCGGCGCCGCCACCAAAATCGCCGCCGCCTACAGGTGATATGTACCATAAGCACCATCACGTCTATTTAATCTTCCGGCACATATCCACCGCCATCGTGCGTTTATACTGATGCCTACTATCCGCAGTTGAGATTCCTCCTAGTGTTTCCAAACGCGTGTGTTATTATTTCAAAACCAACCTCGAGAAGGACGGTCTATTTAAAAAATAAATTCTCGAGTTTGTCATCCGACAATAACTCCAGAAATTGAGGCGATGCTGAACTATTAATCTAAGATGGAGCCAAAAATAGGGATATTATAGCTATTTTTCTTAACCATAACCTTACGGTTATGTCCAATACCTACCGCTAACCTGATTTATTGAAACAATAGACATCCTGTCATTTCAGTTTATATAACTGATTGAATGAATGATGAAACACCCGACCGATTTCGGTCATGAGTCATGGCGACCACTTCGACTCCTAGTAGACTTATTGACTGTGGGGCGCCCGAAAATAGCTAATATAGCCAATCTTCGCGGCAAACCCCCGTGCACAGTGCAGTTTAATTAAGTAATATACCAGCCTTTTATTTATTTCTTCATCATATTATAAAATACTTATCTGCGAGTAATAGTGTTCTGTGATACTTATACACTGGAATCGAAAGGGAGACATTTATTCGGTGTTGTGTTCGGTGGTTTTGTGAAGATGTCAAAGGGCATATACAAAAAGTTAAAAGAATTGAGTTGCATCGGATAGCGAGCAGGGAGATACGCATGTATGTATGTGCCACTGCCGCTCAGCCAGCCCAAACGCAACCCGTCGCGTCGCCGCCGCGCCGACGACGCGCTGCTGCCGCCGCCGCGCCGCCGCGCTGGCGCGCTGACCGATCGCTGCGAAGCGCGCCCTCCGCAGCTCAGCCGCATTTTAAGGTAGCGGGTAGATGGAAATATTTTATGGATGCATTAAAAAGGTATTGTTTGGTATAAATAGACCATTTTACACAAAATATTGAGATAAAGACTCTCATTACCCCAGATGAATTTATTGGCCCTGGACAAGTCGTGGCCAAAATATGGTATATTTTTGATCAAAATTGTAAAAGTTAACGCAGCAACCCTATGAAAAACTCTTTGCTTCGAGTATTATTTTTATAATCCATAAAAGTGAAGACAAGTTTAATTTATACTGGATTTAAAATGTTAATCAAATTTTGAATATTGATAATTTGAAATCTATTTTATCGTACCTACATAGTTGCCCAGGGCAGTTACATGGTAAAAGCAATAAATAAAATAGGCCGATATCCTCGTGCTCATGCACGATTTTATCTTACTTAAAACACTTTTTTCTATATAAGTTCTTGTGTTTTACCTTTCAGCCTGTGCTCAACTTTTATAGGACTATAGTCCTATGAACACTATAGTGTTCATTAACTTTATGAACAGATTCAGGAGTTTTTTCAATCTGTTTTTACTATATTATTCTATGTTATTCTTCTTTTCGGTCGATAACAAACCTAAATAGTCTCGGCCCAAAATTCAGCCACGCGAATTGCACTGTCCGTGGCACTTGGTGGCACTCATTAGATCTGCCTGCCTGCAGTTATCTGGGCATGCAGGGCACGACGTCAAATACTCCATTGTTTGGGGAACTACGCCACACTTAAACTCCACGCCAACACAAAACTTGGAACCATCTGAGGATGTTATCACCATTATATTATTATCTTATTGAGAGGTGTTAAACTTAACACCAAATATATTTTAAATCAACGAATTAAATTGTATGTACAATATTGTACACATTAATTCTTCAAATAATTAATTGATAGAAACCAGTTCGGTATACGATTCAAAACCCTTTCGATTTACAGTTACCATAACTGACAAGTACTTAATCGTTAATAATTATAATAAGAAATATAAAAGTATTTTATAAAATAAGGTTTTCTGTACCTTATACTTAAAATTGTCTTTTTTGTACCTAGCTTCTGCTACTTACACGAAACTTGCAACGACAGCGTTTCGGGAAGTATTAATTATAATGAATACATATACCTACGTTATTTTTTCTTATGAAGCCATGTCTTCAGTCTAGATGACAATGATTCATAGGTGTGCCTGTTTTTAAGTTTAATGCAAGTTAAGTCTTAATAAAGCTGCCGCAATCACCAGATAAGAATAAACAATAATGTTTGATGGGTGAAATCTGTGAATTCTTAGATGGTGGAATGTATGATGAATGAATTAAAAATGAAAAATGTGAACATCAGCGAATTTTGCAAAAACAAAATTATTATAAGTCATAGCTTACGTGAAACTTCTGGTATATTTTGAACTAAATTATTTACAATTGAAAGTTTATTAACCGCGATATACTTTCGTGGCTATATAAAATTACAGCAATTTTTTTCTCTATAAACCAAACAGGTAGTTTTTTTAAGTAAACACACAACAAAAGAACGAGAAATTAAAATGTTAAAAAGTTGTGACAATAGAATACTATTGCTGGTATTGACAATAGAATACATATAAAACTTGCTGAAATTACCGTTATCGATACAGTTTAGATAAATATACTAAACATGTTTTCTACTGCATTCCAAAACTTAATAATAAGCTTATCTAGCCTAAAATAATAATTTTAACTTAAAGAATAAATACAAAATGTAATAAGTACATTTTTACATCTTTGTAATGTTTCCGTTTATTTGTGTAACTATCTTCAACGGTTCCCACTTTTTCCAATTATTATGAACTTCATAATATTATTTCGAAATTATGACTTATTATGTAATAAGTCTTAAAAAAAATGCTGCTCAAGCTACTACCGTTTTCATACCTGACGTAGGGTCAGTTATGAAATCAGAATTTATCTATATTTTATTTCTTATAAGTGAACCTGAAACTTATATTTTCAAATATTGTCTCAAATATTTACTTATTCATTCGTATAAGGAACGAACAAATGCATATCGTCAGTGCTGGATATAAAATTCCTATCACTGGTCGATAATACCAAGTTTCAGTTCACGTCTAGCTTTAAACAGTGGGGGAATATTATCGATCAGGAGTATAGATTCGTTGGTTTGTTCACGGCTCATCGCCATTGCGGGTATACCTATAGTTATTCGGGTTTATTTTGTGATACATTTTTTGTCAAATTACCTAAAAATGAATTTCAGATGTTCAACGTGAATTATTCAAGCAGTACATGAAAGATGTACAGGTTAAAACCATATTTGTTAAAATACGATAGGTACATAGTGTAATTAAGGTACCAGAATATCGTATTAGATTACCATCTTAGCAGTTCTTTGGACTTAGAACAGATGTTCCAAATAGCTAAAAGGATGGAAATGTCAAACAGGTTCCCTATGCATCGACGTCGGTTCTCAACGACGCTGCATATACCTTTCATAAAACACTATCGTCTATCGCTGCACTTATGCTAAGTGTAACCTCATCACTCAGAACCTAACGTCAAGTTCAACTAACAATCACATTTATAAAATTGAACAAGATTTAATTTTATTTTCATATTGTTTATTTGATAACCTTCTAGGAAGTGTTATTTTTTAATAATTTATTGTGTACACAAAATGGGCATAATATAAAAGCTTACCATCAAATATACGCAAGGGGTGCAACTTGTTTCTAAAAGAAATTTCTTCCAGAAATAAATTTCTGATAATTGAATTATAGTTATAAAATCTCTCAGATTATATTTTATTGCAATAATTCTCATACTTATTACCTACAACATTGTTAGTCTCTCTAAACATCTACATGTTAACCAATTAAATCTAGAAGACAAGGAAGGATAATTAGATGATCAAACGAACTTACCTCAAGTGAAGTTCGATCTTAATTATCCTTCCTTGTCGGAGAGATTTAAGGTCCCTCCCTGCCCTAGAGTAGACAATACTAGGATGCTAGTATTAAAACCCCTAATACCAATGTTGTAGTATGTAGGTTGCCTTTTTTATTCTCTAAAATGAATGAGGCTTGGACCGTGCAATGGCGCCGAGGTGGGAGAGTACCTAGCTGTCTCTTTTTCTCTTATGGCGCTAAACTACGTGCGAGTGGGTCAAACGTAGACGAGGACTACTACTGGTTAACCAATTAAATCTCTCCGACAAGGAAGGATAATTAAGATCGAACTTCACTTGGGGTAAGTTCGATTGATCATCTAATTATAAGAGGTCATGCACAATTCCATAAATATGTCACTAATAACAATAAATTATATTAATACTATTAATTTTACAAAAAAGATAATAATCAAATAGAATTACAGATTCAAATTTAATTATAATATCATAAAATGTCACAAGATTCAATTTAATTAAATGTATAATATTAATAACACAAAATGTCAGTATTTTTAAATGTAATATTATTGAAAACTGTCATTCATGTATTCATCAATAGAATAGTATGATTTGTTGGTAAACAATTCAAATGTTAATGTCTTAAATTCCTTAACGTTATTACAATGTCTCAATGTCGTGGGCAGTTTGTTATATAATTTAGGTGCCATGGCAAATACACTTTTATGGAAAAGTGCAGAACTGCAAGAAACCAAATGAAATTTATCAGTTCGTCGTTGTCTCGTAACTAATTTAGACTCACTCGTTGACTGTGATGTTATTGTTGTTGCTGTTGATACGGATTTGTGGTTTTATTTTCACCCTGGAAAAAATGCTTTTCTGTGATAAGCCGATTTATTTGTTCTGTGTTGTTATATGCATTTAAACCTGTATGAGGATGCCTCTGGTTTCTATAAAACTGGTCAGGACTTTGGGGCCGAATATTTGTCTATTTATAAATAGGATGTTCTTAAAATATCTGTCAGAATGAATGGAAGCACGTAAGTATCCGACACAAAATCTTTATAGTGATTTTTGCCTATACTAGATACTGTATATAATTGCTAGATTATTCTTCTTATTCTGTGGCATTACTAGTTCCTTACGAATATGCCACCGACCGGTACTCCCAATTAAAAAGTCATTATAAAAAAACAGGCACCAAACAATGAAAATTGGGAGCATGCACTATCTACGGATCTCGGAATAGAGAGGCGCATTCGGCGTCAATTCGAGTACCCACCAAGGAGTTTCCGAAAGAATCAGGAAGGGCCCGAAAGTGCTCGTGAGAGCTCCCGAGTATCGGAGAACGTCGCGAGTGAGGGTACTCGAGTGCATCCAACGATAGGGGGATTTTTTGAACATCTCGAGACAGTCTTGACACATTCTGTTCATGAAAAATACTATTTCGTAAAAAAATAATTAAAGAAGTGTTTTTAATTTTGGTGATGGAAATCCAAATATAATTAAAAGAAGAGACCCATGTCGCACCAGAGGAGGCGATATGGGTTATCAACAAAATTCAATTATATTAGTTCACAAAATGCAAAAAAAAATATCATTAAAAACTAGCTTTTTCCCGGGTTGCGCCAGTTTTCATGACGGTACGGCCGTACGTAATAAAAGTATCCTATGTCTTGTTTCATTTAATTAGGATCCCGGCTTGAAAACAAACAACAAACAAACAAATAATGGAGCGCAAAGAATATTCAGTGTGAATTAATATAAAAATTCTAAATTAGATATTAGAATCATTAGATTACATTATAAGTATTTTCAAAACTCAACAAAGTATCCTACTTGTAATTAAAAAAAAAAACATTTTTGTTGCCTATTTTCACATTTTCATCCAATCCCGAATACTTTATACAGCGTGCGCCTGATTGGTCATTCGCGATGCGAGGTCACGACCGCGCCTGACTTTGCACTCATCTCCTAAAATACGCCGCCCCGTATCCACAGCCCTTCGACTGAGTGAAAATTTTGTGAGCTTAATTTTAGAAAAATAGAGGTGACTCAGAGGATATAGGCATTTCACAACTTTTTTATAAACGTGTCTCTCGAAAGACTGCGATGCGAGCGTAGTTGCGTAGTAACACGGCTGTAATAATAGAAAGGTGTAAAGTAAATGGCAGTAGTCTTCACTTTTAGCGGGGTCGGCTGGTGAAAACTACGCAGATGGCTTAGCATAACCTAGTCCGTCCTTTTTGGTATATCATAGATATTTAAACTTTTTACAGAATTCACGACGAACACGGCGATCAGGATTTGCTTAGATTAGGACACAAGCTAAGCAAGATCGGTTTAGACAGTTGCCATGCTAACCCTACATCATAAAAAAATCTTTTATTTTGTGTAACGTGTCTGGCTGGAAAAACTGTACCTCTAGATATAAAATCTCTTTTGTGTAAGGTGCATGCTGGCAGATTATATTTGTATCCCTTCTCGTTTTGCAAGAGGCGAGAGGGTTGCCACCCCGAGCCACCGAACTAACTCAAAATCTTTTGTCTGGCAACACTCATTTTTCTTCGCAGCAGGCTCTAATGGAAGGATTCGCGTGTAATCCATCTGTCATTGGATTCGTGCGGATTTGTTACCCTACCGTCTGTCTGGCTGTAAAATGAAATATTAAAAATATTGTCTTCTGTTCATGTAAAGTGACAGTTCTTTTTTCAAATTATAGGTATGGTTTTTTTTGTCGACTGTTCAAGTGAAGAGTGATATTTTTTGGGTGTGTATATCCATTTCACTGATGCCTTGTAGAAGACAAAATGAGTTTTATGGATTTTGGAATGTGATGCGTCTGCAAATTGTTTAAATTACTTTAAATTACTCATAAGTCATAAAATGTTATACCCAAAAAATGTATTCCAACCTGGATTCCTTGTTTTCATGAGTAACATCTATAATTTGCCGCTTTTCATCGAGTTAGGGAGCTCGCGCATTAGCCTGGTCGTGGTCTTAGCGACCAAGCTTAGCTTTAGAATGCGTATGTGGCGCACTTGGGTCCAACTGGTTTAATAGTTAACTTGGTCGTGGTCGTTTATCTAATCTGTAATCGTGGCCGGCTAGTGCGCGAGGTCCCTAAAAGTGACTTTATTCCATTACGTAAAGTAAAGGATAAATGTCATGCTTTCTATATGTATATGGTAAGAATAAAAAGAAATCCATCCGATAACTTGATACATGAAACATTTCCGCAAAATACCTACTGATAAAGCATAGAACCTAAAAAGACAGTACAATGGAAACTGAAGACACCCTTCTACTGCAACTACTTCAAAACAAGCAGTCATACTTCCCTCCCTGTAAATGTTACACACCAAGTATAGTATCTATCTTCCACATGCTGACTCGTTGCTAGAATACTTGTCGGCCCTATCCATCCCCCCGCCCCCATCCCGACTGCAAAAGCCACCTACACTCCTGATCCTATCTACGTGGCCATTGGTGTCTTGGGTAGATCTCAGCTGCATAGAGGCACAAGGACAGTTGATACGTCCCCAGGTGAACGGTCTCCTGTGCTGCCGGCCGGATTCAGTAAATGACCTCGGAACCTGAGGCTGTGTCACCCATGTACCCTCAGGATCCGGTTGGATGCTGAATACCGTCACGGCGCTCGAGCCACTCACTTAGGGTGTTACAACTTCGCCCATGATCCCTTATGCTCTGACCTCAACGCCCCTGCAGAAGAATTTCTGGTCAGTGAGCCACCGGAACGGAACGGAACGGAATGGAGGAGTCAGCCTCTAGCGGGTCTGAAAAATTTAATTTATTTTTTTATGTATCGGTACGATTATTTACTGGTAGCATTGAATGCTCTCATTTTTCACTGCAGTCAGTTAAAAAAGCAAAAGTACATTCAACTTGGGATTGCACTATATTACTTGAGGTGCAAACATAAATAATACATATTTTGCGATTTATTATTAAGTAGGACTTTCTGAAGTACTTTAAAGAAATGTGACTATGGTTTCTCCTTATGAATAAATGTTAGGAACATTGAGTTATTAACTCAATTCGCATAATAATAAAATAAAATATCATACCAAAACTTATTTAGTACCAAAGTTTTCTGCTCCTCTGAATACTACAAATTTATGAATTGAAAAAGATTTTTTTTTATAATTTATTTTCTGATGTAGGCAAATACCCTAAAAACTGAAAGAAATGTTTATTAACTATATTTAAACAACAACAGTTAAAGCTTCTACTGTTTGTCTTAACTGAAATGGACAAATGTCCACAATTATCTAAAATTCTAAAATCATATTTATAAGCTTGTACCGTTTCGCCCGCAGAAACCGGATAAGCCTTATGAATGAACGCGTGTTATTAATGTAAATAGGTTGTTTAGCACACACATTAATTACATTTTACATCTTTTAACGGCAGTATAACGAAATTTGCAGTTCCATTGTGTACAAACGATTACAGTAAAGGCGTGGTTACACTGACAAGAGATGAACGAGCGATGGTTGATAATATCATGCTTTCTCTGTGATTTTATTTTATTTTTAGCGAAATCACCTATACAAGAAGGGTTAAGGTTGACCATATTGAAATGTTTTTAATCGGTTATATGTAATCGACAGTAAGTTAATCTGGCCCAATTCCTAATGTAAGTAGAATTTATTCCGAGTTTTTTTTTAGCGTTGAGCAGAAATATCACTGGAAGCTTTATTCAAGTCAAGTTTGGGTTTGAAGTATGTATGTGGAACTATTTATCACCTATATTAACTGCCAAAGCGGGGACAGTTCACTTATTTGCCATCGTCGCTAGTTTTTTGGTTGTACGTATGTACGGGCCCGTCCATTAATCGCGTGATGTTTTTTAGCGACTTTTTATACCCCCCTCCCCCCTGGTCATACGTGGTGAGGTTTTAGACTACCCCCCAACCCCCTACCCAAAATCACGTGTATTTTTTTGGTACAAAATATTATTTTTAAATACAGGTATAATGTAATTTAATTCTGGAAAATTAAGCACCGTGATAAAAAATTCCAGACACTCATTAAGGTTGCAGGTTGTTTCTGACTGCCTGAAGCCGTTTCGAACCTTGGGAAGAGTTAACAACAACATAACAACAACAGTCCGACGTTTGGAATTACTCTAGAAATCGTGCGTTCAACGAAAAAAATAATACACGTGATATCTCAGTACACTCCCCCTCCCCCTTGTGATATTTCGTGATTTTTCTGAACCCCCTCCCCCCCTTTTAAGACTCACGTGATTAATGGACGACCCCTATGTTCTTTGTTTGTACGCCTAGTAGTCAAGTCACTAAATGGATTTTGGAATACGAGTTGAGACATAGGTATGTATTTTTTTTTTTTTATGTGATAGGTGGCAAATGAGCAGACGGATCACCTGATGGTAAGTGATTACCGCCGCCCATGGACACCCGCAACACCGGAGGAGTCACAAGTGCGTTGCCGACCTTTGAAATGGGATGGGGGATGGGGGAACGGGGAGGGGGAGGGGGGGTTGGGCCTCCGGTACCCTCACTCACTCGGCGAAATACAACAAACGTTGCTTCACGCCGGTTTTCTGTGAGGCCGTGGTATCACTCCGGTCGAGCCGGCCCATTCGTGCCGAAGCATGGCTCTCCCACGTCTACATTAATAATACATTTACGTATAATACATTTTATGCAGTCATGGATTTATTTTTAGATAAATTGATTTGGTTATCTATCTCTGAACGGTTTATTGGTATCGTTACCTATGAATCGCTTTTGATGTGACCAAGGCCTTAAAGGTGAAATAGCCAATGTAACTTTATGGCCACATTTCCCTCGCTATTCATACTTTCTTAGCTGTTAGTGGCAACGTGTATGGGATGGTGAACAGTTTCCTTGGTCCGCTCCGCTTTGTTCCGTGTAATCTTACCTTTAGGCCTTAGCCAGATTTCGACCTACGTACACAGTGAGTAACCAAAAATTGGTTAAGCGTTTAGGCAGTGCCATTGAATGTATGTATTCCATTTTCTTCTCTTCTAGACACATTTTTTATTCATAATTTAAGAGCGTTTATCGTTGCTTTTTTTTAATTTATCACAGCAAAATAGACGTTTCTAATGCTAATTCTTACCGCTTTCCCAGTTTTCATGAAGTTGTCCGCAAACACTGTTATTTTTAAGCGACTTGAAAGATTATTACTATGTACTTTCTAGCTTTCTACATTGTCAGGCCGTACGTTATCCAAGTGTCCCAGAAGGAAGATAATATTTTTTGGATGTATGTATGTATATCTGTTTTTATGTCCTTAAAGACTTGCTGTAGTTTGGACGAGTAAAATATATGCTAATCCCCTAATTGTCCCCTGATCGTATATACTTGAAAAAGTAGGGTTTAGTGGAACTTTGTATTCAGGCCAATATATCTGTTAATGTAATACCTAAATCCATGCACAATTAACATATTTCATATATTTCATATTTCATACTGTCAGAAGTATACGAATATTATTTTAAGCAGTAAGTACGGTTTAATTTTTTTAAGAAATTAGTTATTCCAAAAACAAGGTGGGAGATCCTAGTAGACCAACTCGTCTACATGCATGGATTGTTTTGTGTTTTCTGTGACAACAAACTGCTTTTACTGTCCGCAAAGCTGTTGCATTAGCGTTTCTCGTCACTGAGAAAGTAAATTCTAAGACCTAGTGTTAGCTCAGATGAATGGTGGGCAAGCTGCAAAATATAGCACTGTGGTATTGAAAAGCTACATAATATACATGTAATTGCTGTTTAAGTAGTAATCCTAAGCTCACAAGTATAACTAATTTAAAGAGTTTTTTTTTGTAATGAATCACGCCAGAATCCTCTTTGTAATGACAAAAATCTCAGGCGGGATAGAATATTTTGTAAAATAATAAAGAGAAATATCAAAAGAATGTACTTTAAAATTTTACTTTAACTTTTTTAACATTTTAGGCATTTTGGAAATTTTCAGGTGACGTAAACCACAAAACTACTGTAAAGAACTGTCCGTGCTGTGAAAACTTTGAAAGATAATAATTGTATTTAAAAAATTAACAGAGCGTAACATCGAAAATAATCAACAATTTTATTTATTTTGAAGACGAAGTTAAAATATGACTTACCGCAATATTATATCGTACCGCATCAAAAAAAAATCTGGCATTTTAGAAATTTTGGGTGACGCTACGACTTAAGAACGTAAAACCGCTGTAAAGAGCTTTCCACCACGAGTGGCGTCTGAAAATCTTCACAAAATGTTCCAACGAACGCCACAACACTTGAGAGGTATGAAATAGCTACCTAAAAAAGAAAAAGAAAAGTTAATCCGCAGAACAATAAATTTGTTCTAAGTGACTGGATTGATAAGAGTTGATATCCGAAACTAATTAATTCGGTAATTATACTAACTAGTTGATCAAATTTTATGTTTTGCTGTATCTTCTTTTAATCTTGTAGAAATTACCATGTACCTATTTTAATTTGGTGAATCGACATTTTTTTGTCCTTATTTTCAGTCGAATAAAAGTTTCAATTGTGACATGTCGTTGGATAAAAAATGGTTGCATTGTAGGTACCCAATCTGTTTATCATAATAACTTTATTTGTTAAACATAAATACATGAACACAAAGAATATAAAATATGGATGTTACGATGAAAATTGGAAGATGATATAAAACAGGTTTCCATAATAATTATATTAGACCTTACTTGTAAATTTAAATATTGCTATCTGGAATACAGTTACTTAGAATAATAATAAAGCTCTATGTATAACCACCCTATACGTGGTTCTACATTCCGAAACCACGGGGTGAGTTTCCGTCATCACGCCTTTCATTCTGACGTTTTGCCCTATTTTCCACTGCATGTCTGGATTGTGGAGGTACCCTTAAATTTTTTGGCATTTCTTTTATGTCTGTGCATGAAGAATAATGGGAGATGAAATGATGTGTTATACGTTTTATAGGACCAGTTAGATAGACAGAAACACTACTGTTTTCAGGAAAAAAAACATAGGCGTGAACTTAGTAAATACGTATAAGTATACGTAAGTGTGTTTCTTTATTTGTTTTTTAAACAAAGTAGGTAGCACAAATTCAGAGACAGACAGAGACTGTAGTATACTCCATTTTTTGAGGTATTAAATGAAAAGTATCTTTATTAATATCTTCATGTTATTTTTTTAAACGAGTAGAATATATTGCGTATTTAATAGAAATGCAAAAGAAACAGTATCTACGATTGCAAGAAAAATAATAATTAAATTTTAAATAAAAATATGCTCTCAGGTTTGTTTAATCTTGATTAATAAGAATGGGGTAAAGTATAGACAACCCGGTGTTCTGAAAAGAAAATATTATAACTAATTTTAATTCGTTTTTTGTGGAACTTCTTGCTTGAGATCGTACCTTTTGTAAGACCAGTTACCTATTTAATTTATTTGGTGACGTAGAAATTCGATTGAACTATTTTATATTGTGATAAATTATAGGTAATTATTATAAACATATTAATTTGATTAAAATAGTCTAAAATGCCTAAAATTTTCTGAAAGACTGTGGCCTCTTTTTTACCCGTATTCATATGATACGTATACGTGACATTAAGCATATTTAAATCTATTTATGTTTTGGTTTTGGAGAGAATTCTAAAAAAAACTTAAAATTTAATTTACACTGATACTTTAACGGTCTGCCTGTAGCTTTGAAGAAGAAAGAAAGAAAGAAAATACATTTACTTACTTACTTATTTACTTTGCATGTCTTCGCTAACTACTTGACCATTTAAGTTCCTTTTAGTGGTTTGTTTTATTTATTTATTTATTATTATTTAATTTGTTTACAATCACCCCTATTAAAGAACTGAGGCGGACTTCGTAGACGTTAACAGGTAGGTAAAATCCCTTTATATATTATGCACCAACGACGATTATTTTCAGTTTATGAGTGTTGCGAGTAATTAAAATCGATTAAAGATTAAAATCGGCAGTTAAGCAAATGGGTAAGTTACAAATCGTCGACCATTCGACTGCACGGGCGGACTATTAGAAGTGCACAAGACAATTTGTTTTTATGTCAAACGATTAAATAACTCTGACATTAGAGTTACAGCCATTAAACATGACTGCGACATAACTTGTAATCAAGGAGGAAGTTAAAGCTTTGAATTTTGGTTGACACGTTCCAGCTATTTCTGCTAACCATATTCTAAATTTTAAAAATATTTATCTGAAATCATCTTCTCTCAGATATGGACTCAGGGAGAAAACTTAAGGTATCATAGGGGTAAACCATTTAAATAAATTAAATTAAATTGTCCTGCATAGTAGGTATTTAGCAACGTGGTTAACGTCGATACTTCATTATGGCCTTAATATTTTGGAAAACAGTAAAGGAAAAGGCTTATAGTACAGACAAAATGTCTAAGAAGTAATAGCAGAGCTGGCAAGTCTCCATGTGAGTCCAGTTATCCACTGTTTAGGAAACTTGCTTTGCTGCCATTACCTGCCCGTAGGACCCGTTAACTTGAGCTCAAGCTTGAGAAAATTTTTGGTCCCTCCATACAAATCGACCAGCTGTTAGGTCAATGGAGAGACCAAATATTTTTTGCGAATTAAGCGAAGTCCACACAAAAGTTGTTCAGTATGCTGAGTAGAAGCTCCAGTTAACGCCTTTTTGTTACACCCTGTATATTTGAGCTTTGCAACATCTGCAATTATTTATAAAAGCCTGTAATGTTACCACTAGAAGGTGTAGAAATCTATATTATGAACACATTTTGGAAGAAAGAAAGAAGTTTATTCGGTAATTACAAAAACCTCTTTTGACTAAATAGTATGACAAAACTATCTGTGTATGAGTATTCGAATATTAAATAATTTGCGGAGTGATCTAAAAACCTTGAAGTTCAAAGACAAAGTTATTTAAATAGCTTAGTAACAAAAGTCGTTGTAACGTTAATGAATACGTCTCTGATAAAATCCCAATTGTCGATACATATTTGAATTTTAAATTTTCGAGACATTTTTTATTAAATATATTTGTTGCATGTATTTTACTGGTAAAACACGATTATGTTTTAATATTTTTTAACATCCCAGCTATTGTAGAAAGCAAATAAAATAATCATTTCATCTTTTACGTATGTATAATTAATGTACGTTAATAAAGATAACTTACTTCATTATCTTTTTTTGTATAGTTTAATCAAACTATATCCTTCGTAAATCATCAGTTTATGATAATAAGTTTTTAACATAACTATTAAACTCAAATTGTGTTGAAATCCACTTTTAAACGGATCTAAATTAAAAAGTAACCGAAAAACTAGTTTTCGGTGGATGAAGACATTTTGGACACAAATTGCAGGTTGTTGAGTTTCGACTGTAATTAAATTGTTTCCATACATTTGACGTACCTACTTAATTATGGTACTCGGTAACTATGTACAGTCAGCCCCCTCATTTAATTGATCTGCATAATACTACTGTATAAACATTTGAGATGAACTTATCTTTTTTATAACCACGAATACGAAACGTAGAAAAAAAAGACATGTTTTGTTGTTTACGTAAAACAGCTGGACAATTAATGGCTGTAAGTACCTAAGGACAACAGATGGTTATTATAATTAGTGCCTATAGAAAATAATACAAATTATTACTCCTTAAAAAGCGACACTTTCCTTCTTCTGTTAATATATCATAGCCAGCGACGAAGTGGTTTGTTTATAGTGACACTTACATTGCCCTCGTCGTCATCACTCGGTTATTTCGCTCACTCCTTCATGTTAGAAAGAGAATCAGTATCAGGGGCTGACTGCTGTACTTGCTAATCAGTTTATTGTCATATTACAGGCCTGCGATGTGCGACTAGTAATGAAGGGTGCACTCTGTACCCAGTGCAACAACTGTCACAGTTCAGTTGTGCTGTCAAAATGTTGCCTACAATTGTCATGATCACGATGAAATTAAGTTAACCTTGTTTTGAGGTATCTTTCTACAAATCAAATCTACATAATAATATCGAGCTCTCGTAAGGTACTCGTACTTATTATCTAAACTTAATTAGCCGGAACTTGTTGTTTTTAAAGAAATCTCATTGTTAAACAAGAAGCTTGTTAAGTACATTTGTTAGTTTAATTTAAGGTTTTTGTTAAAAATATATAGCTTACCATGTTATCAGATGCTTCTTATGTCAAAAGATTTAAGCATATTTACAAATATTTGACCACGCTGAATACGTTAAAAACAATCGACTTCAATCGCAACAACTCCAATTTTGCTATGTTTTTGTTGATTTTCCCAAAAACCGCTTAATCGATTTCGATAAAATGTATATATAATGTATATATGGAACCACCTGTGAAGTATACCCTTAAAAAAAAAGAATTTACCAAATCGGTTCAGGCGTCTTCGAGTAATCGGTGAACATACATAAAAAAAAAGATTCTGACGAATTGAGAAACTCCTCCTTTTTTTTGAAATCGGTTAAAAAAATAGGTTTTAAAACCCATGATATTAATATATTATCGTAATATAGGTATTCAAAAAACCTTTGCGTTGGTTTGGTGCGGGTTGCTATGAGATGGCAGGGACTGAAAATTTTTGATACTGGGGTTTAGCCCCGAAACCTGCACCAATCCGGACTTGGCCCCAGTGTGGGGAGTATGGCCTAACCTTCCCGAGGTATGGGACGAGACCCGTGCCCCTGCAGTGGGGACGATATGGGTTGTTAATGATTCAATTATTTAAATTCCAGGCTTTCCTTTTTAGATATTAATTAAATTAGATTTTAATTTGCTGATTCGAAAATAGTAGATAAGTTACTGAATTGTCCATTGATACCTTTTTCTGGAGCATAAAAAAATAAACTTTTAAACTTCTGCACTAGAGCAGTTTCCTTGAGAAATATCTTCGCAAAGTTTGCTGGAAGACATTAATCGTTTCCAAGAAAGAGTTGAGGCGTTTCTCTGTGAACTTGCGAACACGGAAATTTCACGTGTTACTGTAATTTTACGTGTAATTGGACATATTTTTTTTTTTTTTTTAATGTGATAGGTGGCAAACGAGCAGACTGATCACCTGATGGTAAGCGATTACCGCCGCCCATGGACACCCGCAACACCGGAGGAGTCACAAGTGCGTTGCCGACCGTCCTTTGAAATGGGATGGGGGATGGGGGAATGGGGAGGGGGAGGGGGGGTTGGGCCTCCGGTACCCTCACTCACTCGGCGAAATACAACAAACGTTGCTTCACGCCGGTTTTCTGTGAGGCCGTGGTATCACTCCGGTCGAGCCGGCCCATTCGTGCCGAAGCATGGCTCTCCCACGTCTCGAAACGGACATAATTTAAAGAGTTTTCAAATATGCAGTACGACTTACATACCTACATTTGAATGATCTGTTATTAATTTCTGGAGAGCAGTCTGACCTCGACGTTGTTTATTAAAGATATTGTGTTAAAAAATGATGAATCGGATAAATCGGTTTGGAAATATTGCATTTGCTTTTTATTTAACATTGCTGTATTTGTATATTCATTATTTTTTGTTGACAATAGATCTTATGTCTAGAAATACAATGTTTTTATGTTTTGTATGATTGTTGGGTGTACGACTTGTGCACGATAAGGATAAAAAATACTTGCAAAAAAATTATATTTTAAAATATTGCATATTATGCAAAACGAAAGGATTCAAAAGAGAAAAAGTGAATTAATAAGAAACTAATTACTAAACAATTACTGGCCATTGTAACTTTATCTGAGTTTAGTTTTCACGGACTGATCACATTAAGAAAGGTCTTGTCTACAATAATTACAATGCACATGCCAATAGATCTACAATTTGTATGTTTGCATGACAAGCATTGACCACCTACACTCGCAAATACTCAGTACTCAAGTGTATACGAAATGGACGCGGTTCCTGTCACAAAATTGCTACTCGTATCTTTAAATACTACTTTACTTTCAAATTAATTGTCCATACATAGTATCGCACAGTTCTAAATTCCACTGTAACGACAAACCTATAGAACTCAAAATCGATTGGACAGAGACAACGTCCTAAAAGCCTAAACAGCACGTCTTCAACATTTCCCACGTTGACCAAGTATCCAACTGTACTTTGGGTAAACAGTAATGTACTTTCACTACATCGTGTTAGGGTGCCTTTTAGTCTGTTAGTTTTGGTTTTGAATGGCAATTTCTTGGGCTAGAACCAAGGCTTAGTATGGGCGGATAATTAATGGCTGAAGTGAGTTCTGCTTTAGAATTTCACGGTTGGTTGGGTGGGAGTCTTGTATGGAACCTGTCACTCTTCATTGAGGGTGCGTTGCGAAACGGTGTGATGTCTACCCTACGGATGATCACGAAATACAACAGGTAAAGGCAGAAACTGGAAATTGAGAGTATACAACAAAAATGTACGATCTCCTGTCCTTGTGAAATAAATTGTTGTTTTTTGTACAGAATCTATTTTTTAACAATTTCAAGTGAACATCGGATTCTAGATCAAAAACAAAGTTTTCAACAGAAAAATAATACACTGAAAAAAATAATTATTAATATACATCAAAAAAATGTTTAATATTATCAAGTCACTTGTTTAATACGAGCGCACAAAGCTTTGTGATTCCGGGATTCAAGCCTTCTTGATTAAGAAACGAAACAAGCATACATAGTACATTACAATAAGTAATTGTCGGCTTAATCAATTCTAATCAATATTTTACAATATTTTATCTGACTATGCCTCGACATGAATAAAATAAACTTATTTAATTCAGCACTTTCAATTTGATAAACGTTCAATCATTTCAGCTTTATTGTGGCAAGATACCGTCAATGATTGTTTTTGATATTTCCTTGAATGATTCAGTCATATTTTTTTCAATCAAGCAAGATTGTAACTTATTTAGCCATGATTTTTTTCAGTGTACGTAATATTGGAGAGACAGAACGGTAGCGAACCAACTAGGTAAAACAGCATCGTGCGTTCGTTGCAGTGTGCCAGATGCATCCATAGGTATCTATCTACCTACACATTTTTGATGTGGCATACACCTGTGTGTGGAGGAATGTAGGAGCTCGTATTCCAAAATACTGCAAATTTTGACTTTTCTTAATCATCATCATCAGCCTGTATAGTCCACTGTTAGACATAGGCACGCCACTTATACCTATCTTATTTTACTTATTTTTAATTTTACTTGGTAGTCGACATCTTCGAAACAAAACAGCGTGAACAATGTAATGAAGTAGGATTCAGATTCAGATTTATTTATTTCACGTCACAAATTCATAATATACATGTCTAGTCATTAATATAATATGTCAATAGTGATGTGATCGCCAAACAATGGTTGTAAAAAATAGGTACTGATAAAAAAGATTAGAATAATAGAATGGAAAAAACTATTCATGGCATGTTGCTCGTTATCACAACACTAATTAGAGGAACGCACAATTCGAAAAAAAAAATAATTTAAACAAATCCAAGAATATTTCTAATTTGCCAGTATTGATAAACGTCAAATAGAACACTACCCATTTAAAGTAAATAAATTATTTCACATGTTCTTTAAACAACCATTAGGTATTCACGTACCGACCAACTTTCTGTGCATTGTAATGTAAGTACATATACGTACAAATAACTAAGGCCGGTTACACATGCAACGAGCCTGAGTGCTTCCTTAACAGCAATTACACGACTCGTGTTATATTAATGCCCCATAAATATGCGTAACACTGGCAGCTGTATAACTAACTAGCTGGCTGACTAGGCATTACGATTTTTAAGTGGGCACTAAAAAGGTTTTAAAGCAGTATGCAGTAGTGCGTTCCATGTGTACGCTCTGACAGCAACTGACAACAGGAAAACGTATTGTACTGTTTTTTTAAACGGAATAAACCGAAAGTTGTAGTGTAGCTAATTTCTGTTAAATTTTAAATAGTGGTGCAGTTATTGTTGACAATTGTATCGATAAATCAACAAAAAGTTTAAAATGTTATGAAAGAAATTCACCAGGTACTAATTACATTGGAACTATGAAAGTAAAACTGGATAAGAACGAGGTGACTCGCGCTTCGGGGGTTCCGTACAAACAAACTATTGAAACACCGAACATTATTCTAACGAAAAGATAAGTTGGATTGAAGGACAAACTTTTTAGCTGAAGTTTTTTTCATTCTTACGTTCATACGCCACGGTAAATTATCCATCAATGAAGTTAGTGCGGCTTGTGTTGTCGTGTCGATCACGCAGGCTAACTGACTACAGACAGGGCCTAACCTGGAGGGGTTTGATTGCTAGTGACGTTTATTTCGACCGTTTCCGTACTTCGCAAGGCACGTTAAGGGTGTGTTTCCACTGGAGCGGAGCGGAGACGTGCTGAATTGACCAATCATATTGCTCGAAATGAAGTGGAACGGAGATTTTGAGTAATCTGATTTGTCACTTTTGCACGTCTCCAGCTATTATCACTAGATGGCAGTCGTTATGTCAGAGGCCTTATAGGCGGCTTGAGAACTTCTGACACTGACACGAAAAGACAGACACACGAATGAACCTATAAGGGTTCCTTTTTCCTTTTGAGGTACGAAACCCTAAAAAATTTAACAAAAAATATATACTTCAGCGTTTCTTGATTTAAACACCGGACAAGTGCGAGTCTTGCTCGGACACAAGAGTTCCGTACAAACAAAAAATATTGCCAATTTTACCATCTTCTTTTGATACCATATACTTCTTATAGGTTTCACTGTAATCTATATAAGTAAAGAACTACCTAATACCAACCATCCAAATACTCACCCAACAGAAGACGAAAATAGTCGAAGTCAAATCATTCGACAAAGATAAGGGAGTAAGTATATTGATTTTAAACCACGTACTTATGTCAATCCATCTTCAAAAAATCGCCGATCAATCAGTTCTCAATCCACAATCCTTCATTGTAGTGGGTAGTTGAGCCCTTAAGTGATATTAAAAGACCCTTAAGGATCCAGTGTAATCCCTGGTTATTGAGTGCTCGTGCCCGCCGATAACTGCCGCTTTGCTCATTGCATTGTTGTAATGTTTGGAGTAGTTTCCAAATACAGTCACTTGTTTGGACAAAGTGGAGTAGATCAGTAGGTAATAAGAGGGTTTAACTTATAGTTATCATGTTGGAAGAGTTCTATTCTATTCTATTTTTCTATTTGGCATTCCATATCTCATATCGAGTGTGATTTTGCCAATGTCTAGTAAAAAATGGGAGAATCTTTAATAAAAAAAATGGCGAAACGCCAATGTCAAGTGAAAATCACGGCTCTAAGGGTGATGGGATCTTAAAGACGCTCCACGTGGTGGTTTGCTGCTGGAACTCAGAAAACGGAGCTGTCTCCCGAGTTAATCCTCTTTTTATTATCGCTTATTTCGAATCGGGATCACAGCTATTTCTCCATCACAAAAGTAACGTTGAAACTATTCTAAAACGGTAATAATTGTAAAATTTACTCAACAGACGTCTGCTACGGCAACCAACCGTTGGAAGAGTTACACATACTAGGTTACACACACAGTATAAAATAATAATAATAAAACGTACATTATTTCCGGTCATATTAATCTATAATGAACTTTATCGAGATTTTTTAAATGTTATCTATTACAATATAATGTCGTTATTATACGAATATCGATAATAGAAATAGCGGTGGATAAATTAGGGAGCAACATTAAAGTTATATAAAAACCAGGGTTCGCATGATAGATATATATCAATTTTGATATTTATATTTTCCTAGTTTCTAAGAGCTGATTCTTAAGAATGAATGTGCCAAATACAAAGAATAATTATATGATTATAACAATAATCAATAAATGGGTTTAATTTAATTAACTATCTTCAAATTAGCAAAAATAAAATATACATTTTAAATTCAGTTATTTCGAAAAAAACATATCAGAGTATAAAATTTGAATGTTATTTTCATAAATGTCTTCAAATTATCAAACATATACCTACATTATAAATTCAGCTATTTCGAAAAAAAAACCTATTTGAGTAAGAAATTGAAATAAGTATGTAATTTTGATAAATATCAAAAATATCGGATATATATCAAAAATATCTGATATTTATTATAAATATCGGATATTACGAACCCTGCTAAAAACCCATATTATACTTAGAAGTTCATTTGATTTAATGAGGTGGACTTTCTGCGCTTTCCTCATGTTACTTTCACGTGTTACCATTCTGTGCTTTGTCTATTATGTATGTGTCATATAGTATTGAGTAGCCTGTGGTATAGCACCAGAGGTGACTAAGGGATCAGGGAATCGGAGTATCACACTGCGATCGCCAACCTGCCGGCCAATGTAAATCCTTAATTTGGGGGAGGCCCTGTCCAGCAGTGGACGTCTTGTAGCTGTTGAATGACAGTTTACTAAAGGTTTTCTTTATTATCTATTACTCAAAATTTCAGCATTATTTTGATGAATCAAAACTAACTGATTTACTAAAAAATATTGTATATTTTTGGAGAAATTAAAGCTTAATTCTAATAATTTCATCAATATTCTTCTTATATGTGAGTACAAATTAATACAGTCGGTACAGAGGTCTGAGTTAGTGCAAGGTTCTTTAATCTGATTAACAGTCAATCAACTTACTGTTTTACATTTTACATGTTTATGTTTAATGAGAATGCAGTTTATGTTAAGTTGTTTAAAATCTAAGAATATTGAATTTTTACGAGCAATAAAGTAAGGAAAACGTGAAGGGGGTGATAAAATTGCTTTTTTAATTGTATAAATTACACGTAAATAGCAAAGTCAGATTCTGCTATTAAAAATTATAATTCTGACACGCATATACAGGTATGTAACAAAATAGGTGTAGGAACCGTAAACTGGGGCTTAGAAATGAGGAAATCATGAAAATGTTATACAAACTCAAATTAGGTCATAGTTTGTAAAAAAAATCGATTACGATTTTAACAAAGTCTTAAAACAAAAATTGGTCAGTTATGAGTAAAAGCTCCAGTTAGGTCCACATCCCTTATATGGTGTTTTGCTCGATGTTTTTTTAATAATATACTACTTATGAAGGTCAAATTTTTTTCTCAAAAAACATTTAATAAACTTATAATATTAAAATTTACCAGAAGAAGATACTTATTTATCTAATTATGTTTTTAGGGTAGGTATAGAGTCTTTAAATGATAAGCAAGTGTAAAATCTATAACTTAATTCCACTTTACATGGTTTAAACCTAAACACACCCTGTTTATATGAGGTAGCAAGGATTTAGCATGAACCATAAAGTAGGGATATCTTTTTCTAGGTAGCGTTGACAATTAGCATTGCCCTTATTTATATTAGACAAGTCAGCTGACGTACGCGATGATAATGTGCTGCTTTTTAATGAAGCGGTCGTGATAGAGACTTTTAAACTCTGGATGAGTTCTAAAATAAGGTAAAAACTCAAACTCAAACTCAAAATGTTTATTGCAAGAACATAGTAAAAGGAAATCTGGCCCCAAACTAGGATTCCCTATATTATGGCAACCAGAGACTAGTATACACACATAAATTCGTTTAAATAAATACATATTGGAATTAGAAATGTCAACGATATGAGTTCTAAGTAGAAGGAAATTCGTATATATTAAGGTGGACGATAAATCTCCTTCAAAAAGTGTAGAAAATAAAGTTATTATTTACTTCTGAAGCAAATTTATAAAATAATAATTTTAAGTCTAGGTATTGTATCTGTCTGTACTCTTTATAATCGTAGTAGCTTTAAAATTAACAGACAGATTTGAATGTGATTTTTTTATATGAAAGAGGTTACATCTCAGTGATTTTTTATTACGTTTAATGAAAATTGATTAAGTACGTGGTTTTTAAATTATTAGACTTTTTCTCTCTGATATTTTAATTTTGTAAATTATTTCTTTTAAATTTAACGGAGAGTTTAGTTTGTACTTGATACAACAAAGATCAGACTTTATATTTGATATTGTTTTATAAACTTTAAAGATTGGTTGACATTTTTTTTTAAACAAAACATTCTTAATTTAATCCAAAGCTAACATATTTTTATCCTTAGTTCTTATGAGTATTTTGTGTAGAATAGATAATAAAAACACCAACATTTTTTTTTACGTTTTAATTATTTTTACATATTTTTCTCAGTTAAAAGCAAAGCGTATCCAGTGAATTCCTCTATCGAGTTCCATTCTATATCAGCATATTCCATCAGCATCGCAGGCGCACGGAGACTGCCCTTGCGCAGCGAGTGCTGTAAATACATAAAATTATGCATGCTTATAATAAAGTGATATAAAATAATCAGCGGTGTTGTCGATGGTATCGTGGTTTGTTCTGCGCGCATACTTGGACTTACGAGAGAAGAAGTGTTGCGTTCGACGGCTTATGGGATTGAGGAGGTGATTGAGAAGGGTTTTAGTGGTCTGTAGATTTTAGATTCGGTAGAAAAACAAATAGAAACAAAAATTCTCAACAAAACGGCAGCAACGAAGCAGGAGACGAAAGTATTTTTTTTTCCAAGGCCGACTAAGAAGTTAAACAAATAAATATTTTTTTTTTACATTAACTTATTCAGAACTCAAACAGGCAGCCTTTATTAAATATAATATACGAATAAATGTCACAAAATGACTCATAAGCCAATTAATTAAATGACATTAATTCATTAATTATACATTCATTGGAAAATTTAAAAATAAATAAATTTTAACATTTTTGTACACAACTGTACTAGCCCCCAACTAAAGTAGCTAGACGACGCGAGATGGTCATCTCTCATGAAATATTAGTGATGTCAAAACATTCCGCGGGCCATAATATTTATCGATAACTACCTACTGGGAGGGCACTGAAAAATCGACTCCCTTATCGATACATGTCGGCAACTATCGACAATATAGGGATTCCTATTCAAAGGGAGTATTACTCGATGTTATGAGTCTTGGTACTAGTAATACTTGTTTCTTATCGGAAATATGGACTTGGTTTACGGAAAATGAATGAGTGGTGTCTGAAAGCTTATGGTTAATACTTTATCAGGCTTATAGGGTATTAATAATTGCAGTTATAATGGTAGGCAGGGAGTGTTGCCCGCCTCCTGGGTAGGGTTATCTTGAAATTTGCATCTAGAAATATCATCGGGGTTATTATAGTGCAACCTCCTTGTTGTGACATTTTTAAACAGAGTAAATAGTAGCTGATATCTTTTTGTAGATAACGGAATATTATACGACAAATTATCATATTAATTGATTTTATTAGGTATAGCTTTTACATCCAGTTTTTATAGATACAGACTAGAATTTATTTGTGTGACAAAAATGACCCTCGACTCAGCACAAGCTGCGACTGTTGTGACATAGTGGAGCTCTGGTTATAGTGTAGTGGTTATAGTAAGAGTGACTACGAAATTTACGGTTTATTTGCCGCTGCATGACGGCCTAACGTAACACGTCATTTTATGAATATACGCGTAATTTTACGTAACAATTTGAAAATCTTGTAAATTATTGTTTGTTACGCGATTTTAGAGAATGCAAACGGTATTTTCACGAAATAACTGTTTCAGACATTAAAATTGTTTCAATCTTTGCTCTTCTTGAAGTGCCAGTCGGCCAATTTTGAAAATACATATTTTCTTCACACGATTTGGTAAGAAACTATACAAGGAAATATTCAGTTCACAATATAATTAAGAGTAATATCACTAGGCAATGTTCGCCTTCAAGAGATTCGTCAAGTTAAGGACCTTGGCATCACATTCGATAGTAAAATAACGTTCGTCCCTCATATAGACATTACAATCAGCAAAGATGATGAAAGACTGAAGAAATTATACAAGACCTGTCATTCGTCTCAGGCATTACTTACCTAATTCGAATAATTTATTCTGCTTTTTCATTTCAAGAACCACTACCATACCATTTTCATAACACTTACAAAGTCAAGAACTGGAACCCGCTACCCCCCTGGGTATAAAAGCCAGAAGTATTATAATTAGTGTGACCTTTTTAAATTGCCTGCTGAGAGATAAAGCTTGTAATACCTCACAAGTATAGGTTACATAGATTTTTTTGTAAAATTAATACTTAAGTACTTACTTTAGTAATAATTTTAATTTCTGAAACAAACATCAAGATTAAGAGTTTAATTAATGCAGAGCTGTGTTTCATTCGACCACACAGTCAGCACAAGTCCATGCGTACGTAGTATCGAAATATCACTTTACCTAAAATACTACACTGGAATATTATTATTGGTTTTCTAAGACCAATAAGTTTATTAATTATTATCAGGGTACTAGCCTCTTCAATACTGAAGCCAGGCAAAAGATAAAGGGGCTTTCTTCAGAACAAACTTTGCATAATCTTTTTTTTACTTTTTTTAATTACTAATAATAGTAAAGGTGAAGTACAACAAAAATTATGCTAAGTGGCAAAAATTAAGAGGCAAGTCGTACAGGCCTTACTGTAAGAATCCGATACAGCGAATATCGAAAACATTATTCGATCAACCGTTATTCGATACTACGTTTTCACATCCATTTGCATTGTATTACAAGGCAAAAGATAAAGGGGCTTTCTTCAGAACAAACTTTGCATAACCTTTTATTTACTTAATTACTAATAATAGTAAAGGTGAAGTACAACAAAAAATATGCTAAGTGGCAAAAATTAAGAGGCAAGTCGTACAGGCCTTACTGTAAGAATCCGATACAGCGAATATCGAAAACATTATTCGATCAACCGTTATTCGATACTACGTTTTCTCACCCATTTGCATTGTATTACAGATAAACGAGGAGTTTAATTATAACGAAAAAATATCAGAGATGTTACACGAAATTTTTGCGATAAACAAATAACGCACTTGTATTACTATGATGGATTATACACATTATCTAAGGTTAAGTGTTCTTTTGTATCAAAATATGGTGCATAGGTTACCATGCCACCTGAAGAGATATTGGCGTCAATTCTGTGTTTACGATTAAGCTTTTGACAGGGCTAAACTTAATTTAAGCATCCTATCCTTGTCTTTTCGATGCAGAGAGAAAAGACAAAACACCTAAATTAAGTTTAGTTCTGTCAAATAAGTTTAATCGTGAAAACCGAATCCACACCATTAAGCACTAATAAAAACCCCTGTTTTTGGCATTGTAAGAACAACGGAATAAAAGGTTTCTTGGTAAGAAAGCGTTTCAAATTCAATGTAGAACTTCATTGAATGTGACACTTAATTTTTTTTAATTTGTCCATACTGTATAAGCCTTTGAGGAATATTTTTTTTAAAAAGGAGAAAAAGTCCTTGGTGTGAAACCAATTTGATGTTGGCATTAGACAGTTGCTACTCACCGCACTAAAATGCTCTTCTCAACACGATCCCAAAGAGTAGCAGTATTCTGGTTTAACGAATTAGGGGTTCATGTTCATGTTAGAATTTGAACATGTCACAGTGACATAATTATTTACGTTCTGTACATGCATATGTTTTCATGTGAAATGTCATTTTGGGGTATAATTTTGTTACGTAAACTAAAAATTTTAAAAAAAGTAACTATCTATCTCAGTATAAAAGAGTGACGAATATTCATCTTTGATTTTTTAAATATTGTATTTGATGTAGGCATTTTATTAGTATTTTCTGAAAGGTTTGAAGTTTGACCCCTATGTTTTACTAGCTTTCGCTCTCGACCTCGTCTGCGTGGACTTTAGAATCTGATCCAGAGAGAAATAAAATGTATAGGCAGCGCCATCTAGTGACAAAGTAAAAATTTCAGTTTTTAGCCCTTCCTGCGGATACCCTAGAGTTTTCCGGGATAAAAAGTATCCTATGTATTAGCCGAGTGCTTCATCTATCTACTTACTAAATTTCATCCAAATCCTACTCCCTACTTACTAAATGGAAGTGGAACAAACCAACAAATAAACAAACATCCATACTTTCGCATTTATAATATTAGTGAGATGAGATGAGATTAAACCAACATTACTTCTCTGTATTCCCGCCAAGGCAGGGGGTGTTCTAGGGCTCATGACTCCGGATGGCGTAACTCAAGTGCGCATACGCACCAACTTATTTAATTTGCGCAATACTTTAAGTTTCAAACGGTTATTAATGGATTAGTCGTAATTCGTATTCGTACAAGTGCGTTACAAAATTTATGTTTCCTTGATAGTCAAGATGCTGTGTATTGGCTGCAGGGATACCAGTAGATAGCATATTTTATACCCAGATGATTTAATAATAGCTTCAGATATAAATAAGCATTTAAACAGATGTTCTTGCTCATTAATCTTAAGAAGCTTATTTTATTGGTCAATTGGAAAAGTATCTAGACACGCGGAGCGTGTCCAGCCAAGTTCACGACAAAAAAGAACTGGCGAGTAGCTCCGTGTGTAATATTACACGAACCATTTGGAGCCACTTTTGTCACCTTCATAACTCAAAATCTATTTAACATAAACACGCCAAATTTGGTTTATGTATTAAGACTTCCTAGATAAACGAGTACTCAAAATTTTATAAACACAGCTCAAACGGTTGGTATAGATTTTAACGTCCGAAAATCGTCATTTTTATGACTGACTCACTGACATATAGATCAAAAAGTTTACCCACTTCCAGATGACCTAGAAAGTTCAAATTTTGCATCAAGCTAGGTAATTGTGTGTATGCAAAGGAAAAAATCAGAAAACACTGAATTTCTAAGAAAAAAATGTTTTTTCAATACAATATTTTTATGATTTAAAGACACACTCACCGTCATCAAAAAGCTAAGGTACTTCTAGAAAGGCTACGAGCTTGAAATTTGGTGTGCGGCTAGTATTTCATGTACTGATAACGGAAAAATTAAAAAAAACATGTGTTAAAAAATAAAAAAAGGCTCAAAAAGTAACTTATCGCGGGGCTCGAACCCACACCTGCGCGTTACATGTGCGACTTCTATATTAAGTGAGCTATCGAGGTTGTTATGGTAATGGTGAAATAAAGATAATATTATACAATTTAGTAAATGGAAAACAGGAAAATAGCAAGACGAAACAAAAATAAAAGATTCTTCGAATTGTATAAAAAACCTGTGTAATAAAAGCACTAGCTACTAAATATTTAAATAAAAACTATTACATATAAACTTAATTCATTAAATATAAACAGAATAAAAACATATGTTAGCATTTCATTATTACTAACAATAAGCTGAAAATATAATCGCATCAAAAACATAAATGTGAAAATGGGAGCCAAGTTCAATATTATGATATGGTGTGGTTGTCAACTTTACTGAGAAAAGAATTGAGATCTAAATGGATGCCAAGTTCTGTAGATAATCCTGAAATTTATTTATAAGAACGTATAACATTCTTAAGTAAATTTAAAACACAATTTCTTGTTTTTTACTGCTACAACAATGTTTGCTATTTAAAAATATGACTTTCTAAATTTAAATAGTAGAATTATTTACACAAAGCAAATAACTTATGATCTGTTTAACCTCAACTTTGACTTGGCTAGTTTTCACATACTAGTCATCTTAAATTTGGTTTATCAACGTATCATCTTTATGTTATACGCAAGTTCTTATTTTTATACTATAAGGTTCTATTCTTCTGAATATTTCATGTGCTGGTAAAAACTAGCCAAGTCAATGATGAGGTTAAACAGATCATAAGTTATTTGCTTTGTGTAAATAATTCTACTATTTAAATTTAGAAAGTCATATTTTTAAAAAGCAAACATTGTTGTAGCAGTAAAAACAAGAAATTGTGTTTTAAATTTACTTAAGAATGTTATACGTTCTTATAAATAAATTTCAGGATTATCTACAGAACTTGGCATCCATTTAGATCTCAATTCTTTTCTCAGTAAAGTTGACAACCACACCATATCATAATATTGAACTTGGCTCCCATTTTCACATTTATGTTTTTGATGCGATTAATTTTAATTTGTAAAAGATGTTAAAGAGGAAATGTTGTTAAGTTTAATAAAAAAAAACTCCGCTTCAAAATACCTTGTGGATTGTACCCGATGAATAGCGGAAACGTACACACCAGAAGACAAACAAACTTCTTACAAATACGTATAAATGTAAAAGTTTACAGGTAACTTGATCACTTAAAGCAAAGTCTGCTGTAGCTGCAATTAGGAAAAGTTGAATAAGAAAACAAAAAATATTTTTCAAAGGTACTTAACCTACAAAAGCTTATACGCTAGATGCTCTGATTAATTTGAAAATAGAAAAGCACTAGAGAAAAGCATAGCTGCTTTAACAGGGTATGAGGTATAATAATATTTTCTCCATCTTAACAGAACGTTTTAAACTTCCAAAAAGAAAGGGCAAATAAAAAACTATTTTTGGATGGCCATGTCAAATAATAGAGGGAATTTGAAACCCTGTGATGCGTGTTTGGTTACTGCTAGTATAGAATTTGGTAAAGTAGAGACTGTTCCTAAGAAATGGCGCAGGAAGAAGTAATTTAGTTAAGGCCTTGTGAACTGTGAAAGTGAATAACTATTACAAAACAATTATTCTAATTCTGCTCTGTTAAATGTATTTTTATTAAATAACAAATAATGAAAATTTTTTTAAACAAAAGTAGTAACGAATCTCTTCGGATAAGTTAAAATTCATGAAAATTTTACTCAGTAAGATTTTTTCAAAAGTGGTAAAAATATATTATACTGTTTTTAATTTTAAGACTATAATATAATAATTGTGACGTGTTTTCAAATGTTTCAATACTGCACGTGTAGTTTTACTGTGACATAATACCTGGTTACCTGGGGCTATGTTTTTGTTTTGATTGCGTTTCTTTTGTTTTTCTTTTTAGGTAAAGGGTATTATTGTGTTATAGATTTACTGTCCTATCGAAATTCTCTTTTATAATAAATAGCATGTAACCATTTAGTCATTTTTAACAGCTGGTTGTTGCTGATTCAATATCTCTGTCAGATTTGATAGGAATATAAGATTGGAGTTTGCGTTGTTATTCTAATTATAATATTATAGAAAACGTTTATTTAAAAAAAGTTTAAAACTAAAACTCAACTACGGAAAAATCTTTCTCTGAAAAGTATGAAACAAAAAAAAAGTAAAAAGTAAAAGTATCGCTTACCATCAGTCAGGTGATCCGTCTGCTCATTTGCCATCTATCACATAAAAAAACAAGAAAATATTATATAGTGACGTTCAGAGGATAAAGGATTATCAATCAGCGAACTCATTAAATTCATAGGAGGTCCAATTTATTTATTTTAGCTAAGTCGTAGAGCAAAAATTTGAACAGAAGCCCTCTTTTCATTACACATACGCCCTCTTTTCATTTAAAAATAAAAAAATTAAAAATATGGTATTTGACTTTATAACATATGATGGAAAGTGACAATGCAGTTAAGGATGGGTTCACTCTATATTTACTCGCTAAAGATCCCCAGATTATAAGAGTAAACGCACAGATAGACAAAAAATATTTTTATTACACTCTGCATAAATAATTATAATCTTACAATATCAGCAGCATTTTCCGAGAATACAATATACAATGCGGTAAATTACTGGACGATGAAATTGAAATCCTTTAACAAGGAAACCGAGGGTCAAATTGCCAAAAAAAGGGTGCTTTACATACAAAATTGACTTTTAGATAGATTTTTTGTAAATAAATTTTAGATTTTCAAACTGATCTCATATTATTCAGACTATACTAGTATAGAATACCCACAAGTCTACCGAAATTCGTTTCTATCATTTAGATAGCCAATAGGTATTACCTTGGAATCAGATCTGTCCACACTATAGAGGAAGACAGACAGACATTCTGACACCAGACTTTGGAAGGGTTGTCTCCCCATTTCCACGTACCTACCTACCTAGGGTGCTAGGGTTGTCATATGGTATAAATTATCGTTTTTATGTAAGCGAATATGTCATCATCAGCCGAAAGACATACACTGCTGGACAAAGGCCTCCCCCAAGGATTTCCACACCGACCGGTCCTGCGCTGCCCGCATCCAGCGACTTCCCGCAACTTTCACCATATGTGTAATTGTTAGGTTTCAAGAAATTATGAAGGGTCTATTGTCTAATAAAACAGTTTTTATTGTATTTTATTTTTATATTCGACAAGTGTGTAATTAATTATATATAAACGTCGTTGGTTCAAAATAGTTATTGAAAGAGAATTTGCTATGTATTTAAAAAAGACCCAGACCCAGTGAAGATATTGTCTGACTTAGCTGCCTAGACAAGATGGAAGATGCTACTGACTAGCTAAACAGGCCTGTTCTATAAAATTACTTGTTATCTCTTACATTTTGTTTACCCTGTTCATGGCGAATAAAGGAATTGAATTGAAGATGACAGTACTACTTAGAGACCATATATAGAACGAATAAACCAAAGACGTCCTGTTGCATATCCCGGTATAATTCAACATTGAAAACTTAAAGGACTAAAAGTATAAGTACCTATAATTTAATGAGACTTACTTTTAAGAGTTACTGCTTATTTAACTAATAAAGCAAAACTTGAGATATTTTCGTTGCTTTAAAACTTTTAAAAGTGATATAAATGATTGTCATGACTTTTAGGAATCGCTACATAGTTGCTGGTAACCCTAGCCGCCTCGGAACCCGTATTACAGACGCGATATGATTGAAAACCGAAAGGTGAGTCGAGACGAGCTGACGAATATCGATTTACATTTGATGTAGTATTTCGGTGGTAAGCAGATGAAGCTAAAATGAAAATACCTATTATATGTGTCCACAAGCTTAAACTTTCGCAGATGGCAATGAAAAGAGCTATACTTGGAGTTTCGTTACCTGTTTGGGAACACCAGCGTTAAAATTCTGCATAAAAGCATAAAGAAGACGCTATAGCTGAAATCTGCTGGATAGACATAGAAGAACTCGAAACATAAAACCAAAACGAAGATATTCGTAGAAGAACTAAAGTCACCGATATAGCTCGTAGAAATAGCAAGTTGAAGCAACTCGCATGGATAACAGTGAACAACACAGAAACAATGAAATAACAAAACAAGGTAAATTAACAAGCAGAAAAGAAGAATATCGCTAATTAAAAATTGAATTACAAAAATATACATAGGTAGATGATACGTTTGTTATTACCATTAAATATAACTATAGAACTTTAATATTAAATGGAATAAAAAAAAATATGAATTTGTTACAATCAATAAAACAAAGAGATTTTTTGGACACAGTCCAAGTCAGAGTTGTTCTTGAAATCAAAATATTGGTAATATTTATCTGAACATTTTTCGTGTACTGTATAATCCAACTTAATCCAGTGTAGGCTTGCGTCGGGTGCGCTTGCACGCCACAATTGACGCATAAACACGTCTATACCAAACTCTGTCTAACGTTCATATGATAAATGTAATTTATATGTAACTTATGGCTATTAGAGACAGCAGCACACGTGACCGAGGGTGATGATAAGTGCAACACCAGGCAACCGCCGCCTATACCTAGTGGATAGGACGATGAAATTGTGCCACACGATAAGAGAGAGAGAGAGACAGCAGCTTTTTGATAAATAGACGCTAATCACCTCTGAAGTCAGGCTTACCAGAATTGTGGGCGAAGAGCTACCCTTTCCACACTCTGATATTCCAATCGCTGAAAAGCTTTCTCCAATCCAAGACCTTCCCTGGGCAGTGTGAAAGACTCTTAACAGACTTCGAGCAGACTATAAACAAAAAAGATAGGGATTTTCTAAGACGGAGGATACAATACTCGCCATAAAATAACATATCTGCAATCATGTCTCACCAACTTGTCTCTTGCACGTTGGTGAACCTTATTGAAGCTTACCAAACTTCCGTTGAAATATTGTAGTAACACACTGGGCCCAAGTTGTCTAAATCCATCGACATGTAAGCAGAAGCAGACTACCTCTGAAGTGGTAGTAGGCAGTTCTTGAGTGGCGAATGCGCACCCACAAAGTAGTATCGCCGGATACCGCTGGATGCAGGTAACGCAAGACCTCGTCTACGTTGTGGAGCTTCTTGAGGAAAGCATTTGTGCAGAAGTGGTCGTCTTTCGGTCGATATGATGATAATGAAATACCTGTAATCAATAAACCGGTGGACTTCTATTTTGTGACTCCAGAAGGCTTCAGGGAACTTCATTTCAAGTAAATCTATCTAGTTATCATCATTAATTCTTCTTAGGTCGCGATCATTAATAAAGGCCAATGTCCAGAGGTATTCCCATCTTGCCCAAATTATAATGAAATTCATTTGCAGTATTCTGTGGTAACGATAACCGACTTTTTGACCATAATTACAAGGAGTAGGTCAGCTAATCAAACGACTTTTTAACTATAATTACAAGAAGTAGGTAATTAACCACTGCGAATTTAGTTTACTAAGTAACCATAGTTGCCATGCCATGGCACAAATTATTAAATTGGACATGGGTGTTGCCACACTGAAGAATTTATTACAAAATTTTTATCAGGAAAAAAGCGAAAATATTCTCTCAGTAGTTAATAATATTAAATTTCTGTTAAATTATAATTTTAGGCCGTAAGACACTATGTCTGTATTTCGATTAAATTTCGTTTTTCAGTTATAATCTAAATACACTAAACTTTCCAATTATTCAATAAATAGTTAATTTCTAATTCGAACTCTACACGGCCATTAATCTATTTTTATTTACAATTAGAAGCATAACCACTTTCACAGTTTACCGGTTCACCGTGGCTATCGACTGTGCTATCGACGTAAATAACATTATTCGGTCATTAGCGAGGAAAATGTAGGGAAATCGTATGTTAATCTGTAATCATTGGTGGCGCGGTAGCACGCACGGATTTCAAGTTGTGTTGTAGGTAAACTATGAAATCGGAACAACATTGAAGTATAGAGATTTTGAGTGCCACTTTTGTCCTCTTTCGAATGGTTCAAAACCAAAGAAAGAACTTTAGAGTTTCTAACGTCAAACTGTTTATTTATTTTCAATCAGTTTTCATTAATTGGAACTAATTGATATTTGCCACTGACTGGTAGGGAGGAGCAGCAAAAAAAAGGCATATTTAGTAGCTTTCAAAATTTTATAATATGCAACTTCCAAAATCTGGACGTAAACATTCACAGAACGAAAATAGTTCTTCAATCAAAGAAACTTATTTCAGTCAAGAGATTTCCAGTTTCCTATATAAGGAAAAAATAAATTACTCGGATTAAGACATAAAATGTTTCAAAGTTTATCATTTAAACGAACCAACTAAATACTCGAAACAATAGCATGTGGACTCTTTTTTTAAAAAGCATATTTCTCATTCCAAGAGCGTAACGATTTTACATCACACAATTAGCAATCAGGTGTAATTTGATACGTTCTTCGATTAAAATATATTATTTTTAGTTTCAACTTTTGTTGGTACTTAGATGGAGAAGCAGACGTTCTTGAATCAAGAGGTTTCGATTCTAAATTTGAAAAATGATATTTGTTGAATTGAAATTTAAGGGTTTTTCTAAGATTACGATGATTTTCCGTCCAAATATTTATCTACATGACACCAATAACTTTATTTCTTGGATTTAATATGTTTCTATTTCATGGTAAGATTGACTATTACTCTCAGATAATTATCTGTTATTTAAGCTAAGATCTTTAAATCTTTTGTATTAAACTGAAAATTACTTGATATGAAAGATTCGTATATTTCAATTAAATTTTATAATTATTTAAAGAAAATTTTATTTTATACAGGGTGTTAATTTGGTCGCAGATTTCCGATCTAGGGATTAAATTATTCAAAAACTGAAGAACTTCGCAAAAAATACTTTTAACACAAACTTTGATGGCTAGTACAACTAGTTTATGTTTAAAGTATTTTTTGCGTAGTTCTTCAGTTTTTTGAATAATTTAATCCCTAGATCGGAAGTCTGCGACCAAATTAACACCCTGTATAAAATAACATTTTCTCTAAATAACTATAAACTATAAAATTTGTGTGTTGATTATTGTGCAGAGTGTTGAGTGAGAAGAAGTTGTTCTATTTTTTGGATAATATCACTACTAAATATGAAGTCTGTAACAAAATAACACTCTGTCTTAAAATATACAATTATTTTTCACAACAATTATCGTGTTTATATGATCAGCACTTTCAACTTGGCAAATACAGAATCTTTCACTTATATTTTTTCTAGGACTCGATAATTTTATAGTTAAAGTTACTTAAAAAAGTTCCAGTTTTTTATTTATTTATCAAAAATAATAAAACTTATACCTATAAACATAACAAAGTAAGTATCTACGAAAGTATACAATTCAAAGACTACCAAATCCACAGCCAGCAGTAAGCTTAAAATTAAAAAGATAAATTGTTGTTCCGTCAACTGAGCTAAGTGACATAGGCAACTGGTTACAACAATTACATAGAGATACCAACTTTACATCATCACTAATTTCGACTTGATATGTTTTGAAATGGTTATTATAGCCACAGATTCGTAACTTGTAGCATGAAAATGATATCGACTTAAAATTTTTGGTTTTGATGAAAAAAAATATTTCAAAAAACTTTTAGAAAGATGGTTTCTCTACTAATTTTTCAAACTTATTATTGCCTTGTTCTGTTACAGTTCTCAGTAGGACATTGTAATACATAGTTATTAATTTTATGAGCTAAATCAAGATTCTAGATGTAACGCGTATTTTTAACATTTTTTTTTTGACACTCAGGATAATGCATTTCGATAGCTGCTTTGTGTTAAAGTAAATGTCCCAAATAAAATTACGATTAAGATTAAAACAAATATAAATATAAGCTAACTTAATGAGGGAAGCGTGCAGACAACAGTGACTTAACAATAAAAATGACTGCCTACAGATTTAGGATTTATATAACATGAGCTGGCATATGTCATAGCAAGTCGTAATACCGTAAATTTTGTACGATAAGGTACAAGTGTGACGTTGCTTTGGGTAATTTACATGAAAGACATGATAAATTTAAAAGAAGATCGAATCCCTTTGTGGTGGCGCTCTGAAGCTCATATTTGCCAGATTTCTCCTTTTGTTTTTTGATGACATTGTCGATCTCCAGCGTTCTGAAAACGATTAATTTATTAGCCATAATATGATAAATTATCTAAATTCAATCAAATCGTAAAATAGAAGAGCATAGTATGTATGAATTTATAATAGATTTTTAAATATTCAGGTAAAAATTGCTTACATGTTTTTGAACAATGAGTCCTTCTATAGATTCTGAACTTGAAAATTTTATTTTTCCTGACAGTCTTCTCTGGGGTGGAACTAAGTAGTCCAGTTGTACAGGGTAATTTGAAGTGATTTTTATCTGAAATCAATAAAATTAAATATAATAAAAAAATACCCTGAGACAAGGAGCCCTTGGTAATACCGTAAGTGGCACTGTCAAGGGCTTCCATGCTCCCTCATCTATATAATTATCTACATATTTTGATAATTTAAAAGTCAAATATTGTGCAGCAGCTGATGGCTTATGATTATGATTGGCCGTCATACGCTATACAGCAGTCAGGTTTGACTACAGCCTGGCTTCATCCAGGGGGAGTGATGCACTAACAACTAGCTACATAACGATGGAACGGTTTCTTCGAAGTCATTGGTTCAGCTCAGGATGTATGACCAGGAATTTACTTGAGTATAAAACTGCAGTCCAGAAACTGCAACACAGTCTGTGCAGTATGATGGTCTTGCTCCATCTGGGTCTTATTGCGCTAATACTGTATTCGTCCTGCTCGTGGTTCTGCCTTGATAGTATGGTTCTATCTCCGTTGGAGCAAGACAAATACACCATAAGCAGGACAATTTAATCGCTAGGACGCTGAAGTGGTGGAGTGCTCCACGCTAGGTGAAACAGAAGCATGACTGCATAACTTCCACTGCAAGTGGATGGACAGCTGTCTCAAAGCTCAGGAGGCCACAACACTCTGACCCACATCCCCGCAGATACGACAGCTTGGTTAGGGTGTAGAGTAAAAAAGGGGCCCAATGATGAAAATCAAAAATATTAAGCATACCAGTAACCAGCGGAGTAGGTAGCTTTTTAATCAGTAACTGGACTTACCGCGAAATCTTTCAATTACATCTTGGGGAGTATCCCACGACGCAAACAGTGTATTGAGAAGTCTCATCCATTTTCTTCAGTGAGGGTTCTTCAATTCACAATTCACTTCAATCTATCAATTATTAAATTAATAACAAACTATTACATGACAAATCAAGTTTACCGCCTTGGACGGACGAAAAGCGCGGGATGCAGAGGGTTGCCAGTTATTTTATCTTTATTTTACCCATTTTTTATTTTGACTTCCAAACTCTATTTTTTACCAGCATAGGGAATAGCCAAAAGGATGGGTTATTATACGTTATCTCATACCCTATATAGTTATGTACGTATGAATGAGGAAAAAATCGTTCATTGCCCGCGGCAGCTGAATCTACTGAACAAATTTTGGCAAATGAGATGTCGAGATCGAAAGTATCCTAGCTAGGCTTTAAACATACAGGATGTTTAAAAAGTGCATTTGAAATTTGTTAATAACAGTGACTCATGAAACTAAAAAACTTTCCCCAAGGAACCTATACTCAGTTCGCAAAAAAATGTTGGACTTCTCATACAAAATTGGCGGATTGGTTGATCAATTAGTACGACGAGTCAAAAATATTTGTTGCGAATTGAATATAGGTTCCTTCAGGTAAGTTGTTCAGTTTCAAGATTCGAAGCCGTGGTCAAAATTTTTTCACGTATATCATAAGGACCCTATATATCATCACTGTGAGTGAATTTCGAATTTTGAAAAGTGGTGGAAGGTAAGCGTCATAATGTAAAACCATGAACCTAAAATTTACTCAACTAAATCCTGATAAAAGCGAAGATGGCTTGATGAGTGGGACAGGTTTGACGATCAATGGAAGGAGGTGGCTCGGGATAGAGATGCGTGGTGAAATCGAGGGGAGGCCTTTGCTCAGGCAGTGGGATAGTGTAGGCTAGTGAAAAAAATAATGAAAAATCATATGAACAGAGCTCGGCTCATTCTTGATATTATCCGGTAGACTATTTTCACTTTTAAGTGACTTTTGACTGACTCGGTGGCTAAGTGGTTAGCGATCCTGACCTCTGATCCGAGAGTCTTGGGTTCGATCCCCACACAGGGCAAACTTTTCTGTGACGAGCAGAATTGTTTGCACTGAGTCTGGGTGTATTATATCTATATATGTATGTATGTATTTAAAAGTATATGTGTATGTATATCAGTCTCTGGTTCCCAAGATACAGGGAATCCTAGTTTGGGGCCAGATGACCATGTGTGATTTGTCCCAGATATTATTATATTATTATTATTTAACATTTTGCTCTTTTAACATATTTTGAACATCGCCTGTTGCGCTTTTTAAGAGACCAGACTCCTCGATGAAGGATCTTTGCGAGAGGCTTCTTACACATTTTTTTGTTTTTTTTTTATGTCATAGGTGACAAACGTGCATGCGGATCACAAGCGATTTTTCTGGAAGGGCAAAGATCCCGCTGCGCTGCCGTGCGTGAGCACAGAGTTGGCTTTACTGTCAGAAACGACTTACTGAAGTCCATCGAACACCCTCGTGGCATATCGGAACGTGTAATGGTGTTGGGTTTAAAAAGCAGTTGCAGTTTTGTTACGACAATATCCTCCTATGCTCTAACACTTACATCAACCGATAAAACTAAAAAGCAGTTCTTTGACCAACTGGCCGACGTGATACCGGGCGTGAATTCCAGTGATCACCTATTGATTTTGACCGATTTTCAATGCCCGATAACTCAGATTTCAATGCCCGATAACTCAGCAAGATAACTCAGAAAAATAACTTAATAAAAACAAGCACAGTCAAAAGAATAACACAAACAAACAATGTTTCTGAAAACTGCTTTCGGCGAAGACCAGCAGGCTATTCACCTATTCACGAGGGTCGGCGGAAAGCTTTTTAATAACTCCCTACTCAAATTTTAGAGAAACCGTGAACATCTTTTCGTCGACAGCCTTTTGTTTGCTGACGATGCAGCCTTCACTGCGAGTACGGCGTGCGAGCTCCAGTGTATCATGGACAAATTTTCCCAAGTCGTTGCTTTGTTCTCCATGTCCATTAACGCCAAAAACGGTAGTGCGTTTTCAAGGTTGTGAAAATCCGCAAGCTATTTTGCTGACAAGTCTTGTTACCTTGGATCGACCGTGTCAAACAATCTCCCGCTCGATGTGGAGATCGACATTCGTATTGGCAAAGCAGCGACCACGTTTGGGTAGCTGAGTGCAAGAGTATGGGACAACAAAAATCTTACATTAAGACCAAGGTGGGTGTTTATCAGTCTTGCGTACTCAGCATACTCTTGTAGTTATGCAGTTGCGCACGCGCAAAGAAACGTTGGGAGACCGCTATTGCGCTTCGAGGACTGTGTGAAGTGTGACATGATAGCGTTTAATATTCATCACCAAGGCTGGGAAAATCTTGCTGAGGACAGAGATAAATGGCGCAAACGCGTGGACAACTTGTGCGACGAAGCCTGTTTTGAGGTTTTGACCGACAAAAGAAATCGCAGACATCAAACCGCTGCTAATCCGTCGACTTCCACTAACTTCCCCTACCATAGCTGTGGGAGACTATGCGGATCTCATATCGGGCTGTATAGTCGCCAAAAGCAGTACTTCCGCAACACTGACTAAATCGTCTGCCATAGACGACCAAATATTAATTTAAATATTCGGAAAATCAAAGTTTTTAAATGAATTTTTCAGAAGTAAATCTTTTTTACAATTAAGGATAAAAAAGTATTCTAAATATTTACGAAGATTTGCAACGGTATATGCTGAATTTACCAGGTACTCAGGGAGAGTTTTTATAATGGCAACACTTACATACTGGCAAGAGAGATTTGAATGTAATTGTTTCGTTTAAGAGTGTCTGTTTCTTGACCGGAAAACGAATACATGATACAGTTTTAATTTAAAATCTACACATAAATATAATATTGAGACAAGAAAGTTTAAGTTCTTGATGCAATACACATAGGTATTTTTGGTTCCAGCTTCAAAAATCTTAAATGAAGCCAAACTAGATGATATTATAGAAATTATGTTTTCATCTGACAATGCCAGCATTCTCCAAGAAAGATTACTGTAGTTCTTAATTTATATAGATTGCGATAGTTTCATTCAAATTATAATTCTTGGATCAAGTGGGGATTACCAAGACTTTTCACTTTTACGCTAAAAATGAGTAACATTTTTATGTAAGCAATTCTTTTTTACTTCAATACTGTACATTTTGTACTAACAATTTTTCAAAATCTATGAAAAAAATTCTAATTCTTTAAGGATGTTTTAGTATCAATTTAAGTCAAGTAAATTATTTTCGATTAAGATATTTATAATTTGATTTGAAAAATATGGTGCAAGACATATTTGCGTCTTAAAGTAAGATATCTTTTCTATCTGTGTTCACATCACAATATTAGCTGGAAAAGGCCGGCTGCCGAATTTAGCCCTCTCCTATGGATTTCCACTTTACAACCAGGAGCCTCTTGCAAGTCTGACTATGTCATTAATTCAATTCAGATTGTCTGGTTCAACAATTAACAATACATTTTCCGACCCGAAGTCACACAAGAACCTTTCATCAACAATCTTTAACAACATTCTTTTTATTTATATCTTTTTTTACACAAACAATCCATACTTGGCCCATTTGTGTGGAATCTGGCCTAGCTTTCCCGAGGTTTGGGAAGAGACCCGTGCCCCTGCAGTGTGGACGATATGGGTTATTAAACACACATTTTATTTTATTTTGTTCTAGTCTATAAGTTTTAAATATATTTCGATGTTGCTATGCTATGAAACGTATTTACTTACCTTATTCATTGGTCTTCGGTTCTCTAAGCTGAATACCTGCCCATTGCCACTTCAACTTGATCATGCCATCACTAATGTCCGTAACTTTAGTTCTTCTACGGATACCCTCGTTTTGAATTAGATCGCATAAGAAACCCCAAACAAAGCACTCCGTTTATGTTTGAGATAATAGTTAGCGACCAAAGAAAGAGCGTCAGTGGCTCCATGGTAGTGATTAGGGTAGTTAAGGTAGTTAAACTACATAGAGGTCTCGGGTTCAAATCCTATACCGCCAATGCATTAATATTTTTTGGAACTGACGAACATTTTCATACTATTTTCTTTCAAGTAAAAGGAAAAATTCGTAAGCATTGTAGATTTAGTAGTCCGATGTGCACGTTGCACATCGGACTACTAAATCTACACAATGGTCGTGTTTGTAAGGTGAAAAACTGGTATACCGGAGACTGCGGGTGATCTTTAATGCAATATCAGGCAACTGACGTCTAAACCTTGTTAGAGAGTGGCCATTTCCAACATAGGTCATCACAGGCAACAAAACTGGTCATAGATTTATTATAAAAAAGATTGTTATATGAGCTGCAAGCCAATTTTTAAAACTTACTAAATTCATAAACTGACTACAACACGTCAAATGGAAATAGCCGAAGCTATGATTTAATTTAGAACTAATGAGAGCCCAGTGATCCGTACGCTCCATTGGTTCCAAACAAAACTAGCCAGTGCACAGTGGAACGTCTGAAAGGATTATTCTACTGTGCTCCTGAACTGATCACCAATAACATAACCCATAGATGTTCCACAGGTAACTTTCCATGTAGAACCATTTTAGCACTTTTTAAAAATTCCTTGGTACGTATCTAAGGCAATAGGTAAAATGCATGCTTATTTTTGGAATGCGGTTACCATACATATATTTTATGAGAATAACTGACATCACCGTCGATCCAATCTCATCCAGAGATTATTAATTTATCATCTCTAGAAAAACAAATAAATCAATGTATGTTTTGTAATTAGAAAAAAAATCTAAATAGAACGCGGGCAAACGCGAAATTCATATTGGCAGCCGTAAAATACTAGGCTATCGGGACTGTCAGTAGTGCAACGTCTATATAAGGAATATCTTGGGTGCGAGCATAATGGATCGAATTCCCAGACCACAGTGAACCACTTGCACAGTGGGTGCGTTTGAAACGCGATACGCAAAGGCATCCAGTATAAGAATGGTTGCTGTTCACTAGCTATTAGCTGTCAGTGACGGCTTGTTTTGATAAACGCTTCATTGCTTACTGGTATTACTGGCTGGTTAATTTAATACGAGTAAGTGTTGTAATGTGGAATGGCTCAAGTTTCATCTTAATTTGAAAGCGATGTAACCGAAATTACACTAGAACGGTTCAAAACGGTTCTGGGGGTAATACTGATGATCTTATTGTTATGCCTAAATCAGAAAAGTGGCCGAATCCTGATATGAAAAGTATTAATTACAGAAATAGTGTAATCTATATGTGAAGATCGAAATACAGATATAAACTAAACGTAAACACAAGCAGCTTTGTTGCTTAAAGTACATTATTCTTCCTGAATTAAGAAAAGACTTTTGTATGCGATTGCATTGTTTCATCATATTATATAGACAAACAACATGGAAGTTTTTAATGTGGCAAACTTTTTATCCTTTATTGTAAATATCACGTTGTTAACAATCTGGATTAATTTATGACTTTACACTGTAATTCATCGTAAAAAGTTCAGTATATAATCAACAAAATATAATCCTGTACTATCGATGTTGATCTAAGTAGGTACGTAGTTAGATAAAATCTAGATCCTAGATGAAGCTGAGATGTTTCCTGTACTTTTGCCTGCATAGCTCGTAAAAATTCTAATGGTAGTTAAAACAAGATTGACTTCCAAACAAGTAAAGGTTTATTTCCACACTTAGGCCTTTAACCTTATTGAGAAATTGCCCATTGGGCATCCATTGCGTATTTAGATTTACAGTCAGAAATACACAAATTTTGTACAAATTGGTGAGAAAGACTTAATGAGAAAAGTCTTCTCATACTTATTATTAATAATAATGAAGTTTTGTTAAAAATAAAATACCTGCATTTTTAATTATTTTATTTTATTACACATTTCATGAAATATTTTGTAACGATACGATTTTTAAAGCTATTGTAGATTTTAGATAGCATATTTTTTTTGCTTTCATGGTGTAACTTTTTTTAAAGTTGTTAACTGGATATAAGACTAGGGAGAAATTATTTAAAAATCTGCGGTTTCATATTGACTATTCTGTATAAGATACTTATTAAAATCGGAGGTTAACATTTTGAAAAATTAATTAGACGATTTGCAAATTTTGTATAGAAAGAGAAATTATTGTATAGGTTTGTAGAGTACCATCTACTATTTACAGCTTTTAAGTTAATGAGAAAGTTATTATGTATTTATAATAAGTTTTGTATGCTAAACATCAATCGTCAATTGAAGGCAAAATTAAAAAAAACGTGTTCACTAAAAATATACGTCCAGACCGACCAATGAACGTTACTTTGCAACAAAATTATTCGAATTATGTACAATTTCGAAAATTCCGCACATGTCTACCTTTGTAAGCGAGGCCAACAAAAATACCTTTTACCAAATACGTTTACCGTTACCTGCAGAGAGAACGCGTGGCCGCTGTGAAATGGTTGGATATCCAAGTGAGTAGAGACAAATAAAAGGTATTCGGTAGGGAAAAGTACAGAATGAGCTGTAAAATAAATAAATATATATCTAGGGGCAGATCACACACGATTATCTGGACGCAAACTGGGATACTCTATATTTTGGGAACCACGAACGAGACTATATAAGCGGACACAGAAAAAACAAATTTGCTTATCACAGATAAGCAAATTTGATTTCAAAGATGATCGAACCCACGACCGCAGACGTAAAAGTTATTGTGATACGAAAAGAAAAATTTTTGTTTTACCATTATTTAAATAAACGAGGGAGAAAATATTTGTGGGTAATTATTTAAAAATCAGCGGTTTCATATTGACTATTCTATATAAGATATTTATTAAAATCAGAGGTCTATATAAGATATTTATTAAATAAATGGACGTCCTTCGGCTGATGATGATGATGATGAAATAAACGACAAAAACTGAACTCCTTATACAAATTGCTCGACGGATTAGATATTTTTGTATGGAATAAAAAAAATCGTGTATTTAACAATTTGAGCCGAATAGAAGCCTGAATATATTTACAATCGCCATTAAGCATCTCCTTGTATATACAGGGGGTAACAAAATAGGCTTCTACTCAACGCACTGGGCAATTTTTATTATATGACTCTAGCCTAAATTCTAAAACGATTCCCTTGAAAATCATCTAGTTTAACATCTACTGCCTAACATCCTGGAAGGGTCTAATTATATTTTAAATGATTTTAAATTGATACGAGAACCTTACATGATTGGAAATGAATCGCTTGTTAAATGCTTAAACCATTACTGTATGAGTCGATGACCTAATGATCTGTGTCTACTTACCTGACTTGCCAAAATTAAGGTTTATGAAACCCACAAATTTAATAGAGAGTTTTCAGATGACGTATGTCACACCGTTCATAAGATTCTCAATAGATGGCGTTTCGAGGTTGGTTGCCGGGACTTGTACCGAGCACACGTCTGCTGAGTTATTTTTTTAATTATTTCCGTTTTAGAGTAGTCTCAACGTTATTTTTGTGATGGGAAAATAGCTGTGAAACCAATTCAGTGATAAGCGGTCATAAGAAGAGGATTAACTCGGGAGACAGCTCCGTTTTCCGAGTTCCAGCAACAAACCACCACGTGGAGCGTCTTTAAGTGCCCATCACCCTTAGGGCCGCGTCTTTCACTTGACATTGGCGTTTCGCCATTTTTTTTTATTGAAGATTCTCCCATTTTTCACTTGACATTGGCAAAATCACGCTCGTTATGAGAAGTGGAATGCCAAATAGAAAAATAGAATAGAATAGAATAGATGGCGTTTCTAAGCTTTGGCAATGTGTTTCGTAGAAATTACGGTAGCAAAATAGATTTAATATTGTTGAAAATATATAAAAAGCCACGTGAAAATAGATTCTTATTATTTGAATTAACAGAAACGATAAATTTCCCGCTTGGTCAAATACGGATGACCTGAGTGCGTTCTGGTTTCTCTGTTATATCTAATTTCTTCTTCCGAACCACAAACAAATTGATTTTTATGATTTAAATGCAATTTATAACTCGGTATCATGATATCATTCTTTTAGGAAATACTAAAACAATACTGATAAGCTTTGTGCATCAAAAATTACGAAAATATTTTTTTGAATCTAAATACAAAAAAAATATTAAATAAAAAGTAATCTTTGAAAGCTATTCATCATTATTATGATAGAAATCAGTAATATCAATTAGTTTTGACGAGTTTTTAATGATTTTTTTATTTCCAATGTTGATCAGCGCCATCTAGTTGAGTGTAGAGAAAGCCGTGGAAAACCCCCTATTATACCTATGTTTTAATTTTGTTCGCCCGTACATCCAAACTTACTAAGTCGATGTTATTTCAAATTTTTTTTTTTACATGTGTATAATAAGAATGCGAAATGACTTGGTGTAAATAAATCCGTGTAAGTTATACAGGGTGTTCGGTGGATGGTTCGAATTTCACTAGTGAGATTATAATATCACGGGTTTGACAATATCACTGCGACAGATATAAAAAATAATGATATTTTATACTTATTAGTTATAACGCAGACAAAGACATGTAATAAAAACAGTTATAATGACAAGGACATACCTAGATGGCCACTTTACACATGGTGTTACAAAAAAGTGCGTTTGAAATTTTAAGGGATTACTTAATAGCCTGTTACATACTCGTATATATATAAGACAATTTTATACATAAATACACTTGAAAATCATTACTTCCCTTGGGCAGTTGGATAAAAAATACGCATAGCTGCGGGATATTACAATTTCAAAATACCACACAAATACAAAGAAGACCGACATCTGACATTAGCAATGGTTAAGATACCTTTTAAACGTTACTCAGAAAACAATCAGTGCAAACCAAGCTTGGAGCAAAAAGACTATCCAACTAATTTAAGTATAACACCACTCACTAGAGATTCATCAAAAATCGATTACTTACTGCAAATTGTTGTTTAACAACCGCACCGATACACCTTTGGAATTGTGACATGAGAATGCTAGCAGGCTTTAATAGTTCCCAACTCAAAATTATGGCTGCGATTTTTTTTAGTTCGTATTCGTCTTACTTCCTCACGTTAATCGCGATGGACCGCGAGGCTTGGCACAATACTATTCTGGTAAAAACTAATGACAAAATAACTGAAGGTGTCACCGACACCGAGCGTAGGTCCCTAGGAGGTGGAGGATACTTTCTAAGAAGTAGAAATGCTTGACCCCGCCAAAGAATCCTAAGATGTACAGGTGCTGCCTGCAACTAGAATTGCCATCCATGAAGTTCATTGTCATTATCAAGCAGGCAAAGGCAAAAACAAAGATTCTTTCTTTTAAATTGTTCTGAAATACTATCGTATTTATTGCTTTCAGCTGCTAAGATTGTAAAGCCATAACCAGGCAGCAGACGACAAAGAAAAGTTCAACTCACCATAATGTCATCATTCTAGAATAACTCGCATGTATTCTAAAATATTTTTAATAAAATCCAGGGACAAATCACAAGAGCATTAATCCGAGCTTACTTACATACTAATGGGGAATTAAACACACTTTTTGAAGGAGATATGAACGTCAGTGGCAACACTGGCTGTTTTTCTCTGCAACATAAAAATAATAATACAAATAAGAATAACATACATATATTATATTTTGTATTAATTGTTTTATACTCGTATTCTTCATGAATACGCTTCCATTTTAAAGCTTATTCCAAGATTTTATGTCTGCGTTTATTACGTAGTAACATTTTAGGGTCCAAGCCGTGTTGTTCAACCGACATATTTGTTGTTTCAGGTAAACTTGAAGCCGCAGCGACCCGCAACGATCAAAACCAAGGTGGTCGAGTTACGTCTAACCAACTGGAAGTATAAGATGCAGAACGCCCATTTTGCATAATATCCAATTTGTAAAACCTTAAGAAATTCACAATGTTTTGCCGTACCTATTATAATTATAGGTTTTGGTAATACAAGCACAGTTAAATAACACAAAGAGAGTCGTTTTTTTTATTGCGAGTCGTAAAATATCCATAGTAAAGTACTTAACATAAAATGTTACTAAAGTATCCGCAAAAGGGGAAAATCTCTCTTATATTAGAATGGAGAATGGTTTTTGTTTGAGATTTTCACTTTACCACTTAGGTATAGATGTAAAGTAATATTTGAATTAGGTAATTTTAATATGTATTATGTTAGATACTTTTTGCAACGTATCTAATGAATATCGTGATTTAAAATTTTGATAGAAGATGCCTACATTTTGAGATGATTTTTAACAGCAAAATCTTATCTATCATCATTAATTTATTAGTAAGTAGTTGTTTATTTATTAGTAATAAACTTGGACGAGCTAATTAGCGTCTCACTTTTATTTTAACGTATCTTATTTCTTAATTTTGTATTCAATTAATGTTAATGATTTAGCTTCTGAAATCCGTTAAAAAATTCATTTTTTAATTTATATTTGACGTCCAGTTATTAAATACGTTGAAGATTATATTATTTCACCTACTTATGACATGTTGCATCCCAGACAATCTGCATTTTGACCCCTCGGGTATTCTGAACTTAGTTTTAGGCAAAGTTTCAAGTTTCCTTAGGTACCCTACCCACATTTGGGAGACTCTGTTACTGGGTATAATAGACGGGATATTGTTAATGTTGGTGGTTTTGTTGACAATAAATATTGGTTTTGATTTTGAATCTGAGTTTGCTTTAAATTTCCCCTTTACGTACCATTATTGTTTTATTTGTCCTTTCGTCTAGTTATACTCGTTTACTCGTATTTAAATAGAAAAATACATATATGAATTATGAAACTATTATACAATATAAATCAATGTAAATACATTATTACTTTGCCGAAAATAAATATAAGCATCACTACGGCACTTATGTTTATTCTCGGCAAAGTAATTACAGTTATATTTTTTTTATAGAATGGGGCTTAGGAAAATGACGATTAAAAAAGAATGTGGTTAAATTTTAGTTTCTTTATTATTAACCTAACAAAGTTTATATAAAACAGGTGTTTACCTAATTGCATACAACGTATCCTGATCAATAAAGATGACCACGAACTTTAAAATCTATTAATCCGTTTTGACTTCAATTAAAAAGGCAAAAATGCATTTGTAATCATTTTTATCATAATAACCATTATAAGTGTATGTGTGTGGTACTATTCACACAAATACACTTGGTGGGTTTTTAAATGAACACGACAAAGCCATAGTTATGTATGTCTTATGTATGTATGTAAACAAGCTCAGTTTGCTGGAAGCAAAGAGGAGAGGCCTTTGTCCAGCAGTGGACGTCAGGTGATGATGATGATATGGCACGAAAGTTTGACAGCGGGCGTCTTCCAGTTGATATTACGAAGATGACTCATCATCAACTAGGAGCTGAAGAAAGAGACATAATATCACGGCCGGAACTCTACACGTTGGTTCGACCAACGCACCGCAGTACAATCCAACATTCATGGTGCTATGTAAGATGCCGACGATAGGAACAAATGGCCCAACATCACAAAAGAGGAGGTTCTTCGGGGGGCCACTTACTTCAGTCATAAGGAAAACCATGGAAGGAGAAGTAGGATGAATTAAGGGGTTTATCGTTTCGTCGCTTCAATACTTAACTAATTAATTACATAGGTATAATATTAAGTTGTAGCTTCTCATAACAGTACAGCCGGTCTTTTAATAACTTTATTTATGTTGCCCTCAATAATTGAAATGTCATTAATCGAATTTTTAATTAGTTACCTACAACATTATACTTAATTGGCAAAGTAAAGTCGACAAATGTAGCAATTAGGGCGACACATGCTCAAGCATGCTCAAGAAATCGCCTGAGTGCAAAGTTCTCTTGTTTAGCAAAAACAGCATTAAAAAAGCAACAAAAAAACCTATAATAAAATGAACCGTATCTATTTAAACGTGATTTATCATTAAGTATAATGACGTTGCTTGCAGAATGATCCTTATTTTTTGAGAGGATCATAATATATGTAAAAGAAACCTAAAAAAACGATATACTAGGTAAATATAAAATAATATCTATATCTCTTTATCTAAAATAGCAAATTCAAGCGACTATTTTCATAACAACTATGAATTTGCAGTCTTCTTTTGACCTTTCGGCCATTTACTCTTATTGGACCCACCGGCGTTACCTATCATGAAGTTTATTTATTAGTTTTTTACGCAGCTCATTATACTTCCTGATATTATCATTTCCTAATTGAACTGCGGCTTTGGCAAACTGTAGCAAAACTGGAACTACAGTTCATGCATATTCCATCCCTACCTTTCCGAAAGTCACTTTCCTGGTCAAGGCACCAAATTAAACGGCTCGACTTTAATTGCGATCCAATTAATTGCGATCACTAACAAGACCAATCGATTTTGGTTCAATAACATAATGTTGTATGATTATCGGAGCAGGAATAACAGGTGTGTTGTATACAGGCTGAAAAAAAATTATATACATACATATCATAATTTCTATGAGTTTTAGATACTCCCAAAATAATTAAGTTTTAAATGCGAAGAGGTAAAATATATTTGAGGTAAAAATCATACTAAAGTACAGCAAAATAAAATTAGAATATATCGTATCATGATGCTAAATTAATTCGTTATGAATTCAGCCTATTTTACGTGCTGTTGAACCTATTTTACTAGCTACGATGAGAGATTTAATATAGGATGTTAAAAAAAAGTGCGTTGAAGATTTTAAGGGGTGACTCAGAAGTCAGTCAGTATCAAGTATAGGGGCCATCCATAAATTACGTCACACAAATTCATGATTTTTGACCCCCCCCCCGTCCTTGTCACAGATGATCACATTTGTGGGAACACCACCAACCTGGTGTGACGTCACATATTTTGCAATTTTCGCCCAAAATTGAATAAATGAAAACAGAAATTCTAAAATTATATTTTTTTATTATTTATTATGTGACGTCACAACTTTTATGATTCCCCCTACCCCTTGTCACATAATGTCACACTTCGTTGATCCCCTCCCTCCCCCTTAATGTGTGACGTAATTTATGGATGGTCCCATAGAATACAGGAAAAATTAAAAAAAAGACCGATCAACTACTTTTTTTAAGTTTCCCATACATAAGTGAATCAAGAATTTGTATGGGACACTGAGAGAAAAGTTGTAGATCGGATTTTTTTTATATTTTTCCTGTATTCCATACTTGATTCTGAGTAACCCCTTAAAGTCTCAAACGCCCTTTTTTTTATGTGATAGGTGGCAAACGAGCAGACGGATCACCTGATGGTAAGCGATTACCGCCGCCCATGGACACCCGCAACACCGGAGGAGTCACAAGTGCGTTGCCGACTTTTGAAATGGGATGGGGGATGGGGGAATGGGGAGGGGGAGGGAGGGTTGGGCCTCCGGTACCCTCACTCACTCGGCGAAACACAACAAACGTTGCTTCACGCCGGTTTTATCACTCCGGTCGAACCGGCCCATTCGTGCCGAAGCATGGCTCTCCCACGTCAAAACAACCTTTTTTAACAACCTGTATAAAAAACCAACACTACATTTGGGAAGAAAAGAAACAAATATTTGTGACAGTAAGGATTTATTCCCTGATTATATTAGGTTCAAGAATAAAACTGTCTTATCGTCATCCATTAAATCTTACTTCGTCTATTCCAGTTACCAATAAAATCTAGTGAAATGATTTCTTAGAATGCTTAGGGTCTCTCAAGAAGTAGTTTCCTATGCAAAATTATTTCTTAAAAAAATGAAATGTCGAATTTCAGTTAAATTTTATACACGTAAGCAGTACTTAAAATTATAGTCATAAGATAAAATTATTCGAAAAAAAAAATATTTTATTTTATTTTAAACATAAGCATATTTTTAAAATTAACCGAATTATTTTGAGCAAGTGAATCGTACACTTACTGCTAGGTAGGTATAAAGTTTCGTTAAAATCAGCTCGTTAATTTTAACATTAAATTACCTATTTAATTATTTGGAGGACAACTGGTCTGCTCGTAGCTACATTTTCGTTTAGGTAGTTATGCGGCTAGCGTGATCGCATCGATCATGCAAGTAAACCGACTACAGACACGGTTATAACCTAGATGGGTTTGGCTAGTGACATTTATCTCGACTGATACCGTTAATCCGTTGTTACCGGACTTGGCCCTTGGCCCCCTTATGTGGAGTATGGAGTATGATCGAACCTTCCCCTATGTATAGGATGAGATCCGTGCCCCAGCACTGGGGACGCTAGTGAAAACGAGGTGCTAAAGTAATAAATCCTCCTTTTAACGTAAATACTTCTGACTTTGACTTTTTAGAACCCTAATTATAGATATTTATCTAATAATCTTTGAGACCATCGGTAGTCAATAATTATAAAACCATAAACTGGTGAAAGCTAGGTCATTAGCTTGAAATAATAAAATTTATATGAGTGAGGCCACAAAAATAACTTTCTATAAAAAGTATGTTAAGATATTTTAAATGTTCTTTTTCTGCTGCTCTTTTAATTTAAACTGCTGGAAATATTTAGTTGCAGTATACAATAGAATTAATTCATATGGAAGCGAATTTTCATGACATTATTGATTTCTTATTTAATTACTAAAAGCTTTAATACCTTTTTCACAACACTTTGTCCAAAATGTGATTGCAAATTTTAATTTATGCATTGGCATCCATTATTCTTACTTATTTAATAAACAACAAACGATTGCATAAAGTTTATTCTTTGTCAATCTTGGAATCACACGACGAATCTAAAGACATGTAACACTTCAAAATCTATCAAACTGTTCTATATTTATAAATCGATCAACGTAAAGTAACATAAAGTATGTGCTCCAAAGGTTATTATAAAATAACAGATTATGTAAATGACAAAGACATTTGGAAATGTATTGCTCTTCCTGATAACTTGTATTAATGACATGAATTGTAGTAGTAATTAAGTATATAGGGTGACTTTAAATTAGTTCTTGATACGAAAGGAGATGCATGTGCTCATGATAACAAACAACTTTCCATAAGAAACCAATAGTCAAAAAGTAAAAAAATTTTTGGACTCTTCTTACTAATTTGCCCAGTCAGTTTCTCGATTTGTATGGAGACTCCAAAATTTTTTTTGCGATTTGACTATGGGTTCCTTAGGAAAAGTTGTTCATTATCATGAGCACATGCAAACCCATTCGTATCAAGAACTAATTTAAACTCACTCTGTATATTTTTTAAATGTGCTGAAGCAAGTTTCTTTTGGGCTCGACGACGTTTCTTCTTGCTTCGCAAACACTTCCCGAAACGTTGAGTGTACAAGTTCCGCGTGGTAGGAACTTTGTACTAGGTAGAAAAAAAACAACGATTTAAAAGTATGTGCGAACATCTACTTAAATAAAAAACTTTTTTTTTTGAAAGAACTTACAGACACAAAATTAAATACACACACTGGTTAGTCGAGACCAATAGAATTATGTTTAAGTATAATGAATCCCTAATTTTCTAGCACTATAGTTTGTAGCGTACGGTAAAACGTAGCTTGCTTATCATGCATTTCGTTAATTCTGTTCATGTTAGTCCTGTCATTCTGCGAAGTGAATTGGACTAATCCATTAACGTGCTGACGACCCCGACAAATAGCACCAACTAGCACCACAGCACCAGTCAAATGAGCATTATGCTCCTTTCCCACTTAAAAATTCCCAATCTCCAAACACTTTTTCATTACGTTAAACTTTAAGGTTAACGCCGCAAGAGCGTAATAAGTATTGAGGAGTGAAATTGTAAGTTTGTAAGATATTTAATGCAAGGCAATGTGTTATCTACGCCCATGGGTTTATGTTGCGGTATCCAATGATCGGCATTGATAGGTGGATTTAAACTTATTAAAGTTTTATTTACTTGGTGTTGGATTGGTTTTGATAGTCGGTTGTGTTGAGGTAAATAAACGTGAAGATTGCACGTTAGCTAATCTAAGAGTCGTGCTTTATCTTCCATTGTCTATGCCGTTCCGTTCCGTTCCGTTCCGTTCCGTTCCGTTCCGTTCCGGTGGCTCACTGACCAGAAGTTCTTCTGCAGGGGCGTTGAGGTCAGAGCATAAGGGATCATGGGCGAAGTTGTAACACCCTAAGTGAGTGGCTCGAGCACCGTGACGGTATCCAGCATCCAACCGGATCCTGAGGGTACGTGGGTGACACGGCCTCAGGTTCCGAGATCATTTACTGAATCCTGCCGGCAGCACAAGAGACCGTTCACCTGGGGACGTATCAACTCTCCTTGTGCCTCTATGCAGCTGAGATCTACCCAAGACACCAGTGGCCACGTAGATAGGATCAGGAGTGTAGGTGGCTTTTGCAGTCGGGATGGGGGCGGGGGGATGGATAGGGCCGACAAGTATACCAGCAACGAGTCAGCATGTGGAAGATAGATACTATACTTGGTGTGTAACATTTACAGGGAGGAAAGTATGACTGCTTGTTTTGAAGTAGTTGCAGTAGAAGGGCGTCTTCATATTCCATTGTACTGTCTTTTTAGGTTCTTTGCTTTATCAGTAGGAATTTTGCGGAGATGTTTCGTGTATCAAGTTTTATCAACTTTATCTTCCGTTGTCTTTGATAGATTTAAATTATTTTTAGCATAATTGTGTAACTATGAAATCTTATCCTAAATCCAAAATACCTATTAGTGACTAAGCTAAGCTTTGAGCGTAAGTACAAAATGGAACAACCACAATAATGTTAATAATATTTTAGAAATTATTATGTTTCATAAAGCGTCTATTATTTAGATAGTATACACGGCGTAACAAAACAAAACAGGTATAGTATAGGATCCATTACTTTTTCTATATTTTGTACCCCAAATTAAGCTAATCCGCTGATCAATTTGTATGACGATACGTCTTTTGCAATTTCAACAATAACGTAATACAACAAAAGTTGTTCAGTCGCTACCGACTCGTGGTCCCACCGCGTTGACCCACTGGTGGGTCCACGAGTAATTTTCAGTATGGTGAATAGAAGCCCCAGTTAACAGCCCTACACCTATTTAATAAGACCCTACGTAAGTATGACGTTTTCTGTTTAAAAAGAAATCTCATTTTAACCTTCGTTCTTCTTAAAAGCACACAAGAACTCAATTCAAAACCGCCATCTCTAAGATTTTTAATGATACGGGCTCCTAAAGAGCAGTTAAGCCAATTCCGGCCCGTATAATAACGTTTGACCCGGTCGTGTGCGCCTGCGCCGTCGTCGTCGTGCCAGTGTCACTTGACCCCCACTAAATCCATTTAGATCTTGATAAGTGGATGACAAGATGAGGCGGTAATGAGTTACTGAGAAGTGAAATTTGTAGGGAGTTGTTCTATTTCGGTTTCGTCACCTGGTTTGGATTTAATGCTGAGTAATTTGAGTCAGGGAATCTTGGAAAGACATGTGACTGAGAATAAAATGATTTAATCTTATAATCTGGAGATACCTATAGGGTAAATAAATTTATCAATTTAGATTATAAGAATAATATATGAAAGGTCGTGTTTTTCAGAACCCTTATTAACAAAACCAGGGTTATGTTTTTCACGCATATCTCAGTATGTATATACTTATAGGATTTTTAATTTTAATAGCCTAAAAAATAAAATACCTACTCATTGTATTATCCGCCTGAGCATGACAATTAAAAGGTGATAGAAAATGTCGTGAAATCTGTAAAAAAATATCCAATCATACATGATGACGAATTGCATTCAGAGGCAGCAGATCCATGTTTTTTCAGCTACGTGAATTTATAACATTTGATTGGATGATTTTCAAACGATTTCACACTGTATCTAGGTACCACTGTAACCTTTTAATTGGCAGGTTCATGGCAGATATTAATAATATGTATAATTTTAATTTCAGGAAAAATATTTTCATTACACATTGAACTATTTCCTACTTCATCTTGTTTCAACAATTTTAGTTCGCTTTTTAGGCAGTCGGGTTTTTTGATTTTCATAAAACATAGGTATATTTAATGATTGGCCACCTTAGAATGAGAACTCAAATAATTTCTTGTAGCAACTACAAAATTCACAGGATTCACTCGTTTGAATTGGTCAAATACTACAGCAGCTGCCATTTAGCACAAACAGCGCAGTCATTTATGTGTACTCGTATTTTCAAGAGTTTTTTACACACTGTATATTATCAATAAAATGAAACAACTGACCTCTTTTCGTAACATAGTGTTGATTTGTAGATTACAACAATTGCAGGAAATGCATGGCCGTTGATAAACGCGCTCGCTCTCAATTGGGATTGATTAAAACCACTATTTTTGATGCGAACTAATTAAACCAAGCTATTTTCGACTCCGACAAATTAGTGGAACGAATTGCAACGCATTTTACGTTTGGGCTAAACGATTCTGTGAATAAAGGAACTTTAATAAAGAATCAGAAGAAAAGAGGCGGCATTATTTTGGTGGAAATTTCTTATCGTCTGTTGTTTTCAATAAATTGGGCTTGTATCCAGTAGTATATTGATAAATAAAAATCATTTATTGTTGATGCATTATAAAGGACTTATTCTGTGGCTCAGTGGCCAAAGATACTCATCCACCAAGGCAAATGTTTCTGTTTATTACACCCAGATTACCGTACTAAGACAGTGTATTTTTCAAATTGTTTTAATTACCAAACCAATCATGACTGTGAATTGAGAAATATATCTAGTAGCAGGTTTATTTAGTTGTTAACTGACATTTTATAATTTGAGCTAATTTGTCAATGAAATGAGCTCAACAGCTGACAAGTTGCTAATTGCGTATGCGAAGTCTAATTCTAGTCGGCCATTTGCTAGAATGACCCAACTAATTATTATTTATTAAGTACCTACCTGCTTTTCGTGATTGATCTATCATATCTATTTTTGGATGTTTTATCTTTATGAGTTACAAAAAATATGGCTGTAGTGTTTTTATTTGTGAACTGCACCAGATAATTCCGTTGAACGTCCTTGACCTTGAAGCAATAACTAATTAATCAAGTAATTTTAGAACGAACATAAAAATATATACAACGGATATTTTATTTCATTTGTCTTAAATAAAATAAAGCATAAATTTAAAAAGAGAAACCGATGGCAGCACAAAGAAGAAAAAATCATAAAATGAATAAAGAAGATCGGAAATCGGTTTAATTTCATTTTGCAGTTTTTTCTCCTAAGGTTTACAAAAAATATGACACAAAAACGTTTAGTGTAGGTACAAATTCCGAGTGATCTTACCATTAGTATCAGGTAAAAAAAAATGACGACATAAAATTTTTTTTACAGCATCTAAGTAAATAAATAAATAATTAAAAAAATATTATTATGGGGATAAAATATAAGACGTGGAAAAGGTACATTAAAGGTAGCTACACTGATAAGAAAATTTAATAATTACAGAATAAAGAACTCAAATAGCCACACCATACCAGTAACTAGCAGGATCTGCGCAAAACACAAGATCGCCTGCAATTAGTTGACTAGTTTAATACAATCTAGTGTGAAATGCATCCTATTGCACTTTTTGTGGAACTCTATAATTGAGTGACGATAATGCAGAACCTGATTATGGTGCCGAAGCTTGCAACATTGTTGCTGAAGAGTGACATTTTAGTCCGAGCAACAACGGCGTAAAACAACGTTAGCTTTTAATCCGTATTGGACTTTAAGGAGTTCTGGATAAAGTCGAAACGGGAGTTAGTTATGGTATAATATTGTTTTTTTTTTGTATTAAAGGTCTTTAGGGGTTAAGTGTATCATTTAACTTAAGCATTTAAAAACCAATAACTATTCACCGGATACTTGTAATCTCACAAGTTTATCTAAACGATAAAGTACGTTCTTCAAAGAAACCACATTATTTTCAGTGTTATGGATAATGAAATGAATTCGATTTACTTGTGAATTAATTTCCTGCGATTTCATCCGCGTAAACTTCGGATATAAATATCCGTTCGACCAATCTTCTACACCATGTCAAAAGTATATGATTTAATATTCAAGTTTATGTCTTCAATAGTAAGAAATATCTTATCTTATTTCTTCCTTCAGTAGTTTAGGTTACGCATAGGTGTATTGTTTGCCTGTTAGTCAGCCACAATTAAATTTAAATGTATTAATTGTATCTAAGTGCCGTGGCACTGTTATTGTTCTTAGGTTACGAGAGTTAGTAAGGTCTCTTGAATGCAACAAATGGTAGCAATTTTAGGTAAAAAATATAACTATCTTCTTTCTGGGAGTTGTCAAGTTGAAAAATATTAATAAACTAATTTTATTTACATATTTTTTAAATGTGTTTTCGACGGTGACTTTCTCTATGACTGCTAATTAACTGACTGACTAAGCTCGGTAACTGACTACAGACATAGTCATAACATGGGTTTGACTGTAACTAGCATTTATTTCGTCCTTTTTCGTGCTAAGTCAGTCATTAAGTCATGTACGACAACCTTCAAAAAAACAGCGAACTCCCATTTCAATGGCCGGCAGCGCACTTGCGACTCCTCTGGTGCTGCGGGTGTCATGGGCGGCGGTAATCGCTTACCATCAAGTGATCCGTCTGCTCGTTCGCCTCCTGTCCCATAAAAAAAGACAAGAAAACTTCTGACATTAGGCCACTAGCCCCATAACCTCAACTAATTCGGACTTGGCTCCCGTGAGTGGAGTATGGCCTAACCTCCCTGAGGTATGGGAGGAGACCCTATAAGCAGCAGTGATAATGATCATGATAAAACCTTTGACTTGACCATACAAGCCCCCTAAAAAGGCACCTTAAAGTGTGTTTGATATGAAGATTTTTTTCTTTTTATCTATCAAGGTACCAAATAATAAGAATACAATTTGTATGCATTCAATAGTCAGATATAAACAAAGTCTACAAGTTACGCATCTTACTAGTGGGTTTCCATAAATATTGATGAAGGATTGTGTAATCCATGTTTTTGTTAAGAATTTGAGTAAATAATTATTCGCCAAAGCGCTTTGCCCATAAATCTCAAAGTGGATTGCGGTAGAGTCGACAAAAACATTGCAAAGTGAGTTTAAAAGAGATTTTTAGCAAAGTTTCTTATATACAAGAAAGTAGTGTGGTCAAAAATACAAAGTACTAAAAATATAAACATAAAAGAATAACCAAGAATTAGAATTAATTAACACCACCATACTTCTAATTAACAAAGCGTCTCTGATCGTAATTCCTTTGATCAATTAACTCGTAGGTTAACTTTTTTATTATGATAAGATGAAGTTCATCAATACCATTTTAATCACCTTCAATCGATAGATACACCTAGAGTATAACTAGATAATACCCATGGAAAAAGAAATATTTGTATTGACGTTTCTACTGACCCTACACCTCCTATAATTTATCTGTCAAACCATCAAGTGATGTATCGTCCGCGCGTCAACTTTTAGCTCATTGTGGAAGTGATTACTGCAATAGGCGGCCATTATACGAATTAACTAGTTTTTAGGTACTATGAAATATTGGCGGCTCTATGTGATAGATTGATTGGGGATACCGACATTTCTTACTTTTTTTGACAATGACGTGAGAGTGACAGCCATAACGGGGATTCTTTAGCAGGCATATTTGGTAAGGATTTGTTTCTATGGTTTTGTGATTTCCACTAAAAATGAGTTAAATTAAAGTGAAACAATATTGTAAGATGATGATGAAATAGTGAAAGTCTTTACAAAAGTCCTGATACAGGTATTTTCATACGTAATAGGAAGTCTCAACCATGTTTGTACTAGCTGTAAGACTTAAAAAGGAAAAAAAAAACATTTTTTTAATTTTCATTTACTGAATTGGATAAAAATAACACTGTTTCAAAACTGTAACAAATTTCTTTAACCTCATAACACTGTTAGGATGAGAATGAGTAATTAATTTTGATCTCATAGGTAGAGGTAATATTAAAATTAAATCCTCCCAAATCTCAGGAAGGTTGTACAATACTTTACACACAGGTCCTATAGCCGGGTTATTGGAGGTTGTAGTTAGTGGCCAAATATAATGTTAGAAGTTTTATAGCCACTAATCTGTATAATGCCTCTACCACTCTAAGGGACAAATTCTCTTACCTAATCTTTCTCAGTTTATTTTTATCTGAAAGAGAAGTTCAGTATGTATCGTTTTAGACTATAAAATGAAGGAAAATAATGAAATTGTAATTTGAATACATTGAATAAAAACTCTGTTTTTTAAAAAAATACCTATATAAAGTGCATAACATTCAACAGATTCTCGGGAACTCAATTCAGTGCTCGAAAGGGACCATACATTAGTTTAGCAAAAAAAAAACTCAAAATGTTTTTTATTTAAGTAGATACTTTACACATGCTTTTGTCAATATTTTTTTCTACCTAGTACAAAATCCCTTCCACGCGGGACTTGTACACTGAACGTTTCGGGAAGTGTTTGCGAAGCGAGAAGAAACGTCGAGCCCAAAAGAAACTCGCTTCAACCCATTTTTTAAATAAAACCTTAAATTCTATTACAATTAATGTCAACAAAAAAATTGTGAGTTGGAGTGTCTATACATGTCCATATATCATTGTCATTTACATAATCTAGTATTTTGTAATATACCCGTAAGAGCATAAACAATTTTTCACATGCAATTTGAAACTTTCCCAAACATACCCCAAAAACAAGTAACGTTAATTATTTTGATCAATCTATTGAGTTTCCGAAGACCTGGTTTATTGTGCTCATTAAGAAATTCCTCTACATTTGCTGCTTAATCCGAAACTACCAATTTAGAATTCGGCGCGTGCAATTAGAGACAATTACAAAAACTTGTCAGCATAGATAGTTGTACCTGTCCACAGTAAAGTTGCTGTAATTACCGACTGGTTTTAATTGAACTATGCGAGAACTGGTTGACTACAATACACGCAACTGTTTCTTGTTAGGTACACGTGTAATAAAAATACTAGTATTCTGCCCTACTTTATCTTGGTTATTATAAAAGAAATAAGCTGATTTTGCCTTGAGTCTACGTCTAAGACCCTAGGACTTCAGGTGACAACAATTTAGCAAAATGCACGTATATTATTGTAATAATAGATTCAACAAAAATGAAATACACGTATTTAGTTTGGAAATACCCAATCAGTTGGGATTTTCTAGGTTGAATGTAGGTCTATAAAATATCTGAGAACGTATGGTGAATTGGTAAACAATCAATAAAAAAACGACTTAGTTTTGGCAACATGTAGTTTCCTTTGTATCTATAAAAATACCTTTTTAGGTTGAGATTCCTGTATTATAAATTCTTAATTTCGAAGTCCAGTAAATATTACACTTTTTTTGTCAAGGAGTGTTCTTGGTAACACAGTATTCATTATAAACAACTTAGTCAGGTGAATATCCACTCAAATATGGATGAAGCACGTGAGAATATATAAATGGCAAAACAAATTGATTACCGGTGGCTGGATCATCACTATTACCTGTCATTATTCGTTATTAGCTAATGGTATCCGCCGGGATACATTTTATGAAAGCCACAAATTACAAGTAATTTCGATGTACATTGCGTGATTGGTTAGTATATTAATCTCTTGAGTATTAAAATGGCTAATCCGCTACGTAGTGTACATTGAACTTGTGCTTCTAATTTATAAATTGTAGTTGTAGTAGTTAGGGACCCAGCTGTCGTATGTAATAAAAGCTTAACTTGATTCTGGGCTATCAGGAACATATTAAATTTAAGATGATTGGATGTGGCACATTCTGTCGACAAGTTAAGACTAGAAATAGGCCTTAATGGGCCCCTGTGACTTGAGATGAACGGGGTGCAAAACATAATAGGTGTATGACTCGTCAGTTCTGACTTCTACCCATTGTAATGAACAACTTTTGTTCTGCGATTTTATTGAAATCATATTTAAGCGACCATGAATAAGGTCAACATGTTTTTTTTGTTTGGTAGGTCATACTTCAGAGGTGGTCCCATAAAAAAAATATCAAAATTGAATTAGCGCTTTTTGAAAAATAAATGAAAAACAAAACAAAAAACAACAAAACTGTAGTTGTTACGATTGAAGTCGGTTGTTTTTAAAGTGTTCAGCGTTGTCAATTATTTATTTGAAAAATATTGTATTAGAGCCGAAATGTGATAAAGAAGAATAATTTTCTTAATTCAGTTTCTCCTTTGTTCTAAAGCATTGGCACAGTGATAATAAAAACCCAGAATTATCTTTGTAGTTCTAGTCATATTATGGTAAATAAACCATGCCCTCGAGAATGCACATAATACCTATTTATAATGTAAGTATATGTAGCGGCTAGTTCATCGGATTTGCTAGATCATTAAATGTCAAATCGTCGAAACAGAGTCAACGACAAAACAGAGTCAACGAAGCCATTGAGGGCGTCACACACTAGCGCTATACTGTGCTACAGGGTTATTTTGGACCCGCCACCAAAACTTCACAGTGGCTTCTATTTATAAAACTGAGCAACTTTCCCCAAGTAATCAATGGTCAATTCGCAAAAAAAATGTTTGGACCTTTCATACTAATTTGATCACGTGATCGGCCTATTTTGTATGGAGATGCCCAAAATTTTTTTGCGAATTGACTATTGGTTATTTGGGGAAAGTTGTTCAGTTTCATGAGTAGAAGTCACTGTGAAGTTTTGGGGGGGAGGGGGTCCAAAAATAATCCTGTATAAAATCCGCGACACACATGGACAGCAATACTAGCATGCTGCTTCTAACTTCACGGTCACCCCACTTCGTCCATGAGTGTGGCGGATTTTATAGCACAGTATAGCGCTAGTGTGTGACGCTCTTTGGCCTCCTCTATACCTCATTCCAATCAAAAAAAAGCAAAAGGTAAACAAACGAAACATCCACCGATTTCGTCAAATTCCTCAAGAATCACACATTTTCTGCAAACACTGACACATACTAATCGTAGGTCGTAACAATTATTGCCTTTTCTAATAGATTTCACTAAATTATGATACGAAACTGGCATGAAAATACAATATTTCCAGTCTAACCTCAGATTGTTAGGTTATGTTTCAGTGACAAGACGTTACTGTTATCTGTAGAAAATTGTGATGAGGTTGTGTCAATACTTTGAACGAACTAGTGAATGAATGAGTGAATGAGTGTTACGTGATAAGACAGTGTCTGACGGTTGTGTGTGGCCTGTTTTTTTTATATTTTGGGCTATCATTGGTAGTGGTATAACTTTTTAGGCGTTCATTAACGTTTTCTTGTTCTGTATTTTAAATGTATTTAATTTAAATATCCGCAACTTTTTAAATCCAAGATACATACTATATACATACATACATGCTATATTGTACTAGCAACACTGAATTTAAAAATTTCGCATGGTAGGACCTTTACATAACGTAAAAAAAATAAGAACGTAGAAAAAAAATCTGCATGCAATACATTTGTATTTCACTCATGCTCCGTGTGAGATGTCGACAACGATATCGATATTTTTAGATATTAATCAACATTTAGTTCCAGTTCCTACCACTATGTTTACATTGTTTGCCGTTAGAAACTGCAAATAATATCCGTTAGTACGTTCGTCATTAGTCATTAGACAATGAACTGGTAACACTGAATTTCGTTCGTTCGTACCGGTACGCTCATTTCTTGCTTCGACTCTGTCAGGCACTGGCAACACTGAATTTCGTTCGACATACCGGTCTGCTCATTCGTTGCTTCGATTCCTTGTCATGCGTACGTGTGTTCTTCTGTGTTTGGATATTAACGACTTGGCTTTTGATATAAGTACACTGTTAACTTTGCGATTTGGATTGTGATTTTTCTTGGAACTGACGATTAACCGCTGCGCATTAAGGACTTTGATATTGCTCACGATTGGATTTGTGTTGACTACGTGCGACTCCTCATTGGATAAGTTTTTAAAATCCTTATTTGATTCTAACAGAATCAACTGACTACATGACTGAAGTTATTTTTATTAATTTACAGTGGTTCGAAATGAGTGATTCATCTAGTGATCTCGATCCCGGGTCTTAATAAGCTTTTCCTAGTTAGCATCACGAAAATCGTCAAAAATGACACCCATAACAATATTTTTCTATAAGTGCATATCCGCCATTTTGTAACCGAAAATTGTGAAATTTATTTTATATCTATTTGATCTCATTGGTGGTTCCGAACTCTGAAAACATAGTATCAAATAACTAAATTTTATTTAAACTCCTCGTTCGTTCATCCATTCATTCACTCATTCATATGTAAACTTGCACATCTCTAATGTAGTGTCATGGCCGATCACAAGTGTCAGTGTCAAACGATTGTTTACATTTTGCTTTTTTTTGATTGGAATGAACTATATATAGTAACACCAGTAAACTAACCTAACTTAGAATTTTTCCGGAGCTTTTCAACGAAATGGCCAGTCATTTCATTTTATTGCCATTTCTACGTTCTAGCCACGACATATTATACCTATACGTACTTAACAATTACTGAATAGCTTCAGACAACTGTTACAAGGTTCGTGATTTCAATTCCAAACCAGGGCAAATCGTTGATAAATCATGATGTAAGTATGTGTATGCATACCAGTCTCTGCTTCCCGTAATATAGGGAGTAGGTACTAGTTTGACGTCGGCCGTGTATAATTTGTTCCTATCCTAGATATGTACTTTTTGTTGAAATCCTGTAGACATTGCGATAACATTAACAGTATCAATTAGAATGACATTAGAAACATAATAGACACGACATACGATTGTGAAATGGTACAGATCGAAAATACCCACTCAGAGCCACTATCGTCTCCCCAGACGAGACTAAGGAGCAGATTTATATGGCCATAGTTATGCCAATAACGATCCAACTGATTTAAAGTAAGCGAGGGATAATGTACTTTACGTCAGTGACATAAAGTACATTATCCTTGCTTACTTTAAATCAGTTGGATCGTTATGGCATAACTATGACCATATCTATTCATTACGCTTGCTGTAACCACTGCGTAATCACCAATTCTATGGCTGGTAATGATCGATCGCGATCCTCAATTATCCACACATTACTGAGATTGAAGAAGAAGAATAGGGTGGTCACAGTTATTTTTGGTCAAAAGTCAAGTGACGGCTCTATTTTATAGTCAACCAAGACAGTTTAATTAAACCACCAATCAATTTTGATGACATCTTGCGGCTAAAATCTACACTCTTCAAAAGATATTAGGTATACTTTATGGTCATTTATGCTCGAACTTAGTATCGAATAGGCCAGATAAATTTATCAAAAATAAATTATAAGTTAAATAAAGTTCACTAAAATCTATTGAAAGTTCAAAAAACCATATTTGTTTTGATTCCCATCTCATCTTAAATTATAACTAATAAAAATCACCAATGACGCTGAGTCCATTAATGACGCTGAAAAAGTATGACATCACGACTTTGTATTTCAAACAAATATAGAACAATAAACTTATATTAGAAAACATGTAGAATTGTCGCCTGCGGTATTTCCGGACCGTTACGACATTCAAACCTTCAAGAAAAGAGCGTACTCCCATATCAAAGGCCGGCAACGCACTTGTGACTCCTCTGGTGTTGCGGGTGTCTATGGGCGGCGGTAATCGCTTACCATCAGGTGATCCGTCTGCTCGTTTGCCACCTATGCCATAAAAAAAAAAAAAAAAAAAAAACATGTCGTTTTTGACAGATAACAAAAAGTAAATCAAATGATAAGTAGTCATATAGCCTGTTTTTTTTCAATATTGCTACATTTTGAAGTCATAATAATATTTTATGACCTAGGGAAGTTCGCAGAAAGCCAAAGTAAGAGAAGTTGCTGTGGAAATTCTTGGGAGAGGAAGGAGCCTTTTTAACATTGGATATCTTTTGTCATAAGTCCAAATTATCAGTTTCTTTTGACAATTCAATGCCATTTTCTTAAGAATATATCGCACTTCTCTGGGCTAGGATCTATGTACCTACTTTGGGATAGTGACGAAATTACACTGCGACCAATAAACTTATCCAGGCCTGCAAGCCTAGGGCGCATGCGCGAGCGGTATGTTAGTGCGCAATGTACTGCACAGCATTTGATTAGAGGGATCGATTGAATTTGTCAATCAATTCTCGTATTTCGTTAAATTATCCACAATTGTACCGCCGCATTGTGGTCGTAGGTCCTATAATTGTGTGCTGTTTGGTATATGTTAGGGTCTGTTCATACCGAGATGCGAAGCGACGCAACGCGCTTGATTCTTGTGTTCACACTGAAATATGCTCCGCTCAGACGTTTCTTATGAGTTTATGACACTTACGGGAAGATATCGACGCTTGAAAGGAAAAGTTGGCTAAGCGCCATATTATGTCGCTTAGTTAACTTTTCCTTTCAAGCGTCGATATGAGGGTGTGCTATTTTAGAGCCACACCATATGCTATGGAATAATGGGGTAAATGAAGATGACTACTAGTCATTTGAGTAACTTTTTATCATCTGTCAAAAACTTCACTTTTTTCTAAAAGTATTTGAAATACCTGGATGTGACGTCATAGCTATTCAGCGTCGTTATAGGACTGATTTTGTGATTTTATTAATACAAAATTAAAGATGAGATGAAAAATAAAACAAATATATGTAGTTTTTTTGCAGTGGGAGAGCAATTTAGTGAACGTCAGCTCATAATTTATTTTTGATTCAATCATCTAGTCTAGCCTATTAGACGTGATTTTCCGTAGTCAGATAGCTTTTTGCTGGCAATGGATTTAAAAATCATAATAAAGATTAATCGGTTAACCCAAATAAAGTCTACCACTCCCGTTATGTTATAAGTCGAATACCTAATATTTTGAATGCAGTTATTATAAAATCTATCTTACTTTGACGTTGAAAAATGCCTCCACGGTGGACGAAACCAATAATCAAATCAGCACTACAATTACTGCTGTAGATAAGTTGACGATATGGTAAAACTTAGTAGATAAATCTTTGCAAAGGTCAGTTGACACCGCGATGCGACGTACCCGCCTCAGCGCGTAATTTATAAGTTATTTATTCAGGGTAAAATTGAAATGGCGGACCAAATTTTAACTTTGACTTCCAGTCATGACACTGATCAACTTTCTCTAAGGAACTAATTCAGTCGGAGCAAAAAAAAAAATACTTACCATACAAATTTGACTACCAGGGTCATCAATTTGTATGAAGAGCCCAACTTTGTTTTGGCTCCGATTGAACTGGTTTCTTAGAGAAAGTTGTTTAGTTTCATGAGCAGAAACCACAGTTAAAATTTGTTCCGCAATTTCAATTTCACACTGTATAATATGTATGAGAATTTTCGTATTTAATTTGCCCTATAAGCTACACATTGTAGTAAGAACAAGTTAACAAAGTTAAGGCGTTTTGGTTAAAACAGTTAGCTTTGTCAAGAGTGTGTGCCGGCACTGGGTCGTGCTGAGTCGCATCTCGGTGTGATCTTACCCTTATAATCACTGACATTTCCATTTTTCATGTAAACGTTTGGTTAGCTGTCATTGATTTGGAAATTTTAACTAGTGTTATCATGTCATGCGATACTAGTACATCAGTTCGTTACAATACTGACTCAACTTTTAAAATAATATATATAGGTCTGTAACAAAAATTATTCCGCCTAAAATTCGTTCTTATTGGTGCAAACTACGATAATAGTTATTGAACTTAGGATACGGTACCTTAGTACTTCTGTACTTGATTGTACCTTTACTTAAACGATATTAAATTTCTTACGTTTTGTTCCCATAATCTATGGCTTTTACTCATGAAACTGACCAACTTTCACCATGTATAAAAAAATATTATGATATTTATATATTTAAAAAAAAGTCTTTTTTTTCTGATTGTATTTATGGCTTCAATAACAACTAAGAAGCCTGTACAGCAGCTACGTTTATCAACTAGAAAGTCTAAAAAAATGTGTAAAGTCATATTTTATCAACTTAAAAATCTGCCATTTACTTAATCATCGTCGTGACTGTGTCGATGCGGTTATTATTTACAAAATTATGAATAATTTAATAGACGTACCCTCACTACTACATGAGATCTCATTGCGTGTTCCTCGCAGACAAGAAAGAACGTGTCGCAGTAAGGCACTTTTCTCTATCGCTCGTAGCCGGACTTGTTATGCTGCAAATAATTTCTTAAAGCGGTCATGTAACTTGCTAAACAACAAACTAAGCACAGTCGATATCTTCAATTGCAGTTTGGCCAAATTTAAGAAACAATGTTTGGAAGCTTTGTCGGAAACAGATGTTGACTGATGTTTTATATATTATTAATAAAAAGCTTGATTGTACTCTGCTCATTTTGTTACGAATTGTATTATCAAATTGCCTTCATTAGGATTATATAAAAACTATATCCAATATTCGTAAAAAGTATGTACAATGTTATTTAAGGGAACTTCAAAGGTCTAGTTTTACTCAAATAGCTATATATTATATTTAAGTGTGAGACTGTTTGTTCCTTATCATGAATAAATAAATAAAATAAATAAAATAAAAATCTGCCGAACTCCGAAGAAATGTTATGATCCTATATAGGTGTTACAATATTTTAACCGCGCGTGCGCTAACACATTCCGGTTGTTGATTGTCAGTTGGAAGCGCACTACCAGATAGTCACACAATAAGTCATCGCCGGTCATTATAACGAACTCACTGAGATCGCGATAAGATAGCTTTAGGGAAGATACTGTAAAGGTTGAAGAGTATTTAAAGCTATACGCAGTTGAATAACATTCGCTTCGACACATCAGTCAGAGACACAGTTTTAAAATTCTTTCCTTTATACAGGATGTCTCAAAATTGGTGTAGGACCCGTTAACTGGGGATTCTACTCATCGTACTGAACAACTTTTGTTCTACGACATTGCTCAAATCGCAAAAAAATTTTTGGACTCTCCATACAAATTGATCATCTGTTTTGCCATTTTTGAACATTTTTGGGTTGGGCATCCATTGACTATGGGTTCCTTGGGCAAAGTTGTTCTGTTTTATGAGTAGAAATCACAGTTAACGGTAATGCGATGAATGAAATTGCACCCAATAATTTTGATTTTTTTCAACATCAGCTAGAAGATCTTAGACATTAGTTTCAATAGCGTTGACTTATTCTGGTGACAGAAAGTTTAGATTACGTTGGGCACTCTCGCTAGAGTGCACTACTTGAGTGCCACAAACGCATGTGCGTTCTAGCTTGCTTCCATCTTCGCTAGGTCGCAAGCTATAATCAATTGTAAATTAAAAAGAGTAGCTGTTGACTGGATGCATGCTTCAAGGTTTGTTGATAACCCATTACGTCCCCACTGCAGGGGCACGGGTCTCTTCCCATACATCGGGAAGGTTAGGCCATACTCCAAACACCAAGGCCAAGTCCGGATTCGTGGAGTTTGTGAGGCTAGTGGCCAACCCCAGTATCAGAAGATTTTCAAGCCGCCTATAAGGCCTCTGGCATGGCTTAACGGCTTAACGGTTCAAGGTTATTCGATATTAATGGATGAGGCCTTTGCTTAACTTGAGGTTCGCCAATTGAGGGTAACAAAAAAACTTTGACAAAAGTTAAGAAAAATTGTAGATCACTTAGTTTGGGCTAACCAAAAATGGAAATAGGGTTGTAATGAGTCCTGGTGACTTGAACTGAACACCCGTCTTTGTTCAGCAGATGTACCATCCAGTTATAAAATACAATAATTGAAGCTCACTTCAGGGCCGAACTTTATGCGAAGAGTTTTTAAATATTTTTATAGCAAATTTTTAAACAGGATTGACAACATTTCAAAAAATAAAGAAAGAATGAATAAATTATTATTATATTATTATTATTTCAAATTTTTAAGTGTGTATTTTGAAGAATACTCAAAAATGAAACACCTATATTTTCTTAATAATTAGTTATTTCTTGAAATATTTCCTTTTTTCTCCGTTAGTGCTTTTTAGGCTGTGAAGGGTATGGAGACGGGTTCACGTTTTTTTAATATCGTACACTAGAATTGGGACATTAAAATTTTTGAATGCTGTCAATTGTCATTATATCTACTATCTTCAAAAAACCACGATTCGTTCATGTCCATTCGCTATCTTATAGCTGACAACTCGACACTGCCTTTATCGCTACTGAGTGCGATTCATCAAAAGCCCCGCCCAGACGCGACGACAGGCTCGCGTGACCGCCGCGTAATCACTTTGTAATCGTAATCAGAAGCTCTGTTAGACTATCCAACTCAGCTAAACAGCTTAACCCAACATCTGTCTCCCCGTCACACCAAAACACTCCTTAAACCGAACATAGTAAAAATCAAAATTGCAAAATCATTTTTTGTCGGTGTACAGTTAATTAAAATATCTTTTAAGACTTTTTGCCTCGAACGTACATGTGGAATAATTTATATGTTAGTTACTGGATAATTAGAACATGCAATGAATTGTATGGTCTGCTCTCATAAGGAAGAAAGCCGCAAAGTACCAAAGTACCTTTAGCGGCCTTATTTCTTATGAACAAACAGCGGTGCATGCCCATCGATCATACGAGTTTTTGTGGGTGTTTATTTATGATTCGGGAAACGTTCGACTGTCACAAAGAAAACTGCTTTAGCGCTATGCTAATGAAGGAGGAAGCTCATGAATTTGTTAATAACTATAATATAATGTTTATAATAGGTTTACAAGTTACAAGTTTGAAGTCTAACCTTCAAGAAATGTAAAACTGTGTTTTTTTCTGTGGACTTCGGTACAAATGTGTTATATAGGTAAAAGAAATAAGGGAAAAGTTCTTTTTTTGAGTTACTTAAATAAAATATTAATCTAATAAGTTTCACTACGAATTCATTAACAACCCATATCGATTTTCCCCACTGCAGGGGCACGGGTCTCTTCACATACCTCGGGAAGGTTAGGCCATAGAAGTATATGGAGATATACAGGTGCCAAGTCCGGATTGGTAGAGGTTGTAGGACTAGTGGCCAACCCCAGTGTCAGAAGTTTTCAAGCCGCCTATAAGGCCTCTGACATGGCTTAACGATTTAATCACTACAAATTAATTTCTTATAACAGATCCTGTATTATAAACGGGACTACTAAAAGAACTTTAATGTCTCACGATTCAAATACCATCAACTTGTTTAGGTTGGTTACATACAGTTCAGACAAAAATGGTTTAACTGCCAAATGTATAAAGCTTTTTTTTCAACCGACTTCAAAAAAAGGAGGAGGTTCTCAATTCGTCGGAATCTTTTTTTTTATTTTTTTTTATGTATGTTCACCGATTACTCGAAGACGCCTGAACCGATTTCGAAAATTCTTTTTTTGTTTGAAAGGGTATCTTTCACAGGTGGTCTCATATAAATTTTATCAAAATCGATTAAGTGGTTTTTGAGAAAATCAACAAAAACATAGCAAAGTTGGAGTTGTTGCGATTGAAGTCGGTTGTTTTTAACGTATTCAGCGTGGTCATTGTTTTATTTACTTGGCCAAAATATACAAATATTACATAGAAAAACATATCTTAACACACCTACATAATCCATAAAAGGTTTATGTGAAGGTATGGAGTTCTGTTTACAAACTGTTATTAGATTATTAATAATAGGTAAGTATTTTACTTTCTTAGGTTAATTATAGGTTAATCTTTTAATTAACTTTCGGTAAAAAGGTTATTTAATCAATAGAGTTAACGCGCACAGGTGACTTTTGTCACCGTGACAGTTTTGTCGCTCAGTCCGAAGGTCTGTTGCATGTCATACAGTTGTCACGTCGTCACGTATTAAAATAAATGTAACAATCTTGATAAGTTTTTTATTGATGTCTCCATGTTAAAATTGTCAAACGAAAAACAAACTTAGTAACTACGCTCGCAAGAAATATCAGAATTTTAACATACACATCAATAAAAAGACATGTCAAGATTGTTTACGTTTTAATTAGTACCAAAATAAAGTACACATGAAAAATCTCCAAATAAACCTTTGGAATTCATCCTTCATCCTTTTTTACAGCAGCAGTCTTAGAGTAGATACTAAATATACACTTTATGTACTTCGACTTGAGTAACGAAATTGTCACGAAAGTCAACTTTGCGCGATAGCCCTAAAAGATATAACAATCAGATATTCTGGATATCCCTTAACGACGGGTGGCCTAGTTACTTCCACAGCAGGTAAAGTCGCACGTAAAAGCAATAGTTATTATGTCTCTTGTCTTCCTAGATCAGAAATACCGCTGTGTTTACACAAGCTGGCTTGGATCGTCCGCCGCGGCTTGATTTGACGCGACACTGCTCACAAGCCGACAGACGTCGGCTTTAATTAAAAAAGCCGAATTTCTAGTCATTAATCAAACAATAATTAGTGTTCAGTAAGGTCAAAGAGTAGATAAGGTAGTAGAGGCGACGGTATCTACCTAACGAGACTCAGTTCCGAGTCCACCGATCGACATGAAGTCACATGCACAAACATTTTATTATTTTGCAGGAAAAATAGATCTATTTTTAAAGCAGTATCTACTACCAGTACGAATAGCGTTAACAATTTTACTAAAATTACGTCACCTCTTATCTTCAGTTACGTAATTTTAGTAAAATTGTTAACGCTATTCGTACTGATAGTAGATACTGCTTTAAAAATAGATCTATTTTTCCTGCAAAATAATAAAATGTTTGTGCATGTGACTTCATGTCGATCGGTGGATCCAGTCAGGGGAGCCAAGTGGATCGAGGGAAGTAAACAGCCCATTAAGAGTAATGTTTTTAGGTTGCATGAATATTCAAATCATTGTAATACGAGTACCCTGTAGCCCAACAGCAAGATGAATTTCGTTCGTTTCAAACCCTAGACTGATATACGATACGCAGTCGATGTATTACTTGTTTTAAATTAGGTAAGTTAAAGAGAAAAAGAGAAAAAAGTGTAAGTCGGCAAAAATTGCCTCAAAAATGAACCGAACCTAACTAAATAATTCTATGACTGCTCGTTGCGACTCGAGAGTGTCAAAATGTCACTCTTCATTTACTGTATGCTTCAATTATCTAAACGGGTTAGGTAGGACGTTGTCGCGTCTGTTTTAAAAATATTCCGCTATCTTTGAATTTAGTATTTTTGTATAGATTTAAAGGGACTTAGGGACCGTCTAAAATACATATTAAAAAAAAAACTGGTCATAAACTAAACAACTTTCTCTAAAAAGAATATAATGGGCTGTAACTGAAAACTGTAGCAACAGGGTTTCAAAACATCAAATTAATCATCTGTCGTACTATACGACTCGCTTACATTTTTCTGATCTGACATCGTTTTTTTATTAGATATTTTTATTAGTATTACCTGTATTTTTATTTGTATTCTAGTAAGATTACTACTTTACAAAGGTAAACGGCGACGACATTCAGTGGTGATTCACGATATGAGTTAGTTATTCATTGTAGTAGTTTTCAAAATAAGTTAAGTTATAGAAACTGCTCTATTATTAAAAAAATATATATCTAAACACAGATTGATGAATGTCTGGACAAAGGCTAGCTTTAGGTACGGGCCACTGGTCCCTAAAAATCTAATTAGAGTGACACAATCTAATGTGTTTTTAATAACATCGTTGGCAGGGCGGGCGAGACTTTTTGCAATTATTCTAATGCATACGTCAAACCATTTTATTTCTTGCCGCTCAAATTTCGACTTTCTGCCACTTGTGTTAGAAAGAGAAGCCTTTTCGACCGCAAAAAAGGTTTGTATATTTGGCGCACACGTATAATTTTATTTCATTTTCTAATTTGTGGATTAAAACCAATGGTTTGTGACTTTTCCTGTCGGACTTACGTGTTCTTAATGGGTTGACTGCATGCTTCCGTGTCACTTTAGTATTCACACAAATACAATTTAAACGTCATTTGGTGTTGTATAATTATACAATTTAATTAATTTAATTAGATAATTTAATATCATTGGTTGAGGGATGGAAATACATTTATGGGACTTCTACTCAACATAAACATTTTTTTCTATGAATTTGCTGTAATCGCAAAAACACAGCTGATCACATTGATTCTTTAATCTTTTTTTTCTATCTTCTTCTACCTAGCGTTAGGGGCTAGAGTCGACTATCAGTTTCATTACAAATATAATTCAGTGTTACGTTGTTATACGTATATTAAAGTAACTTAACTAAAGTATATTTTTTTTACTGACATAGCTATTCGGTATCATATTTTGGCAAGCAATATGTCCAATTTACAATAGTTGCCTAGCCAGTGTCTATACAGCAATCTGGTGATGTTGAGACCCTAGCTACTTTAAAGACTTGTAGAGTCTGCCTTGCAATAAATACCCAGTTGTAGGGCGTGCAATACCGGTATTGGAATGTAAGCATTACCGGTATAATTGTATTCTATTACCAGTATTGCACGCACGCATTGTATTCTATTACCAGTATTGCAAGTGTTTATTATAATATGATATGGACTATTTTTGCTTTGATCTCAGGAATGGACACTGCTGAAATTGCTGAACGAACAGTTTCAAAAGATCGTGGGCAAAGTGGCCGAAAAGCCGCCATATACTCGTATACATATGTATGTGGTATACTAAATGTTGTGACACTTTACACATAATGTGACAGCTTTTGAGTCAGATTGAAATATGAATATTAATTTACCATTTTCTGACCTCAAAAACAATAATCTTTTCATGTGTTTTAAACGGTGTTGGACCAAGTAGTGGGGAGATCGCATACAGAAAGTGCCTCTAACATAAATCATAAATTACTCGAAAACATGTTGTTGTCCCACAAAATAACATGCTATTACCAGCCACCCGTATTATGAACAGGAAACATCTTACCCGAACAATAAAACGTGAAAATCCCATCAGTAAGTATACCACAAATGAGGGGGAATGCAAATTTTCCAACTATAAAATTTACTATCATTGCAACCAGTATAGATTGACCTTTGAACTTTGGTTCCAAGTATAATGAGTGTAGTTCTCGATTTTCTGGATATGGGTAAACTTGTGTGTTCTGGATTATACAGTAAGACATTTTACCGAACATGAGTTAGGCTTGCTTTCGCTCGATATATATATTCTATTCTTTTATCTCGGTTTGAAGGGGCTCTTTTATTTCATTATACAAAATCATTCGTTAGAATATCATAATGATAACTTTACTGAGATGAAAATTGTCAAAAGTGGATACTAAAGTCGTTGTACGATGCCACGCCGGTCGGACGTTGATTCTGACAGACATGCATTCAGTGGTTTTTTACAAGCTTCATTAGATTGTAAATGCTACAGGCTGGTCCATTTTATGATTAAGTGAAAATAAGTGAAGTATCTATATTTAATTGGAAAGTAGACGTGCAGAAATTCAGACTGGAAGTGATGAAAAACAACAGCGTACAAACATCTCTCAGTGTGACCCTGTGTATTTGTATACAAATTTGATTTTTTTACCCAAACTGCATGAGAAAACAAATATTTTCGGATGTATAGTCGAATTTCACTATGTTTGGCTAAATCAGAATTTTATATTGTGATTGTGATAGTATTGGTTTGAGAGTATGAGTTTGCCATTAGACAGTGTCTTAGCTTCCTGCATGTCATTCATTGCATGACATACCTATTAAGCAATTGAGATTAATAAAATTAATTATTTATATCATGGTGGACAAAAAAAAACCTGTTTTACACGTATTTATTGTAATAATATTGGTATGTACTCTGATCCAATCGAATACCATACAGCTAATCTGCTAGTCTGCTCGACTAATTTATCTTCTGTATGTTTTCAGCAAACAAAACTACCGTCCAGTAGTATACAGTTAGCAATAAACTTACTACACTAAATTATTAATAGCTATACTAACCCATAAGACTGTGGATGTGGATGTCTATTCTTATTCTAAGTTACTTATAAATTAATTATAGATGTATATCCGTTCTCCCTTTAATTCCTTCTTATCACAAGATTAGAATCATCATCGGCTCGTTGTATCAGCCGGAAGACTTATACATATCACTGTCGAATATAGTCGTCTTCTATAGATTTCTATCTACTTATACGTATATCCAATGGTTCTTGCAATTCTGACTAGATATCAGTCCATTTGTAGGGCATTCATTGCCAACACTACATCTTCTGGCCCGCGGTTGCCACTCGAGGATTTTTCTTTCCTATTTTTGCAAACTATGTATCCTGTCTATTGCAAAATTTTTACTTAGAATAGAATAGTTAGAATAGTTATTGAGATATGCAACATAGACTTGTAATTAAAACTATTTAACTTTTAAAGCAAACCGACTTCATACATAAGCATAATTATCATATTATTTTATTTTATATTTCTTAGGAAAACTTACAGCTAAATAACAACTATAAATTACATTAACTATAGGCCAACCTATGACAACCTATGGCCAACCTATTGACAAGTTTCCACCAATGTTATAAATATATATATAATGTTGGGAAAGTATAAAATTTATTTATATGACTGTCTACTATAATAATAATTAGTATTCAAATAGGATCCTTTAGAGCAGTTACTTAGAATAATTACTGAGGTCTATAAAATACACTAGTAATTGCGGTCAAGCCCTGCCATAACCGTTTATGATGTTATTTTCATACTGTCATCAATGCTTCGTGAGATATTCATGAGAGATCATGACAGACCTAGTGGATAATGTGAGACACGATCGGGTTACTTTAGATATAAATGCATCTCAGTCTTACTCATTAAGTCATTATAAATGCAAGCCTTTACTGATTAATTAATTAATTGTTATCCTAACCTAACCTAACCAATCTAACAAAAACCCCACTGTATCCAGTATGTGCAATAAAATCGGAATATTTGTTCTCACAAGGTATTTGTAAGAGTCTCATCAACATCATCATCTCAATTGAACTGCTGAAGATAGGCTTTCTAAGTAGAATCCAGAGGCTTCCTTCAAGCCTGATTAGATCATTAATTCAGTCTTTAGACACTGAAGAACTTTTCGACGAGAAGTCTTCGTAGTTTTCCCGAACGCTGCCTAAAGAAATTGATTCTTCGTTTTACTTCTTTCTCGAAGTTGGATCTGACCAAGCTTCACGTACTTATCAACAATTTCGAGGATACAACGTGGACATTTGAGATGATAATCAATAAAGTAACATCTAACGACTTTTCCATGTTTTAAACTAACTTTTTGGGAAGCACAGCAAAGGTCGTTGAGCACTCTATGTTGAGGTTATCCATGGTCTCTGCTATGATTAAAATGTTGATATCAAATGGATGATGACTTGATGAGAGATGTGAGGTATTCACCGTTGATGTTGATACCAAGTCCCTTTTAGTGAGTTTGAAGAAGTTTTTCAAGTGAAATCGTAAGGCAGTAATACAATAGACGTAAGTGCCTACTGCTGTCTTTTTGTATCCTCCTCCGTAGTCGATCCCTCAGTGCTGACGATCGTGACCCCTTCAATTTGTCTTTTTCCGAATATTGTTGCGCCAAGCCTCGCGGCTCATCGCCAGATTCGATGCCTCGTGGATCGTCATCTTCAGCGTCTTCGTGACGTCTTTTTTTATAGGAGGTATTTTATAAGTATGAAGGAAGTTACTCGATGTAGTATCCTGTGATTAAGGAGTAAAGGAGTAGCTATGGAAAAGGCCTGTGTTTAAAGTAGACATCTTCCATTATGTACACATAGGCTTATTCACATTTAAAATGTACATCAAATGGTCTTTGGTATTTGAAGACATTTCAAAAGTTTATTTAAACAGAAAAGAAAATAGGCACGTTTAAAGTTGCTTTGACCTATGAGTGGGGATCAATTCCAATTCCAGCTCGGCTAGTATTACGAAACAACGCAATCTACGTCCACTTCAGTTAAACTTTAAACCTCTCGGAAACCCGACCCAAAGCGATGTTTACCTTAAGAAAAAATACCGCGTTTCGTAAGTGCGTGGGCAGTTCCCGACGCGGGTCTCTGACCATTTAGATAGTGGAATTTATTGCATAGACGCATTCACGGTATAAGAAGGTAAGGTATTTTTTTAGCTTCTTAAAACAAAAATCTAGCAGGCGTATTTTAGGTACAAGATCACTAAACTTTATAAGACTTTTCACATATGGAAATCAAAATATGAATGTCCGTTGACAGAAATGATGTACAAAATCTGAGTTAACACTAGTTTTCAGAGTTTTTTTAGCGTAGGTATGGATAGAAGAGATACGTAGCAGGACTAAATAAGTATGTAAATAGTTCACAAGCTCCTATTTTGGCTACGCATTTACGTCTGAGTAAAAAATAATGACTTATTGGTTAACGGGAACATGACATGAAAATTAAACTATGCAACTAGTGTTGCTACTTAATGCAACTACGACTTTGGCTTTGTGGGAAATTGAACCCACGCAGGAGTTACCCATATGGAGTAACGCAGAAAGGCGGTTATGTTGTCTTCTTGTACCACAGACGTAAGTGCTCAGATGCTAGACAAGACAGTGATGATGTTAAGTTGGCTTGGCACTGGGCACGGACTGTGCTTTAGATAACAAACGTCAAGTTTGTGGAAGGCTTGATCGCTGATTACTTGTGCTGGGATTGTTAAGACAATTATTCCATCCACTATACGTAATATATAGCTTAGCTAGGATTTGAACAATATCCACTGATTTGTTGACTTTATTGGTTAGTTTGAATAAACGTTTGGGTTTTAATAAAAATGTAAATATAAAAGGCAGTATGTTTGTGCAGGGTGTAAAAAATACGCGTACGATCATTTTGTTTTACAACTTTGCTAAAGTAAAGAAAAAGTTGGACTCATCATACAAATTAATCAGGAGTTCTGTAAACAATAGAGAACCTATATTGTTTGCAGGTTCAGCAAAATTGTAAGACAAATCTGCATATATTTTGTTATACTCCGTATAAAAACGTAGGTATAATAATGAAACCATTATCAATATATGTACGTACGTATAGGCATGTTTGTTAAGTATCTAGTTTTCATGTCACACAGACTTAGGAGTTGTAGTTTGGCATGGATAAAAATGTTTGGTTCATCTCTAAATCTATATACATACATTTCAACAAACACTTGATCTAAAATACAGGAAATTCATTCAGTAAAACAAAATGAAACCCACGCCACGCAGTCCAGCAGTCCTGTATACTAAACACTTGACCGCCGACTCAGCATTTCGACCAAGCAACTGCATCTGAATACAATAGCCACCGGTACATGCGCGGACGCAGCGTGCATCCACATTGAGTTGTCGATCACGCATCCGTCTATGGTAGCATCAAGATTTCATTGTTCGATCGTCATAGACAAACCGTCTGTCCACTGAATAGAATTGCAGCGTTGAAAAGGTCAGCGCTATGGTCTTGACTTTTGAAAGCAGCCTACAAGGTACGTTTTGATGCGCCTACCCATTTTCGCTATTCATATCGAGAACTCACGTTAGTAGACGTTCAACGTCATGTAAGTATAAGAAAATACCGATATGAATCATATGGGTTTACGACTGCCATCTAGTGACAGCAACTGGAACCAATACCTTGAAATGTCTTGTTCTTAAGAACAAGTGCGTCTGCACGGAAACGCTAGAGATGAATACCATTAACAGTAAAAAAAAAACAGGTTATACTCGTTTCTTTACAGACCACGCAAGCTACGCTGAACCACGACGACGGCTTCTTGTCTTTAAGATCTCCAAATTGTGATGCAGACTTAGTAATTCAAAAAGTTTAAAGGGACCAAAAAACAGGCTTTCAAAATTCCTGGCAATCGCCAAAGCATGCATCGATATGGAACTTGAGATGGCGACAAAACCGTGAAACCCACTTGGCAGGAAAACCGCTTCGGTTCATAGCAACAATGTTGCGAGGACGCATTACTTACAGTCAACCATACAAGGCGGTAAAGTACACCACTTATGTCAAAAAGTTCAAGAAATCCTGTGTAAGTTTATTGCTTGCGGTTGTAGACGGCAGGTGATAGGTATTTAAAAGTGCATCCTATTTAGGGTAATAATAAATTCTTTATTTTTATCATTCGTCCCAAATGGAATAACATTTTTGGGTACACGGTATATGTATATATACATATACGTTTGTTTAACCTCAGTAGTTTGAAGGACTTTGGAGTGCAAGATATCGTTTTTGTCGTAATCTCCGTAATAATATTGAATATATTTAAAGCAAAGTATTATCTATGGGTAAGTGCTTGCAAAACTAATAGTGGATGGGAAAGAATGGTTCTGGACTGACGACCTCCAGCGGAAGACGTAGTGTTGGACGACTTCACGCCAGGTGGACTGATTGTTTAGTCAGGTTTGCAGCAAGCAGCTGGATGGGTGTGGTTCAAAACTGTGCTGAGTGGAAGTCTATGAAGGCCTATTTTCAACAGTGAACGTCTTCGCCTTATATTATGCAGAGTTTGTGGAGCAGTAAATTGGAAATTATTTCTGTACTAATAATTTCACAGAATCACATTTGTCAGAAAGAATAGGGAGAAACGGTGCATACTTTCGTCCTCTTCAGTTATTTGTAGACATCTTCTATAGGAACGCTGTGACATCTAGCTAAGCGAAAGGTAAGGGTGTGTTAATATATTGTAACCCTTCAGGAGTTGAATCTGCGCCTTCTCAAAACGTGAAACAAAACACTAGCCACTGCGCTATGATGAAGGTATTTTTTTTAAATAAAAAGAGGCGGCAAACGAGCAGACGAATCACCTGATGGTAAGCGATTACCGCCGCCCATAGACACCCGCAACACCAGAGGAGTCACAAGTGCGTTACCGGCCTTTGATATGGGATTACGCTTTTTTCTTGAAGGTTTGAATGTCGTGTCGTCTCCCAACAAGTGGGTCTTAAAATGAACATGGATAAGACGAAAATCATGTCAAACGTCCGTGTTACACCCACTCCTCTGAAGGTTGGAGACTCTACACTCGAAGTTGTTGACGAATATGTATACCTGGGACAAACAGTCCAGTTAGGTAGGTCCAACTTCGAGAAAGAGATCAATCGTCGAATCCAACTCGGCTGGGCAGCGTTCGGGAAGCTTCGCAATATCTTTACGTCCAAAATACCGCAGTCCCTCAAGACTAAAGTCTTTGACCAGTGTGTGTTGCCAGTGATGACATATGGATCCGAGACATGGTCGCTTACTATGGGCCTTATAAGAAGGCTCAAAGTCACCCAAAGGGCGATGGAGCGTGCTATGCTTGGTGTTTCCCTACGTGATCGAATCAGAAATGAGGAGATACGTAGGAGAACTAAAGTTACCGACATAGCTCTCAGAATCGCTAGACTTAAGTGGCAGTGGGCAGGGCACATAGCTCGTAGAACAGATGGCCGTTGGGGCAGTAAAGTTCTCGAATGGCGACCGCGCACCGGAAGGCGCAGTGTGGGCAGGCCCCCGACTCGGTGGACCGACGACCTGGTAAAGGTTGCAGGAAGCCGCTGGATGCGAGCCGCACAGGACCGGTCGGTGTGGAAATCCTTGGGGGAGGCCTTTGTCCAGCAGTGGACGTCTTTCGGCTGATAGATAGATAGATTGAATGTCGTATCGGTTCGGAAATACCGCAGGCGACAATTCATTCATTCCACAGGTTAAAATTATCTTCGTCACATCGACGTGGCCGGTCCATCCAACGTGAGAACGAACTAGTTGTCACAAAGAGTGTACACATAGCTCTGTACACAATCTTGTGGACAAATGGCACAAGATGAGGCAGCCAGAGGATAGAGGAGCTGAAATGTACATATAAATAAATATTTAGTGTACATAGAGAAATATGTAACAAAATATTTGTAGAATGTGCTAACTCATCATATATATTTAACGACTTTTAATTATGAAACTCATTATTATACTATAAAAAAACATCTTGACCTAAATTTCAAATGTAAGGGCCGAAACTTTGTTACTGTAGTGTCGGGTACCTATGTAATTTCCAGGTTTTTTTATTTTAGAGTATATCAGCCATACGAAATACATCTAAGAAGGTTAGAAAATGGAATACTTAGTAGTTTTTAGGGTTACCTACCTCAAAAGGAAAAAAGGAACCCTTTTAGGACCACTTCGTTGTCCGTCCGTCTGTCTGTCTGTCTGTCTGTCTGTCACCAGCCTGTTTCTCAGGAACGCGTAGACGTATCAAGTTGAAATTTATATCAAATACTCAGGCCTGCAATCCCTTGAAGCTGTGAAAAATCAAACTTCTATGCCAACGCAATCAAGAGATACGGCCGTTTATGCCGCATATTTGGACACTCGCATGGGAATCAAAACCTATAGAGTACTTCCTGTATACCTAGAATCATGTTTGGCAGGAAGCAATGTCTTATAGTACAAGTAAAGGAAAAAGTCCGAAAACCAAAAATTTTTAGTTAGATCACATTTTTTTACTAGAAAAGGAAAAAGTCCGAAAACTTATGAGACTTAATGAGACGGGTAGGGAGTGGTTCTGGCGACATTATGCTGTATGATAGTACATAATGTTTATACTCTTTCTCCGGTCACATTTTAACGGTAACTAGGTCTGCTCGAGGTCCGGACTTTAGCTCTTCGCCATCATTTAAATCAACCTTTTATAAACGAATAAAGCAAGCAAGCAACGCTTGCGTTGTGTTTCGCCGAGTCAGTGAGGGTACCGGAGGCCCAACCTCCTCCCATTCCCATTTCCCCCATCCCCAATCCCATTTCAAAGGTCGGCAACGCACTTGTGACTCTTCTGGGGTTGCGGGTGTCTATGGGTGGCGGTAATCGCTTACCATCAGGTGATCCGTTTGCTCGTTTGCCATCTATCACATAAAAAAAAACAATAGTAAAACTTAACATAGAGAAAACCCCATCACCTTTGCTTGTTCCTTACACCACACCCCAAAGCATGTCCCCAGCATTGTAGATCGCAGTGTTGCCGCAAGGTCAACGCCCTTCTTCCGGCTCCGTTCGCAAATATCCTCCACAAATATTATCAGACCCCACAGTTTTCACTATCTAGTCTCTGTGTACTCATGTCTTTATAGCTTTGAGAGTCAATGTTTGATGACTAGTTAAGAAATGACAAATTCTTTGGGAAACCAGCGATCAAATACTGGTTTCGCTAGCTTAGCGACAGAAAGTGGTGTCGCGATCTATATCATTAGGGTACGTCGGTTTTTCTTTGATCTTCGTGCCTTGTTTGTTTTTTTATTTAGCGGGTTTTTTTTTTTCAGTCGTTTAATAAAAGGTGTTGACCTTTTTTCGAAATAGAAAGGAGAGTGCGCCAAGGAGACCCTTTATCACCAAAAAATATTCATAGCTGCACTAGAGCTGGTTTTAAAGGACGTTCAATGGAAAAGCTCTGGAATTAAGATAAAAGACAACTATCTAAGCCACCTGAGGTTCGCAGACGATATAGTGCTCCTTTAAAACTCAGCGATTGAAATAAAATCTATGATAGAAACTTTACATAAAAGGAGTATAAGCATAGGGCTTGAAATGAATTTGGAAAAAACGAAAGTACTAACAAATAGTCATAAACTGGATATTAAAATCAATAATGAAAGCATAGAATTCGTAGAGGAGTATATCTATCTCGGGAAGATAATTTAATAAAACAGACAAAGAAGAAATCGATAGAAGAATAAAAACCGCTTGGAAGAGATTCTGGTCTTTAAAGGATATACTAAAATTAAAAAAAATGCCTCTGAAATTGAAGAAAAAGGTTATGGACTCATGCATACTACCGTGTCTAACTTATGGTTGTCAAAATTGGAGTCTAACGGAAAACTACGCAGAGAAAATATCTATAAGTCCACGAGCAATGGAAAGAAGCATTTTAGGGGTAAAATTAGAAGACAGACTAAGAAATTCGGAAATAAGAAGAAGAACAAAAATTATAGACGCCATAGATCACGTAAGGAGGATGAAATGGAAGTGGGCAGGACACCTGTCACGAAGTGATGACGAAAGATGGACCAGATCGGTTACCGCTTGGAGCGGACCTATCAGAGGAAAACGTTGCCCGGGACGCCCTCTAAAGCGCTGGTCGGACGATATCGTCAAAGTGGCTGGTGTCAGATGGATGCAAGTGGCGGCCTACCGAATGGACGAGACTGGAGGAGGCCTTTACCCGAAAAGGGGGTTCCCAGTGAAGCAACAGAAATTTAAACAGGTAATCATTAATTAATAATAACGCTTTTTCTGCTTGATTGAATGTAAAAACATAATCTTTACCTACAAATATTTATATTAAATTAAAAAATAATACAATGTACCAACAAAATATTTTGAGAAAAAAATATCCTTATGTAAAAGTGCAATTATACAGGGTGTAACAGAAAGGTGTGACAATACTTCAAGGTTGGCTTTTACCCATCAAACTGAATAACTTTTGTTCTACAACTTTGTTGAAATCGCAAAATTTTTTTTGGACTTTTCATACAAATCGATCAGCTGGCGAACCAAGTTTGTATGAAAAGTCCAAAAATTTATTTGCGATTTCAACAAAGTTGTAGAACAAAAGTTGTTCAGTTTGATGGGTAAAAGCCAACCTTGAAGTATTGTCACACCTTTCTGTTACACCCTATATATAAACAAAAAAATGATATAAATTGTAAGATATAGAATTTATATAGATATTGTATATAGAACAATACATGGTTTGAATAAAATAATAATAATTAAAAATAATGCAATATATCAATAAAATATTTCAATGTAAAATGCAATTACGTTAAAATATACTTACATATTAAAAATATATATATATAAGAAATGAAATAAACTGTAAGATATTAAATTTATATAGATATACGTATATAAAACAATGCATGGCTTAAATATAAATAAGTAGAATTAAATACACAATACAATATACATTGAAAAACGAATAATAACAGTTTTTACATTTATATAACGCCATTTTGTTTATTTCATGTAAACAAACGATACTTTTTCTAATGTTTTTATCTAATAAATATATATATTAAAATAAAATTTTTCAAAAAGAGAAATAATGTAGCCACCAAATAATTTATTTAAATTAATTAATAAATATAAAAAAGCACTAATGTTAGATATGATTTTAAAGTTAAATGTATCTATAAAAATAAGGAAATAGTAGTAGACAGTTTATAATTTTAATATTGCATGATAACTGTAATTACGAACTTTTCAAATGCAAATAGTCATAGTTTAAAGTAAAACTTACTGCTCTTATATAATTTGTATTGTTTTTTTGTTTGTGTGTTTGGGAACATAAATTAAAGGCTTTTTATTTATTTATTTAATAAAAGGTGTTGAGATTTATGTAAAAAAAAAACGGCCAAGTGCGAGTCGGAGTTGCGCACCAAGGGTTCCGTATAAATTCATAATCACACATGTCTTGAACTCTATATTTTTTATATTTGAGTTGATTGAATGAAAGGTAATTGCGGTTTACGATTTATGACGTATAAAAAAACTACTTACTAGATCTCGTTCAAACCAATTTTCGGTGGAAGTTTGCATGGTAATGTACATCATATATTTTTTCTAGTTTTATCATTCTCTTATTTTAGAAGTTACACACACATTTTACCACTTTGGAAGTGTCTCTCGCGCAAACTATTCGATTTAGAAAAAAATGATATTAGAAACCTCAATATAATTTTTGAACTCTATACGTGTGGGATATCTATGGATAGGATAGATATCCCACACGTATAGGTTTGATTAAAAAAAAATTGAGTTTCAGTTCTAAGTATGGGGAACCCCCAAAATTTATTGTTTTTTTTTCTATTTTTGTGTGAAAATCTTAATGCGGTTCGCAGAATACATCTACTTACCAACTTTCAACAGTATAGTTCTTAAAGTTTCGGAAAAAAGTGGCTGTGACATACGGATGGACAGATAGACAGACATAACGAATCCATAAGGATTCCGTTTTAAGCCATTTGGCTACGAAACTCTAAAAAGCACCCGTTCAATAATCGTTAAGTAGATATATATCACAAATTACGCACAAAGGTAAAATATATAAAAGGTGGCGATTCTAGGTTTAAAGTGATTTTCTAAGGCACAATAGTTTTATTTTTATACCTTAGTTTTTTATGGCATACACAAAACCTTCTGACATCACATAAAATCTGAAAAGCAAGTCGACAGTAAAAATTATTAATCATACATTTCAATGGAAAATTAATAACCAGAAACGCACATAAAACGTACTGTTTTAAATTTACTACACACTAGTTGTATCATAATTTTAGTTGTATGACGTATTTTGTTTCGTAGTAAAGGAAGTTTTGCAATTGTCGAAAAATTTAATATTGCATAGACATAGCGGTTAGTTACAACGGAAACCCATTGGATTCAATAGGTATAATATCTATTGTCTGAAATGCTCATAAAAATAATATGAGTACTTTAGCATAAGCATTGCTAAAGGTTTTAATACCACTACTATACCACTACTATTGCTATAACTAGGGCTAGGTGAATATCACCTAAATCATTTAAAGTGCAGGCATAAAATAAATAGAACGATACTGTGACCATCATTTCTCAAATGAAACTATATAGTCTACAAAAATGTCATAGAAATATGAAACAATACCTGAAATCAAATTAAAATTCAGATTGTATCGACAAACTATAAACAACCTCTATCTTCAAACTCAATATATAATACAAATTGAATCGTCATTTTTTTCCTACCGAGTCCCTACCACGCAGAACTTGTACTGTACACTCAATATTTCGGGAAGCGTTAGCGAAGCGAGAAGAAACGTCGAGCCCTAAAGAAACTCGCTTGACTCTGATTATTTACTCCTTGTTCTCAAATATTCATACTGTTATTTACATAGAATCGAATTTTTTTTTCGTCAATGACTTTATTCTTCAATTTACTAAATACCCTTTCTAATCTTTAATAAGAATTTTCCCATTAAAACCTTTCATATTCAGCTCTCTATTTAATGTTCATTTACCGTAATATAATCACTTTATTTATTATGACAAAGATTAGTGCCCTCACAAGATGGACGGGCATAATTTATTAAATTTAACTTCACAAGGACCAAGCATAATCTTTTTAAATTTAATCTCAATACATCTAACTGATACTTCGATTAAAGAGGCAATTTTTCCTACCGCCTTAAATGGGCAACATTCTGAGTAATATTATAATAAACTTTTATGGCATATTCGTACAAGAGTAAGTGATCATTCAGCAATGATCACCACTCCACCCATCACAGGATAGCAATCATCTACATCCTATAAAGGACACAGAGTATCTATGGTGGTGAAAATTTATTACATTTATAAATTGTCTATGGCACACCTGTTTTTATGGAAACTCTAATAAAGAACCTAACACACTGGCTGGATGCAATCAGCATGTAAATGCGACTCTCTCTAGCCGAAGCAAACATCGAATATTGATCGACGCATTATGTTAATACGTGAATTTAAAATGCTGACGATCTCTGGCCGGTCTGGTTGCGTCTGCGCCGCCGCCGCCGTTACCGCTAGTGTGAATGGACGTTAATTTCTTTTATTTCTTTTTCTATTTTCATATGGTAGATGGACGTTTGTTTTGTAGTTGTTTTAATGTTATTTGCATTTACCATATACAGTTTTATGTATAATAATGGAATATATTTTCATTGGATAGAGAAATCCATGAAATTCCGGTGCTAGATAGAGCAAAGTGAGTCTTGGGTTGATTTAATGACGACAGCGGTCAAACCCATACATAATTTTAGTAATTGAAATTTTATTTTATCGTTTTTTCTTTTTAAATTATGAAGAAGAGAAACACTAATAATTCCTAGTTTTTTTCATGTCTTTCATCGCATCATTAAATTCCGTTGTATTATAACGTGTACAATTGCCTAGTTTTCTATTTTTCGGCTACAAATAAATATTCTGTATAAGGTGACAATAATAATTATTTGAGACGGTATAAAAGGCGTAAATAAAGGCGTCAATGCCTTACATATACATAATAATAATCTCCTTATCTATCGCCTGTTCTCCGTATAGATGCTTTTTTTCTTGTTAATTTGATCACTGACTCGGTGGCTCAGTGTTTGGCGCTCTTGACTAATGACCCAATGGTCGCGTGGGTTTGATTCTCACCCAGAGTAAACATTTCTGTGATGAGCAGATATGTTTGCTCTATGCCTGGATGTATATGTGTAAGTGTTGAAACGTATACATATGTGTTATTACTTTTTAAGATAAGATAAATATACATTTGTTAAATTTATCCTTATTTACTTTTTGTAGTCTATATAATACAGGGAATTTTACTTAGGACTACATAGATGACTGGGCTGTATATGATTTGTTCCTGGATATTTATTATTTATTTGTTAATCAATGAAAAATAATCGTCCATTATGATTTGTGACGATGTCTTAAATATAAATAGTACCAGAACATATATTCAATCTTTTTTGCGAATCGGAATATTTATCTAGGTACATATCCTAATATCCTGTCTCAAAGTCGTAAAAATTCCACATTTTAGAAGATAAGACTCTGATGTCTATCTATAAGGCTCCGCCGCGGCTACAGGACCTATCTGTAAACCAGGCAATACACATCCACTATTGTATGATAATAGGGAGGTGACGGAGCGGTTGGAACTGAGACACGCGTTTAGGATCTTTATAAAGACAATTCTAAGAAAGGAATTGAAATTTAGTCTAATAGAATTGGAACCAGATACTCTTGTGCTAAAATCGACTATGTATACTGAATGAAAATAATAAGTGCATGAGAATGAGGGGTGTGGTTGTTTGGCTTGCGTGGTTGCGTCACGCACGATAACTGACACCAAACTCAGTCATAATTTGGATAGGTTTTGCTGTTTTTGAATCTGTTTCTATGTTAAGTCAGGCTGTTAGTGCCAGATTCTGTCTATCCTGATTTGACAGATATAAAAACATAGTAGAAGTTTTAAAGAAATCTTTTGTTATTGGGATTAGCCACTAGTCCCATAACCTCTACCAATTGAGAGTTAATCGCATGTAGTGCATATATTCACGTTCCTAAGTTATAGAATGAGGTCCCAGTAGTTTACGTACATCATAATGCAATAAAGTAATTTACGAATCATTAAATATTTTTTTTGATAATTGCCGTTATAACTTACACGATAAACGGTTAAATTCTATCGTAGACCTCCACGTTGCGTAATCGACATTCGAGAACCTCTTCGTTTTAATTACACTCAACTTTCTAAGTTCCAAATGCTTCGCCTTTAGTGGCTGACATAAATACAGTTCGGGACAAAAACGGTCGGTCTAAAAGGCACGTCAGCCCGCGGGCACAGGTGCTGGGGTCACATAAATCGCGGGGCAACGCGCGGGCGCGGCTCGCAGGTAGAAATACCAACCCCTTTCTAGGCGGGGGTAGCCAACATTTCTCAAAATTTTGACGTAAAACGAATAAACCACACATTATTTTATTTAACTTTGGTTTTATCAGGGTTCACATATGGTGTTACATAATAAGTGTAGGCTCTGTTAACTGGGTAAAGTCTAGTAAAATAATATAAAATAAAATGAGTTCTAGAACTCATCATCAACAACTTTAATTTTACGACTTTACTGGAGTAAAATTATAATTATTTATTCTTTTGGTTTTATAATAGTAGCACCATATTTTATAATATGTATTATATCCAATTAAACATACTTACGTGTAATAAACATATCTTTTGGAATAAACACAATTAGACACACTATGTAATTCCTTAATTAATCATTAGAGGGGCTCCATCTGAACACCGTGACAAAACGTAGCAGTGTTAATTAATGTACGGAATTCGACAATAAAACACAATTTTTAAAACATATGTACAAATACAGAGTGTACAGTTAAATACAGGTACCATTTTATAGACATTTTTGATGGGGTTCTTATTTAAAATTTTGTGACGAAAAATGTATTTAAGTAAAAACTTCAATTATATTATTATATTGAAAGTACATACTTATTTCTTTGTTGAATAAATCTCGAATATATCATTCAAATAAGAAAGTAACTGACTGTAAAATATTATTATATTTGTTTCGCCATTTACCGTGTACACATCACAAAATTCACCGTAAACGTTTCAAATTACTTAACAATCACAGCTAAATTGTTCTCAGGTCCGATTTTTCAAAATTACTCACTCGAGAAAAATGTTCCGTGCCGCTGGCTCCGAGTTTTTTTACTGTAGATTAAACTAGATATTGTAACATCTTAACATGGACCTGCCGCACGGACTCACTATTATAGGCTGGTTGTTTTGCTTCGTTATTATTTCAACCCATTAGATAATTTAAAAATATAATAGCTTTTACAGTTTTCGTATTGGACGCTTCCTTTTTTTGGTTACCTAAATCAAAAACCTTACTGGAACGCAGCTATACCTATATTTTACGTAAGTTGTAAGTCTTCTTAGCGTATGGCATAATTAACCGATTGTCCCGAAGGTACAGACGGTGGTTGCCTGGTTTTGCACTTAGCATCACCCGCGGTCACGTGCTGGGCATTTAGATATATACCTAAAGCTATGGACGTGTGCAATGCAACCTCCATACTCATCTAGTAATCAGATATGCAGGTTTCTCAGGTCTCTATCTTGATGTGAAGGATCACCGTTAATGCAATCGGTATTGAAAATGTATGTAAGTTTTGATAAACTCATTGGTACATTGAAATTTGAATTCAAGACTTCTACATATTTCGGAGTTCGGTGTGGAACTACAGTGGAGCCACCGACACTCTTTAAAGTACTAAGTGATTTGTCAATTTTGTATTCTAAATCATGTGTCTAGAACACTGTTGAATATGAGAGTAAAGATAGAGAGAAGGCCAAAGAAGACATGCCTGGATTGTGTGAAGGATGATATATTGTAAGTATTTAGAAAAGAAGAAAGCACTGAGGTGACTGATGGGAGGAATGAATGGAATAAACACACGTTGCGCTGATCCCAAATGACTTGTAAAGGACAAGCAAGTGATAATGTTTTGGAAGTCCAAATTTATTTTTTGTTATCGTAGCAAAATCGTAAAGCATAAATCTTTTAGTATGATAAGTTGAAGCTTTAGTTTACTAGTGTTCAACTTATTTTGTTACATTCTGACAGTATGATATCCACCGTACCTAATTACTCTATTTCAAGACAACTGACATGTCATTAATATGTTTCGCGTGTGTGGAAAAGCATAAAACTTCCTTGTTGAAGATCCTGCGCATATTCCTTCCTAAAAATTAAGCGTTAAGTAAGAATTCATTAAGTATTTGTACGTATAGTGTCGTCAAAACGCCATTAAATTAAAGGATCTAACCAAATCTATTGTAAATATTCCAACGAAATGTGTCCTCGTAAAAACTACAGAGACTTTCATTGATCATGCTGGCTACGGGTTTTTGACCCTTATTTTATACCACATAAGTTCCATAGCATAGTTCCATAATGTTAATAAATGCGTAAAAGAATTGCGTAAAAACTATAAAAAATATGTTGGACATTTATATTACCTATAAAATAGAAAATAGTAGAACAGATGGTTAAAATTTATTGTCCAAAAATGTCAAAATTATGTTGGTTTGGCTATATATCTACTTATTTTTTATGGCGTGTTTTCCAACGGTTTTTCAATGAAAACAGAATAAATCAGAGTATTAACCAATGGAGGCGGAGTGTAGGTATCGAATTGGTATAAGGAAATGTCGTCGATATAAATAACTATACAGGTGGTAACAAAATAGGTTTAGGACCGTCAAGAGTATGTTTTATCCATTTTACTAAACAACTTAAAAACATGAAATAAAAAAAAAGTTCTACTTCTTATCGTGAGGCATATCTAACGTATAGACGGCGCGACAGTTGTCTAGTGTTGCACTTAGAATCACCCGCGGTCACGTGTAGGGATACCTGCACATCTGATTTCTAGATGTGTATGATGGTCGCGTTGCACACGTCCGTAGGTGTAAATAAAAAAAAGTTGGACTTTCCATAGAAAACTAGCCATAGAGCTGATCAGTTTGTATGCCGATTTCAATAAAATTCCAATAATTTGTTTATTCTTTTTTGTACGTAATGGTATTTTTGCAAGTCGTAGGGCAAACGATGTTCAGTATTAAGAGTAGAAGCCCCGTGATATAAGTATCATGAAATTCATGAAGAATAATTCAGTGGACGGATTCTTGTTACACCTATTTTGTTTTAAGACAGAGATAAGGTATAATAGTTACTTATTCGAATCAACTATAAAATTTCTTTATTATTAGCTAGACTCTAAAAAAAATACAAAATATGAAATACATAAATAAATAATCATAATAATTCACAAAAATTGGGCTACCTAATCAAACCCGCCCTGACACGACCCCGGTCCAAAGGTGCCCATAACGCTGGCCGCATTGCCGCGTTGAATTGCAAGTGACAACTGTTGGACCAGGAAAGAGCCGGCGCGGGGGTCACCGCCACGCTCCCTCAAGCGCCGACCCAAGTCGCGCACAAAACACTTAGCCGCTGCGCACCACACCCCTGAAGTCTCTACTGCAAAGGGGACAAAATCATTTTGTGTTAGTCTAAATGCCCTACATCTGACCGCGGGTGATGCTTAGTGCAACACCAGGCATCTGCCGTCTATCCCCTGTAATAGCACGGTTAAATATGCCACTCGATAAGAAGAAGACCTATTTTGTTACAACCTGTATGGTTAAATGTTAAAGATTTGCGTAGGTTGTTAAAAATCGTTCTGTTCATTCATTAACTTATCGTCCATGTTTCAAGTCAATAAATTTTCCGTTCTAATAAATATTAATAATATAGTCTCAATAATTAATAAACTAATAAAGATCAACGGTATATTGTTTTTAACCGCCTCCGTGATCTAGTAGCTAGTCCGCTCGGTGTACATCAGGAGCTCGCGGGTTCGATTCCCGGCGGGGCCCAAGATTGTAGGAAGCAGTTTTGTTGGTGTAAGAGCATTTTCTGAGACGATCTGGCTAGCTATTACCTACCATATTGTCTAAGTCTTTCCGCTAAACATCAATGTAATAATAGGGTTTTTCACCATTTTTTGAAAAGTATCTCAAATTGATCATTAGGTGGGAAAAATCAAAAATATTTTTTTTATAATTTTTTGAAACCTACAAGTACCCCAAAAATACATTTTAAATTACCATTTCCGAAGACCGAGCGAAAACGCTAGTCGCCATGATGTTTTAGGTTGTGACGTCATTTCAGGAGTAAACAAGACAGTTCTACGTACAGTTTAGCTACATTTAGTGAAAATTTACGAAATTAATAGTGAGTTACAATCCCTTATCGCTACCGGTGGTGTACAGTTTAAACACTAGGCAAGTTATGGATTCAAGTGCCAACAGATACAAATACCTATGAAAAACACTTGGATAAAACTTGCAAGAAGAGATCCAAAGTAATTGGAAATAAAATATACTTTTGTGAAGATAATTTCAATGTAAGTATCTATAATTTATTGCCAATAAGTAAATAGGTACATACTTATTAATTTCGGGGGCGACGACTCTGACCCGTATAAAAATAAAGGTAGGACTAGGGCGGAAAAGCCCCGCTGATAATGGCATTGGTGGGGCTTGGGCATCCCCAGGCCCTATGGACTCGGCGCCAATGCCTATTATACAAAACTAAATAGTTATTTGTCTTACTGTGGTTTTGTAATCTCATACAATGTTTATAGGTTATGTTAGGTACATAAATGAATTTGTGAAATTGTTAATACATACCTACCTACCTTTTTTCACATTGCAGATGGAATCCGGCATGGAAAATTATATGCAATACCTACAAGACAATGGGTATAAAAAATGCAAGTTAAATCAGGCTGCATATCGTCCAGATTTGATTGCACAAGAACAAGGAACGCTTAGTGAAACTTGACTTGTATTCATTAAAAGGCAAAGGTTGTCTATAACTAAGTAGATTAAAGCTAGCCTGGAAGATGAAGTTGAACCATCCTCACCTTGTAACCAAGATTTACCAAGTGCAGAAGATGTTTCTTGTCATGACAGAAAGTCTGAATAGCTAACCTAGCAGTTCAGTCCCAAGATCGTTAAGCAGGCCACCATATAGAAGTGAATTTATAAAATTGTGAATAATATAATGTGTATAGTTGTATATTTGTGAATTAATATGTAGATAAGTGTTTTGGGTGGAATACATATATTGGTTTACCTGTAAATAAATTATTTTGTAATTAAATTTTTATGCCTTCTTTCAATGGTCATATTGTTCCCGAGGCAATAGGAGACAATGAGATTCATTACCCTTTCAGTTGTGTGTGTAGGCTATAAAACTAAGTAAGTACCTATACAATTTTAAAAGTCACATTCTAAAAGAGGCTTTGAAAATGATTTGTACTAAACTATTTAAAAATATGAAAGTGTGGTGGTTTTCGAGGTACATATTTATAAATACTCAGAAATTATGAGATTCCTCAAAAACCATCATACTCATATAGTGTTGTTTAGTAGAATAGCCTAGTACAAATTATACCTATATAGGTATACAACTGTTTCATTACTACACTGTTACCACCTGTAGTGTAAGATTTTTATTTTTAGTAACATTAGCTAATTTGTTAACTTTCCTAAAACCCTAAAATAATGCAACTTGACAAAGCGATAATATAATTAATTAAACAACTAATTGGCATATATTATATCAGAGAGTGGGAAAATAGGATAGTCTTATCTCAAAAAACTCAAATTGTGTATTACATAGGTTTATAAAAACAAACTGCGGGAAAAGCATAGATTACCTACTATAAGTAGGTACTATTTGTTTAGTTTAAAAAATCCAATGTTTTTTACTTATTCTTAGAAATAAGAAAAAATAAAATGCAACAGTACCAGTAAATACAAATACATATTTTTCTTTCTTCAGGTTTTTGGCTCATAGTCAACAAATTAATAATTTCCTCTATAGTAAAGTAGCTATCGAAGGTCACTGAAGTTATGCAGCCCTATGCATTGCCACCTTCCAACGATGCAGCCTGTGGGTGGTTATCTTCCCATCTATATGCATGTTTGGCATTAAATATCTGTAACATCACAAAAAATAATAAGTACAATCAGCATTTAATGTTTAATATGGAAGAGGAATAAATAACCCTTAAAAATACTTTAGGCGTAACACTTCATGCATATGCAGCATAGGGATTCCTCCGACTTGGTGGACCGACGACCTGATGAAGGTTACAGGAAGCCGCTGGATACGAGCAACCTAGGACCGATCGGTGTGGAAATCCTTGGGGGAGGCCTTTGTCCGGCAGACGTCTTTCGGTTGATGGTGATGATGATTAGACATAACAATTTATTTACCTGTTGAATGATACAGTTGCATCTTGGCCAGCTGCTTTATTTGGTCATTTGCATTCCAAAAGGATTTCAAAGTAGCCTCTATTTTGAAGTATTAGGCATCTTATATGTATAGGTAAGAAATGTTTGTTACCTGAAATGATTTAGCAAAGTATTAACAAGTATCCTTGTGTATTTGTTAAAGTATACCTAAAAAGTAATCTACTTTTCCCAATGACTTTTCGAGGCTGATGATCATCATCGTTGCAACAGCAAGCCAACATTATTATCCTGCACCATCAACAGACACTGTACTGTATCTGTATGGGTTTTTGTTTGATGTTTGATATCACTGCTGTTTTATTATCGTCATATTCAAATTTCAACACCTAAACACAAAAGCACAGAAATACGGCGAGCCAAAAACGTTTTTATTTTGATGCTTTGACGTTTGTTTGCAGAATTGCAGATACATAGATAGTAATATATATGTAAAAGTATGGTACCTATCTGCCAGACACGTTCGTTTCATTCATTTCGCGCGCGTATCTAATTTATTTTTGTAACGAATTTTGCAGTTTTTTCAAGATTTTACTATAAAATAAAAAATGCGAAAAAAATTAAGTTGCAAATACTTACATGCATATTCGGCAGTCGGGATTAGAAGCAAAAACTTTGCCACCTTAAATGTAGGTATTTATTCTCGGCAGATTCGTACTTTCTGCTTTCACAAAACCGTCTTTCGTCATGAAATTTCAAGTGAATTTACTGGATACAGGTTATCATTTCATATTTTTGAAATTAGGCGAAAAAAATAAAATTTTGTCACATGTTGCGAACAAAATGTCACTGTTTACTGCTATTGTGACGTCACATCGACAACCAGCATGGCGGCTGGCGTTTCAGATATTTGAACAACAGATTAAAAAACTTGATTTTTGTAAATCAAAAATAAAATGTTTTTTCTCATTTTATAATACAGAAATCATATTAATTCGATTACTTATTACAAATACCACCGTAAATAGGTAGTTTTCGATTTATTCTTGAATAGAGTGAAATACCCTATTGACAACGCTTAACACGTTAAAAAACTGACTTTGATCGTAACAACTACCATTTTGCAATGATTTTTTAGTTTTTGTTGATTTTTTAAAAAAGTACTGAATTCATTTTGATAAAATTTATATATGGGACCACCTCTGAAGTATTCCCTACCAAACAAAAAAAGAATCATCAAAATCCATCTATGACTGGCGGAGTAATCGCGTAACAAACAAAAAAACAACATACAGTCGAATTGAGAACTTCCTCCTTTTTTGAAGTCGGTTAAAAAGTACTGATGTGTTCCGGCATGGAGTTAAGAGTTCCCCGTTGCGTTTGGGGAATCTTGGTGAGCCCGCTTTCATCTTTAGGCATCATCATTTACCTTCAGGTTAGATGATGCCAGGGCTTACCAGTTGGGGATACAAAAATAACCTTATTGTATCTTTAATTCTTAAGTGTTTTTGAATGTCGGACGACAGTGGGATGCATCGGACAACCAGACGCACGCAGGGTTTTCATACCTTTGTTGTTGATATTGCACCTATTCGTATGATGCATTATTCTAAAGCTTTTATCGTACGAACGACTAAAAATTACAATTCTTACAGGCGCAGGCGTCTGTGTTACCCAATTCTAGTTATTTTGTAATCTTTAAGGTGAGAGTGAATAGATGTTATTTGAACTATCGTAATATACATATCTTATCGTTAGTCAGCATCGTCACTCTTGTCTAGGAGGTACTGCCAAAAGCCCACAAAAAGAGGGAATAAAATATTGTTTTTGTTTTTCACAAAGGCTGTCGAAAAATCTCTGTACTTTAATTGTAATTTATCTTAGGTTGCATAATTCCAGACAGCACAAAAAGAATAAATAACAATTTATAACTCCATGTAAAAACTTGCTTGGTAAAAGTTGTAGTTTTAAAAACAAACATAATATGTATCTAATTAATTGAGAATATACCGTTTTACGTCGAAAGCTGTAAATAACGTGTGGTACAGTCAACCGGCATGGCCGTAATCAAAGTGTCTACCACTATAACCTGGACTTGCTTTGTATGAAGTATTCTTTATAGCGCATTTCCCAAAATACTGGTAGTTTTACCGTTGATGTGGACTTGACATTACTAGGTGCCATCAAAAAAAGTTCGTTCAACCGAATGACGTAATTAGGGCCATCGATTGGGCGAATGATGACACTTTTTTGACTATGAAGTCGCAACAAATATAAGCTCGCAGTGGAGTTTTTAGGATACTTAAATGTAGCGAATAAAACTTTAAAAAACTTTGTCTTTCCTTGAGTTCCCTGAAGACTGCAGGTTTAGAAAATAAGGAAACATCACAGCAAATAAAAATATCTCAACATCATCAAATATCTTATCTCACAAATTCCGAGTGGGAGAAAGAAGCAAAGAATTTCATTATAAAGAACAATTCAGTAAAGAAAATACAGAATATCAGACAAAAGTCGGGTCCTGTGGTTAGCTACACATGTTAAAAGTGTCATACACCTTGGTAACGAAGGAACGAAAAACGGAATGAACGAGGACGCAGGATAACCTATGTTAATATCGCCCTATCTATAAGCTTTCTTTTACACTTAGGTACCGTAAAAAAATTTAAGACAAAATGGTCCCATGAAAATAGGTGACAACGATAATAGGTGAAACAGAATAAGACAAATTAATAAAGATGTAGGTAAATCAACAACGAAAGACTGTACCAAAGCAGAAGTACCAGAACACGTATATGACAGCGATCAGCTGCACTGCGAGCCTTGCAATAACATATTTAAAACTATGTTCAGGTTCGCCAGCCATGCGAGAAGATATAAGCGAGGTGTCACCTTCAGCCATATTATTCGTCGATGGATAAATTGTGGAGGATATCACTATCATCATCAACACCATGCCATAATCATACACTGCGGTGATACGAAAAAGCATTGGTATTCTAACCTCAAAACTTTAAATATGACAAAACAAACAAATCATTAAAACACCAGCACATATTCCTTGCTTATTCTCAACAGCGGGGGGCATGTCGATGTTGATACAAAGTAACAGAGAAGCCGAGCCCAACAACTTTTGCGCAATTTATTGACCATTCAATTCGGATATACGGAATCATTCAATGAGCTCGCGTGGACACGTGAGTCTTGATTGGCGATGGACAAAAAGTTTGTAGTTTGGGGAGGTTCGGGGAGATTCGGGTGGTAAGTTCGGAAAATCCTGATTTGGGTTTTTATAATAAACTAATGATATCTCTTCTGATCTACAACTTCAGTCACCAAGCTTCATCTAGAATGTCATTAGTCGCCGAGATCTATCTATATAAAGCCCTGTCAAAACAGAATTTGTAATATATTGTAATGTGTACACGGTAAAAATTATTTCTTTCATTTAAGAAAATAATAATAATAATTTGACCCCCGAGCCGGCTCGTACCTGGCTCAACAGATATCCCTGGCCATAAAGCGCGGTAATGCCGCCAGTGTCATGGGCACTTTTGAGCCAAGTCGGGGGGGGCCTTATAGACTAAGGCTTTTGGCTGTTTTCTTTTAAATATTACTGTAAAAAAAAAAATTAATATATGCAACATGATACATTTTTTCAATGGAGAGTATGAGTTTTTTGAATCGGCCCTAAAGAATGTCATATTTTTATTGTGAGAGCCGAAACTTTCGTTATAAAAAATATTATTTCTGCAGTAAGAAATAAATACAAGACATCAGAATCTCTTGGCGCAAAATAATTTCAAACTCTTCAAAACTTTTAGATTGCAGCACCACTATTGTGGAACTTTGAAGTGTGTTTGTGTTTTTATAAGTTTAGTAATGTTTAAATTACATTAATTAACTGTTTTTTAAACGAACCCCATAATACTTCTAGTACGTAATTGGTGTTCCTGAACAGTGGAAATTCTTAACCAGAGTACCAAATTGTACCCAAGACCTACCTTTATGCACACTCTAATCTTACTAAATGAATATTGCTTTGATGCATTTTTCATACTGAAAAAAATATCAATATTTTTTGAGTATAAAAAATCCTCCATAACACATTTATTTGAGATTTTTCGTATCGCATAATCATGTCTTCATTTTCCCAAACTCCCCTAAGAAGATCCACCAGTCCAAGTTAGACCGGGTCGTAAACTGGCGACAAAAAAGACGCAGAAGGCGGTACGAGTCCTATCAAAAGACGAATGTGACAAAAAACGAGTCGTCATCGTGTCGCCACGCTTTGGCTACAAAGTCACTGACTGGAAAGACCACCGGGTGGTGATTAACCCTTATTAAAAAGAAGAAATTAAAAACTATTAATCCTGGGACTTTAAGTATGAAGACTAGAAGGATAAGGAGATCTTGAGACCCAACATGCAACTAAATATGCTTTCTTGGGTAGTCAGAAAATGTTAGAAAGTATACATTATTTGGTAGGGGTAGCAAAATTTCGGTTTAAAACTTAACAATTTCGCCAGCTTTCAACAAGCTGTTGTTTGGTGTTATAAATCGTGTGAAAACATGGCTTTGGCCGTAAATTCATATATCATAATGCACGATTATTACACCTATGGCTCTCTCTACCTATTTCATTTTAACTGTGTTACTGACACCGCAATAAATACCAATAATTCACAATTCTAAATCTTAAGTCCGAGCCTAGTTGTACCATGTACAATCACCGACATTATCCGTTAGCTTGACTACAAAATAAATCATTGGATGTATGTCAAAATAAAGTGAATTACTAGAAATAAAATTTGCATTTTAGTTTTAGTTTGTAAAAAGATTTTTTGAATAAATATTCGAAAAACTACAATAAGCTATTAATTAATTTGAAGTATAGATTTATTGCCTCTTTAAATGTCACTATAAATCAGGCATTTCTGCTACTGTCAGTCAGATATGTTTATATTAGCAATCGTGCCAATTTTTTGTTTGGTTTTATACTAAAATGTCAACGTTGTGTACGCTTACTTATGGAATGCTAATTTATGAAGACCTTTATTCTATTAAATGTGTGATTTACTGTAAGGGCCCCTGACTACAATGCTTTTAACCTTAAAAAGCAGTTTTTGACTGACTAACGTATGTATTATGTTCTAGCAATAATATTTAATGTGCTTCATTATCCACAATTGACAATCCCTTGGCATCACATAATCTAACCTAAGCTCCTAATTATGCAGGTTTGGCAATTAATAATGTTTCGTATAAAAACTATGTTATAAAAACCACATAAGTCATTATTTTGACTTATGAAATATATATTTTATATATATTTCAACTGGCTGCTATTCAGCTAGAATCTGAACACTTTTGTTAACGAATGTACCGCTGTATGGTTACCAGATACAACATTATTCACTAGCTTCCACATTGAGAAACGCGAGATGTCGCTCCGTGGCTTTATGGCACTGGGCCATGGGTCAGAGTATTTATGGCGCAGTATGGCTATCGGTCAGGCTAAAGGTTAATAAATTGTTTTCGCTATTATACGAGGCTGTGTAGAGTTTTGTTGCAAGGTTTTTGGGAACGAAGCTCTCACTAAATATTTCCATTTTCATTTTATTAATAATTTCATAGCTGAAAATGTACGGCCACTGTCACAAAATAGTATATTTGTATTATATGTATTGTATTATACTACATATTGTAAAAGGTTGGTTGTCATTTCATAACTTTAAACTGATTACACTTGAATTGACAAACTTGATTTGACAATTATTACCATTTAAGAAGAGTTCCAACGATATTTTTGTGATGGAGAAATAGTTGTTACTTAGCTTCAGTCATAGACAGTCATAAGAAGAGGATAAGGTGTGGAGACAGCTCCGGTTTCCGAGTTCCAGCAGAAAACTACTTCATAGTGCGACCTTAAGTTCCCATCACACATAAAGCTGTGTACTTCACTTGATATTGGCGTTTCGCCATTTTCTATTAAGATTCCCAAATACTTACCTACTTGAATTAGGTCACGCTTGAATCACGCTTCGTAGATGCTTCGTAAGTTCATATTCGATATATGGTGTCCAAATCGAATAGCACTGGGAATGCCTCTTTAGTTCTGGATAGTTATGATAGATAGATAGATAGATATAATAGCATTTATTCACTTACACGACACTTTTTACAAAACAGGTTTAAACATTTTACAAACAAAAGAGAAAACAATAACAAGAACATAATACATAAAAACAGTAGACACAATAGGAAATAACATTTAAACATTGATATGTAAGCAGGCGGGTGCCGTGTTAGCGAAACGGTTCCGAGCTCAGCATATGCTGCAGTTTCCTGCAGTTTCCTGCAGTTTCCTGCAGTTTCCTGCAGTTTCCTGCAGACTTCGTCTGCGGACACTTTTGGTTCCCTTCGAACATGTAGAAAAAAAAATCTTATCAATTTGAACATCCTATTTCCAAAACTTTGGCATAGATATAATAAGCTAATTAAAATCCTTTCATAGTGCTAAACTATTTATGGAACATAACTATTTAAATTTTCATTTTATGTTCTGGTTTTGTCTGCACATTGTCAGTCACTCAGATCTTTCAGTAGCTTCTAACAACATTTCGTCTATATTCTGAATATTTAACTATTGGTTAGTGACTTAACTAGTGTGATAAATTCTTATATTAAATGTTCTCAACTCGTTTTCTAGGCCTACAAAAACTCAACCCATCAAGATTTTTCGACATCTTTGGAGCGAATTACAATAAACGAATTATTAACTCAGTAAAAAAATGACAATCAATTTATATTCTGCCTACATCACTGATCTCTACCAACACGGTTCTTCAAGGCTAGCGTGTACATCTCTAACTATATTTTATTGTACCAACAGCGTTCATAAAAAAAGTACTTCAAGTCCATTGAACTTAAATATGTAATGGCAAATGCTTGTTTTTCTCGCCACTAATTTATACAGGGCGTAAAAAATAAGTATTCACCACGGATTTCAAAGAAAAGGCTAACACATTCACCTACATATTGATATTATTTTAATGATGAAAACCAAACCTAAAGTATTAGATTCTATTAAAAAAATTTACTAAATAATAACTGTAAAAATATCTGAATGAAACTTTAATGACTTTAAGCATTTATTGACAGGTATAAAACTTAGTTATGGATATTAAAATAATGTAAAATCCTATCCAAAAGTAATGTCATTCATCTAAAACATTTAAAAATAAATTACTCTGTGCAATTCCGGTTAGTAAAAATCATCCTCTCACTCATTGTATGGTTTTGGTAGCTGTTATTCTAAACATTATAAGATTAATTTGGGTGTATTCGTTGCCTGACGTTTTTGACATGATATTTACTTACGACATGACATATCCATGTAATTTGGTAAGGAATGCAACGGTTGGTTGCCGGGACTTGCACCGAGCACACGTCTGCTGAGTAAATTTTTTAATTATTTCCGTTTTAGAGTAGTCTCAACGTTATTTTTGTGATGGGGAAATAGCCGTGATTCCGATTCAGTGATAAGCGGTCATAAGAGGAGGATTAACTCGGGAGACAGCTCCGTTTTCCGAGTTCCAACAACAAACCACCACGTGGAGCGTCTTTAAGTGCCCATCACCCTTAGGGCCGCGTCTTTCACTTGACACTGTCATTTCGCCATTTGATTTATTGAAGATTCTCCCATTTTTCACGAGACACTGGAAAAATCACTCCTTCAATGAGATGTGGAATGCCAAATAGAAAAAAAAGGAATGCAACAAACAAACGGTATGCCCAGATGGTTGGTTATGTAGTGTGTTCTCTTTTCAACCGACTTCAAAAAAAGGAGGAGGTTCTCAATTCGTCGGAATCTTTTTTATAGTATGGCACAGTTAGTGAGCTATGTATGACAAGGGATATACGTACGTATGTTTTGCACTAAGTATCTGTGTTCCCGTGTAGGGCATTTAGATTTATGTTACAGACGTGTGCAACGCGACCTTGGTACAATAAAGCAATTAGATGTGCAGGTTCCTTCATAACGTTTTCCTTTACTTATGTAGTAATATTGTTCTTTGGTTTAGGTTTTTAAAGATGTTTAAAACCTTAGCATGGTATATCGAAAAACATTTGTTTTTCATTGTCCGTCAGGTCTTTTACAGAGCCCGTGGTTCATATGGTGGCAGATCATGTTTGCAAATAAATCTTGATCTGCCCAATTTCTACGATCGGATGAGGACCTCCTAATTATAGGCATGACAGAAAACATGCGCAGGCGATCATTGGCGAGGCGAGTTGAATTTGAGCTAACCGTATTTTAACTACATCCTGTATTGAAACATATGTATAATATTATATTCCGAGTGTTCTTTCAATTAGGCAGCAGCAACACATTAGGTTTGTTATTACCAGTTAAATAATGTTTAATTAAGCCATAAATTTTAACAATACATGAGCAGTTAAAAGCTAAACATGCTGTTTTAAATTCGGGCGTTCTTTTTGCTAGCCAAATTGTTCATATGTTCCTGTTCCTAGACCAGTGTGTTCAGTAATACATGCGTAAAATAAAAAAAATGTGATATTTTAATTTCATATTATTAAAAATTTGAATTTAAATAGTATTTTTTTTAAAACCCGGTTTTGAACATAATGGTGTGGATTCGGTTTTCTCGATTAAACTTATTTGACAGGAATCAACTTAATTTAAGTGTTCTGTCTTTTTGTTTTTATATCAAAAAGACAAGGACAGGACGCTTAAATTAAGTTTAGTCCTGTCAAATAAGTTTAATTGTAAACACCGAATTGACAGCAATGAATTACCAATTATTATGTCTGGGAGAGTGTTATTTATTTTGTTTATTGGCACTTACATATCTACCTACCTCACTCCATCAAGACGAATTAATGAATAAAATGAAAATATCATAAGTTATTGCCTAAAATACAACAATAGATTAACTTAAAAAAAACACACTTTGGACCGTAAAAGTCGTTTAAGTATATAATTTTTCATCAGAGAAAAGCTAAGAAAAACAGTAAGTGTCGCTGGCAGCCTTGGTCATCAATCCTTCTTTGGATATTATATGTTTTTATATTTTCTTTTTAATATGTTTGATAGTTAATGTTTTTTGAAGTAGTCTGTTGCCTGTCAGGGCTCAATAAAGGTGTGAAAGTCTACTAAGTATTTTCCCTGGTGTTCCACCTAACCCTCATTAGGCAGGCGACCCTAGGACTCCACATTGGTCCTTCGAGCCGGGCGATCCACTTGGAGATAGTTGGCAGTTTGTCCTCAGAAAGCGCATTCATGTGCCTCAAACGCTTCATAAATCGACGAGGTACCCCAACAAAGATATTCTCGGACAATGGTACTGCCTTCGTTGGAGCGAGCAATATGCTCAAAGCTATGAGTGAAGAGGGTGCCAACCTAGGCATAACATGGGTATTTATTCCCCCGGCAGCACCCCATATGGGAGGAGCATGGGAGCGACTAATCGGCTCAGTGAAAGTGGCCCTGCGAGTGATTCTAAGAGAATGCGCTCCTCGGGAGGAGGTGCTCCACACGGCACTTCTGGAAGCAGAAGCCTTGGTAAATAGCCGACCGCTGACTGACGTCGCAGAAGAACCGTCGTCACCCGAAGCCCTTACGCCTTTTCATTTTATAATCGGCACTTCATCACCATACCACCCAGTTCCGGTGGAGCTCGATGACGGGGATCTGCTGGGCCGTAGTGACTGGCGAAAATCCCAGCGTCTCGCAGATTTGTTCTGGGGGCGCTGGGTAAAAGAATACCTGCCCACACTGCGGCCTAGACGGACTTCTTTTCGAGCTTCAACCGGAACGTTAGCCGTCGGAGACCTGGTCCTCATTGTGGACTCATCGCTGCCAAGAGGAACATGGCCTCGCGGCCGTGTGGCTGCGGTTTTCCCAGGTCGAGATGGAACAGTGAGGGTGGCCGATGTGGACACAATGGGAGGCAGACTCCGGCGCCCCCTAACTAAATTGGTCAGGCTGCCGGTGAACTCCTACTCCTAATTTTGAGGATTGTGACTTCGTCACAGGAGGGGAGGATGTCGCTGGCAGCCTTGGTCATCAATCCTTCTTTGGATATTATATGTTTTTATATTTTCTTTTTAATATGTTTGATAGTTAATGTTTTTTGAAGTAGTCTGTTGCCTGTCAGGGCTCAATAAAGGTGTGAAAGTCTACTAAGTATTTTCCCTGGTGTTCCACCTAACCCTCATTAGGCAGGCGACCCTAGGACTCCACAGTAAGCTTTTGAATGAATTAAACCTTTTTAAGTGGCCTTTGTCCAGCAGTGGACGTCTTTCGGCTGATAGATAGATAGAAACCTTTTTAAAAATAGCTTCGTTACAAATACTGCAATATCTGGACAATACGACTTTGTTGCTTGTTTGATGTAATTTATTAAATAAATACTTTTTCTATACCTTTCCGAGGTATGGGAAGAGATCGGTGCTTCTGCAGTAGGGACCGTATGGGTTATTAAAAAAAAATACTTTTGCTGAACAAGAATGAAAAATCAACACTTACGATGATTACGCTTCGGAAACACTTCCAGAAACGTTGAGTGTACAAGTTCCGCGTGGTAGGAACTTTGTACTAGGTAGAAAAAAAGACGATTTAAAAGTATGTGCAAAACGTCTATTTAAATAATAACCTTTTGTTTTTTTTTTTTTTTTAATTTAGATGTAGAAAAAGTAAATATTAAATGATGTTAGTTTAAAGTAAAGTAAGTTAGGCTGTATGGCCAGAGAAGCCTTTGCCTTTTCCTTTCAAAAGCAAGGAAAGAACCAAACAAAAAAAAAAGTAAAGTAAGCAACTTACCTAATTTTTTTTTTTTAAATTGTTTGATTATATTTTAATGAAGGCACAGGTAGCGTTGACTTGATGCTTGTAAGTGATCTTAGTAAGGAGGAGGATCTTAGTACTGTAGTTAATTAAAGATCGGGCAAGGTAGAGAAGATTAAGTCGGAAAAGCGGATTCTGGTGCAAGCTGGGATAGTTTTAGGTAGAAGGAGAAGATATATCATCTAGAAGTAAATTAGAAGATATTCATTGGTAATGGCTGTCACTTGTATCAAAGATAAAAAAGGTTCAAACAAAATTTAATTGCATACAAGTAAATTCGAATTATTGCAAACTAAAATGTAAACGGGGCATTAATTACCTGCTTCCTTTGGTTTACAAATAAATGATTCAAGCCAATTATTTTCACGACAACAAATTTAATTTTTGAAAATGTCGTTGCACGGACAAGGGGAATTAAATAATCGATTATGATCAATTTATAGATCTGATCACCAAAAAGATCTTTGTCAACAACCGCTTCGCCTACACAAAGGACGAACAATCATCCGTCCGTCCGATTAACACACACGTCATCAACCGCAGCCATCTTCACGGTTCCAAATTCAAATTACAAATTCGAAAATCGAACCGAAAAAACGACGTTTTAACGGACTTTTTTCGTTAAAAAAACACAAGGTGCTAAGGTGTAGAGTAGAGTGCGCGTACGCATGCACCTGCATTTTTTACGCTATTCAATGGCTATTCTCAAATTTATTATAACAGGTGTTCTGGAATACGTTCACTTAAGTAATATATGTTGTGGGCCTAATTAAATAGGTAGCAGGCTTCTTAAACATGTCTTAACAATTGTTAATCCCAATGAGTATAAGTTATTATTTTCGGGGCGCTGAATGTGTTATGTCCTTGTAAGGTGTTGGAGTTGTAAATTTTGCAAACAATTTAATTTATTATCCGTTTACAAATGCTGATATTTAATATCCCTCTGTATTATATTTATAAGCAGGTATAATTTATAGGTTAGAAAATATTTTTATTTCAAAGTAGATAACTAGGAATAGTAACATGATACTTGAACATTAGAATCGCAATTTATTTTGCATTTAGCACATAAAATATTGAAAAAAGTTGTACTTAGTTAGAACAGGTGTTCCAATAAATAAAATAAAAAATCTTTATCTATAGAGTACAAAAATATTTAAATCTAATATTAGCTGAATGTGAACTAGGAAGGATTTAAATATGATGCAAAGTTCGACTAAATGAGTATCAGTATCAGAGGTGACCTGTCAGTCAGCCTTTTACAAACTTACATAATAAAAACATGGTAATTTAAAAATACAAGTTTTTCGAATTAACCTGTTTCTTCATATTAATAGATTTAAATTTATTTATCACACATCACAAATATATACAGATAATACATTATTGTAAGTAATGTCAATTAGAATTTAAAAAATCGCCAGTTGAATAGAATTCTTTATCCAACAAGAAGGTTGTCAAGCGGCGTCTAAATGCTTTGTCAATTCAATTCAATTCAATTCATTATACTTTATTGTAATAAATATATACTTATACAAAAGTGAGGTTACAAATGGAAAAGAGATACAAAATTCAAAATGTTTTTTATTTAAGTAGATGTTTTACACATACTTTTAAATCATAAATTAAAGTTGATAGAAAAATTAAACTGATACAATAGGCGGCCTTATTGCTAGGTAGCAATTTCTTCCAGGCAACCTTTGGGTAGGAAAACATCGATAGAATAATATAGGGGGGTATCAAAAATAACATGAAAATAAAATAAAAATACATATCTATATAATCTTTCATAAATATGTAGTATAAATATATTATTATATTAATAAATAAATAAATATATATGTATATAAATAAATAAATACAATATAATCTACGGTAAAGAAAGGAAAATGAGATAACAGGAAACTACGTGAACTGTGTCATCCATAAAATCCCCTGAACGAGGCGGGCAGTTGCCAAATCAAACCATGTCTGTATATGTCAATAAATGGGACTTCAACTTATCATATTCTTCTTCTTATTGTGTGTCATTATCAACTGCCTAGTGACGAAGTGAAAATTTTGAGTTTTTAAGCATTCCAACGGGAAGCCTTAAGTTTTCCAGGATAAAAGCCGAGTGCTTCATCTATCTACCTACCAAATTTCATCCAAATCCGTTCAGTAGTTTCGGCGTGAAAGCGGAACAAACAAACAAACTGACAAACAAACAAACATCCATACTTTCGCATTTATAATATTAGTGAAATGAGATTCCATTTTGTACACATTGTCACCAGTATATGCAGGTAATGAACTGTACAATGTGTAAAAAATCGGTAAGGTTAGTCAAATTTAGGTTTACAAAACTAAACCACAAAATAGATAATAGTGATGACTAAACTCCTTTTTTTGCTGGCTATACTATTCCCACATTATTATAGGTTATACAATCAGTTATTGTTAAATCTACATTTTATACGTCAAATTTTTGGAATCGGGACCCTAAAGTACAAATACGTTATCGGCTACAATTATAGTATAAATACGGAAAATGCCAAATTAATTATTAACTCAAAAGTAATTACAATAATACTGATTAATTTTTAATTACACGCGCATTTGCATATGAGATAAAGTAATAAACAGTTCTATTTAATGTTGCAATTGTGACGTTGTCGGAAAATAAAATAGCTAAGTGGGTATCGGACTCGTGTAATGAAGGTTCAGTACTACATGGTACTACTTATAAGTTTATTAGAAAAATTACAATATTAATAATAATAATAATAATAATAATATCTGGGACAAATCACACACGGTCATCTGGCCCCAAACTAGGATTCCCTGTATCTTGGGAACCAGAGACTGATATACATACACATATATTTTTTAAATACATACATATATAGATATAATACACCCAGACTCAGAGCAAACAATTCTGCTCATCACAGAAAAGTTTGCCCTGTGTGGGGATCGAACCCACGACTCTTGGATAAGAGGTCAGGATCGCTAACCACTTAGCCACCGAGTCAGTCAAATTAATGACTGACTATTAATGTTTACTTCACATTAAAAAAAAACAATTTCATTAATTATCTCTGAAGAAGGGACAAATAATTGATAATTAAAATAATAAATGCGATACCGATATAAAACTAGCTAAACATTGGTAAATATCAATTTAATAGTTTAAAATTTCTTTTTAGATTTGTCGAAGTACCGTGCTGTCGAAGTAGAGTCCTGTCGAAGTAGCGCACTGTCGAAGTACCGTGCTGTCGAAATAATGTCCTGTCGAAATAATGTCCTGTCGAAGTAGAATCCTCTCGAAGTATCGTCGTGTCGAAGTAATATCCTCTCGTAGATCGTTCGAATTATCTGTTTCAAAGTTCAGTTCGCCACTCATAATGAAAAGCTTTACAACAAACTTCTAAATCATTTTAACTGTTATTCAGAATCACCGTAGTTATGTTTCCGTATCAGTGATACACTTCTTCCAAACCATAGCGGATCTAGCATAAATCAAAGAAAAACATTTCAAATTTCAATTCATACTAAGTCTTTATGAACTGTGGTAAAGAATTCAAGTTTTTCGCTAGAGACTAGAACCTTAAAAAGGTATAAATGTCTAATTATGTTAATGCACTATTAATTATACATCGGGGACCTTAATGGTGCCTTAGCGATGGCCAGTGCATCTTTTAATTATGGACTTCCCATCGACTGCACCTCGTAAACAATGTGATGGTGAAAGATAGGAGAATGGATCAGACGGAGACTTTAATATTGTGTCATAAGGACACACCCATTGTCAGAAACTCATTGCCCATCGTTATCTCAGCTGGTTAAAGTTCTAAAAAAATAAAGAAAAATACCTTTTACGCCAACTGGTAACAAAACTAAGCTAATACATCCAGCTTCCTGCAAGCCTTAACTATTACTTTAGAAGTGTAACTTTGGAATTTGCCAAATATGTAAACAAATATGGTCGCCTGACATTGTCAGCTGATTTTCTATGAAATAGTGACGAGGTTACTATATGTCTAATGTTCAGGTGACAAGTGGAGCCGATCTGTCAGTTAGCTGAGACTGTCAATACACTTTATTAGACTGTGATCAACATACTATAAATTTTAGGTTACTTAGAGTGTTGGCAGAGTACACGATCATACTGTTAGAAAAAGGGGTGACTATTTGGAGTAGCTCATTGTATCCGGTAAAAAATGTGTAGGAAGACAAAGACCTTTGCGACACCCCTACGCGTTGGACTATCTATATCCACACCAAAGCACAATCCACTACTAACATCTTGATTATACGCAAGATGCCGAGAACAGGAACAGAAGACGGCGCAACATAATAAAAGTAAAGGGTCTTCGGGATGGACACGACCTTCAGTCCTGAGGAAGACGACGCAAAGAGGAGGAGAGCACGAGAGGTCCATCCATATGTGTCACTAAAATATAAGATGGGTCAGGTCTGTAGGAAGATGTCTATGGTATCAAATAAGAAATTTCTTATGTGCATTAATAAATAATACTATGGCCTTTTTCCGGCACTGTAAGCAATTAATGAAGCTCAATAATGATATCATCCTACGTAAGGAAGCAAGTAATGGGACCTGCATTTAATAAAAACTGATGTTTAATTTTTTCAGGTCTGTCACTGATTCTATATCATTACTTTTAAACGCTGGACTATTAGATCATTGTATGCATGAAGAAGTTTCTAATATGGATATGTGAAGTCACAACAATGGTTAAAATAAGTAATGACCATTTGTGAAGAATTTTTGAAAGTAGCACCAGTGACCGATATGTTGCGGAGGAACCCAAAAAATATATTGGGTCTCTTGCGATTATTGACTTACTGATTAAATTTTTCTTGTAGGTGTAAATATAATATATTTTAAGTTTTCGTACAAATCGTCTTGTTGTTCGTTATGTAATATTATGTCCGGTTTCACGAATAGTTATCACATTTTTCATTTTTTTTAAGGGTAAACAAGATAAATAGTCAATTTCTAAAATTGTAGGACTGCGATTCATTTTTTTGATATCATTTATTTAAGGTAATCAGAATACAAAAAACGATTGCAATTTTTTTATCGATATTTTTGTTCCAAAACCTATATCGAAGAAAGCCCAACCTACTTATTTTAGTTATTATTTTCAAAAAATAATAACTTCAAACAAGGCAAACATTACATCTGGTTATTTTTAACTGAACCTAACCACAAGAACAAATAACCATTTTGGATTCGTATTTTAGAGTTTGACCACAATGTGCAGTGAAACTGTTCCTTAAATCTACCACATTTAACATTAGGTCTTTTTTGAAAATAATGACAAAACTAAGCGATAAAATGTAAGTTTGTATTTGAAAATAACCACAGTGTCATTTTCACAACTAATCTTCCTTCAGTTACGAGTTAGGTTTAAAAGCTTAATGGTCAGTTAAAATGTAATATTTGAGGAAACGTAGAGCATGGCACTTACTTGTTTTTGTGATGGGTAACAAAATGTTTTATTGTTATTTATTTAGTGTATTTTAACAAGGTATTTATTCTGAAAATTGATTTATTTATTTCTTAAATGTACGTTTAAGGTTAATAACCATTTGGTTTTTTAATCGACTTCAAAAAGGAGTCAACTGGACTGTATATATTTTTTGTATGTTACGCGATTACTCCGCCAGTTATGAATTGATTTTGATTATTCTTTTTTTATTTGGTATTATTTCTGTAACTACTGGGTGACAACTTATTAAACAAAGTTTTAAATAAATTTGTTATTTCTATATAAGGCTATAAACTAATACAGACTTTAAAATGCTTGTTTTTGTTTAATGTTTTTGTTTAATGTGAAAGTTTTGTTACTGTCTATATATAGACAAATATTGGGGATACAAATTTAAATGTTGTTAATTAGGGATTGGGCGCCGTATGCACTGAATGCGCCAGAAATATTTTATTTTCGTAAAAATACTAGAATTTCATTATTCTTATTAAATATTTTGGTATTGTTAGTAATTTTGCTTGCATTTTGTGTCTTACTTAATCACTCGCATTTAGTGTTGTGTTTGTTGGATTGGAAGCCATTCTAGACAACGGAGATAAATTTCTTTAAAAATCAAATCTAATCAAATCAAAATCAAAAATTCTTTTTTATTTAAGTAGATGCTTTACACATACTTTTAAATCGTCATATTTTTTCTATACCTAGTACAAAGTTCCTACCACTCGGAACTTGTACACTCAACGTTTCGGGAAGTGATAGCGGAGCGAGAAGAAATACTTACAATTTTAAGGGTTCCGTACCTAAAGGTCAACGGGACCCTATTTGGGACACTAAGCCTCCGCTGTCCATCCGTCCGTCCGTCTGTCTGTCAGTGGGCTGCATCTCATGAAACGTAATAGATAGTTGAAATTTCACAGTGTGTATTTCTGTTTCTGCTAAAACAACAAATAATAAAAATAAATTAAAAATTAAAGGGGGCTCCCTACTAGAAATGTGTTTTTTGTTTGGCGTTTTATGCTCGATCTTAATAACGGCAACATGTAGACGCTTGAAATGCTCACAGAGTTTGTTTTGCTATAGTTGCTTAAAATAATAATAATAAAATAAAATTATATTTAAAAATCAAAGGGCTCCCCATACAAGAGACGTGTTTTTTGGAGTTTCTTGTATGATGGTATGGAACCCTTCATGCGCGAGTCCGACTCGCACTTGGCCGGTTTAATTTTTGCTATAGAACTATTCAAATACCACGTATTCGTAGACAGAACAGTTTGACTCTCAGTAAATATAAAGCATTTGTGAAGTAAATCGTTATTTCAAAATGACAACAAGAACTAAAAAAGAAATACTTAAACTCTGGACTAGCCGATGCTATATTGTTGTTTGACAAATAACTACCCACATGATATTAAGGTATGTTGTGTCCATAGTTTCCCACGGCGTTTTTTTTTATATCCTTGTATACGTACTTATGCTTACTCTAGGCTAAGTAAGTATATAAAGCTAGACCAGAACGTTACCTTTCATAGTGTGTAACAATAATTGACCACGCTGAATACGTTAAAAACAACCAACTTCAATCGCAACAACTCCAATTTTGCTATGTTTTTGTTGATTTTCTCAAAAACCGCTGAATCGATTTCGATAAAATTTATATGGGACTACCTGTGAAGTATACCCTTTTGAACAAAAAAATAATTTTTGAAATCGGTTCAGGCGTCTTCGAGTAATCGGTGAACATACATTAAAAAAAAGATTCCGACGAATTGAGAACCTCCTCCTTTTTTTGAAGTCGGTTGAAAATATGTTCTCGTAGCTTTATAGTGAGCTAATAAAAATGGTCAACTTTTGTTCTAAGACTAGAAACTTGATAATAAAACAAATTTTCAGGTCTTTTCTGAATTCACAGAAAATGGACTACGAATACAAAGTTTCTAATTTAGCAGTTTCTCACTAATATTATAAATGCGAAAGTATGGATGTTTGTTTTTTGTTCCACTTTCACGCCGAAACTACTAAACGGATTTGGATACAATTTGGTAGGTAGATAGATAAAGCACTCGGCTAACACATAAGTATAATACTTTTTATCCCAAAATACTCGGGGGTTCCCGGAGGAATGGCTAAAAACTGAAATGTTTACTTTTCACTAAATGGCGCTGCCTTAACATATCATTTCTCTCTAGAACCAATTCTGAAGCCTAAGCAGACGAAGTCGCGGGCGAAATCTAGTTTTTAAATAAATATCCAAACCACAGACTTTCTTCCGGCACCAATCTAGAAACCTAATATGGAATACTCATATAAGTACGTTTAAAATTCATACATGTGTGACACAGACAAAACAGTCAATATTATAGGGCAAATAGAGATATAATGAGCATCATCACAAAAAATATTTGCCCTTCCTATGATCGAGACCTCATGACTTGAATAAGTTTTCAGGAGCGTTGACCATGCGGCTTCGACTCAGTGCTAGATTCTGACTATATGATACATAATTACAATTTTATCAACCATTTAATAATAAATAAATAAATACACTGAACATTTAAAAACGTGATCATAATCATAAAAATAAAAAATATATATTTAATAACAACAATAACAATATGTTTTTTTTAGTTAGTTTATATTAAGTATGTATGAATAGTATTTTAAGTATAAAATGTATATTATTGTATATGTTATAGGGGCTTCGTTGCCTGAAATAAACAAATAAATAAATAATCATGCAATAAACTGAGAATAGCGTTCTTCAACATTAAATACTTAGTTTTATTCATGTTTTATGATGGCTAAATAACAAAATTGCCGAGTAGATTGGTGCTTACCATGGCTGACTCATAATCTGAGTCAGAGAATGCGTACCAGCCCGGTTAGTCCAAATTGTATGCATTGACCTTGCTGCAGGTTTTGTTACCAGCAGCTGTGCGCTTCGTAGAGAATAAGGTAGTTTATGAGGGCCTCTCATTAAATAGGACCCCATGTAGGTCATATAGTGATTTAAGAATAATAGTAAATTTGGACAGTTATTCAAATATTTGATGGAAAACAGATGGCACCGGTGGTCTTGCTCTAGACTCGGGTAGAAGCTCATCTCACGCATAAAGGGAAATATTTAACCGCCCATAAAAAATACTGAATCGCACAGGAAAAAATCTGTTTCAATATCTATAGGTTAGTTTTGATTCGGATGGTAATTTCTAGGTTAAGAAATAGGAAAGGAAGATTCTTTCGATAAAGACATCAAATCCGAACAGGTCAGAGCGCTGCCAGGACTAAACACTTAGTTGAGATTAACGTAAAGGTCGAAGAGGTCAAGTGTATCTAAAAAAGAGGCTATAGGTTCGCAGAACTGAAAAGCGATGCGGAAGAGAAAGGAAGGGTTCTGGTGAAACGACTGCGGCGGCCTCATACAAAGGTGACATACTGAAGCGACTTTGCAGAAATGGACTTCCTATACAAAATTGACTAACCACTTGATCGATTTGTATGATTTTTTTTGTGACTTCCGCAGTCATAGAAATAATGTATTTTTAGTATGATTACTTCATAAGCAGGGATAGGACTTTTCTCGGACATGACGGACTCAGGCAACAGAAATTAAATAATTGTAAGATTTAATATAAGTTAATGGCATTACATTATTTTATTATGGGCAGTGCCAATGTCAACGCATACAGCACGTCAAGTAGGTGCTGAGTATTGTTTTGGTATGAATCATAAGTCACAGATAACGGGTCTTCCACCTATTTTGTTAAATTTGTAAGAAATCCTTTTTCCGACCGAAATTAGTTATTTTATTGTGACACAACTCACCGTATGATATTTTTGTCGATTTATAACACCTACGAACATGGGCAGTGTTATATTTGTACACATAAAGTTATCAGACGTGAGGTTTCATATAATTTTTTCACCGTTAAAGCAAAATATATGTGAAATGAAAGTGCAAAACTTATATAAGTTTGAAAGAATAGTACTTATATTGGCTGTGATTTGATCAAAAGATGTCAGGTTGAAAAGGCCGTATCGCCATCATTAGATCCATCAACTGAAACGATTGACTAGATGAGTACGTATAACGGAAAAAAGTAATAATTTCAGTTGGTTATATACAAGTATTTAAATCTTCGAAATCCATGTAAAAAGCGTTTCTCAACATTTAAAAAGTCTCACTATAAATAATTTAACGGGAACCATGAGATCTTTAAAAATCACTTCCGTATGATAAATTTATATTCTATTAAAAAACCATAACCGTTTCATAATTAATAAATTAATATTCGTGTCGGTGAACGAGTTAGTCGAAAGAATTTTGTGGGTTCGTTGCCGCTATAAAATGATTTTATTGACGTCTGCGCCGCTGAATGGTCGTATCGGGGGGCATACGAATTGCTTGTTAAACGAATTTATACATTTACACAACAGTTAGAGACAGGTTAGATACATATATAGCATCAGATATGAGACTCACGGACACAGGGGATGCCGAACGAGGACGTCGAATTTTGTGGACGTTGAAAAGTGAGGGGGAACAAATGATGACTTGATGAGGTTTACCGCTAGCCTCTGAATACCTATAGTACAGGGTCATCCCGAGTGAAAAGACAGGATTTAATACGTATAAGGTAAAAAATACACTTTAAAGTGAGCTTGTATCGATGATATTGAAATTTATGAATTCGCTGAAATTGCAAGAAAATATCATACTAATCGATCAATGTTTTATTTTTTATATAAAAATGAACCAGTAACTTGACGGAACATTTACCGAAACAAATCTTCTTGGTTTCAGAAGTTTTACGATTTAAAAGTACTGTGTGTATTAAAAATCTCGAATAGGCGTGTTGATGTAAACGTTCCGATTTCAAGTTATTGAATAGCTTCGCCTCGAAAGGCTTAAGTATATTTTGTATGGAAACCACAATTTGTATGGCCACAGTATGGGGGGCAATGACATAATATTTGTGAAAAGTCTCTTCGTCGAAACACGTTTTATACAAGTATTAGGTTGAGAGATGTGCTAAAATTTATAGAATTCTATTACCTCTGGTAAAAATTATATGTACCATGTAAAAATTATATGTACCATGTAAAAATTATATGTACCATGTAAAAATTATATGTACCATGTAAAAATTATATGTACCATGGGTACTTAATAGTAGTTTTATGGTGTTAGGCCAAATTAAAGTATCAGAGTTTCTTAATAACTGTATTCGCGATAACGTTCCTATGTAACTGTTAACTCTAAACGTTTTTTTTTTATGTCATAGGTGGCAAACGAGCAGACGGATCTCCTGATGGTAAGCGATTACTGCCGCCCATAGACACTCTTAACACCAGAGGAGTCACAAGTGCGTTGCCGGCCTTTTAAACCGGATACACTAAAGTTGTGCAAATTGACAACCAAACAGCTAAAATTGCAAATAGGTTTGGCATAAATCAACAGTGCTTGTTTTATTAGCCTGTTGCTGTGGTGATTCATTAAATTGTTTATGGTACGAAGGTAATTGGGTATTAATGAAATTAGTTATGTATTGTATATTTTTTTCAAGACGACCGTTATTAGGCATATGAAGACGAAGTATAAAAATATGTAAACTACGTATATGCGAAAATTTTGAATCCAATTGAAACCTTTTTAATATTTTAACCGTTTTTGTCAAAATTCTTTTATAATAAAAATTTGGATTCCGATTTTTATTACTTTATTGGGTAGACGGTTTCAAGGAATTCCGGTGGATTTTTTCGTGAAATTATGGTTCCCATTCAATACAGTATAATACAGTATAAGTAATAAACTTCTGGTAAAGATATTTTGACATGTGCAATTTTTGAAATAGTGGTTTACGCTATCTTACGGTGACATAAAGAAAGTGTTTCAAAACACATTCGTGATAGTAATTATTAGATTATTACCCTGAGAGCAAGACAGACAATCTTTTGAGTGTAAAAGGGACAGGCTCTGTTCGGATAAATCTTACCTTGGTTCTGGAACGTGACCCTAAAACAAATCGGGGTAAACGATTCGCTGGTTTGGTATTTAAAGCAACCTACTATACTTGTTAATTTTGTATGACTTAAATACATACAAATTACATTAAACATACCACGCAAACCTTGCATACCAATAATACTTTATAACGTACAGATATTCTATATCATGTAAATAGTAGGACGGTTTAACTGTCAGATTGACAGCTCAATGACTCCCGCATTACGTATGTCATCGGGATATTTTCGCGTCACCCGCTCTCCCATAGCAAGTCGAGAAGGCATACAAAGTAACCCAGCGATAGACTTAGAATAACAAGCGACACCAATAGATAATATTCTTCTTTTTTTTTCAATATTTATAGTCCATTGTAGTCGATGGACGTGTGCACGCGGCCTATTATTTTGGACCAGACCCACGCATCTTGAATTCCAAATTATCGAAGTAAAGTTTATTGAACCCTGGACCGGGTCCATGGGTTCCACAATTTAGTTTTTTCCGTCGAATCGAAGACTGGACAATGTATTTTGAGCTGAAAGTCGAAGAGTTAAATTTTAAATTGAATAGTCACTGAAAGAGAGGGCAGAGTATTTAAGTTTGTTAACTCAATAGTAGTGTTTTTGGGATCGGCTTACAAATTACTCTCATCTCGTAACTTGCATCAGTGTAGGCTTACTTGTAAGGTTTAGATGGGCGTTTACCCGAAAATGCAGTGTACATACACGCCCGTTGGTTAAGGAAATATATGGATTTTTATAAGATATATTACTTACTCATGAGTAATTCTAGAGTTATGTATACAAAGAATGTGTCCAACAGAACTTTTCTTATTGTCACTAGTTAAGAAGACACTCTGTTCTTGTGTTCTATTGTAGCACACACTATACTGCACTAAGCTACGCCATCTCTTTAATTTAGCAAATTTTTTGAGTGAAAAAACCTTTTGGTAAAATCTTTTGGTATTATCATTCAGTAAGTCCGAAAAGGTGATGGAATAAACCTTCCTAAACTAAGTCTCTAATCACTACGACGTAAGCCCTGATTGACACTACAGAGTTTAAATACCTATACAATAACATTTACTTTCAAACAGTTTATTTTAAACAAGCTATAAACTCCTAGTTCATTTTACAGCGAGAATCGAATTTATGTATTTTATTTATGTAATTTTATTTTAATTTTATACAGGGTGTAAGGGACAGGTTTCCGAAAACTTTAAGGGCTTGCTTAGTAGACGAAACTGAACAACTTTCCACAAGGTTTTTTTTCAGGAAACGAAAAAAAATCGGCTTCTCCATACAAACTATCCAATCAAGTTTATAATTTTGTATGGAGAAGCCGATATTTTTTTCATTACCTGAAAAAAAAAACTTGTGGAAAGTTGTTCAGTTTCGTCTACTGAGCCAAGCCTTTAAAGTTTTCGCATACCTGTCCCTTACACCATGTATATTTAGAAAAACAACAGCAATCTTACATTATACATTTACAAGTCTATTACCGCAAAATAAGTGAAAAATATTGTAATTTCTTTTTCTGTATTGTTTACTAACATTGGGTAACTACTAACAAATTGTAGATTTTGAATTGTCCGAAATAAATTATTGTTATTATAAATGTACAAAAAATTATAAGATGAAGACCAGTTACTCATTGTGTTTCCAATACTAGAAAGCAGAAAATATAAAATATATGTAATGAAGATCTGCGTTTCTAAATTAGGACTTAGAAGAATCCTTACCTCATCATCATTATCAGCCGAAAGACGTCCACTGCTGGACAAAGGTCTCCTGGCCCAAGGATTTTCACACCGACCGGTTCTGTGCTGCCCGCATCCAGCGGCTTACCGCAACCTTCACCAGATCAGAACCATACTAGGTTGGATGGAGGTTCCGGGTATAGCTAATTAGAGGAATGAAGTCTCCACATACTTCGAGATATCAGGTTCTCATAAATCTCATACAGTTTTATCCTCTGCCCACGGAACCCAAAACTTGTGGAACAAACGAACGGAAGAGGCAGCAACGGATCTCTGGTAATAAGTAGGTGACTTCATAGAAAGGGGCGAATCGAACAGTAATTTTGTTAGCGGCATTAGCCAAGACAATAGGTTTTGTTTGTCAGTATGTTGTGACCATGAGTTTGGATAATTTTTAGTCTCTCTTCTCTTATCCTGTGGGACAATTTTACCATGCTATCCACTAAGTATAGACGGCGGTTGCACTTAGCATCACTCGCGGTCACGTGCATTTAGATTTTCACTGACGGACGTGTGCAACGCGACCATCATACACATCTAGAAATCAGATGTGCAGGTTTCGTCACGATGTTATCCTTCACCGTTAAAGCAGTCGGTATGAAAACATGATTGATACGTTTGTGAAAATGAAAACATGAGATACTCTTAAGTATGAACTAGGTTTCTGATACGAATTATAAGAAATATTATAGTAATTCACTAGCAATTATTAACATTCCAGTAGGTAGACAGTTAGACATAGTGTTACAAAACAGGTGTATAGTACCTGATACACAATTAGTCCTTCTATCAGCCCTTGTGAGTACTATAAAGGTGTAACAAAACTGGTGTAGGACCCGTTAACTAAGTAGAGAGAGGTCTTTTCTGGTTTATGGAGAGTCCAAAAACTTTTTTGCGATTTGAGCAAAGTCGTAGAACAAAAGTTATTCAGTACGATGGGTAGAATCCCTATAGTAAACGGGTCCTACACCAATTTTGCTACACCTGTATGTAAGCAAAATCAGAAGCGGTCGTGGCTCGTTGCGGCAGGCGAGGTCCCGTGATCATGCAGGTTAATTGACTATAGACACGGTCATACACTGGAACGGTTTGACTGTAAGTGGAATTTATTTCGACCGATTCCGTGCTTCAAACCACGTTAAGTCGTAGGCGCCTGTTGCTATAATATAATAATAATCATCACCATTTATTTCGGACATAATCCATAATTTGTTAGTAACATTGGTACTTATCAAACTAGTATTAGTAACAGACACATCACATAACATTCAATTGATAAAATAAAAAATAAAAATAAATAAAATAAGATGGCTTCGATGTGACCGTCAGACACCGGGGAATATAGCTACTTGAGTGCATGCAGTCGTATCTAGCGGCCCAGAATCTGCTATGACTAGATGACAATCGTTAAGCCATATCAGAGGCGTCATAGGCATCTTGAAAACTTCTAATACTGTGGTTAGCTACTAGCTCCACAACCTTCATCAATCCGGATTTGGTCTCGGTGTGTGAAGTGTGGTCTTACATTCTGACATAATTCAGAATTCAGATTCATTCTGACAGAATGAAACGTGCCCTAGCAATGGGGATAATATATGTTTTTAACGAATATAAGTTGCATTAAAGTATATTGAAATTAATTGAAGTTGTTTGGTTTTACATTCATTCTAAATTCTAACCCATTAACTTTTTTTTGATAGATAGATCATACTTATTATTTTATTGCATCTCAAACATACATGCCGCTCAGTCCCTGTCTTAGAAGACATTAAAAATTAAACTGTTGCACTCATTAGCCTACATACTAGACTTTTATTGATAATCCTAAATAAAACAAATTTATGACAGTTATTAATTTCATAAGACTTTAATGTCGTCCCGATGTTAACACCACATGTGGTCACAGTACAGCTTAAATGACAAAGTTTAGTAGCCTTTAGTAGCTAGGGGCAATTTGTGTCCAACATTAAGTTGCTCAGGAAATGTATTATTTATAATTTCGAATAGGTATTTCTTCTTTAAAGATTGTTACAAATCAACGTAAGCTTATTACGTTACGTTTTTATTTATTTCAGGCAACGAGGCCCATATAATAAATACAATAATGATGGCATTTTTTATGATATCTGTTATCTGGCAAATGAAAAAAGACGTTCAGAATTTGTAAACGCTTCCATAAAATAAAATAATAAAATTATAGCTCATTGAGAGAAGATAATTCAGTTCATGCAAAGGTCGATTCATTCCTCATGAGGGTTTTAAGGGTTTAAAAAAAATTCTGAACGTCAATCTTTTTTACTTACCTCTAGAATATACTAATCCTTTCAAAAGTAAGTTTTATTGAAAATTACGCAATAATAATAAAATAAAAAAATTGTGCAGGCATGTAAAATTGTAAATGAAAAACTTAAATTTCATTTGAAAAAAATTGGTTCGAAGGGCCACTAGGTTCCAAAGTCCTTGACTCCAGTGACAATAAGCTGGACCGCCCGTAGTACGTCCATATCCGGTCTTTTGTCGCCTTTTATTTTCCTGACATTTCGGAACGACAATCGAACCTGTGCATTCTATGCATCGAATTATGCATTTACGGGCAACACAACTGTTTCAAAAGTACAGGTTTACATTGATCAAAAATGAAATTTGCATAGGACTGTGGTTTTGGACTTTCATTTATATTTCTGAAAAGCCACATAATTTATCCAGAGTCAGAAGTAGCCTACTTCATTTACAGATAGTTCATGCCTATGTGTCGAATTTCATACAGTCTTATTCAGTTCCCTTCATAGATTTACAATATTATGTATTACTTATTTACTCCTCACTCAAAATTGTGTTTTGGCCTCTTATACCTATACGAGAAGTCGCCACTGATTTGGGTTCGATGTTATTGTTTTTCGCCACAGTATTTATTAGGAATAATAAGATTGCAAGACGAATAAAGTGCTGACTGCTGAACGCTTGTGAATAAGTTTCATGATCAAAAGTGAAGTGATTATTATAGCAGATGAGAATATATTCATATTATTCGAATCGAATAATACAAAAATATCTGCTACTTTTTAATTAAACGACGTAATTTGGACTTTCCACACAAAAATTGTGAATTTGAAGGTCGATTTGTATAGGTAACACCATTTAAAAGTCTGTGTTTTACATTCGCCGTTAAAAATCATCTAGTATGTATATGTCATGTACTTACCTAAAGAAAATAATTAAATGTTACAGTACACTGTGATGATAGCTATGTCTAAAACAACAACCAAATTTTATGTAGAGTGCTACAAAGTACGTAGAACTCATTCTACTCATTTTTTATTTTTTTATTTATTTGGGATAGCAAACAGTTGTGTACAAAACATATCCAAAGAAACAGTAAATTACTAAATAGGTACACAACCCACAGCGCAATCCACGGGTTTATGAATCTCATTATACTGAGCAACTTTTGTGTAATTATTTTGAAAAATCAAAACAAAATGTACTATTCATACAAATGCTTATCAAACCTATATCAATCATAACAACTACAAGTTACGTTGATTTTTTGATTATGTTACTTTTTACCCGACTGCGCCAGAAGGAGGGTTATGTTTTTCGAGTGTATGTATATTTATTTCTTTGGCACGCTCTGTAGCCTGAACGGCTTGGTGGATTTTAGTTTGAGAGGTGTCGTTGGATTCGTCTTGATCCCGAGATTGACGTCGGATTAAAAAACTATGGTTAGATTATTAACAGGTAACTGAACCGATTTTAGTCAACCTGTTTGAGACCACTTTGGAGTCATTTGTCATTACCATTAAAATTGGTTAAAAGTCGAGATATCGCGTAACATGTATGGAGTCAAATTGAGAACCTCCTTCTTTTTTGGAAGTTGGTTAAATAGACAAAACATCTAAACAATTTGTATGAAAAGTCCATTTGTTTTAATGATGTATGCTGAGTAGAATCCTCAGTTAACGGGTCCCATACATGTTTCGTTACTCCATATACGAGTTTTCTCTAAGTATCTATTAAGCCTGTCTGAATATGGTACAAAACTGGTATTAATTTATGGCTATAGTGAGAAACTGGTACCACTGTATCCCGATCTCATTATACAGGGTGTAACAAAATTGGTGTAGGACCCGTTAACTGGGGATTCTACTCATCGTACTGAACAACTTTTGTTCTACTACTTTGCTCAAATCGCAAAAAAATATTTTGGCCTCTCCTCTCCATACAAACTGATCGTCTGTTTTGCCATTTTTGTATGGAGAGGAGAGGCCAAAATTTTTTTGCGATTTGAGCAAAGTTGTAGAACAAAAGTTGTTCAGTACGATGAGTAGAATCCCCAGTTACCGGGTCCTACACCAATTTTGTTACATCCTGTATATTTATTCGTTTACAACTTTAAACATCTTTACCTAAATTTAAATCAGACTCATTTGTGTCAATTAATATTCCGTGTTTGCCTACAAATCTTTCCTTTTTGCGATAAGCCATAGTCTAAAAGATTTAGTTGTTATAACATAATATGTTTTATTTAATGGAGTTGTCGAGCCAAAAATAAAATTCTAGATTTGATCTTTAGGTAGCGTAGAATAATAAAAAAAGATAATTTTTGTCAAAGTTTTTGAGACTTTCCATATTTCTAAAAGTCTTATCTTATTTATTTGTAGTTAAACGATAATTTGTTTAACAGATTCAAAATTCAAACAAGATTTAACTTTTAGGTGCTTAACATGATTCTGCCATTTAAATGAATGAATGAATTTGCATAATTAATTTATCCTGTGATTACAATTCGTACTAAATAAGATTATAAATCTTAATACCTAACTTTGTTTAACTTCTGTTACCTTTTAACTAAATAGTTTACATAATCTGAATAGTAGAAATGAAAACGCAGATTCGTCTCAGGAACACGATCTCAAATTATTTTATTATTATTTGGAAGTATACATTTACTCTGACCACTTCGCGCTAGGTGAAGTGGCAGGAGTTGCTCCAGCAGAAGCACAGTCGGCTGGAGGTCAATGCGACGAGGAGAGAAAGCGTCGGACTAACCGGGCATTGTCGAGGAGGACTGCCTTTTGCATAGCCGCTATTATCGGTCTGCCTCGAAGTCCCAGCCACCTTAGGTTACGATCCAGGTCAGCGGGGATCAAACCATTAACGGACAGACATTTCATTCACTGACATTTTCATTATTATTATTTTCAAATATAAATTTGGGCTACTCTGACCACTTCGCGCTTTTATTATTATTGTGATATCTATCCTTTAGCTTCTACTCTTGATCAAATATCAGCCTTAAATTGAGGGAATGAGGACGGAACTGACGCGAAGTATCTGATTTAACCAAATGAGAAGGTATCTAACCATAACTTTTACTTTTGTATTTTTTTTTTCATAAGGAAAATTTTATGATCGAAGTGTCGAACAAAATTGTAACAATGGAAGTGACATAAAAACTTGAGTTTAGAAAATAAAAGGTATTTAGCTTTCTTGAAGGAATTAAAAGCGTCCTTTAAACCATAAAAAGTAGTATTTTACCATATAAACGTAGTTCAGAGTTTTCTAAAAGCTAATAAAAGATTGATTTAATAAAAACGCGTACGGATACGTAATCGGATAAGGTTTTTACGTATTTAGGTCGGTATTATAACCAAAGTATAACTTTGCAGAACCGTATTTTTTGGAGATTTCATTAAATCGATCCGCTAATTCACCAATTTTCTATGAAAAATCTCACATTATTTTTGCGCTCTCGTCAAGGTCTAAAAACAGAAGTTATGCAATTTTCTTAATACAGAGTATTAAAAAAAGTGCGTTCTCGATTCAATATTCTGATTTAGTATGATTATGGATAGGGATGTTACGAATATTCGCATTCGCATTCGCATTCGCAAAATATTCGCTTCATTTCAAACATTCGTAATGACATTCGCATTCGCATCATCTGATGCGAATATTTTGCGAATGCGAATATTTTTCGGTGACTGCGATGTATTCTTCTGTTTTTGATTTATTTGAGGGATTTTTACTAAAAATAAATAAAAAAATGGAAATATCCTATATGGCGTTATTTTACAACAGTCTCAACAATTCAGCGACCGGTTTCGGAGATCATCTTCAGGCACAATGTCGCTAAATAAGTAAAAGTGCAGTTTTATTTCAAAGTTTATGTGGAATTAGTGAAAAACCTCTAGAAAAATGTGTGATATGATGTTCCACCAAGTACCTACAATCAAAAGTATCAACTATTATAAACTTTACGTTACATGCACGGTGTAAATCAACAAGTGCGTCAAATTTTAATCAGGGCTACTACTCCTGATTCTGATCAACTTTACCCAAGGAACCTATAGTTTAAAAGTTCATGGTTTTTAAGTTTATGGTAGCTTTAATAAAACTGCTAATAAAAACCTTTCGTTTTAATCCCTTACCTAAATATTCGCATTCGCACATTCGCACCCTAAACATTCGCTTTCGCATGCTCATTCGCGAATGTCGAAAATTTGACATTCGTAACAACCCTGATTGTGGATCGGATTTTCCCAATAATTTTCCTGTATTCTATACTTGATTCTATACGTGACCCCTTAATTTATTTAACACTTTGTAAAAGCTACCTTAAAGCATTCAGTTTAAATTATTGCTGCACCTTTTTATTATTCCTACATATATAAATGGTAATTAAATAGATAGCCCAAAACCCACGTGACTTTCCATAGGAAATTCAATCAGAAACAACCAGCCGTTTCCAATGTGGCTCCGGTGACTAATTAAGATCGCTATCGGCGGGTTATCTCAATTAAATGCATATAAAATCTAACTAGGACAGGAAATTAAAAAATATCCGAAAACGAAGTTCAAACGAAGCGGTTAAGTTGCGGGTCATTCCACAATCGATAAAAATGCTCTACGAATTCAGAAGCTATTTCCGTGGCTTCACTCAATCAAAGTTATAGCGTAGGTTTAATTTTAATTTTATTTCTAAAATATTGGACTAACACTAAAAAAGTTTGTGTATCAATTTCTTATATTTGTCCGAGAAGATGAAAAAGAATTTCGAATTTTATTAAAAAATGAACGTAAACGGCGCTGAAATAGTAAAATCTGACTGAATAGCTAGATTGTAGGTAATTACAGTCGTTCGTTAGTATTTTAGAAGTTCTTACAACTTGTAATCATAATTATGGGCCAGTCTGTATCAATAAGATATCGTTAATATTGATTGCGATTGCATAGGTAGCTAGCTATACATTGCTTTATCGCTGTAATTCAATAAATAGATAATCATCATATCAAACAAAATTATAACAACAAAGTCATCTAGGTAATACTGTACTATCTGAATTACTTAAAACTGCAGATTACCTCAAATCACAGATTATAAAATTTACTACAATACCTACTTAGTGTCTGGTGTATCAAATATATACTGGTGGACTAAAAAATCGACTCAAGGTTTATTGCCAGACTTTAGAAAAAATAACTCAGTCTACAAAACTGCTAAAGACTAAAAGCAAAAAACTAGAAAACCACCAAACTAAAATCATAAACAGTAAACACAGTTTTTTGAACTTTGGCTTAGTTTTTTTGCTAGATTGAGTTATTTTTTCTAAAGTCGTGCAAACAAACCTTAAGTCGATTTTTAGTCCACAGGTGTACACAGCAACAATTTAAGGTAGGTTACTACTTATGGACCCAAGCCACTTTTTTCTATAATTTTTACCTAAGTTTCCAGTTTCCTTTCTTATAAATCAATCAGCTGTTTGGCAAACTTAGCTCAAGATCAAATTATTTTTTTGGTTGTATAGTTTAGTCGTAAAAACTAAAATTTATGTTGTTTACATCATTACATGCTAATCTTCAAGTATTGCTGCGCATATAATAATATTTTTAAACACCATTTTAACACTAATAGAACAAAAAATCACTTCAAATCATCAAATAAACAACAATGGACCATAACTTTTCGTTGCTATCACCTATCGTGGGTCTCGTAATGTCCACGAATTGTAGTTGCCCTACTAAAACTACACGGACCATGAATTTTGTAACAATGAGATTAGATTTTGGGCATTCTTCTATACAAGATAGTGCGGTGAATTAGATAGGGTAATGTGTGATAATTTAGGCGGAAAGGAATTTTTCGAATAATAGTATAGATAGATAATAAAAAAGCAAACAAACCAATATCACTTGTGTCTACAAAAGGGTCATTACGAAATAGCCGATCCTCAAAAACGCAACTTTTAACTATCAAAATGATTATCATGTATTTGAGAGGAAATAAAAATCTTGTCAAGCAGGCCTATTGGTGTATTTTTTTTATTTTTTTAGATTCATTACAATCAGAAATTATATGAAATACAGCTAACATTATATAAAAAAACCTTCAAAAAATGATTCAAAAATACATATGGGGTTATTTTTGGACCCCCCCACCAAAACTTCATAGTGACTTCTACTCATGAAACTGAGTAACTTTCTCCATTAAGCAACGGCCATTTAGCAAAACAATTTTGGGCATTTCCTCCATATAAAGTAGGCCGATCATATTATGTAATCAAATTAGTATGACAGGTCTAATTTTTTTTTGCAAATGTGTGTTAAATATGTGCCAATTATTATAATTAATACTTCTTCGAAATAACCCATCTATATCTATATCCATTAAGAACAAATTAAGGCAATTTGTACCAGAATCGACCCAATTGCCCAATATCGTCACATTGAGTTTGGACAGTCATTGTGTTGCAGCCACATCCAGCCAGGAAATAACTCTATCGCCCCCTTCTAGTTTGCTCTATTCTACACAGAATATCATGAAACTGGATACGACAAAGTATGCTAACATTACCACTGGTTTAAAAAATCGAAAATATTCATTTCAATCTATATACAAAGAACAATGGCAAGATAATATCTGACTTTTTAAAATGTATAAAATAAAGACGAAACAAAAATAAGTTAAATATTTACATCAGTATGGTTATTATGGAAATTAATTAATTCTTTTTAGAAGTTTAGTTGACTAACTAGTCCTATAGCGCGTTCCGAGAGTACGTCCTGACAGCACCCGTTCACTCTGACAACAGGATAGCCTATTATAAATCCCGTAAGTGCGAAAGGAAAAGTACAACACAACAACAGTTGCTGTCAGGGTGTACCTATGAAACGCGGCCCTGAACAAAATGTTATTGTTGTGCTTTTAGTGTTGCCATTCGCTAGATACTTCACAATCGTAGAAGATTATTTCTTGTTTCACTTTTAGTGTAAGGAAGTTATTCTCTTTATCTTTTTTTCTCTGGTTCAGAGAGTCTTAATTCTGGAAGGAATACGTTATGGAGTAACACCTGAATAGTTTTTTGTATTTTTTATTTTTATACTTTAACAAACTTAATCCAGGTAAATTGATGTATGGGAGTTTGCTATTGTTCTTTACGGTTTTCGGATTTTTTCCTTTACTTGTGCTATATGACATTGCTTCTTGCCATATTCATGATTCTAGGTCAACGGGAAGTACCCCAAAGGTTTTGTTTCCCTTGCGAGTGTCAAAATATGCGGCAACGCACTTGTAACTCCTCTGGTGTTGCGGGTGTCTATGGGCGGCGGTAATCGCTTACCATCAGGTGATCCGTCTGCTCGTTTGCCACCTCTGCCATAAAAAAAAAAAAAAAAAAAAAAAACATAAACGGCCGTAGCTTTTGATTTGTTTTAGCTTAGAAGTTTGACTTTTTCACAAGCTGTGAAAGGGATTGTAGACCTGAGTATTTGATATGAATTTCAACTTGACCTCTACACTACACTGTCCTGAAAAAAAAAAAGGTTTTGATAGACAGACAGACAGACGGATAACGAAGTTGAAGAAGGTTCTTTTTTTCCATTAAAGGTACGGAACCCTAAAAAAGCTTTTGTAAAAGAGTTTTTTTTTGTGTAAAGAAAAACTTCACATAAATTATTCTATTCTTGTAAAATTTTACATCTGTGTGGCGCTTGTGTTCTATCCACATCACATTTCACGAGTCGGCGATCCCAGCATAGCACTATTTACAAATTACTGCCTCTGTACTGTTGTGCTGTATGCTATTTGGATGATAATTATATTAAAAATAATGTTGTAATAGCAGGATGTTATCGAGCTCGTCATTACTGCGACATTATTACAATCAGTGTACCGCTAAATAGAACCTCTCCCAAAACTAATGTTAACTCAAATAAAGGTAAGGTCATTGGTATTGCTACAGTCACTGCGTCCAGTTTTAGTTTAGTCTGGTTTCGAAATTTAGTCCTTAGATCCATTATTTTTTACAATATTTGTCTATTTGTGTTTAGTTTTGTCGTTCTATAATCCAGTATTATTATTATTACTATTTGTATATTGGCTTTTTTGTGTCAAAAATAAACATATGTCTGTGTCTAAATGGACAATGTCTGCTATTGTTTTTAGAAGGAAGAATAAGTGTAGTGTTTATTTACGATGATAAAATTGCAGTGAGATTTTATTTGAAAAGTGGGCTTGAAAAGTAAGATTAACGCTTATTACGCGTAAATCTGGTAATAAAAGACGTACGCGTGACACTTTGATTCTCAATAAACTAGATTTCTAAAGATCCTATACAAAGTTGGCCAAATTGTTGATTGAACAAATTAATAATTCTGAGATGGGAAGTCGTAAAATGAATTGATCATAGGCGAAACCTGTTTAAAATCTTAAGAAGAAGGTACAGATTCAATAACATCAGTATTTTAGTTAAGATTTCATCCAGGTTATAACAAAGCATGTATGACCTCTTTAGTAACTTTTGTTTGAACTCTCTTCTTCAGCTGTCAGTAATAGTACAGTATTTCGTAGTATAAGCAGTAAGCACATAGGAATTTCCCAATAATTTCGACGGACTGTCCTTCCTGATAGGAATAGTACTTATTACATTATGCTCTTCTATATAATCTGTAAAACTACAGAAACGGGTGCTCACGAAACAGCCCGAAGTGACCCGAAGTTGCCCGAAGTGGGATTGTAATGACACGGAGCCGTCACGACTGAAATGTACTGAACTGACGGACGAGGCACCAGGGCAGGCGTCGTGAGTGATATACACGCATCCGATGGGTTATTCTCAATCTTAGCCATTCGGGAATTATGCATAGGTTTTTAAATGCTGAGCTGTTATTCATTTAATTATTATAATATGCAGTTTTGCTCTTATTTATTAGTAGTTTATCAGCGAACAAATGTATTTTCTTTCCTTCTTGTCATGGTCTGTGTAATAGGCCTGATAAGCAATTTCACATACACAAGGGAGAACAAAACCTCAAAACCTCATGATTGTACGATTGCAGAATTTGCAATATCATATCATTTGCATACCCGAATTATATAGAACCCCGGATTATAGAGATTATATAGATAGATAATCTATATAATCTCTATAATCCGGGGTTCTATATAATTCGGGTTTTCAAAAATAACGCTAATAAAGGATTTAATAGGTTTATATTAAACAGTCCAATGCAAATAGTTAATTTAACATAAGTACTTATTGGAAAGATAAGCCAATATCAGAAAAATAGCAAGGAAAAGGTTTAAAAAGAAGAGATAGAATTGACTAGTAGGCAGAATCAATAGTCGAGCCATCACTTTCATAATCCATAGGCATTTCAGTGTCAACATCATCCATAATGATTTGAGAATGATTAATAGGTACTTGTGCTCGAGAACTTAGACTCTGTTAATCTCAAAATAAATAATCATTCTGGTAGCAGAATGGCCCATCGAAATAAAGTCATGCATGCAACAGCTCGCTGACTTGACTGGTGCGCGCCCGCGGCTACCCAATCACTCGCCACTCGCACTGACCCGAAAATTATTTGAATTTCGAACAGCCCGTATAACCGCCGGATCCCAGTTTCAGGGACATTTCAATTTCCGAACTCCGTTTTCGTTCCAATTGTGAAAGTTTTAACGGTAAAGTTTAGGGTAATGTGCCTGTTGAGCGTTGAATTTCCCCGCGATTCTGAAATGGGTTGAAATTATTTTTTAAATTAAGATTTTGGTAGAGTGAAGACTTTAGCTGCAGTGGATAAAAATAGTATAAAAAATGATACGCCAAATATTATGAGCAAAAACATTTTTTAATTCTTCGTAGGAAAGTGTTGTAGAGTATTTATACAGGTTGACTTTTTCTTCGCCACTGCCAATCGTGAAACTGAAAAACGTTCCCAAAGAGACCCAACTCAAAGCACAATTAGAGTAGTATTGTTTTTAAGGTCAATTCAAAATTTGCCTATCGACTAAAGTACCATCGACAATTAGTTTCAGATTTTTTTTTATTTATACTTACCTATAGCACGTGCCATTAGCCAAATTTCAACTAATAAAAAGTCACCCATTTTAAAAACTTGCGGTGGAATTAGAGGGTAAAATCCTTGGGTAAAATGAAACAAAACGTTTTCTTACATTTTCTTTCATACATTATTGATTAGTGCTCGAAATCATAAGCATTACAATAATGTAAGTATTTTTTGAAGGCATTACTATTATATTTATTGTGATATTTTCTATAAGATTTAAAATGTATTTAATTTGACATGTGAAACATTATTTTTCAACGAATGTGATTCTGAAAGTACAATCAGACAAACCACCAATGAGAATATCACAGTTCAATATGAAGTAAAATATATTAAAACACTTAATGAGATATTTAATCCGAACTACCAACGATCTTACAAACATAACTTTTTAAGAAATCTTGTTAACGATCTTACGAGATCTCGGGGCAAGATGGCAGCATAATCATAAATAAAAATAAATTATTGGAGCACTCCCGGACCGCATCTGTTTACAATCCAATAAGAACAGTTATTTATCTGTGACACTACACCAATAAAACTTGATAATAAAACCGAAAAACCAATAAAACTATTTCTAATTCTCCTTTGAAAAACGTAAAAAATGTTTAGCGTCCTTACCTAGTGCTACCTAATAGCTTTTTAAGATTTCTAATGTATGATTCAGACCTTGTAAGTAATAGGAACAATTACAATTTCACGTGAAGGAACCACGTACGTGCCTGAACTTTAATAAGGTTGAATCAGATTTTATCAATACAGGGTGTTAAAAAAAGTGCGTTTGAGATTGTAAGGGGTTACTCCGAATCAGGTATAGAATACAAGAATAATAAAAAAAAACCGATCGATAACTTTTTTTCAGTTTCCCATACTAGTGAATCAAGAATATGTTTGGGAAACTGAAAAAAAAAGTTCTAGATCATTTTTTAAATATTTTTCCTGTATTCTATACCTGATTCGGAGTAACCCCTTACAATCTCAAACGCACTTTTTTTAACACTAGTATTGATAAAATCTGATTCAACCTTATTAAAGTTCAGGCACGTACGTGGTTCCTTCACGTGAAATTGTAATTGTTCCTATTACTTACAAGGTCTGAATCATACATTAGAAATCTTAAAAAGCTATTAGGTAGCACTAGGTAAGGACGCTAAACATTTTTTACGTTTTTCAAAGGAGAATTAGAAATAGTTTTATTGGTTTTTCGGTTTTATTATCAAGTTTTATTGGTGTAGTGTCACAGATAAATAACTGTTCTTATTGGATTGTAAACAGATGCGGTCCGGGAGTGCTCCAATAATTTATTTTTATTTATGATTATGCTGCCATCTTGAACTGAAAAAAAAAGTTCTAGATCATTTTTTAAATATTTTTCCTGTATTCTATACTTGATTCTGAGTAACCCCTTAAAACCTCAACTCAAACGCACTTTTTTAAAACCCTGTAAGTATACATCGAATATATCCTTTGGATATTCAGCTACACGGATACCATGGCACTGTACAATCCTTGGCCCTTGGCGAACTAAAAAGGAAATAAATAATCAAACTAGAATAAAGTAAATGGATTTTATAACCTCATCATTATTTACCAACAGGTGAGACAATGCCAAGGGTTTAACAAATAAATGTGGATTAAAAATAGCCAGGGACAAATCACACACGGTCATCTGGCCCCAAGCTAGGATTCCCTGTATTATGAAAACATACAAACACATATTTAAACAAATATAAATAAATATACCCAGATACAGAACAAACATAACGGTCTAAAAAATATGGAATTATTACTTTGTATGGGAGACAGGTCTTAATAAGGACACAAAAAAAATCTTAATGTTACGTAGTGTTTACTAATGACCATAGATATTTCTTTTTTTAATATTCTTTCCTGCTATCGCAAGGAAAAGGCAAAGGCTTCTATGACCAAACAGCCTTGTTTGGTGTAATACAGTTATAATTAAAGTCTTATTTTATATTTGACTGTCGTCAAAAGTCAGTTAATGTCTGTCGTTCGTTATGTACCAGTCAGTTCTTCAGCAAAATGACAGCGCTTTTGATGAAGATTGCATGAACTTCTTGAGAGCACTCAAAACACAGTCTACACACTTTTACTTGATTATACTACATATTAGACACTTTACTGAATAATACACTATCAATATTATGCATTAAAAACCACGATATCTATTTTTTCTGATAATTAAACAAAAATGACAAACTCTTGCTGCGAGTTCCCGCCAAAAAGCCGTAACCATAGATAAAAATTATACATAAACTAGGTAACATAAAAAGGTAATATGTGCATATAAACTAGGTTACAAAAAAGTTTATTGCAAAAAGAGATCAACTACTAAAACTGTGATTCCGTCGTTTGACGTGCCTTAAGTTTAGTAGAAAGGATAACGGATCTAAAATATTAGACACACATCGCCTTAATGAAGATTTATGGAGTGATAAACTAAATGAATGTAACAAAGATCAATTCTTTCCCTTTTAGTTTATCGTTTAACACATTTAGATATTTTCAATAGATATTAAAATTTACATTTACAAGTTTTTGTCTTGGTAGAAAATGGGAATGTGATAGTGACGCCCAAATTTAAGAAATCCTAAAAAAAAGTTTATAGTTTGTGGTTTAAACGTTACAACAAATTATTAGGGTAATATTTATAAGAAATATAAAAAATAAAACAGTTGTTAAGTATTATATGATCAAAATTGTAAAAAAAATATATAATTTAGAATAATATTTAGAATTCTATGATTAATTTTACACAGGATTCCTCTTAGAAAAATATATACAATCTTGTTTGCCATTTATATCAATCTTTATTTTTCTATTTTTTATTTTTATTTAAATCATGTCACAAAGACCCATAGTATAAATACAAACTAATAGATTTTTTATAAAATAGATACTATAATTAATATTACCTATAATTTATATTATAACCGAGGCAAATCTTACACTCCCCAAATTAGGATTTCCTTACGAGTAAGTACCAGTTTCCTTACGAATTAATCTCTTTAGAAATCCTTGAAATCACTGAATTATGTTTTGGTTGATTAATAGATGTGTCACCAAAATTACACGCCGTTATTATTTGTTCTAAACACGTAGTGCACGAACAGTTAAAGTTTTATTTCTATATGTTTATGTAGTAAATATAAAACTTTTTAATGATATCTTTGACATTTACGTACTTTTACGTTGTACGTTTTTACGATAAAAGTGTGAACTAACGAGAAAACACTTTTTGAAAGTTATTTTTAATGAGATATGTATATGTATTCTTGGTAGTTCCAATATGAATAGAAGTTTCTAATGAGATCCACAGTTCTGGCACTAATTCCTTAATTAATTTAGTGCCGCATAAGGTCCTTTCGGAAAAAAAATACTGCGGCTTCTATACAGAAATCGGAACATCATTCCGCGCAGAACCTACTCTTAATTTGTAAAAATAAAATTGACTTCCAATACGAAGTTACGAGTTACTTTATAATATAAAAGTTACAAAAAATCTGCTATTTCAGGTTGTTCCTTTGTTGCTTAAATCTATCCTAAGAGATCTCATCCCTTTACTAGGAGTTATGCATACAAACTGATTACGGCTTCTTTAGAGAAAATTTATATAGTTTAATAAGTTACTAGGACGGCTTTTTAAGAAAAGTAATTTTCTGTCAAAGTTAATTTAAAATTACGCTAATAAGAAGAAAAAATCGCTTGTATACGTAAAAAAATTAGGAAAGTATTAAAATTTTGTATTCCACAATAAGAAATAACCGTTTATTTATACCGTTGCTTTTTCTTACTCATTTTTAAAGGTAAGTATTAATTATATTAAAATTAAGTAACACCCTTTTACTTAACCCTTTTAAATCTTGAAACGAGAGCCCGCATGTGGCGATGAACGCACCAACTTTTATACAAAACTCGGTGAACACTGCGCTCTTTTGTTTTACGCATTATTGAATGGCGTTTTAGTGAAACAATGCCTTAATTGTTTTAGCGCCCCTCCATGTCAAGCACTATTCTTTTATGCAAATGAATTTCTGTTGGAGCTCCATTCTATTTGTTCGGTTTTTGAAAACGTTGCATTGCGATGCGGGTGTTGCACGGTTTATAGTGCACGTGTGGTCGTGCCCTTATTATTTTTGGGCTATTGTTATATATGTTCTATATAGATTCTTACGCGATATTTTTTGTGTACTGATTTTTGACGTTGATAATAAAATATTATAACTATACATATAGGTCAGCAAAAAAAATGCAATAATATTTATTCGAATACATTTTCCGAACGTATTTTAATGTACTTAATACGAAGTTTTTACCACTTACCAATTCGAGTATACCTGTCGTTTCGAGAAAAGAGGAGATACGATGAGTCCAAAAGAAACTCCCTCTAATCTTTGGATGATAATTATTATGATTAGATAGATCAAGGCCTTTTTAAATTTAAAATGAGGTCAGTTCAAATATGTCACATGATAACTAAACTAGTAACACAGTGCGTATTTAACTAAATAATAATAATAATAATATCTGGGACAAATTACACACGGTCATCTGGGCCCAAACTAGGATTCCCTGTATCTTGGGAACCAGAGACTGATATACATACACATATACTTTTAAATACATACATATATAGATATAATACACCCAGACTCAGACCAAACAATTCTGCTCATCACAGAAAAGTTTGCCCTGTGTGGGGATCGAACCCACGACTCTCGGATCAGAGGTCAGGATCGCTAACCACTTAGCCACCGAGTCAGTCTTATTAAGTATCTTATAAAGTTCTTATTAAGTAATAAAAAAACGACCTAATCAATTTTTTTGTGGCCAACCAAAGGGATATACTTACTGCGGTTGCCTATAGTGTCCACTCGCGGTCACATTTTGTAGGGCTTTTTTATATTTACACCTACGGACTTGCGCAACGTGTTTTTCGTTTACGGTACTTTTTTCGGTTTACTCCCGATGTTTTCATTACCACTAATGTAAACGTTACATAATTGACCACGCTGAATACGTTAAAAACAACCGACTTCAATCGCAACAACTCCAGTTTTTCTATGTTTTTGTTGATTTTCTCAAAAACTGCTGAATCGATTTCGATAAATTTTATATGGGACCACCTGTGAAGTATACCCTTTTAAACAAAAAAAGAATTTTCCAAATCGGTTCAGGCGTCTTCGAGTAATCGGTGAACATACATAAAAAAAAAAAAGATTCCGACGAATTGAGAACCTCCTCCTTTTTTTTGAAGTCGGTTAAAAAATACAAGTAATTTTCGAAAAACATTAATTGAATCCGGCACATCTGATTAGGAGGTCCGTGCCATTCTCTTAAAGCCACCGAAGTTTCAAAAAATAAAAAAACAACTATTTTGTTTCCGCCCGGGATCGAACCGGGGACCTTGTGCGTGTGAAGCACACGTGATAACCGCTACACTACGGAAACTTGAATACTGATTGCGAAATTGCGCTTCAGGTACATTCTTGTCATTCATTCGATACGGCTTGTGACGTTGCGGTTCAGCCAGTAGTGCTAGCGATAGATAACGACAAAGGTGCCTACTCATATTGCTGTATTTATTTGCTCATACCATAGAAGAACAATCCAAGTTCTATCTATGTGTTTCTGTAGCCGTTTACGGATTGAAGGATTTAAAGTGCAAGACGTCGCGGCGTTACATTTAATGCAGTCGAATATTTTTTTATTTTTTTATTTAAAGATGTTTTTTTTTTAAATTTTTGCGATCACATTATACGATGTAGCCTGCCACGCAACCTGCTATTTTTTCAATTAAAAAACTCATTCCAATCACAGTCACACACACACACACACACAAGTGTTACAAACTTATAAACACATATATTTTGCGTCAGAGGTTTAAAAATAGTATTACCCTCTTTTTGGCTTCATCATAGTTACCTATGAAAGTAAAAAGTGAGCTTGCAGTCCTTTGCGTTTCCAGTTTCACCCTTCACAGTTTTTTTGCAGTTTTTTATAAAAAGTATTTAATAAATCGCGCATGGATTGACCTTGTATATCTAATTTGCATACGCTCCTATTAATACTTCCCCGAGTTTTTTTCCTACTTTTTTTCTAGATAATCTAAAGTAATTGGAAAAAAACTGGCAGCGATGGGGTTAGTTTTTTAGATATATTTTTTGTTTCATAAATAATTGTCATTGTAATAGAACCGGTAAAAACGGTTCATTTTTGTTATATGAACATCTGCCGAGCTCACTGTTTTAGATCCTTTATTTTTGATTTGTAATTGTAATGTAAGAATGGTAATAATTTTATATTTAAGTTTTAACATTTGATAATATTTTAAAATTTCACCCTCAATTTGAATGTTTTCTTCATGAAGTTTTTCATATTTCTTGAGATCTACGTTTTCTTTTTTCTCCGTTAGTATTTTAAAGGCTGCATAGGGTATAGACTATCTTAGGCCGAATTCACAGTTATGAAGAAATTCTATATATCCTATGCAATCTTTACGATACAGGGTGTTAAAAAAGTGTGTTTGAGATTTTACTCAGAATTAAGTATAGAATACAGGAAAAATATTGTAAAAATCTGCGCTTAAATTTTTTTTTAGATTTTCATACTAAATCTGAATAGTGAACCAAGAATTTGTATAGAAACTGAAAAAAGTTGTAGATCGGTTTTTTCAATATTTTTCCTGTATTCTATACTTGATTCTGAGTAACCCCTTAAAATCTCAAACGCACTTTTTTAACAGCCTGTATAGGTATTTGTCGGTAAGAATGAATCGATCAGCCCAAACCAAACATTAGTCATCTGTTTAGAACGTAAAAAAATATATTTATTATACATTTGGGTGTATTAGACGTATTAGAGCAGGTTTAATACGTCTAATACACCCAAATGTATAATAAATAATCTTTTTTTAAACGCCATTTCAATTCTGCTTTTAAAGACTTAATGAAAACAATAATTACTGAAATATAATTGAATACTCTTTATCATAATTGAAGACAATATTGGACCCGACGTTTCTTCTCTCTCCGCAAACATTTTCTACTTTGTTTAAGGTGGACTGAAAGGTTTAAGGTAGACTTTAAGGTACACCTTTGAAAAGGGTCGGTACCCTTTTTAGCAATCTTGCTATCTACTGCAAATAAATATTTTTTATTTTTTATTTGAATAACACATAAAGAAGTATAAGAACAATAGTAAAAATACAAAGAAGAACAAATTGGACCCTCCCCAGCATCTACTGTATGTCAGTCTATTCATTTGCGTGAAAAATCTAAAACTACAAATCTGATTACGAAACAAAAAGGAAAACGAAATCCTTAGCATTTTTGTCACACCATGGGACTCTCAGGCGAATCGCACACTGAGGCGGTTTCGGAAAATGTACTAGAATGTATGTAACCGCGGCGGCTACCGCCTGGTACGCGGTTGCCCGCCAACCGCGCTAGCCTTGCACACGGGCTAGCGCGGTTTTCATACATTTCTAGTACATTTTCGGCGGTAGCCGCCGCGGTTGGAAACCGCCTCCCGTGTGATAATCGCCTTACTCTACAAATATTCAAACACTTCAGAGTTCAAAATGTTAGAACTATACGTAGGTATTTCAACTTTAGCAAAGTAAAGTGTTATTTCAAGTTATTTATAGAATACCTATTTCCATTTCATTCGTATCTACAATACAAGATATCGGGCTCTGTCTGGTTGTGTCGATAACACTAAATTACAATAAACTTTAAAATATCGTGTTTCTGTATCTCGCCAGTTCTGTAAAAAGCTTAGTGGCATGATCACCTTCTGTTATGGCCAAGCTATGCCCAAGTGGAGACTCAGTAATGACCAACAACTGGTTTGAACTGGTTCTATTTTAATAAAATATATTATACATAGGTAAAAGACAAAAAATATATCATATACATATACAGGGCGTAGCTAAATAGATGTGGGACCCGTTAACTGGGACTTCTACTGGTTATACTGAAAGATTTTTTTTTTTACGATTTTGATCAAATCGCAAAAAAAATTGGGCTCACCATATAAATTATTTGGCTAATTTCATGTATATGTGTATGTATATCAGTCTCTGGTTACCAAGATACAGGGAATCCTAGTTTGGGGCCAGATGACCGTGTGTGATTTGTCCCGGATATTATATTATTATTATTATTCTAGAAGAATCAGATAATAGAAGAATGCTATGAATGGCCCCGATACTGCGAATAACATGCCTTAGTTAAAACTGAACCTATTTTGTTGCACCCTGTATATTCTGCAGATAGAGCTAAATACTCTAAAGTTTTTACCCAACTGGTCAGGTAATGTAATGGGAATGGTAATGTTTTTGGTTGTATGTTTATATTTCCATTTCATTGTTACTATATTTTATATAGGGTGTAACAGAAATGTGTGACAATACTTCAAAGTTGGCTTTAACCCATCAAACTGAACAACTTTTGTTCTACAACTTTGTTGAAATCGCAAATTTTTTTTTGGACTTTTCATACAAATCGATCAGCTGGCGAACCAAGTTTGTATGAAAAGTCCAAATTTTTTTTTTGCGATTTGAACAAAGTTGTAGAACAAAAGTTGTTCAGTTTGATGGGTAAAAGCCAACCTTGAAGTATTGTCACACATTTCTGTTACATCCTGTATAGAAGATAAAATTTTGGTTACATTAGTTCGTTAACAACCCATAACGTCCCCACAGCAGGGGCACGGGTCTCTTCCCATAATCGGGAAGGTTAGGCCATACTCCATACACGGGGGCCAAGTCCGGATTGGTGGAGGTTGTGGGGCTAGTGGCCATCCCCAGTGTCAGAAATTTTCAAGCCGCCTAAAAGGCCTCCGACATGGCTTAACGACTGCCATCTAATGACAGCAGCCGCACCAATGGCTTAACGTGCCTTGCGAAGCACGGAAACAGTCGAGATATATGCCAGTAACAGTCAATCCAGGTTATGACCGTGTGTGTAGTCAGTTAACCTGCATGATCGACGTGACCACGCAAGCCGCACTTAGCCACGACCACTCGATTACATTAGTAAACTTTGTAAATTTACATTCAAATTAAAATTATTATTTATTATGGAAATTAGAAATTTATGGTTTTATTTCATTTTATCTTATGTGAAATTTTATGGATGTGAATTTAAAATGAATGATTTTATAATATGAATATGTTTTATAATTTATTACTGTAAATTGGTTTGCGTCGTTTATATCTGTTTTGGGAAACAGCACTATTACCCAGGATAAGCTTTTATTAATATAGTTTAGTAACCATAATAATTCAGAAACTTACACTTATTTTTATCCACAACTAGAGGAGCTCCGGAGGCTTATCCGCGTTGATTTCTTATGTAAATAAAAAATAATTTCCTTCAAGTCGATGCTAGAAACTTTAGACATTTCACAATTTCCATATAAACAAGTCGATGCTAGAAACTTTAGACATTTCACAATTTCCATATAAACAAGTCGATGCTAGAAACTTAAGGCATTTCACCGCCTGAAGTGATGTTAAATAACTAACATTTTCAAATAAAATTAAGATAACCTTAAGACACCCATAATTCGGCCCTGTCGTAAAATCCGTTCTTAGCTCACTTCTCCTATTTATACAGGGTGTAACGAAATTGGTGTAGGACCCGTTAACTGGGGATTCTACTCATCGTACTGAACAACTTTTGTTCTACGACTTTGCTCAAATCACAAAAAAGTTTTGGACATTTCATACAAATTGATCAATCTGTTTTGCCATTTTTGTATAGAGAGTCGACATTTTTTTTTGCGATTTGAGCAAAGTCGTAGAACAAAAGATTTTCAGTACGATGAGTGGAATCGCCAGTTAACGGGTCCTACACCAAATTTGTTACATTTTGTATAAACTAACTACATGCCAAACAGCTTCATAGGTCAATACTTTTCGAGATTTCGCGTTTAGTCACTGAATGAGGAGGTGAACCATTCGCTTTTTTAAGGAGACTGGTGATGAAAGATGGAAGCGGGCTTACCAAGATTCCCTAACGCAATGGGGAATTTGCTATTTCATCTCTATGCCCAAAACCATCAATGCTGTTAACATCGATGTTTGCCAAGACTAAAATGATTGAGGAATTTTCTAATAACCAAATGTAAAAAATGGAAAACATCGGTTGCTAGATTACTGTTTCTAATATGTTAAATAGATACAGTATATGATGGTTCTTCAGATTTACAAAAACACAAGGTGAGGTCAATAAACGCATAATAAAAATAAGTTTCTGTTTTTACTCTGAGAGTTCTGGGACTAACGTAAGATACATATTTGACCCTAACATATTTACAAGTTTGCATTTTCGTACCCAAAGGGTATCCACGGGACCCTGATACTAAGCAGGCGTCTGCTTATCTTCATATACTGCGCTGCCTTAAAATGACTGAATATTTTGAACATAAATAGGCAGCACAAAGAAATCCTTATATTTTATTATGAATAATTGAAAATATCGGCTTCATATTTTGTCAAAGTCTAGGTCTCCAAGAAACACAAACTTTATTTATTCTCGTCTAGCCTATACTTTCCAGACAGACGGATTACAAAGTACAGTACTAACAATCTGAAGATTAATATTTTCGTAAACAAACATTTGTTTTCGTTGCTCATGACTTGACCTCTGCTGTCTGAAATTGTTTGTTTTTTCTTTGAAACAATATTAGATATATTTTAATTTGAATTTTATTTTTATTAACTTAATGATCCGCGTCAGATACTCTGAAATTCTATACTCGCTTCGTTCGCTCGCTCTTATGGCCCGCTTCCTAGTACGCTAGCAAACGTAATGAGCTCCTATCATTGAAATGCAAACACAATTTGTAAATAAAAAGTAATAAAATTAAGTGGAAAGTATTAAACCGTGTCCGTGGCTTAGGAGGTCGCTGTTTCGATTCCCAGCAGGGTCTTACTTAGGACTCAGGTTGTTTGGTAAAAGGCATAATTTTGGGGCCCAACTGGGTAAGCTACAATCATTATTTTTCATGTTAACAGCAGTTTTCCATTGCATTTGGGAATCTTGATAAACACTATTCTATCTTTCAGCTTTCTAATTGTGGTAAAAAAAAATGAATCTATTATTTTTAAAGAAACTTTTTTTAAATAAATTTATAAGTTTAATTATAAATTTAGAAACAGTTTTGGATAGTACGATACTAATATTTTTTGAGAATGGATTTTTAATGTATTTTCCTTTGAGTCGATTTTTCTACAAACAAAACTACGTTACATTGTTACAGCGTTACATTGAATAGATAAAAAGTTTTATAACTTCTGTCTAGAACTCAATTAATTTCATACAGTAATACATTTAACTGTCTGTGACCTCAGGGTTATGTTGCAGACAATAAAATGTAAATTTGAAATATAAAAACTACAGTGTTCGTGCTAAATATACGATTTGCAATATTGTTGTGATGACGACATCATAAAATAAACTATAAATACACTTTAGTGCTTACTTAAATTATATAAAAAATATTACACTACATATGGATTGAAAAACAAACATAACTGTCCATAAACAATGTTATATATTTTTTTCATAATGGGTTCCTTGCGGTTTAGTATTGTATAGGTAATCGTCCCGTTTAAGTTTTAAGTTTGTTTTTATAAGTTATAACGTCAAATTGCTTAAAGTCACAAATCCATCTGATGGAGGGCTGCCCAGCACTATATCCTTCAACTCTCGGTCTGTTGCCACTCGAAAACCTTTCCTCTCCCTCGTTTATCAGTTCTGCGGTTTTAACTTCCCTGTTGATAACCTGTCTTGCACGGTAAGTAAAACCTCTCCCGCAAACTGAAACGGGATAATTAGTACTAAACAACACTAACCCCATGATGAAAAAATAGTTTTTGTTGGACATTTTATACAAAGCAGTCACCTAATCGTGCAACTTTGTATATTTTTTCTTGACCTTCCAGGGATATCTAGTAATAGTAACGTCACAGAATGTCGTTTCAAAAAGTAAACCCCTTCGTGGTAACCACCAACCGTTTCTTCTCAACCTAAATTTGAATCAAAAAAGAAATATTCAAATTTTGATCGATTGGCCAAAAATAAATATTGTGTTCTAAATTTCAACGCCCCAGCTTCCGGGTGCGCAAGCGCTGGAAGTCGTCTATTTGCATACGACAAGCGAATCGCCGTGGGAATACGGTAGGACGATTTGACAGTACATTTAGGGTTCCTTCATCAAATATTGATCCCACTCAGAAATAATAATTTCAGTTTTTCTTGTAATTATTTTCCTTTATTTATCCTATCCTAAGTCTTTTATTTCTAACTCTTTTATTATTTCAATCGATCTTCTCGATCCTTCACCTCTATTAGTATTGTCTTTGGCGAAATCATAGAAACCGCCATTTATTTTTCAAAACTTACATACGGGACACAGTACAACAATTAGAGTGCTCTAGCCTAAACGACATCAGAATCTTAAAACACGATACTTGTCAAGAACTGTTGCTGAGTACTCAAGTTATGCTAATTTCTACACACAACTGTACAAGTATTTAAATTTGAATTAAATTCACTTAAAATTGTATGCAAATCTCGTATAACTGATCGATTTTGTAAGAATTTAATTTGAAAGTCAGATAGGATACCTACATTGTATTAAAATTGATGTTTAACATGCCATAAACTTCAGATTAGAAGGTATTTCTATTACTTACATATAAGAATTATGGTCAATATTTTATAATCTTAGATGATTATACTTATTTATGATTGAATATTTAATTTTAAGTATATTTATTATAGCTATCTTACAAAATGTGCCTACATATAAGATTTACTGCAAATCTTGTGAAATATGTATGTTATAGTGTAGTTTTCATTTAGTCGGAAACGTACATGGAATAGTCTTCTTTTTTTTGGGATGGATATTTTATTTAAAGAGGAGTTATTTATAGATTTTTACAAATAATGATATATAAATGTTTTTTATTCTTATTGATCTTTTGATTGATGAACTTTGTAGAGGAAATCCAAAACTTTTACGTATTCACTATTATTTCCTCAAGCTTCATAAGCAGAAAACTTCGTTTATATTTCAGAATGACCCTATATAAAAATCGATACATAATTATAATTAAATCGAGTTTATGAGCAGATATAAATATGGTATGAAAGTGAAAGTTATTTACAGCATGTTGACTAGAAATCAATTAGGTAACGAGGTTTAGTTAAAGGTACAATTTTTTTTGGCATTTCGTCCCTCGCACGACTAACTCTCCTATCTCATAACCTTGATTATTGGAGTTTGGACTTCATCTAATTGAAATAGGGTTGTTGTTAAAAACTTACGAAAAATGAGATAGGAGAGTTAGTCGTGCGAGGGACGATTTGTCACTTCCTGTTCAGTTATAAAAAAAATTAATTCAGTATAATGAATAATACCTTTTATTCTGTCTGTTATTGTATAACGTTAAAACGTGAAAATCTTGATTACAAATCCGCAATTAAAGGTAATATTCAATAGAGATGCGCCGAGTACTCGTTTACTACTCGGTACTCGGCATATTCGGCACTTTTATTAATACTTCAAATGACGTGTACTCGGTTCAAATAAAGTAATATAGTTTGAGAGATAATATAACGAAAATAAGCCTCTTTATTAAATAAAGTTATGAGTTTTTTATTAAAGAAAACAAAGGGAACTATAATTTATGTAAAGAACAGTATTTTAGAATTGAACAATAAATAACAAACAATCTACGACCATCATATTCATATATGCAGTGGAAGCTTTGTTCAGAAATTTCATAATACAACAACATTATAAAGGATTCGACAATTAAGACATAAAATTTTAAAATTAGCAAAGGCAAGTTAAAATGAGTAATACAAGGACTCTCTAACAACTTGTTCTTTTTGAAAGTAAAAAAGAGCGACTGAGAAGCGAGCATTAACGAGCGATGAAGGAGTAAGGAAGTATTGTCATGGTAAAAAATCTAACTAGAGATTTTGATGGCGATCGATTGTCTTGCACTAATAGAGCCCAAAAAACTAGAAAACAAAAAAATAACTGTGTATGTGTGTGTGTCTGTGTGTGTGTCTGTTTGTGCATTTGTGTTCGGTACCCTAGCGCCAAAACCACTGGGCAAAGTTGGTTTTTAGGTTAGAGCAATATTTTGTTACATAGCTCTCATAGACATAGCTCTCAGAATCGCTAGACTTAAGTGGCAGTGGGCAGGGCACATAGCTCGTAGAACAGATGGCCGTTGGGGCAGAAAAGTTCTCGAATGGCGACCGCGCACCGGAAGGCGCAGTGTGGGCAGGCCCCCGACTCGGTGGACCGACGACCTGGTAAAGGTTGCAGGAAGCCGCTGGATGCGAGCCGCACAGGACCGGTTGGTGTGGAAATCCTTGGGGGAGGCCTTTGTCCAGCAGTGGACGTCTTTCGGCTGATAGATAGATAGATAGAATATTTTGTTAATATAGCCAACATTTTTAAATTTCTTCATAGACATTACCGGCTTCAGAAAACAATCGCTCGCATTTAGTAAAAATATTATATGTCGTGTGTAACACGTTGAACTTTTTTTTTATGAGCAGCGAAAAAATCGCAATGGTCACTAGATAAAGATATCAAGGAGACTTTCATTTTTGTTTGTAAAAGTAAATTATGTTTTTTACTGCGTAATAATATCGGGCTAGGACACTAAACTGCTGTAGTAGCTACTCCCAACGAGAAAATTTCGTACGACAGAACTCACTGCTATAGACGAAAAACCTATATATAGGCTGATATTTTATCTCTGATATTATGAGTTATTTGTGTTAAACGTTTTATCTGGGGCCTTCTTGATGCAAAGGTTCAGCGTGAAAACGCTGCAAGCGTGATGGACAACTTTGCGTCTGGAACGTCTAAGGATGGACTCTTCGACTAAAGAAGCCTTATGGTGGATTTTTATATTCATAATTGACTATATGTTATATTGTAATTTAGTTTGCTAATTAAATGAGATTCTGTGTAAAAACAAATTATCAATTATATGTATTAACTGAACCGAGTAACTCGGCCGAGTACTCGGTTTGGCAAACTTTAAACCGAGTAATACTCGGTACTCGGTTACTCGGTAAAACTTGTACTCGGTGCATCTCTAATATTCAAGTTCACTGCATAGTTACCACACGATTTTGTTTAGAACAGAAGTAAGAAAGTTGAAAGACTAGAAAGTCAAACCAAGCAATGTACTTTTACAAGCACTCTTTACTTGAATAACACTTTGTAAATTAGGTCTAAATTCCAATACATCTATACAGGGTGTAGCAAAATTGGTGTAGGATCCGTTAACTGAGATTTTACTCATCGTACTGAACAACTTTTTTTCTACGATTTTGCGCAAATTGGAAATACATTTTTGGACTCTCCATACAGAAATAGAAAAACAGATGATCAATTTGTATGGAGAGTCCGAAATTTTTTTTGCGATTTGACCAGAGTCGGGGAACAAAAGTTGTTCAGTACGATGAGTAGAATCCCCAGTTAACGGGTCTTACACCGATTTCGTTACATCCTGTATAAGAGTATCGTAATTACTTGTCCGCGCACAACTTTTGTGTTACAATTATTTTACAATCAAGAAGTCTCAAATTCTCAAACAACTTAGTTTCGAAACGGGTGAGTGCAACTTAGCAACTAATTTATTTTGATTGATTGATTGTCCGACAAATTGAATTTTTGATTGTGTTGATTGTTTTCTTTTATTTTATATACGTCAGTATTTGTTACATGCGTCATGTGTGGGTGTCGGATTTACGAGTGTCTTTTAATTTTATGTGAGTAGATTTGTGAGTAAATTATTTGTTAACTGTTGAAAAATATATACATATCTTTAAAGTTCTTTTTAAATAATATGTACGTAGATTTTGTTAAAAACAGCATCTTATGTCAATGATTTACGAATGCAGTTTTTCATTTTCGTAGCCGTAAATTTGAGAAATGCAGTTTTTTGATGTTTAGTGTCAAAACAAGCTATCAATCTTTTCTAAATCCACAACAATTTAAATGAGACATTTTGATAAAAATGTTTGTTTTGCAAATTGGTTTTTGCGTGACATTTTGAAAAATAATATTAACCATATTATACTTAATTTTTGTTAAGGAATTTAGTTATATTTTTAATTTGATTTAGTTCTGATTTTACTATTCCATTTCCATTCACTATTCCATTTCACTATTCCAGGTAAGCAGTTTAGTGAAAATTCAATTTTTTTTTCAAAAATATTTTTTATAAATACCTTTTTAGGGTTCCGTAGCCAAATGGCAAAAAACGGAACCCTTATGGATTCGTCATGTCTGTCTGTCTGTCTGTCTGTCCGTATGTCACAGCCACTTTTTTTCCGAAACTATAAGAACTATACTGTTGAAACTTGGTATGTAGATGTATTTTGTGAACCGCATTAAGATTTTCACACAAAAATAGAAAAAAAACAATAAATTTTGGGGGCTCCCCATACTTAGAACTGAAAATAAAAAAAAAAATTTTTCATCAAACCCATACGTGTGGGGTATCTATAGATAGGTCTTCAAAAATGATATTGAGATTTCTAATATCATTTTCTTCTAAACTGAATAGTTTGCGCGAGAGACACTTCCAAAGTTGTAAAATGTGTGTCCCCCCCCCCCCCGTAACTTCTAAAATAAGAGAATGATAAAACTAAAAAAAATATATGATGTACATTACCATGCAAACTTCCACCGAAAATTGGTTTGAACGATATCTAGTAAGTAGTTTTTTTTAATACGTCATAAATCGTAAACCGCAATTTACCTTTCATTCAAGTTACAACGAACTACAAAAACTTTTATATTATGTTACTTGCTGCTACGGAACCCTTCATGGGCGAGTCCGACTCGCACTTGGCCGCTTTTTTTTATATCATATCTTACTTGTCTTTACAGTTTCATTATATTTGTCTTACTAATTATAACTTATTTTGTTTGGGCAATAAGATTCGATAAGTATTTTTTTTGTTTATTTTAAACCTGCCTATTCGTAGCGTGGAAGAAACACTAAGCCCACTTCCATATAAATAAGTATCCACTTATCTAAACCAAGACCCACCCACATACCACATATGCCAAATTACCCCACACTAGTGCTGCCAAATCGCCCTTTGCCAATCAATCGCATCGATTCATGATTGGTTACCCCATCCCTACACAACAACCAGCATAACTTGACCCCCAAAAACTTATCCAACATCCAAAGTACCCGTTCATTATGGGGGAACAAGGAGCTAAATAAACTGGTCATGCTTACGTGTGATATAATAGAAGGTTTTATTTTCCCCGATTTCCCCTATTCCGTGGATTGCGTTTGCGTCGAATCTCCGGGGAATCCGTCCAATCAAATCAAATTCGTGATTGACGTTCCTACGTTCCAAATTAAAAATGGGAATAATAAAAAATCATATTTAAAAAAATAATAATAAGTGCTAGTTTAAAAAAGAAAACATCACTAAGTATACTTACTTAACTTATGAGTTTGCTATATCAGAGTCATTGTAAGAATCTCCAGTTTTTTTTAATTTACGCATCAGTAATTTAAGGTAAATCTAATAAGATAAGATTTATCGCCACCTAAAATGCATCAAGCCATTTAGGCTGCGGCTCACTAAAAGAAATATACATACACATATACTTGCATCCGAAAAACATTACCCCCTTTTGAGGTAGTAGCGTAAAAACTTTATTTCTCAACTAATTAAAAAACCGGCTGGATAGCGACAAACTTCTATATGCAGTTGGTAGCCGTAAACGAGTAATACTTATTTAAGAATAAAGTTCCATATGCCTTTAAACTATGTTTGATAACTGCACTGTTAAAGTTGTAATAATTATGTTTTGGAAGACAACGGGTAGCATGCATTGCGGGGGGGATATGAACAAAATATTCTATCTGCTGTGATCCTAACAATTGTCCTATTGCATAATTATGTTTCAATAACTTTAAAGTATTTTTTTAATAATTACTAAATGAAATAATTATGAATAATACAGAAATAAATGAATTGGGCAAGCAAGGTATTTATACCCAAACTATTATGAAATGCAGAAGTAAAATCTCGCCAAAGTTCAATAATAGTAGGTAATAAATAACCTAACAATATTAAGTTAAAACACGACTTCATTAAAATGTATCCTATGTCAATCTGGGGATCAACACGAATCTAAAGACACCTCTGCAAGCTAAAATCCATCAAGCCGTTTAGGCTACAGATCATGCCAAAGAAATATACATACATACACTCAAAAAGCATAACCCTCCTTCTGGCGCAGTCAGGTAAATGTTTAATGTAATGTTTAATGTAATGAATTGGTGAGTAATACAATAATACTTAGAGCCAAGTGGAATTCAACAAAATCTTTTTGTTTTGTATCAATCTGTTCCGATTTTTTTGGAAGCAACTCTTTTTACCGCATGTGCTTTGACTGAATGGCCGGCAGGAATGATTCTTTATGCCATATGTGGGACTACTCTGTGTTGTAAAGACACTTAAATACCACGAAAGTAGTGGGCATCCTTATAAATAAAAATAATAGTAATACAAAAATAACTAACTAATTAAATAAATGATAATACATATTTATCCTGTATAAGTGTAAACAACCTGTATAAATATTATTTGGTAAAAAGAAGCTGTGGCTACTTCGGCGGGCTTCTACTCATTAAAATATGCATTTATAAAAAATCTAAATTATTAATAAAATCGTGAAATATTTTTTTGGACTTTCATACAATAAAATGTTTTTCTAATATCAAACCATTTCTAGATCGATGATTCAAACGATCATGGCATGGATATATATAAACATTACCCTATAGCTACGTTATGAGAGTGGTTATGAGGGAATACCCATATACCTAATCTATAATTTAAAATGTGGTTCAAAATATAATGCAGAAATTCAAAAAGAACTTTAGTATAAAGATAATTTTTTTTTTACAAAAAACCGGAAAAAAATTATATTCCATAGATCCTAGCATAAAGATCATATTCACATTCTACTACAAATATTTTAACATGACAACCAAAAAGTGCCTTGGAAAAGATTTTATTTGACGAAAATTAAATGAAAAAGGTTCATCTCAATGAAAATGAGTAGTAAAAAGATTTTATAAAAGCATATTCCTAACGAATATATAAAACACAAATGAGTCTGTCTGTATGTGATAACTACATTACGCCAAAACTTTTTAACGGATTTAGCTGAATTTTGGCATAAACAGAAGGAAACAAAAAGAAAAACAAGAGTAAAAATGTGAAATAAAGTTTACTATCACTCGCAGTAATTTTAGAGGCACTCATCCTCAAAATGACGTCTCCTGGCCGAAACTTTATTGCGTCGGCGTTTTAATTTAGAAAATAAAATAGAACACCGCGCGGCTCCGGCCGCTAGATAACCTATCATTACGGTAGGGTTGCACCCCATTTAGAGGTACTCTACATGTGAATTTAGAACCCTTTCGGTCCGTCCGTTCACAAAAACGCAACGTGTTCTGGCATTCAACTCAGGTTGTTATGTTTCCCTATTATTTTATGGAAAGTAGTAAAAAGTTTTATATTTTTATTTTAAGCTGCGTTTTGTATCAGATCAGGACTATTTTAATAGAGGTATAGGATATTCAAGAATTGAAGTTTTTAATGAGCGTTTTTTTTTTTCAAGTTTGTGGCAGTGTCTGTCCGTGGACTACTAACAATATTATGCATATTCTTGTGTAAATATCACATGCCCAGATAGGTGATAGTATTCCAGCTACATATAACAAAAAGCTTATTTGTAAAGATGCTTACCAAAATAAAACACCCCACCCTGCGCCATCTATTGACGGTTAAGAGAAGTATTGTAGAAACATTCATTGATTTGTTACTACAGAAAGGTTTTCTAAATAGTTATGTGCATTATTTATCTATTAGTATATGTCTATTTTCTCCTTGTGTGCAATAAAGTGATCATACATACACAAACACAATTTCAACTTCTTGGTATTTGTTGGTTTTTTCAAAAAGCGATGAATTAATTTCAATAAAATGTATATGGAACTACCTCTGAAATATGACCAACCAAACAAAAAATGATCAAAATTAATTCATAATTGATGAAATAATCGCGTAACTAACATACAAAAAACATACAGTCGAATTGAGAACCTCCTCTTTTTTTAAGTCGGTTAATAAGAGGAATTTAACTGTTAGGCAAATAGATGACGGTGAAAAACCATAAATCACGACATTATTTATGGTGAAGTGTAAACAAATTGTTTTTGATTATATTTAATAACGTACTTTTGTTCAATAAAATACCATGCAGCTTGTATTACTCCTTAAATAATAATAATAATAAAATAAATAATAATAATATATCCGGGACAATTCACACACGGTCATCTGGCCCCAAACTAGTTTTCCCTGTACAATGGGAACCAGACACTGATATACGTACACATATACGTTTAAATACATATATACATATATATATATATAGGATGACTTTAAATTAGTTCTTGATATGAAAGGCTATGAATGTGCTCATGATAACAAACAACTTTCCCTAAGAAACCCATAGTCGAATTGCAAAAAAAAATTGACTCTCCATACAAATCAATGAACTGACCGGCCAAATTAGTATGAAGAGTCCAAAATTTTTTTTGCGATTTGACTATGGGTTCCTTAGGGAAAGTTGTTCGTTATCATGAGCACATGCATAGCCTTTCGTATCAAGAACTAATTTAAAGTCACCCTATATATGGAGCACTAACCACAGAGCCACCGAGTCAGTCGAAGTAAATTAATCAGTACATATTTACATAAAGTGTTTGACGTATATCCACATTTTAAAAACATTTCGTCGTAAGTACCTACATAAATCACACTGCGCCCTAATAATACACGATAACAAAATAATCTCATTGCATTGTAAATCTGTCTTCTTACAACATTATCTTTTTACTAGTACTTAATACTTTTTCAAGATTTTAGAGACATTTGGAATTATGACAACGCCATCACAAAAAAACAAATAATCATCAACTTTATTCGCAAAAAACTATAAAAACTGAATAAAAATAGAAAAACCAAAAAATGTTATAATTATAAAGAAACAGAAAAAAATTTTGGCGTTTACATAGCTTTAAATCATGTGTGAATTTCCAGAAAAAGTATTTAGTTCTATGTCCTATAACCAACACGTTGAGTTACACTCAAATAGTTCAGACTTTGAAAGTCCTCTGAATATAGCGGAAAACAGGAAAGAACACGTCTCCGTCAAAAGAAAATTGAAGAAAAAACTTAGGAAAGAAAAGACATATAGCATTACAGAGCACAGGTATGAAATTGATATAGATGAAGCCAATTGGAAAACACAATACAATAATGATAATGGGAACTTAAAAAAGGACAGTCCAAAATGTATTGGTGGCAGTGAGCACAACAGTCGCACAGAACCCTTGATAACGAAGAGGTCTTTTAGGAGATTAAAAGTTATTCCTAGTGTACCCAACTCAATTGGGCAGAATAGCAAAAAAATGACGATCAACGACGAAAACCAGGCTGAGAGGGAATTCCCAGAAGAAAATGTTCAAAGCTCTGAACAAAGAGCTAAAACTGAAATGCAATGTTATGTACATGAACAACAATGCAATAAACTTGGAGACAAAATTGAAGAATCCAAAAGTTCTAGAGATATTTCCAATTATAGCAGCCCCACTTCATTGCATATGTATGAAGTTATGGGTATTGATGAACAAAAATTTAGAAAGAAATATAAAAGTAAAATGAGAAAAGAGATTAGAAAACGGTACCGACGATATGTAGCGAGAAATGCTGATGCTCGTTCTAGTAAAATCCAACCAGTCCCATCAAGCCAGCAGTTGTATTGTCTCTCCACACATCAGATTCGCAATTATACTCCTTATTATTACAAAGATATCCCAGTATCAGACACAAATCATTTCATTGATTCTATGTTTGAAAACATACACAAGAAACATGACAAAAGAGTGGAAGATGATCAAACTAACACAGAATATGTACCTACATCTAATTTGTGCAAGAATTGTTTGGAGAAAGCTATGAGTAAGAACGGTACATCTGACCGAAAGAAGAATGAGACAGTCGTGAAAATACCAGAATACCGTCAAGAGATGCTAATTAAGACATCGGCAGTTAGCATTACTAATAATAGGTGTACACAAGAATGCCAATACACTCCTTATGATGAAAATTTCAATAATACGATCAGAGGAAAATATGAAGATATTTATTGTGCTAGTAAAAATAAAAATAAGAAACACTCAAGCTCGGTTTCCTGTAATGAAGACTGTAAAACTTCTGGTAAAATATGTGCAAACAAATGGAATGAATACCTGAAACAAAATGAGGAGCAAAATGATTCGGGAAAAAAAGATAAAAAGTCTGCCAAAAATGCAGACAAAATCACAGAAAAAAATTCTGACAAAAATTCTAAGAAGAAGGAAGCTCCTCCAGCTAGCGGATCATCATCAGCCAGTGAACCTGCATCCCATACTGATCGTGGCTGCAATCCTCTTTGTCCTGGCACCCCCCAAAAATCATGCAGAGAAATGGGTGTTTCACCGCCTGTACCTATCGCTGATCCTGTAGATTGTAACGAGAAAGTACCTGATTATTCTCCTTTACCTAAACCTCAAGTTAGAAATCAGGGTGTTAATCCTGCTAATAATAACAGTGGGGATGATAACTGCAATCAACCTAACTCAAGTGCAGGTCCGCAGCCAGCTCCTATTGGACCTGGAAACCTTCCTAGACCTATTAACACACCATACCTTAAACTGGAACAAAAAGGCAAAGGACCTACTCCACCGCCGGGATGTCAACATCCTCACGACCAGCTTCACAAAGCTTTTAAACAAAGATACAAAGGTGAAGTGATATGTATTCACAACCCTCCTTGTGTTTTGATAAACGGATGTTTGAATGTGACTCCGCAATCACAGAGTCCGGGACAAGCACAAACTCCAGGACACGCACATGATGGACAACCTGTCACCAAAGTTTACTCTGCAATGTCACAAACCATGTTCATACCAGCAGAGACAGCACCATCTCAAGCTAGAAAATTCGGTCTTTACGATATTTACCGAAAATGGAAAGGTTCAAAACACAAAACTTACACACAACATTCTGCACAAGCATTCTCCGCAAGCGTTATGGGCGAGAGCATTTTAATCGGTAAGAATTATGATGAAAGCACTTCAGCAAATAGTAATGCATGTTACAATGAAAAACAAAATCTACAACCACCTTGGAGCTGTAAACACGACGATGTTGAATATACATCTACAAGAAATATAAGCATACAAGCAAACCCTGCAAATAATTACGACAATTACTTCGTCCACCTACCGATGTACTGTTCACATACTTTTAACGCTAATACTAATATGGATGAACCTACGCGAGATAGTTCAGAGCAAAGACATATTTGCTCGGAAATAGTCTTATGCACCAAGGAGTATATAAAAGAAAATGCAAACGTACAAGTCAGTCCTACTCTTAGCAGAAAATCGGAAGTTAATTATTGTGTTCACGTACCATTGTGCAAAAATGTTCCCCAGTGTTTTGTTAATAATGTGATTCTTGAAAATGAAAACAAAACTGTCTACCCTGCTCACTTGAAAGCAAATAATAAAGATGGACCTCAAGTTTACATAATAAAAGAAAGGAAGGCATCTGAAACGAAATCTAACGATAAAACACAGTTGCAGTCTCTAAGCAATGTCTCGCTTTTGCCATGCAATAAATGTCATAAACACAATATAGTGCCGCAATGTAAAAAGTGTCATCAAGGGCCGCAGTTTAAAAGAAAGTACATCTCGTTGACAGCAAAACAGACCATCGGTACACAGGTAAAGCCAAAGATGAAAATGGTCTGTCGCCATGAGCCACCATGCGTCATGATTCCTAAATGCCTAATAAAATCTGTGGCGGACCCGCTTCCGTACGAAGCCATGCCACAGTGTCCTCATAAGCCTATCTGCGACCTGGTTCCAGCTTGCTGCAGGTCCACGTATAAGAAAATGGTCACAGTTAGTTCACAACATCCCGCAGCTTGCCGAATAGTTTAACACACTTTGTGAAGTTAAGTCAATCGAGTCAATCGCAGTTTTGGACCAAAAATGTGTACGTGATATGATATGTGTTTTGCAGTTAGGCTTTCATCAAAATTTATGGTAATCTGTGAGTCAATTATTCGAAAGTTGGGAACAACGACGTTCTAGACAGCAAGTTATTAACCCTTATTGATAATATATACAAGCAGATAGGTGACACAGAAAAGATATTTGGGAAAACTAAGAAAGATTTCTTCGATTTGTTTGTGGTTTTGAAGAATTTAAAAAATATATTTCTTTTTCTCAGTGACTCCTATCTATTTATTATATAACGGGGTTATAGTTTGCTTATCAAGCACAAAATAGTTTCAAGACTCATAAATTTAAAAATTGTATTAGTCAACGATTGACTTTCATGAAATAGGAAAAAAATTCACTGACCAACTAAACTTAGAAACGCTTTTATGCACATATTACATTTCAAGTGATGATACAACTAGTTTTTCTTTTGTTACAGAATTCAAGGATTGAAATTACAAGTTCAATTCTGTCGCTTTTGCTGTCATCTCCAAACATAAGCTCGTCCGAGAAAAGTCCAAAGCTAGTTGTCAGAAAACCATACAAAAAACGTTTCCGTCTTAAGTAAGCAAGAGACTGATACTTGTGAAATTCAATAAGTATGTGTTATTTATTACAATCTACAAAAAATATTCTCGTTTTGATATTGTTTTTATTTTGGTCTACAATATTGTCAAATAATAAAGATGGTTGTTTCACAGTTCTTTGTTTTGTTTAGCAAGGGTCAAACAAGGCACAATGAGATCCGGCGCGATGCGCTGACGGTTGAAGAAGCCAGCTGTTTGCCTATGGTCTACCCAGGTGTCCACGGGCTAGTTTCGCTCGCTTCGCTTCTTTCGCTAGAAACCTAAAATAATCTAATAAATTTAACTAATATAGGCGCATAAAATCTATCCTACATCACAATTTTTTCTTTCAATTGTTATCAATAGAGATAGTTGGTTCTGTACAAACAAACAATATTGAGAATTTGCATCTTTTTTGAAGACCGTAGACCGTAGACTTCTTATAAATTTCCGTAGTTATGCCATAACGACCTAACTGACTTTAAAGTAAGTACACTATCCCTTAATTTAAGCCAGTTGGATCGTTATGGCATAACTACAGCAAATTAAAGAGAGGGGGGTTAATTTTCGTCTATTTTCTTAAATATTTTGTTACTATTTACATATAAAAAAAACTGAGATACAATAAATCCTTTCATTTGTCATGTCACACGGTACAGTTAGAAAAGCGTTATTTAATTTTTTCCCCCCAAACGTGCCACACTCAAAATTCATTTATTTAGGTTAAACTTCCGTGGTTGGGTCACAGAAATCTATATGTGGATCGGTCCAGTAGATACGGAGCAAATTGGCTGTGTACCATCACCTACTACTATCAATAGTAGCAGGTGTTGGATGTACAGATAGACAGACAGACACCTGAGTGATCAATGATCATATAAGGGTTCCTTTTTTCTTTTTGAGGTACGGAACCCTAAAAGCTAAAGGACCTTACCACAGTGATCCGATCGCTCATGTCTGTTTTCCAGTTTGATAAATTAATTTATTTTTTCAAAATATCATCTTTAAAAATACAACGTTTTTTGTAACTCAAACTGAACTGGCTAAATGGGTTATTTATTAGGGCCCAATTTTCGACAGGAAACTGCTAATTTTGGACTACAAGCATTCCTACAGTGGTTTCGTCCATTTTATTTCCTTGCATGCAACTCGATAGTATTCTACTTACTTACGGAGGCGAAGATTTAGCGGTCTTTAGAAGCTAGTCATTATTTATTTAGAAGCCAGGCTGCTTCAACAAAAACTGGTTCTGTTTTTAGATTTAATTTCTGAACTACAAAAGCATTTTCTTTGTGAGAATGAACGAAAAATACTTAAATTTTCTGGCAATTTATCATTTTCAGTTAAGTTTTAAAAAAATATACAGGGTGTAAGGGACCGGTTTCCGAAAACTTTAAGGTCTTGCTCAGTAGACGAAACTGAATAAGTTTCCACAAGATTTTCTTTCAGGAAACGAAAAAAAAAAACGGCTTCTCCATACAAACTGTCCATTCACTTGAATGGACAGTTTGTATGGAGAAGCCGAAGCCGAAACCTGTCCCATACACCCTGTATACAAGTCACGTTACGGGTCGCCGAGTCAGCGAAGTAAGACATATTCATTATTCATATTCATGTGACATCTATAATCATCTGATTAAAGGTACCTCTTAAGTTACATTAAAATCGGCTAAAGGTATATTAGACGGCATATTTTTGATGTTAGGATACCACTGGCATATCTTGTTTGTAATCCTATAAAGATTCAAGTTATTTACCCAATGCTCTTTAAAATCAACTTCTTATTTACTGTTTTGATCGCACACGTATAAAAACACGTTTTTCTGAGGCCGATCATTTAATGTATTATGATCGAACTAGCTTCCACCCGCGAGTTCGTCTGCGTGGACATTAGAATTGGATCTAGAGAGAAAGAAATGTTAATCTAGTGACAAAGTTGAAATTTTGAGTTTTTAAGGATTCCTCCGGGACACTTAAGTTTTCCGGAATAAAAAGTATCTTATGTGTTAGCCGAGTGCTTTATCTATCTACCTACCAAATTTCATCCAAATCCGTTCAGTAATTTCGGCGTGAAAGCGGAACAAACAAACAAATAAACGAACAAACAAACATCCATACTTTCGCATTTATAATATTAGTGAGATGAGATGAGATGAGAATACATAACTACATGTTAAGAATACATGGCGACGAAATGCCATGACGTACCAAAGAACAGAAATTCAAATTTAGATAGAAAATTGGACCCCGAGGCAACTCTAAATGGGTTTGGCTCGGACACGTTTAGAACAAAGTTAACTATGCTAAGTCTTTCCTAGAACCCAAAGTAATTTGGTTAGTCATTCAGTGGCTAGCAGACGTTGGACAAAATTTACCCTATGAATACGTGAGACCTTAATGGCTGTTATTTTTGCGTCCTTTATTATGGTGACCAGGTGGATATTTCAATTTTAATTTTTCTTCCTAGAACCTGGAATTTTTACGAGTATATCTGTTATACGAAACAAGGAAATCATTAGTAGAAGTACAGTCACCGACATAGCCCTTAGAATAAGTAGAAAGCAATAGTTACTTTTGCTGGCCGGAGATTGTCGCTGCGCCGCCGATCGGAAGCAGTGGAAAGCTGTTATTGAGGCCCTATGCTCCTCGAGGAGTTAGAGGAACCAAGAAGAAGAAGAATAGTAACTTTTACATCATCACGGTTGATCATCGTGGGCTGGAAGCTGAGACGTCATGATGAACGGACGATACTTGGTTAGGCTTCAAGTGAGCTACATGCTTGTCTTATATTAGAACTTGTTTATGTGGAAGTCTACAGAGAAAGGCATTATTCAAATAAATACGTGGTCCGGCTGATATGATGATGAAATTCCTTCTTATATAAATAAAACGAAGTGTGCTTTGAACATTTATCGTCCGAATACGCAGTTGTCTTGAAAACTCAATCGAGTAACATAGCCATATAACTAACATACCAAAATAGTAGTCAAAAGAACCAAATGGCCCAGACTCTGAATCGAACCCAGAGTCTCACAATCAGCCCAGCCCTTTCATTGATTCGTCACTGTACTCAAATCGTCACTTTAGTTAAAGAACTAATATACCAAAATAGTAGTCAAAAGAATGTTGGCCCTGACTCTGAATCGAACCCAGAGTCTCGCCCAGCACTTTCATTGATTCGTCACTGTAGTCAAATCGTCACTTAACTCATCACTTTAGTGATTATTTCAAACTGGTAATCTTTTGGATGGTTGCTTGCTCAATTCAACCAAATGAAAGTGGAACTTATACTTATCCATAAAAATAGTTTAGTTCATAGACATCTACCATAAGACCGATCATTTTTCTTCAATACGGGTAAATTGATCGGTCGATCGTCGGGTGTGAGGGTTCTCAGTAGATCCACACTTACGATACTACCAGAAAGAAAGTATCAGTACGAACAAAACTAGGGCCCTTTGGCACCAGAGTGGTCTATCTAAACATATGTGTATGATATAATTACATATGTATCATCTACATAGCCAAGTGAATCTTCTTATGATTGAGAGATGCAATTAATGACGCTACATACTGGGCCGAGAAACTATAAAAAAAACGAATAAGGATAGTTATTTTTTTATGTGATCGGTGGCAAACGAGCAGACGGATCACCTGATGGTAAGCGACCACCGCCGCCCATAGACACCCGCAACACCAGAGGAGTCAGTCCAGAAGGAGGATAGATATGAAACTCTAGGAATTATTGTTTTTTTATTAAAGAATTTACTAAAAAAATCGGAAATCAGGATCAAATTTGAAAGGTGTCATTCTAATCTAATTGCGAATTGATTTAATTTTTAATTTTAATTTAGATTTAGATGACGGTATAATTCGATTTTAAAAACTGCTAGCAGACATCCCATGGGTTTCTCTCGGGATCTACCTAAGAAGCTCTGCTTTTATCACCGACAGGTCTGTCCTTACGAAACAATTATACGTCTTTGATTCAACCTCACAAACTTGTGTTCGAAGAATTTCCTAATCTATATGCGGCTAGCGATGTGGAATTTTATCATTTAACCGGCCTAAACCAGAAAACCTGTCCCTAACTAGCAGTAAAAACACTTTGGTCAAAAATGAGTTTTATTACAAAAAGGGCTGAACTCAATATTTATCCAGTTAACTGGCTACATAATTTGGTGGTTACGTTCGCATACATATGGGTTTGGACAGTTGTCGTTAAACCCAAATATTTTTGGTTTCTATGCAAGAGCAAGTATACCGATCGATACTGAATTTTATACAGGGTGTAAAATGATCACTCTCGGAAACTTTAACAGGGTGTTTCACTCGTAAATCTAAACAACTTTTCTATAGACTCTATAAGGAATTCGCAAAACAAAATTGGCCTATTCATATAAATTCATGCAAAATAATTGAAAGTTAAAACTATTCAAAATATTTTTAACGTGTAAGTTTAGAAAATTAATGTTAATTTTCATTCAAATTATTAAATCCCATTGCATAGATACGAAATTAACAAAATTCACATCGTCTAACACACTTTCCAGTTTCAAACACAAATACATATTTCCAATCTGAGACAACAAAACAGCTATAAATATGTCTATAATTCAAAACATGAATAAATTAGTTTTATTTTCTAGGAAACTTTGGACTGGTAGTGGAATACATTTCGTTCGTAAACGACATATTTACTTGTGTGTACTATTACTAGCTATTGTATATTATGTTTGAACAGTAATCCAATAATTTAAACTAACCTAGATTGTCTTACTTGGTACTGAAACTTGAGGACTTTCGACCAACCGCTGATTTTTTTAAAATTATTTATTTATTATTTATTTTATGTGATAGGTGGCAAACGAGCAGACGGATCATCTGATGGTAAGCGATTACCGCAGCCCATAGACACCCGCAACACCAGAGGAGTCACAAGAGGAATTTCAGAAGAGGCAAGCAAGTGCTTGCTTTACGAAATACTATAGGGAACGAAAAAATATACCTAATTAAGAGCCCATTAATTTTACTGGCAGGCTGGTGAAACTCGGAGAATGAAAAGCGTTGTACGAAAGTGAACTAACTGTCATGGCGGACAGGGCTGACCTGTCTAAGGGCGCTTTTCTTGTCATGCGTGTTTCCGCACGCATGCGGAACGTTCACGCATGCGTGCCGCCCGCAACTTATCGTTTCAGTACATTTTTAGGGCCCTTATATTGCCGTGCGTGTCACACGCATGCGGGTCGCTTTAGAAACGCCGCACGAATGGCGGGCACGGCCCGTTTATAAAAAAAATAAGTAAAACTTAGTGATTACGAGTAAGCTCTCTTTGTTCACAAGTTCACAGATTTAAAAACTTTTTAACACTTTGAAAGAGTTCGTAATGTTACCATCCGTGTTGTTTACAAAAAGTGTAGGGTCAAAATGCGACTAATTTTACCAATCTTGGACCGTTAGAATATTGATGTAAAGTAATTATCATAATAAACCACATTATTATAGCAACTTTCTAAAATCTTGACTCGGAATGAAGCCCACACTACCATCTATATGATAATTATAGCTTATGGTTCACGCCTACATGTTATAATGTTATGTTGTCGGATACTCAAGATATTAAGTTTTGTATTTCGTTTATTAAGTTTTGGTTCAGAAGAACTTGTATGGGAGATGTTTAGGTACATTCTAATTGGACAAGTTTCGAATTGGTTCGAGTGGATTTTTTTTTAATGTACTTACCAGAAACTAACTACTAATACAAATTTCATATAAGATAAATCATAAAACGTAAAATTTTTTTTAAATAGCTTAAACGGCTAAAAGATTTTATGAAATAACCACAGAGTTATTATAACCACAATTCAATGTTATTATGATAAACCAAAACTATACATAGTATACATATTAAAATTCATTGTAATTTTTTTACAGCATCTTGTAGAGAGTAGGTATAAGGGCTGAGAAATAATTATAAAAATAAATCATCGACTCAAAAAGAACAATAAAAAGCAAACAAGCAAATAACAAACTGAAAAACGTTTCGTCTCGTTGTGTCTTGAGTACAAAGGTACAGTTTTATTAAAACTATCTTAAACGCTATTTATAAGTACACCACCGTTTGGCTCAACCCGGTCTCAACACAAATAAACACTTCGCCTAGACAGTACTAAAGAATAAGGGTAGGTTGTAATTAGACTTGATGATTTGACGTGTTCAAATAACCCATTTTATGGAAGGTAATATAATATAATAATAACATTTAAAAATATATATATATATATAATACACAAGAATGCAAGTTATTAAGGGCTATTTATGAAACCATTGGACCATATTTGCTGGACTTCTTATGTATAAAACCACGCTTCTAAAGACATATTTTATTGATATATTTTGGAATCCTCTTTATTGTACTATTTAGTATAAATATTCTACCGTTTGGAACTAGTGCACTTTAAGTAGGTATCAGGAGTTTTCAGTACAACGGGGTTAGGTTAACTGTTAAACAAAAAAAAATTTTCAAATCTTGGCTAAGTAACCTTAAAATTCATAATTATTAATTTAGAGATATCTAATAATGACATAGATACCGTAGTATTTAGTTAGATAATTTGTTTTCTGGTGTTCTATGACTTATTAAAATTTGCTTCGAAGAATTCGCTGAGAGCGATAATGCTACCTTTGCACTTTTTGTATTTTAACTAGCCTATCAGTTTAAACTGTATTTTGATGCTAGTGTGCAGTAAAGCGTATTTACTAACTTACTACTTGTCTAGTCAGGAATGCAGGAATCGGTTAGATTTATAAGATAATAAGGCGTGCTAAGTACAGTACTCTCCTAGGGCCAAGACTTTTTTCGGTTTTCTAGTCATTACAACCCAATGTCCTACCAATAGGGCTATTAATTTTATTTAAAATGACCGAAATATAAAGATACATTAAATATAATTTTATACTAATCACCTGACATGAGCCGGAAGGGCTTAGGACTTTTAGTTAATAGCAGATTATGGCCTACAAATAGGACCCTGGGCCGTATATACCATAAAAAATAAATTAAAAAATAACCTCGGGTCTGAATGACTGACTACTGACGACATTAGTCCTACAAGTAGGTCTTTGGGCCTTAGGAGGATACGATGCCAAGTATAACAAACTCTATGGGGGAGGCGTTCAGGAGTGGACGTCTTCCAGTTAATACGGTACGACGAGAGCTGAGAATTCTATAGATTGCTTTTTAATTCTTCTGCAGTCCTCTTTTTTGACTCGTGCGTACAATGTTGGCACTATTATATTGCTTCTTTAATTCTTCTGTATTCTTCTTTTTTGTCTTGTGCGTAGAAGTTTGTTCTTTCATTCTTCTGTATTCTTCTTTTTTGATTTGTACGTAGAAGTTTGGCTATCCCAAGAGCACGGTATGAAGTTCCTACAGGCTATCATACGTAGGAACTCTATACCTCGCTAGTGGCAATCACCAGGATATCTTCTTTCTTCTTTACATTCTTCTTTCCTCTTTTAGTCTTCTTTGAATCTTGATAAATTGCAGTAGTTGAAGTATGAATGTTGATTTCGAACAACTCAGAAGAAACTCAGAATTTCTTGGAAAATTCAGAAGATAGGGTGAAGCGAATGAGATTATAGAAAGCGGACTCTGGCACAAAGCAGGATACCGTATTAGATCTATAAACAGTGGTAAGGACATACATATATAGTTTTATGATTGACTATGCTCTCAAATCCCACACCATACCCTTACAAGCAAAATTACCATTTGAACAGACCAGCTGGTCTCATAATTAATCACAATGGTAAGAATATTTTTTTTATCAAAACGAAAGGATTTCGTCATGTCGATAAATTCTTAACCCTTGGTATGCAGATGAGAGCAGACCCTTAAGTTATGTTAATACTGTAACACCATGAGAAATCAGTTACGATTTGCATAAGACATTTTGGGAAGGGTCAGTGCTGCGGTAGCGATTTTATTTTTATATTATTATGAAAATGCTTGGGAAACGCCTAAGGGGTTAGCTTCCGTGTGAATATTTTGGGAATAAATTATAACTTTTTTTGCTTCAGGTTTGCTCTTGGATTGTCTGATGAAACAGATAATACAATGTATAAACTACAATATATGAAGAAGGAATGTTGTATTGCAAAAGGCAATCCACAATTTCAACTATCACTATCACATTAAGATACAGATTAAAACAAAATACTAATGAAATTTATGACATATAAAACTGAACTTATGTTTCACAATTTAAAAAAAATCGGTTTTCTAAACAAATCTTTTTATCAACTTTGTATGGAATTTCTCAGAATTTTCACTATTGATATTCATTGAACTTTTTTTACTTGATAAAACAATCAAAACTTGCCTTAGTTAGACTTTTTTTGAGGCGGATATAATTTCTATTAAATTTGTAATTTAAGGTTCTAATTTTAAGAAGTTGATTCCTATAGTAATGTATGAGCAGAGGCACTGCAGTTGCAGAGCTTACCAGGTATCAGTACTTAACCTGCTGTTTAAAGCTAAAAAATAGCGTGTAGCAAAAAAAAATCAAGTGACAGTGTTTGGTACTAACATTTATTTTGTTATATCCTTCTCCGTTTTAGAAGAAAAATGAAAAGCATTATCTAAAACAAAGTTTTACATATTCAATTTTTAATTTATAAAAAATTCGTAATAAGTGTGTAAACTACTACATTGAACAGTGACGTCATCGTACAAAATTTCAAACATTTTTAGAACAAAATATCGTTTTTGACATTTAATAAAAAGTAACTCAAATGACTAGCAGTCAACTACCGGATTAGTTGAGTGTAATATTCACTATCACAAAGATGGTATCAGTTCCCTATATTATCTATCCCCTGTATATGTCTTAAGGCTACGCACATGTTGTTAAAAGTTCAGTTTTAATGAGCCGTAACGTAGGCAGGCATCAATGTGTCTGCACCCTTATAATTAGCAGCTACGGGAGGTTCCTACAGCAAAACCAACGTATCTTGATCTTTATTATGGCATTAACTTTTTCAAATTGCATTTCTTTACTCAGTAAAAAGGAGGGATCATGGATCATTTTATGATGGACGTTTGCTTCCCAGGTTGACGTTTACGTATGATAATATCTATTGTCTCCGTATAAATAATTATCTTTTACAAAGGACTATGATTAATAAAAATATATTACACATTTTAATTACAAGATTCAATGTCGTATAAAATAGAACTTCCGTTGATACTTATAATTATAGAGAAATAATATGCGAAACATAAAATGGTGATAGAAACTTTCCTGCTTCGCAGCGTTGAACCGTTGTTAGTGTCAGTTGCTATAATTAGATAGATGGCAGTCCTTAAGCTATGTCAAAGATCTTATAGGAGACTTAAAAACTTCTAACACAGGGTACCCGTTACCTCCACCAATCCGAATTTGACCCCGTAGTGGTAGGTATAGGAGCATTCGCAGTTTATGATAAAGGAGGTTCGTTTAGTAGTGAGGAGTATAATGTACTAGCTTCCGCCCGCGACTTCGTCTGCGTAAACTTCAAAATTGGGTCCAGAGAGATAAAATGTTAAGGTCATCTAGTGGCGAAGTAAAAAATTCAGCTTTTAGCCATTCCTCTGGGAACCTCCGAGACTTTCGGGATAAAAGGTATCCTATGTGTTAGCCGAGTACTTTATCTATTTAATACCAACCAAATTTCATCCATCCATTCAGCGTGAAGCGGAATAAACAAACAAACAAACAAACATCCATACTTTTGCATTTATAATATTAGTGAGATTAATAATATATGTATTATCATATTATGATTGTTATTGTTAAATTCAAGTTGGTGATAAAACATTTTTATTTCTATATTTCAATTTTAAAATAACCAGTTTTAAAAACCTCCTGTTTTTACCCCATACAGCTCCATACCCATGAATTTAACGTCACGTTAAAGCCAATTCGTTGTAAATATGTCAAGTAAAGGCATCTCCGCATCGCCGGAACAGCCATAAAGGCGTGTACAGACGGCTGCGCGCATCTTACGCCAAATCCCACTCATTTTGAGGATTTGCAGTTGAAATTAGTTCGCAAATCTCCGGGCTTATATCCCCCTCTTTCCTCCTAACAGATGTAGATGGGCTAGAAAAAGGATGGAGATAAATAACGTTAGTCAGATTTGAGATGAGTTTTTGTTCGCATGTAGGTATCTTGTTCGTTTTTTTTTAGTAGAGTAGGGTTAAAACAATTTTTTAGCTTGAGTAACGCGAAAGATCTGTAATATATTAAATATAAAGTATTATAATAAAAACAAAAAAAAGGTTGGCCAATCGACAAGTTTCGACTACATTAAACTTTAAAAATCGAATCACACCCCTAACTAATTCCAAAAAGAAAAAAAATACCTCCAAAAACTTGAACTTTTCCTGCACTTTGACACATTATTCGCCATAAATCCTACCAATAAACATTGTGAAACATGTGAAAGTACTAATCCAATTTAGTAACTAAAAGGGGGTTTAAATTATGTAGGAACGACTCAATCGACTACGCAATGGTGGCGACTATACCACAAAACACATAGATACAGAAGGTCCACTCAATATGCTCATAAAAATGCTAAGCATATACATTCTTATAGACGTATACGGTCGTTGTAGGCAAGATCACTACTGTGCGATCGTGACCTTGCTTCGAACGACCGTATATTTCTATAAGCATGTATATGCTTACGATTTTAGTGGTTTGTATTGAGCGGACCTTCTGTGTCTATTTTGTGACTATACATACATACATACATACATACGTATGAATGCGTCAGCACGAATCGACTGGAGTAACTGGCAAAACTAAAAGAACTTCTGAAAATTGTATACAAAGTAGGGTTGATAAACTTACTGTTTTAACGAGAAAATATACTAAAGTTAGACATTATAGGACTGTTATTATTATATCGTCGATGCTACGGAAACGAATATTCTACCTACGTGTTTTCTTTTGAAAATTAAACTGGACCGTCAGATTCCTATTTTAAGAAAGGTTGTCACATGTTGTAACCGTAATATCCTCGTGGTCATAATAACTCATAATAACTCCTGAGCTCAAACAAATGTTCTTAGTTTTTAAACGTATCAACCATTAGTGCACGGAGCATCAATTCCGAGTTTTTTAAAATCTTTGTTTAAACCCTAGCCAGCCCGGTCTCGCGTGCTACGCAGCAATTCAGAACATCCACGCCTGCCTGAGGCACCGCTTCGAATGCCCAATAAATACGCATTTGACACCCAGTGCGTAAGACCACCAACATTACTATACCCCAAGCGTTCCTCAACACATCCAGAATTTCCAACATTCGATAAAGAAACACAAGGGACGCGGCAGGTCTTAACGAACTGGTCAGCTTTATACAACGAAACGCTCGGACAGTTCTGCCAACACAGCCAAGTGAAATCCGCATTGTCGTAACTGAATTAATTGGTACTAGCGTAAATAAATAATTCACAATGCGTAACTGTAGCAAGAAATACAAGCTGAACTATTGCTGTACGTAGATAACGGTAGCAACTGTTTTATTTATGGGGCTTGCTTGAAAGAAATATGGTGGAATGTAATCTTGTAGGTTACTTAAACGGAAGCCTGCACCTACACCATAAAATATTATATTTGAATAAATTGGCAACATTGAAATATTGTAGGTTTATTTGTATGCAATAATTTATGGCCAAAGAGTTCATTCTTAAAGAGGACGCAACGCATTCCCAGTTGCGACACAAAGACACTTCCTGCGCATTCGATATTAAAATTGTATTCAAGAATCATAATGTTGTAGTCGGCTAAGTTTAGGATTCCATATAAAAATACCAAAAGCTATAGGTTCTTCTAGGTATTTCTAGATTTTCCGAACATGTCTAAATTAATGTCACAATAAAAGTGTAGAAAATGGTACTTTCATTCAAACGTTATGGCGAAGAAATGCGTAGAATTTATTTGTATTTTGTTTGAAATATAATTCTAAAATTGAATCTGTAAGAAGACACTTTCTACACTGTGCCAATAAGTTGTTTTTCAGATATTTTCAAAAGTGTTTGCTACTACAAGCGCATTTCCTAGCTCACAATTCAACACCTTCGCTATCGCTACGTACCAAAATACGTCTCGATTATTTATGCAAGCAAACAGATGAACGATAAAAGAGGTTTTACGACCCTCCCGCGGAACCCTAAACGTCGTAAGGGCACTGTTAACTGTTTGCGTAATTATGTGTGAAGTTGTAGTTTAAATTTTCGACTCGCTTTGTTTCGCAGCCATTTTATTTTGAATTATGGCGCCATTTTGCCTGGCTTTGCATTTCGGTTTTTCGTGCCATGCCTGTTATTTTTGGCTGTGTCTTTTGTCAGGGAAAAAGAGTAGATTTTCGCGTGTTTCGCTTTGAATTTTTTAACTTTTTGTCGGATGTACACTAAATGCAAACTGTCGTTTTTGGTTTATTTCAGAAAGGCGTTTAATGGGCGCTTTTTAATGGCTATTTTGTACCAACACGTTACTTTTATGGAAGCTAATAAAAATGTTGGGAAGTAGGTAACTGATATCTTACATTGTGGGTTTGCTTTCAAAATGACGTGTAAAAGAAACAAAAACTTTAGTACTTAAAGACCTTTTATGAAGTCGAGTACTTAATCAGGGAATAAAAAACTATAATTAACAGTGTTTTATAACAGTTAAAGTAAGTCCTGTTGCCATAAGTTAAATAATAATAATACCTAACCGGGGTTTGACATATTTATCTGTTTTAATCACGTACTAAAACTAAGGTTTTCCTTTTGATAAGAGCAATAAAAGCCGGCGCATACCTATTATTATTTTTGTAATTCGTACCAAATAAATATTATTAACCATTTGGATGCAGACACTCAGTTTTTTTTATTATTATTTATTGATGATCAACAAACAGTTTATTTTATCAGTACATATATTACTAATCTAGTGTTAAAAAAACAAGAGCCACCAAGATTCTAGAACTGCTTTTATATTTTTACAAACGTACAAAAAATAAAATTACTAAACAAATCTGCGAAGCCGATTCTAACTTTATCTCACACTGGAGACCATTTTTCATTTGAAGTGGTAGCCATGTAGTGAAAATTTCACAGCAAGGAGGGTCACAGACGGAAGAGTACCATTATGATAACCCTCGTACACACACACGCATATACATATCTGCACACATGAACATAGTTTCACGTATGAACGTAGGAATAATGTAGGGAGGTTAGCCCCTAGGGTAATTTTTACCCCATCGCGATCAGTGAAAGTTGCCACCCACACGGCCCATCACTCGATATTTTGAATTAGTAAATCGTCATAACCAATTTTGTAATTCAATTTTATAGGTGCTGGTTGCGAAAAAACTTGTCACTCCAAGTTGTTTTGAACACTGTGAGGAGTTTTCGAATCATTCTGTTTCATTTAATATATGGTCAGGATGGTAAAAATGCTTAACTTCATATACATATTATTTTTTAAATGATTGCGATTTCCTTTAAAGCCTCTTTTCAAAATTTATTCAATTTTTATTTGCTCTACAGATTTTTTTTTTGATTGTGTAATTTACTTGCGTACAACCAGTGAAATGTCTCGGCCATACAAAAGACATCAACGAGCGATGCAGTACTCAGTAATATTAAAACAACTGTCTAAGCCTCGAGAACCTAGATAAAGTTTCTATCTTTGGATATACATAAAAAAAGATTCAATCCAATACGTTTCTAATAGTTTTCGCAAAGCTCACTGATATAAAAAAATAGGGGGTTTTTCTATGGATTACTTTTCGTTTAAACTGCTTTTAACTTATTTAGTTCCATATTCGATATTTTATTAATTATATCTCAGAACTGAAAACAAAATACAATGTTACTATTTCAAACATACCCAGACGTAACAGTATAATGTTTCAAAAAAGTTTTTATAAGTCCTGTTAATGTGCGCCATTTTAATCTTACTCGTAAATCTAATCCTCGATGCGAGCACGTGAACGTGATTATTATCCAATCATATTAATCTTTTTTTTTTAAATTTCTGTCGAGAACTGTCATTATTTCATTTTCGACCAGCACAAAATTATGGGCGCTCAATAACTATCAATTAATAAGTCATGAATATCGTTGAATTGGAATGATCAAGTTAAAAAAAGTTAAGTGCGAGTAGAAATACGCTTTATATGTGAATATGTATATAAAAATATACATCATTATACTGAACAGATAATACTGTTAATTTAAAGTTTTTTTTGTGATGTACAAAACTACCATACTGTTAGAACCCATACACATTGGTATGAAATCGATATAAAACAGTTTTACTATACATTTGTGATCGCCGAAAACGTTCGCACTAAGACCGCTAATTTGTTTTGACATTTCGGAACGAACGATCACTTTTCCCGCCTACATTCCAAGTTCAAAATACGAGAGGGGCTTCCAAATTCGAAAGAACTAACTGTTAAACTTAATTCGTATTTCACAAACCACAGGGGTCAAATTCGATTGGAGATGTTTAAATTCGAACAGAGCTCATTGAGTTTTATTGTTAGGAGCAAAACGCGTTTGAATTTTCACATATCTATTATATTCTGGCCAGACCCTTTTTTTAAGTTCCAATTTTTTTGCCGTTTGTAGTATAAAACGTAGTACATACGTTAGGGCGAGCCCCCAAGCGCGTGCCGTATGAGATATTGCGTTTGGTTATGATTTAAAAGGTTATTTCGCGGTGGATCAATTATTCTCATCTCACTATGGAAGAACTTGTTTTGCAGGTGCTTCAATACAGATGCGTCATCTTAATCACTGTTAACAGTGATCGTTAAAAAAACATGTGTTCGAGGTCGGTTAATGAGTCTCTTTAAAATAAAATTCGGTATTCTAATTTCTATGCAAATTAATAGAGCATTAGAAAGGTGTCATTAGTGACTTCAATAGAGGTCGACTAATTATTACAAAATACGTAACACCAGGGTCCCTTTGGCACAATGCACAAAGACTATTGTGCAACGCAACAATAGAGTGAGTCACTCATGACGAGACCAAAGACAATGACAGAACACCACGCTAAACACTCTAATACACTATTTATATGGCTATAGAATGGTTCGCATTTTAAAACAAATTTATGTGCTGGCCCGAAAATCAAACAAAAAACTCACCAAAAAATTGCCACACCCTTTAGCATTCCACATCATTGCAATGACTCAGCAAGTTGATTCACCTGAAACAAAAAGATTTAAAATTTTAAATGAGCATAAAAAGGGAACGCGAATGCTGGCTTTATAGCTAATTATAACGCTGCAACTGGCCGCTAAAAAGGAGACTCTTATTAAAAATAATAATACGAAATCAATCGCGTTGTGCTTGATAAAGAAACTCCATCAATCAGCCAGCCAGCAACATTCAGATATGATTTTTTTGTTCCAAGTTCAAAATACCCACGACCTTACCTCGGTCAACATTTAGGTGGTTTATCCTAGTGAGATTTTTTATACGCCTTTTTGCGTTAAACTTTTTGTAGGTAACCCTAACTTGGATTGATATTTTTTTATATCGGAATGTGCATTTGCATTAACATTTTTATGGGCCTTTAACTTACATATTTAACGGCCTAATTTAAGTTGTTTTGATCTAAAAGCTACTGCCCTATAAACCCTTCTTGTTTATCTCAGTTTGAAAAACAAACAGCGATATTTAAGTATTGGTAATATTCCTCTTTACCTGTATAAATAAAATTTAAATTTAAATTACCTAACCTAACATCAGAATTACAACAAAAAATGAATAAAATTAGTCTCATTTAAGTAATTTAACATTTACGGTTGTTGCAAATTATACACATGTGCATTTCAGTTTCATGCATTTGATGCGACGCCACACCGACATGAGTGAATGCCCGCTGTGTCACATTGAACGGTCGGTCGTTATACCAACAACTTTGACAAATGACTACCAATCACCGTAAGCGTTACCAACCAATCCATCTTGCACACCACCTACAAAACTCAATTCATTACCGCTTCATTACAACAAATATACAAGTAGCGCAACAAAAACCAGCAATGTACGTCGAAACGAAGAAAAAGTCGCCGACGCGAAACTCGGCTGCTAATTTTCTTTATTACAGTCGCTTCATAAAGGAATAAAAATGAGTCATGTATTCGATTCGATGTTTTTGTGCGAGGACGATGATTCCGCAAGTTTCGATTATGTTTTTTTTTTTTTTTTACATGCGTGCAACGCCCGTAGCGACCTGACAGACCAAACTCTTTGTTAGCCTCACATTTTATTCCTTACGATATACTAAAGATGAACGTAAATAATTTGAAGAATCGTGTGTTTTTTGTAATCATACGTAATTTTAAAGCTATAAAATTAACGCCTACGTAGATTTTGCTTTAGCGGAGACGAGAAGGTCGACTCTGTTTTAATTTATGAATATTTAGATTTATGATTTTGTTGTTGGAGAACATAAGTGTGTGTTTCATATTGTAGATAAACAATGGTGTGGATTCGGTGTTTACGATTAAACTTATTTTACAGGACTAAACTTAAATTAATCGTCCTGTCCCTGTCTTTTCGATATAGAAAGAAAAAGACAGAACACTTAAATTAAGTTTAATCCTGTCAAATAAGTTTAATCGGGAAAACCGAATCGACACCAATTCCACATTGTGTTGGAGAACAGTAAGCCCCCTCCGACTTCGAGATCATGATCATCAGCTGGGATGATGACAAAGGCTAGATGCTAAGGTGCTGATGAAAGTAGCTCCAAGGGTCTTGATTTTACAAAGCAATTTATAATGTCGTTACCGAAATAAATTCAGAAAGAAGTAAGAATCCAAAAAGATTGCAACACATTTTGTAAGTTATATTTATTGTAGTTACATATTAAAAGTGTATTGGGTAGGTTAGAGTAGGTACTGTGATGCGCATACACATGTGCAACAACTGTGACAACAGCTCAACCAATGTAGTGAGTTCCTACTTCTTGCTTACAGAGATACCTATCAAACATACTAAAGACACTTACTTAGGAAATAGAGGCGAAATAACCTTCCCGATGTATGGGAAGAGACCCGTGCCCCTGCAGTGGGGACGTAATTGGTTATTAACATAAGAACACCTTACTGTCTAAAACTAAACAATCCATTCAAGATACAAGCTCATTTAAACAAACTTTCATATGTATTGTAATACATACATACATTAAAAAAAATACTTTCTTTTTATCCTATAGCAGTGGAGTAAAAAGGGTTTAGAAAGCTTTAACAGATCTCAATATTATAGCTCTACATTTACAGTCGCAATAATCGCATCTATTTTTACACATTACAAAATTAACCAGAGATCCTTCTAAGTACAATATTTTTTTATTATAAGTATGTACCATCATAATATAAACTGGATGTCATCACGTCACCACAGAGTATACAATTATTAACATGAGAGTGACGCCTCATAATAAACAAAGTGCACAATCCCACGGTTGCTTCTCTAAATTGTTGTTTTTAAATGAAGAAAAAAAAAAGATAAACCTTCCCTAGACCGGTGTAGCAGGTGCATAGGAAACGCACTATGCAACGTTGCGGCAAGAGGCAAGAAGTTAATGTGGTTTTGTCATTCAGTGCGCGTCTTTATAGGAACAGTTGTATCACTAATATTGAGAGTCAACGTATTTCGAACAGAAAGGAAATGGACGTATACTTTTTAATACTATTTTCAACCGACTTCAAAAAAAAGAGGAGGTTCTCAATTCGTCGGAATCTTTTTTTTTTTTTTTTCTATGTATGTTCACCGATTACTCGAAGACGCCTGAACCGATTTCAAAAATTCTTTTTTTGTTTGAAAGGGTATACTTCACAGGTGGTCCCATATTAATTTTATCGAAATCGATTCAGCGGTTTTTGAGAAAATCAACAAAAACATAGCAAAATTGGAGTTGCTACGATTGAAGTCGGTTGTTTTTAACGTATTCAGCGTGGTCAATTATTATTATTACGGAGTTACGGAGTTTTCAGTTAAACGTTAAATAAAATAAGAAGAACATTCTACTGTACGAACATAGAAAGGGATAAAACTATGAAAATAATTATTTCTGTTAACGCCTGAAATGGTCGAGAAAGAATTATGGTAAAAAATAATATTATGATCTATTATCAAGACTAGTTCCCGCAAAGCTCAAGAATATAATACTTATACATATCTAATAAAACAACTACGTGTCGTTTTTTATAACATAACTACCTATAACGAAGCCTTTAATCTAACCAAAAAAAAACATATTCAATCTAATCTAACCCTTCTCTGCCGTCTGCTATCAAATTAAAGTTTATCCTATCCAATTTGGAGGCGAAATAAATAGTTTATATATGACCTATTTCGGAGGACTAAAAAAAAGAATAAAAACTTAAAGTATAAGACCGATACCTGCACTTCTGCTCGAGTGGTCCTGTGGCCGTCATTCGAGTCGTGAGGGTTTAGGGTTGAGGCACATCGAGACTCAAAAAAAGACAAAATATTATTCGTTTTTTGATATTTATTAAATACTATTTGCTTACTTATTTATTGTATATACTCCAGTCAGATTTGTAACCACAAAACACATGAAACATTGCGTTGTTTTTAATTAACGCTTAGAGGAAAATATTGCAATAAATAATTATTTATTCTAAACATATGAATTACATTATATCATTAAATAAAATTAATAGTCTGTGATTTGTGTAATATATATTAATCGATTTTAACAGGATTCAAAACATCACAGTTCAATAAACATGAAGGTTACCTTTTGTAAAACTGAATAAAAATTATGATTTGATTTCTGTCAAGGCAAATTACGGAGGACAATAATGGCTGGTGAAGGTATTTTTCAATACCTTCAAAAGTTTCAATAATAACAATAGCATTAATATAACCTACTCATCATCACAATCTACCTACCAACTACTATACCACCATTTTTATTTCATCTCTTAGTGTGACCCTCACTTTAAGCAAGTTGTACCTCGACTCTCGTCTCAGCATTTTGAAAGGATCGTATTATTAACAATTTTTTACGTTCAAAAATAGAACAAAAAAAAGGAGTAAAGAATAAATTTGAACGCTCACCAAATGTCTCCGTTGGCACAACAGGTTCTTTTTTATTTTTCATACGTATTTCCGACATACCGGGAGACCAAAGAGATCTCGAATGAATAAAGGATTTGATTCAAGCGATACGGTTTTTAAAACGCTAAAAGCAACAGGTTATTTTAAGGGTTCTGTACCCAAAGCATCTGTCTGACTGACCTACCTTCAAATGGATTGTATCTTTTGAACTATAGTAGGTAGTAGGTTGTTTTCAAAGAATATTGGTTACGGCATTAATACTATGAAACAAAAAGTTAAAAAAATAGGAGGATCTCCATTTTTTCTTAAATGTTTTAAATGTTAATTTTGCTCTATCGTTATAATAGATATACGTACCAGCTTTAAACTTAGAGTGATATTGTTTATAATAATATTAATAGAGTTAAATAATTTAAAATATGTAGCAGGGAACCCTAACAAACCAGTCAATGATTGTTTACTACGAACTACGTAAAATTCTCTAGAACGCTGATGGCTGTTTTGCTGTTCGTTCTCACAAGATGTGGGCGCTTCGTGGGCGTAGTATGCGCAGGGTTAAAAACAAAACAAAAACGTTATGTACATGTATTCGTAATAATACAGGGTGTAAGGGACAGGTTTCCAAAAACTTTAAGGGCTTGCTCAGTAGACGAAACTGAACAACTTTCCACAAGAAATTTTTTCAGGAAACGAAAAAAAAAATCGGCTTCTCCATACAAACTGTCCAATCAAATTTATAATTTTGTATGGAGAAGCCGATTTTTTTTTTCGTTTCCTGAAAAAAATTCTTGTGGAAAGTTGTTCAGTTTCGTCTACTGAGCAAGCCCTTAAAGTTTTCGGAAACCTGTCCCTTACACCCTGTATATGTATATTAATGTGCTCCACTATTCACCACCTTCATTACTCATTCTTTGCTTGAAATATTAAATCTATTCTATACTTTCGGAACATAAAAAATCAACACAATAAAATTAAAGTTGGTCGTAAAAGATTTTCTACGGTACCAAGTGCTTGTAATTTTTTTATGTATATACTGATCAAGAATACAATGTTTTGAAGTCTCGAAATTAAAAAGTATATTTGAGTCAACTAGTTTATGTTTAATTTATAGCAAAAGTACAAATAATATACTTTGGGGACCGGTGTGTGTAGAATTAGGATTGTGTAAAAGTAGGATAAATGAGTCTACTAGTTTCAAAAACCGCAATGTCCACAAGGAAAAATATTTAGGATTTTTTTTCTTACATGTTCAGAGGATAGCCGTGGTCGTATGCTAAGTATGTAATTTAGGGTTTGTTTATCCCTAAGGATAAGGTGGCATACGACCACGGCTTTACTCTGAACTTAACTATGTAAGAAAAAAATAATTTCCTAAATATTTTTCATTGTGGAAATTGCGGTTTTTGAAACTAGTAGACTCATTTATCCTACTTTTACACAATCCTAATTCTACACACACCGGTCCCCAAAGTATATTATTTGTACTTTTGCTATAAATTAAACATAATCAAAAAAAGTTTATATAATATTACTTTTTAGTTCTATGACGAAACAATAATGAGTCGAGAAACGAAGACTATTATTGTTAAGAGTGGTTTTTTTTATTAAATCCATTAGTTTGTAAATCAATAGGTTCTGTAATTAACCCAAGCATAAAATGCAGGTATGCACTGAGAATATTTATTTTATGGTAATGTTAGTATCCTGTTATGTACTATATTACTATCTGTGTAATTTGTAAAGAGGATTATACACGTGTAGAATTAAATTAACAAGCGAACTTGGTAAACAACAAACCTCATAATATTTACATTTTAAATTTATTTAGTTATTTATAGTTAAATGCCTAAGTGAACACTATATACTTACCTAATATTTAAAAATTTAAAATAATTTTAGCAAACTATTTCCAGCTCTTGATTTGACCAAGTGTTTTTTTAAATTTAGTACTTATTATTTTAAAATCTTATTGTACTACATGTATACTCAATATTTTTAAAGTGAGGTGAACAGATAAGGTGAATGCAGATCAGACTTAATTATGAAACGTGTTAGTTAACAAAATCATCTTAAACTTACTGAGACTTTTAAAGTACTTCCCAATACGTCAAATTCAATTCGCCCTTTTTTTCTAATTAGTTTCTGTATAGAGGGTCATTATTTTTGCATACATATTAACTGTTGGGTGTCTTGGGAAAAGTTGTTCAGTTTTATTACTATGAATATCCATTTTAAATAGCTTAGCCGATTTATTCGACTTATGAACTCTAGCAGACATTTTTTTTTTACTTTTCTTGCTATTATGAAGCAAAGAATTGCCCCTGTTTCTTGCAACACATTCAAGTAACAAAGAACAAGTTTGAATCGCGTGCACTCCCAAATCGGTCTAACTAAGCTTAACCACCATCGTATCGCTAGCAACTTGTATTGGCAGACGGTTCGCGAATTAGGGCCCGTTCCTGTGGGGATACAATAGCCATAATCATAATTAAACTCGGCTTTATAAGTAGTAACAGTAACTATGCATGTGTGTATGTATTCATCTATGTATGTATTTTATTTTTTTATGATCACCTGATGGTAACCGATTACCGCCGCCCATAGACACCCGCAACACCAGAGGAGTTACAAGTGCGTTGCCGGCCTTTAAAATGGGAGTACGCTCTTTTCTTGAAGGCTTGAATGTCGTATCGGTCCGGAAATACCGCAGGCGACCATTTATTCCACAGTTTGGTTGTGCGTGGCAGAAAGTTTCTAGTGAAACGCACTTTATACAAACGAATGGACGAATAAATACGTAAAACATGCCTAAGCCCTGGTGATACAAATATATTTAAACTGACTGACTTATTTAAATGAACTTAACAGAAATTAGGCAAAAAAATGACAGGATCCAAAGATTTACAAAGGAATACCCTACATATGTGAACCAGAAATTTTTTTTAGTCTTTGTATGTTTTTTTACTAATTTATTTCAGGCCCATAGAATACAATAAAATAATTTTGATAAATTGATAATAATACTAATAAAGAATCTAATTACTAAGTAGATAGGTACTATTATTGAGTGCTCAATCATTAAACATTCTATTTTGGAATAAGCAACAAACAGAATAATGATGAATACCATTTCACATTTTCATTTTAATCGAAAACCTCAAGAATGTTTTAACAACAGGAGACCATCCCCGCGCTTTACCCGAACATGCAGTTTCAAGTGCAACTTTTACTGTTTCTTCCCCAAATATAACCATTCCAAGTTTAAAAGTTGCGGTGCCGATTCACGATACCAGTATACGATGGCCATTTGTTTTACAGTTTTTATCTCACAAATCTGCAAGTTGCCACGAGAAAAAGTCGAAAACATGACTCTTGAAAGCTGCTCGTCAAGTCCTGACCACACGGTGTGCTTTCATGCCATTTTATCCCGTATATCCATTACATAGAGTACATTAATATTATGAGTAGAGTCATTTATAAGTGTCGGGGCGATGTGTTTCGCAGAAAAAAAGTAAGATCATGTCTTCGTTTTTTTTTATTTAACAAGTTTTGTTTTGGGACTTATAATTTATGTCTTGGATACAATATTACAAAACCGAGCCAAGGATTAATTCGTAAATTAACGAAGCGATTCACTTTTAAATGACATTCATCGAAAAACACGTCTTAATTAGCAACGGTGGGATGCGTTTGCGCAAAGGAAAGAGTGAAAAATTAAATAAAAAAAGTAAAAATGGAAATCCAAGATGGCGTTCCGTCCACCAGCGGGGGAGCGATTAGTCCATGTCACTCATCGGCCACGCCTGCGCTTGTGGGGACGGAAGAAGAGGGTTGGAGGGTCAGTCCCGTTTTTGTCATAAGTTTAACTGTTCATTACTGGCAGTGAATAATTTGTTGGTACTTAATGATTTGATGATAGTGAAGTCAAGATATAAGTAGTGCTAATTTAGCACCAAATGTCTTTTAAATAAGTTGGTTATTAAAATGCTACTTTTTTAAAAGTTATGCTTGTGTTTAATTAAACGTCCTGAAGAAATATTATTTGTATCATATTATATTTGAGTATCGAAAAATACAAATGAAAAAAAGAAGGGATATAGTTACTCATTCAATTTTGATTTTCAGTATATTTATTTCATGCATTTTTAATAATAATTAAATTACAGCTATCAAATGCATACATAGCACGACTGACAAGAAGATTTTTTATTAATCCATAATATATATTTCGCACTGTAATTTTCCAAATTTTTGTGAAGTCACATGAATAACCTGAATATTTCCTAAGATTTAATATCAATGGTTTTGAACATACTTAGCGAAGTTTAATGCCTCAAAATTTTTGTTCCCACCACCTCATAGCATTAATTTTATTATTTATTTAAGTTGCAATTGCACCTGTCAATTTTATCACTAAGACCCACTTAAGTACATATACCGTGTAGGTAGCAGCAAAATTGAAAACTAAAATTTATATTTCATTGAATTGCAACTCTGATGCAATCGTTAGCCCGAGGCTTCGAATTCCAAATAAAAAGTGCGCAAGCTTCAGATAGCGATCGCTAATTAAATTAACTAATAATCGACCCGGACCGTTAATTGAAAGTTTCGACTTAATTGGTCCAAGTTTTTATTTGTTCTTGAGATGAGCTAATCTTCATCTGAGAAATATAAATTGCCGTTATATTAAGATGAAAGATACATACGTATTACTTAAGTACGAGTAAATTATCAGTTGGTTCACGAATTTAAAGTATTATAAAATCATATTGGTAAGAGGGGGAATAGTACTAGATAGACGGGCCATAATGGACAACTGCGATTTAGAAAGATCGATCTATATTGTGATCGCTGACCGTATTATGTAGCTTTCTCAAGGTCGATAGTTTTGATGAATGTCAATCAGTATATACTTGGCATCCAGTTCCCTGATAATCTATGTAATATATAATGTCTACTGGCCTGCTCCTGAACTGTCAAGCACCTACAAATTATGGGAAAAGGGGGGTTTAAGGAGTTTATAAAGCTTGTAGTGGCCAGTACTAAAAATTCAAAAGTTTCACGAGAATTTTATTACGTAAAAAGGCCTGCAAAGGCGACTGCATTTTGTAATGCGTCAACAAAGGTATGGTCTAGTCAAAATTTTGATAAGAGATAAGCGCTTTGCTTCTGGTTAATTAATGAGATGAAAATAGTGCTTAAACACTGGTATAAAAAGAAGTAAAATCATTCGTTAAAGTCCTTCACCGTAATAAAAAGAGCGCCACAATAAATAAAAAAAACTTAAATGAAAGAAAGGGATGGCTTAACTTTTTAAAAAAGCTTCAACATGGCTTCAACGGGTGCGAAAGGGATGAAGAATTTTCGGGAGACAAAAGAGACACAAATCCTTTCGACCCACGCGTGTGGTCCCCGCTGTTACTTTAATTATCACCTATAAAATTTTATTGAGGAAGCGTCCAACCAAATTAAGGGACAAAAATGCATATAAGCCTAACCAAAATAATGCGACAGACCACGTGTTACAGCGCTACGTGGTCAAGCTACCGAATTCGGCCGGTTTATTTTTGGCATGTTTTAATAATATTATTAGCGCTTTGTTGTACCATAATAATTTATAAACAAAGAGTTTCATTACCTACGCTTTGTTTCGTACAATACAACGTGTACAATGTCAGTCACTTTTTTGCTGTATTTGAACGGTTATTTGACTTACAGGAAAATTTAAATCTATGATTCATAAGATAAGTATTTTCTAAGACAAAGGCTCTTTAGAAATATTGTTTTGTTCGCTTCGTAAATGCAGCAGGTACTATTTATAGACTTATATGCATATTGTATTAACCTTCTGTTATTTAAAATTGGATAAACAAGGGTATTAGGTATTATGTTACTAAAAAGCTATATGGTTAATGAACTGGGACTTCATCTTAAAGATTTGCTGAAAACACCATTTTTATCTGCACTATTCCAACAAATTGGTCAACTAATTTGAAAACTAAAAACCGTTGAAAATGTTACTCCCTGTTGTATAGGTACCTGACTGTCTAATAGAAACTCAAACAAAACACTTCTTAGTTTAAAAAAAAAACTATTCATTCTTAAATTACTTATCTGTTCTAAATTTAAAAATAACCCTTTCACTGCAACCGACCGAAAATGCAAGCACAACTCACTCAATACAGTTCCGTAACTCCGCGTGTACTGCACAGTGTACACTCGTGTAGGAACAAACCTAGTCCAGAGAACCGGTATTAATACAATGAAGCTGCTTTACATAAGAATAGTATAGGAGCACGGTACGAACAGCTGTGGTCGCCATCTGTACCGAGTCATTCATTAACATACTTTTGTTCAATCGAGTTTTTGATTTTTGTCCTTTGTGACTTTGTTTTTGAAGGACGATCGGTTGGTTGAAGACCTTGTAAGATACATGATGACAATTGAAGTTTTATTTTTTAAGAAAATATCTTTGCATTGTTGGTTTGCATAGCTATGAGTTGATAAGATGTGGTTTATAAATTAAATCAGTCAGAAGTAAAAGAAGGGAAAAACTAAAAAACATCCATCATTAACCTTTTTTTTCTTGTTTGTCAAAAAAAATTAGAATAAATGAGATAATATCAAATGCACTCATTCTGTACAAGTATTTAATTATCTTCTGCTACCAGTTAAACTGATATTAATTTTATCGAACATAATTAAATTTAAAAAAGTATAGAAGATTTCCATTTACTGCAGCAACTGCTTCTCTTCATTTCTGAGTAATTCATTAAACTCATTAAAAATCTTCCAACTAATGATTAATGATACTGAGAACTAGAGTGCACTAAACCAAAATTAAAACTGTAGCACTAGCACTGTTCAAGTTTGTAAACCGGTGATTACCGGTTTCGTGCGGTTACAATTACAATTATTTTTAAGGATCAACGCGTTTAAACTAATTTGCACGATAAAATTAGCTCACTTGAATGAAATAGAGTGGGATTCTCAGAAGGGTTTACTAGGTTATTATTTATGTGGTTAGTGAATTTTTTTAAATACCTATTTACCGACTTGTCAATAGGTGGGTTATGTTCTTTGAATGTATGTATGTATACATATATGATATGATGATATGATATGTAAGCATTCAGCAAGTATGTATTTACTAAATAATTGTTACTACAATATGTATAGCCAAAACAGCTTGGTGGATGGGGCGCGAGGAGTCATTACAGTTGACTTAACGGGTTTTAATTCGAAAATGGTATATAATACATAAATCGAATGAGAAATTACTGTTGGCCTTGAGAAAGGTCAATGAACTATCAAATCTAAATATGTACATAATAACACAACCACTCCAATAGTTAGGTAAGTTAAGTTTACGTTACGCGTTAAAGCGAAAACTTAAACCAATTATTGCCAACCTAATACGGTTAATGACTGCTAGTCTTATGAGTATTTTTTTATGAAATGTCTGAGATGACAATTCGTACTAAAAATATTTGAAATAGTGTGCTGTGACGTCATAATTTAATATATTCCGATTTAAAAAAAAAATTAACACACGGCTATTTTGTGTACTTTTATGAATAATTCACTGAATAAATGTATTTTCTTCTTTCTTTCTTTCAATGAAAATCCAAGCGAGTTTTTTTTTAATAAAAGAGCTATTAAGTGAACTATATTTTTTATCATTTGTTTTTGATGCAGTCATCTACCCTAATAGCTTAATTGGCTGCACGTACGTAGCAAAATATTTACTCTGCGGTAGCTGGGTTTTTAGGAAAATATTTATTAGAATTCACACCCATGATATTCTCGATATTTCTAGATTTAACGTCTGCAAAATGTATGCAAACGATAATATTTTGATACAAAAACTTTAGGGGGGACTGACTGTACTGAGGTAAGTGCAAAATTGTTGTAACCGCGGCAGTCTTCTGGCTTATTTCTTTGCACAATAATTACGTAATTAGGCACTTCGAAATTGAATGTAGGTTCGAAAGAAAATAACTTTAATTAGGTACCCATCGACAAGTCGTTCGTTTCTGTTGGTTGGTCATACTTAGGGTTCAGTATTCGTAATGTACCAAAGAAACTCTTTTTATAAGCTTTTAACATCGGTCTCTCAGCCTATAAAATCTTCCTGTGCTATGTACTGTTTATTGTAGTACTCTAACGCTGTAAAATATCGCCAGTTTAAAAGCTACAACGCCAAAGACAGATATACACTGACTTAAAACTTTATATATTTAACACTCCTATTTATATCAAGGATTGATATCGTGAAGAAATTTCAATCACAGATAACATAATAGTTACACTTGATAGTGGCAAGGACAGCGATAAACGCATATAGACTCCGCAGCAATAAACGCATAGAATCTACATAGCACAGGAAGATTTTTAGGCTGAGAGACTGACTCCTATAACGCCCAAAGGCCTACTTGTAGGACCAAATGTCAGTAGTCATTCACACCCAAGATCGTTTTTCTTATTTAATTTAATAATTTATGGCATGTACGGTCCATGGTCCTACTAGTAGGCCATTATTATTATTTATTTAATAATCAAATATTGAGATGTTTACAAAGTGAGTTAATAGACAGCAATAATAATCCATAATCCGCTGTTAACTAAAAGTCTTGTTAGTAGGACCTTGGGTGGTAATGACTAGAAAACCAAAACAACGCGTCCCTTAAGAGAAAAAAATAATTATACGGAACCTTAAGTAAATAAACAAAATTCATATTTGATGCAGTTTTTATGAGTGGGTTTTCGAGACAGATGTCAGCAATCGAATGTCAGATTGCTTGTTTGTACATATTAGTTTTAATAGTACGTTTCGGTCTTTGCAAAGCCAGCGATAGTTTTGCAAAATAACATGTTTGTAGCTAATTGCAAGGGTATATTTAAATTTTAAATAGCATCTTATTGATTTAACGTTGCTAACGTCAGAGACGTAATAGCTACTTACTAGTTTGGAATGTATCTACTTGCTGTTTGAAATGATAGGCGCAGTGGGTTAGTGGTTAGCGCTCCTACTTAAATCAAGGGTCATGGATTCAATTCTTCTCTAGCAACAAATGTTGTACGTATAGTGTCGAGGAGATTTTTTTCGAGTAAGATAGTATCTAAAGAGCAAGTTGCTTAGGTTTAAAAAATATTAAGCTCTCGCTGTTTACAAAGAAGATAAAAAATAATAAAGTTTAAGTTACAATCACTACATTTTGTCGATTGAAATTAAAGCGATAAAATTAAACTACAATTAACAAAACCTCGACTTGCAATAGCACTAAAACTCAGAATGCACTCAACAAACCGCTACAATAGCTGAGTACAGTTACGCAATCCCTTATCTCGAACAATGAAGCTACCGTACATTAAACATACAAGAATCTAAGCTACTTTGAATAAAGCATCCCATTGTCAATATTATAAATATTATGCTAATGCGATAAAAGATATTTTTGACTCCGCGCGGTACACGCGGCCAGGTGTCGTCGTGAAAGGGTTAAAGCGAGATTCAAATGTCTTGGGTCGTATCGACCCCTATTTGAATGTGATCATTTATTAAGATTTGGTCTCTTTGTTTAGTGTGCATTCCCATAGATGCGCATGCTCGGATTGTAATTTATGTGGGAAGCGCGTTAGTGATATATATTTTGAATATTTTAATGTTCACGGTGTTGGATTTTGTAAAGACGGTTGGTTCGTTGTAAATTTTAGGATTATCTTTTGTTATGTCTGAGATTATGTTAGAGAAAAATATTGTACTTATAACTGTTTTTTTTAATAAATAAAAAAAATACTGTAGGTCTCACCAATAAATTACCGATATAAGTTCAGTTCACACTTATGAATTTATGATCAAATATATACGATATATAAAATAATAAAATATAAACTCCATAAAAATATAAATTTATAAAGTGTCGAAAAATGTTAAACCGAACATGCGGCCAAGATCAAGAGAAATAAAAATAATAAAACTTGAAACCGAGAGTAATAATCAAGAAGGGTTTCTAAACAATTTAATTTACGAAACTATCCGTTGCATCTTACATCCAATGGGCCGAACAAAAAATCTTTTTAACCCCCAATCACAATAGATAGAGGCCTTTGTCTAGAACCGTCAAATGATACGCATTAGGGATTTTTTGCCGCGATATGAATACATTTAAAACAGGAAGGATGTGAAAGTCGGGGGTACTAAAGACGCCGTATGGCATTGAAGGGTTAGATCAGGTCGGCCGAGTAAAAAAATACGGATAATGGGTGAAACATTGCATTGAAGAATGAGTTATAGCTCCCATGTTGTGGTTAAATAATTTTATAGATTGTCCCTAATAAAAAGGTACGGTTGAGCCAGTTGTTATTTTATAAGTAAAGAAAGAAAAACGTTTCTCCCAAATTAAGTTTTGTCAAAAAAACAATTCAATAACAAAACAAATTTCGCCTAATGTCACTCAGGTAAAAGTATGACCACGTCAAGTGAAGAAAAAAAATTCTCCAAAAATTACTTGACATAAAGCATTTTTTTCACTAAATACACTTTCTATGAAGTACACAACACAATGCGAGTCGACAAAGCAAGGGCATTTGAGTGACTTTGAGGAGAAATTGCGGAAAGATAAATACAATGTAAATACTACCTACATTATAAATAATATTATCTAATCGATCTGATATTCGACGAATAATAATATGTTATCAATGATATGATAAGTTTTTATACTCAACAATCAATCTTACAAATCGTTTTTGTAACACTTTCTTTTTTGTTTTTACGATGGATAATGGTTTACCAAATCTATGTTAGTCTTCTACTGAAAATCACAGATACCTTGAACCGTAGATTAACTGTGTTATAAAAATGTTCATAGGAATAATAGGAATATTTTTTTTTAAACATGAAAACTGAGCACAAAATATGTCAACCTTATTATAAAACGTATATTAAACAGATTCTCATAGAAATAGCTTAGCCTTAGATTATATGTCTAAATAAATGATATAAGAACAAATATCTCAAAATAAGAAAATATTTACCTGGTTCTGTCTATTTGGTGACTCGAAACGCAAACCACAGAAACACACACTATCTGAAAAGAAAAAAGAAACACCATATTAGCATTTTAAATTTTATTAATTAACAGATTAATATACTGGTAAGGGGGGGGGGAGGAAATGGGTAAACTTTGCTTCAGTATCTAGAACTCCAAAATACCTTATGATTTATGCCTTATAACTAATTAAAATATTTATGATTTTCAAATAAAAAAGTAGTTTTTTTCTTATCTGTAGTATGTCGCTACTGTCTTTTATCAAGGTTTTCGTCTTATTTTTAAAAACGGGGGTATTATGACGTGTTTTCCACGTCGAGACTCGTGACTAGGTCACTTTGGATTCGTAGTGGCTTAGATTTTGCCGTTTGCTTTTCGTGTCAGAGACGGATGACACTAAAATTTTAAATCAATTAAGTACTTACATTACATAAGTCTGACAGTGATCTTGAAATTGGTTATAAAACTTCAGGCATTTAAGTCGAAACATTTGATCTAAAGTGATAGAATTCTTACTTTTATGTAATAAAAAAAACACTACAATAGCTAAAAACCTTTCTTGTTAAACAAGTTTACTTTCATTGTAGTGTTATTCCAAAGTGGTTAGTACTTCCTAATAAGGGTAAAGTTCTGCCTTTCTTTCATCGTGTGCACAATTAACCATTATGTCCCTGGGGACAGCCGGCGGTTGCTTAGTTTTACACTTAGAATCACTATAGGGTTGCTTACACTAACAAAACTGAAAAACCTATAAGTAGGTACCCCTATTTACTAAAAAGAAACATTCCGTACTAAGTTGTCTGTACTAACGAAAGAATTTCCAGATGTTTGTTGAAAACCAATATAATATGTACTGGAGTATACTGTTATGATATATGTACTGTGACTGTGTATGCAAATACGTATTGACTTATATTTATGGTAAGTTCGCGATGTTTGACAAACACATGTAGATAGTTCGAGTACCTATCAAAACTAAATATGAAAACCTGCCAACAATACGCTTGGCTTATTAAAATTTTTATCGCGTCGAGGTGTCAACTGCCAACAAATCTTTGTCATCCGTCTTTGTCTAAGCGCGTTTATCGCGCATATCGTCGTCGTACCATAATTGTTTTAAGGCTGTATGCAATTTAGTTTATGGATATTTATTGAAATACAGCCATTACGAGTATACAACACCATACCGCTCGCTATCTGTTAGAATTGCTTTAAATATCGGATGTTTTTCTCATTATATTTGACCAAATATAATAAACTGTACATTATAATATGTACTTACGATAGATTTACATATAGGGGTATATAAATTGCTACTTTTTTAGTGCCCGATATTTTAGTCAGTGCTTGTACTCCTGATTCTGATCAACTTTCCCCAAGGAACGCATAGTCAAATCGCAAAAAAAATTTTGGACTCTTCATACTAAGTAGCACCTTATATTTTGAAATTCATGATTTGGATACATTTTAAACGTTTTCCAATTGAAGTAATTATTCACTGTTAAGTACTTAATGTTTTGAACTTAAAATACGCGTTTGAGTGAAATTATTCAGGTTTCACTATGACAGTCTTCAAATTCCTATGATAAAAGTCAGCCATGTAAACTATTTATGTATAATATAGATATTATATTGTTTTTATATATTATTTAATATTTTATTTATATAATATAGTGTTATGTAGGTATTATAATATATTATATATATTTGTTATTTAATATATGTTTATGTATTATTTTAAGAATTAGGTATATAAGTTTGTATTCTTTATCACTATTTTATAATTGTTGGATCTTTGTTCTGTACACGTCTTTTCTGCCTTTTTCTTCAACTTTCACTGTCCAAGGTCTGCTGGAAGAAATTTCTTATAGAAATAAGCTGCACCTTTTGTATGTTCTTTCCTTCTTAATGTATATCTTTGTGTTTTCTGTGTACAATAAATTGTAAATAAATAAATAAATAAATAAATAAAAATGCCACAAGAAATCACATTCATACAATAGTTGACCGAAATGTTCGGATAAATGGTTACGGATACGGAACTCTTCCCTACTCGTATTTATCATTATTTATTATGCATGGAATTTGCATCAACTTTTCAAGGGTTAAACCGTACAATGTTTGCGCACTACGCATTATTTTTTTCATTGGTTAAACTGAGAATTTATTTGTAAGATATCGGCTTTCAAAATATTATTTTTAGAACGGAAAGGTATATTTTGGGTGCGGTACGGTAACATTGGAACAAATAGGTGATTGCGAATATCAGTAAGTTCTGTAACAGTCATTGACTTAACATAGGTTAGTTAACACAGATTAGTTAACAACATTAGTTATTGCAAATATAAAATATCGGGTTTTATAAAAGTAAGTTTTTTACAAAGTGTTTTAATGCGTGTTTATATGTGACTGCGGATATAAAGGTCTCGTCTTAATTGATGATACAAAAAGTTAACTAAACGTGTTAAACTTAGTTAAATTTTAACGAAAAATTACCTTTTTTTTACTTTTTCAGTTATTTTAATACAAAATGACTTTTTATTCACAAACTTCTTTCTCCAAGAATCCTGCACATTTGTAGAAAAAAAACCATATTAATAGTCGATAATTGATCACTTGATAGGCTAATTTTGTATAAAAAATTGTATAATAATAATAATATCTGGGACAAATCACACACGGTCATCTGGCCCTAAACTAGAATTTCCTGTATCTTGGGAACCAGATACTGATATAAATACACATATACATTTAAATACATATATATATAGATATTATACACCCAGACTCAGAGCAAACAATTCTGCTCATCACAGAAAAGTTTGCCCTGTGTGGGGATCGAACCCACGACCCTCGGATCAGAGGTCAGGATCGCTAACCACTTAGCCACCGAGTCAGTCAATCATTATTTATCATTTACTATTTGCCACTTAGTAGCGAATAGGAAATCTTGCTCTTTTTAATAATATTTGGGAAAAAATATCGGATTACAAAATATCGAATATGCAATATACATAATTGTAAATTTGATATTCACGTGGCCCAATATAGGTAATCAAGTTTATTAATAGCTCCAAGGATATACAAGGTGATTTTTTATGGCGGATACTCCTCCAAAAAGACGGTCAAACCGACAATCGATTTGTATGGAGATCTTTTTCAACGTTTTTTTTTTAAAGGAGTAGAATAAAAACTGTTCCATTTGACCCGAAGAATTGCTTGGATATGCTCATATCCGTCATTAAATTTGTATTACCTGATCGAATTTAGACGTCATATGAAATACTATGCATATGCAGGTCAACAACAAGGTATTTTTATACCCAATTCAATCATGAAGATTACAATGACAGTAATTGTTGTGGCAATAAAACTTTGCTATGGATGTTAAAATACACAATGATGAATAATCAATAATGAAATAATCATGTTCAGGGACCGCGGAAGTAGTTCAGCACGGGGGGGGGGGGGAATTTTTTTATGAAACAAATTGGCAATATTGGAACATATTTCTCCATCACGGGGGGGGAGGGTCCAAACTATAATATTTTTGAATCAAAGTGACGCAAAAATAGTCCTCCATCACTGGGGGGGGGGGGGGGGGGGCAACCTTTTTGAAGCAATGCTACACACAATACCGAAGCGGTGGCGGAGCTTGCCGAGTCGACACGCCGACTTGACGGGCAGCGAGAGAACTTCAGTCAAAGAAGAAAGTCTATCTTTCTTTCTTTCTTTCCATCCTCCCTCACTCACATAAGAAAGCGCTTCTTCTTCAAGACTAGATGTCTTGAAGAAGAAGCGCTTTCTTATAAGAAAAAACAAAGCTCTGTTAAAGATAGCACAGAGAAACCTTTATCAGGTAGTATAAATTCGGAGAGGGCGCGGCCCCCCCTGGTTCATTTTAGGGGGGGCATTTAGCCCCCTCTGCCCCCCACTTCCGCGGTCACTGATCATGTTTACCCGGCTCACTCATCAACACATTACGAAATCTCGATAAGTAAAAAACTTCCTGCGTTTTGAAGTTGCATGACTTTGACAGCTGTCATTCTAATCACAGTAAGATTCACTTTGATATAATGACGTTCCTCCCGTTTTAGTAATATAAATAGGTCTTTGTCAAATTAAGTATTATTAGCTTCACAGCCACTATTTTAGGCTGGCATTCCATTAGACACTTTATAATATGTTTCTAACTGTCCGTCCGTCTATCTTAACAAAAAAATCCGTCAGCCATTATTTATAATCGCTTTGTACTGTAACACATACCTACACAATTTAAATTGAATTATACAATTTGTGTTTTTTGCTCAAACTAAGCACCCAAAAACCCCTCGAGTAATGGTACAAAAAGACTGCAAACGTAAAAAAAGTTGAAAATGCAACACTTCAAATAAAAAATAAAATTACTGTACAACCGTTCACAAGTTTGGCTTTATAAGTCTTATAGAAGTGTTTGAAAGTACACTCATCATAACATAAGTGATTGTACCCCATTGTACTCTGTGGGCTATGGGGTTTTATTCTTTTGTATTGTACTCAAGACAGTAATGAATTACTTGTTACTTTACGATGTTTAAACATGTTGTGTTGTGACAGCTTACACAGGGCTTTTTGATGTACTTTACGGCAACAGTTTTTTAAAAAGGTTCTTAAACATTTACAAATAGTGACTCAATAACATGAAGACGGGTGCCCAGGTCTTTAGGAGTCAACCGAAATGATAATTTTTGTGGCGCCAAAATTAAATCCAATGCTAGTCATTTGAGTAACTTTTTATGAAATGTCAAAAATTTCTCAAAATGTTTGATTTAAAATACAGAGTGAAATTGAAATGGCGGACCAAATTTGAACTGTGGTTTCCAGTCAAGAGACTGAACAACTTTTTCTAAGGAACCAATTCAAGCGGAGTAAAAAAAAATCCGACTTTCCACACAAAGCTGGCTACCAAGGTCATCGATTTGTATGAGGAGTCCAAATTTTTTTTTGCTCGATTGAATTGGTTTCTTAGAGAAAGTTGTTCAGTTCCATGAGCAGAAACCACAGTTAAAATGAGTACCGCGATTTCAATTTCACCCTGTATAAATGTAGGAGAAAGGATCATTCATGGTGCAACGCGAATCTGATACACCTTGTAAAACTCACAACATCGGTTGTTAAAGTCGTTGTTTACGACTGCCAAGAGTTATTATGAACGGTAAACTAAACATTAACTATTGCAATATATTGTGCTACTAGTCTTTACAACGTTAAACAATCACGCTTACTGCGGTTTAATAAACAACACTATAAATACACTGAACAATCCAAAATACAGTTTTAAGTTTCTAACTGCAATATATTTTTTTAAATGCTTATAATAGACAAAAGTCATTAGAAACTTTTTGTTAAATTATATTTAAAAAGAAAAATGTTGCAACTGTTGATATGAGTAGCATCGGACGGAACAACAATAAAATAAAATTGAAAGGTCAAAAAAGAGCTTCATTTGTCCACGTCACGCAGCGCCCTTGGCGAACGCAGAGGAGCCAAATGTAATAAATAATTACTAACAATATTATAAAGACGATTTCGACAATGCACTCAAGAAATGGCATGTTTTTGTTTAATTACCTGTCAAATTTCTTTTGACGTCTAACCTTGTGCCGGAGAAGAATAACAAATGTTGTTTTTTAATACTAGACAGAGAGAGAGAGTTTTTTTTATTTACCTCACTTCTAGTCATGGTTAAACTTACTAAATATATTTATTTAAGTCGGGTAGGTATATTTTACTTTTCAATAATATTAGGTTATTTATGTGGGAAATGTAATAAGTTCAAGTCTCCTATGTCCTGTTAGAAGAAATTCTTTTATTTTTTTAAACTACCTCGGTACATATCGTGATATTTATTATATTGTAATGTGTGTTACTTAATAATCAATCAATTACCTAATTATAAATTAATTAGTTTTAAGTGTAAATATAAAATACAGTTTAACGTTAATACAACAATGAATTCCTTGTAATCGCTGGAGTGGATTTTATTTGGTCTGTATGATTCTTATCCTCTGCTTTGTTGTATGATTAACAAATACCACCTCCATGAATAGTAGAAATTAAAACCATTACTTTTTAATTGATTGCGGTTCTCTTACCTTTTTAGGGTTCCGTAGCCAAATGGCAAAAAAACGGAACCCTTATGGATTCGTCATGTCTGTCTGTCTGTCCGTCCGTATGTCACAGGCACTTTTTTCCGAAACTATAAGAACTATACTGTTGAAACTTGGTAAGTAGATGTATTCTGTGAAACGCATTAAGATTTTCACACAAAAATAGAAAAAAAAAACAATACATTTTGGGGGTTCCCCATACTTAAAACTGAAACTCAAAAAAAATTTTTTTTTATCAAACCCATACGTGTGGGGTATCTATGGATAGGTCTTCAAAAATGATATTGAGGTTTCTAATATATATTTTTTCTAAACTGAATAGTTTGCGCGAGAGACACTTTCAAAGTTGTAAAATGTGTGTCCCCCCCTGTAACTTCTAAAGTAAGAGAATGATAAAACTGAAAAAAATATATGATGTACATTACCATGCAAACTTCCACCGAAAATAGGTTTGAACGAGATCTAGTAAGTAGTTTTTTTTAATACGTCATAAATCGTAAACTGCAATTTACCTACAACGAACTACAAGAACTTTTATATTATGTTACTTGCTGTTCCCTTCATGGGCGCGTCCGACTCGCACTTGGCCGCTTTTTAAATCACTGCCTAAACGAGCACGACTGCCAATTTTTTTGCAGAAAGATAAATGAACATAGACGTACCATAGATATAATATAAAATGTGTATAATCTATTTACGAGAGACCGTACGTACCTTGCAATAAATTTGCTATCAGCGGACACCCGCTCTCGATGACTACAAATGGCTGCAAAATATCGGCTTGTTGGCAATAGCGCTACAAAATCACACTGCTGTGTTATTACCGGACAGCTACTGAGTAGGCAATTCCCAACCATATTATAATATAATGCTAGACACTTATATCGTACCTGTTAACTTTGATGGTGGATATCGTTTTATAATAACGATGTGTTATATAATATATAAACAATTATATTTATACATAAAATAACGTATAAGTAGATTATATGGAATGGGTATAATGTAGGATAAAGATTTGGTTCAAAAAGTCTATAAGAGTTTTTATGAATAAAAAATAAAGCTTCTGGAAAAAACTTTAAATATTTCCCATAACTCTATAGATGCAATAGTCAGTTCTCAATTCTGGTTTATCATGTTTGATCAGCTGACTCATGAGATGGGCAAAGCTATAATTTTTTTGAGATTTGAGTGTAAGCCTTGGGGAAAGTTTTTAAAATATCTACATGATTAAAAACCACCGTTCAAGTTTTTCCAAATGTTTCCGAAGAATCCTGTATAATTTTACAAATTTTGCAAACCAGATTTTTAATCCTAGTTTTTAATGCAAAGTTTGTAGATATACAGGGTGTAACAGAAAGGTGGGATAATACTTCAAGGTGGACTTTTACCCATCAAACTAAACAACTTTTGTTGAAATCGCAAAGAAATTTTCGAACTTTTCATACAAACTTAGTTCGCCAGCTGATCGATTTGTATGAAAAGTCCAAAAAAATTTTGCGATTTGAACAAAGTTGTAGAACAAAAGTTGTTCAGTTTGATGGGTAAATGGGATATATAAGGTGTCAACAAATTAGCTGTCATTACTCATTACTTAAACTGGGGCTTCTACTCTTGAAACTAAACAACTTTCCCAAAGGAACCCATAGTGAATTCGCAAAAAAAAATAGGATTTTCCATTGTAAGTGGGCCGATCAGGTGACCGACTTGTTAGAAAAGTCCAAAAATTTTTTCGCGAATTGACTATGGGTTCCTTTGGGAAAGTTGTTCAGTTTCACCAGTAGAATCCCCAATTTAAGTAATGATCACTAATTTCTTAACACCTTATGTTTTAGAAACGTCGTTCAGTTTACAAGAAGCGCCTTATCATAATGGTTTTCAGGCTAAATGTTTCGCTGTAATATAATAGTAAATAAAGCAGAGAGCAGCTAGACTCGATCGAAATGACAACATGTTTGTTTCAACGAGGATGGTATTAGGTGACTCATAGCGTCGCAGTCATTGCTCAGAATAGAACCAAAAATAGGTGATTCCCTGCATCTCTGTCCGTCTTTGCGCTACGGACACCGTAGAAGGAGACGTAACACAAAAATACTATCGCTTTTTTATGACTTACTTTGTTCACAGATTAACATTGTAAACAAACTAATACATAATTAAACATACGTGAAATAATAATAATGAACCATAGAGCGACTTAGTTTTTTTTTTATCTGTGAATTTTTTTATACAGGGTGCTACTTTATTAGTGCCTGATATTTTAGTCAGTGCTTCTAATTCTGATTCTGATTAACTTTCCCAAAGAAACCCACAGTCAAATCACAAAAAAACTTTTGGATTCTTCATACTTATTTGCTCGCTCGGATGATAGATTTGTATGAAGAGTCCAAAATTTTTTTTTGGGTTTTGACTATGAGTTCCTTGAAAAATTTTGATCAGCATCAGGAACAGAAGCACTGACTAAAATATTGGGCACTATTAAAATAGCATCCTATATAGTACTTAAAAACATTTTTGCATTTAATGTGAGTCTGTGGCATTTATTGATGTTTTCGTGAAAATTTTAATAGCCCTGGTGAGAGACGGGAATTTTAATTATTTTTAAGTCTGAGCTGTAAGTATTTACTTTTATTTTATTTTACCTACTTCAGACTAGTTTTTGTTTTATAAGGATAGACAACAAATCAACTTTCCATTAGGTGAGAAGTAGTCAATTTTTTAATTAAAAAAAAAACAACCAATTTTCTCCTAAATACTTATATATTCCTTTGTATACATGTTCGTTTCAATAACTGGTATTGCTTTTTGTAAATAGATTTATGTAAAAATTATAATTGCGAGTTAAAATACAGTATTATTCTCATACTGTCAGACAGATCGCTTTTGTCACATATTCGTGTTATGTCCCAATAAATTAATTTTAATTCGTTATAAGTATCACGCGATGTGTTAGCTTAATACCTATATAATCTGCGTTTAATTATTTTTCTTTATTACTTATTTATAAATTAAGTACCTATATCAGTTAAATAATCGTCTTTACAATCTTCAATGTTTCATTAACTAGTAATTAATTAAAGTTATAATTACGGTTTCTGTTTGTTTTTACCTAGAAGTGTTGGAATTAATTTTAAATTCGTATTTTTACAAGTAAATAAAAAATGTGAAATAAAAAACTCAAGTGAGTAATTTTAGTTGAAAAATATGAGCATAGTGACTTTAATATATTTTGATTCCGGGAAAGTTTAATGCCGTGAATTTTAAATTAAAGTGTACCCTGCACGAGTAGCACGAGGCGTAGACAAAGCTGTTTGTCGCGCCAAACGCGAGTAAACAGCTCAGCTGTCTCTTTCATTAGCTTAGCGTTAGAACGGAACAAATGCTTTTAAAACTCGCGTCGCGCGCGAGATATGTCGCCATGCTACTAGGGCTCGAATCGTTAAGATACTCGTAAAACCACAATGAAATCTGGTTTTCCAGGTGTCTTTAAAATATTAATAATTGACGTCATAGCACCAACGATCTCTTCTCAACTAGCACAACCAGTTATGAACTGTGACAGTCATTAAAAGTGTAAATGTGAAATCTACTAATATTAGATAAATCTATTAGTCATAAAATGTCAAACTTTTTATATTTATCGTTATTCGTATTTACCCATAACGAATATCGACCTACAGACGCAAAAGATGGATGAAATTTGGCATTTTATTTTGTACTGAATGATAATACAGACATTACAAAAATTACATGTATATGTATGTATTGGTGTTATGTCAAAAAGAATGTAGGTACATACTTAAAAGACAAAGGTAATAAATTCATTTTGCTTACAAAAAAAAAGAAGAAATGTTTTCTTAATAAAATTTACATTTCAAACATTTCGTTAATTAAGTAATTTGAATATCCCATACAAAAATAATGATACAATTGTAACAACACATCCAAAAGTGTGCGTTCAAGTGTTCGCAAGAAACCCACCAAGTTGTCAAGGAACAAAATTGATGAGACGGCTTGAAAATTAACTAAAATTTATGAACTGAGAAGGAATGCTGTCATTTCATTACACTAGGTGGACGTTAAGTAGCTGTTTATTTTATCGTTAAATACGTTTTCGTCCCTTTCGCGTCGGATAACATAAACTCTACTAACATTTTCGTTTTATATTCATTTTGTCAATAACAGCGGCGTATTTTACTTATTTTATGTGCGTCTTAAAATAAATACGTATCTCGATCGTATCGTACGCAAGCATGTGCATTATACGTTTAACATTATAGTTTTCGTGAATATTCATACCATGTTCTGCCCTTTCAGAAAATTATGATCTTGATATTTTGAAGCAGCTTCAGTAATTTAGGTATTAAAGTACAACAGTTTTTATTGTACTTAATACGGCTCTGTTAAAAAATTACGTACCGAGAATTTGTAATTTAAAAAGACCGCGTCGATGATTTTAAATAAAGAAGCTGTTTTGCAAGTAGAGCAATGTCCGTAATATAATTAATATAAAATTAGGCCGTATACAAAATATAAAATTTTGATAACAGTAGCTGTTGAATCAGTAATACAATGGGTTACAAATTCGCGTTGCAAATTTTTGAAAGTATCTATCTAAAATTACGTACATTTAAAATTTGTAAAAAATATGTCACATTCCTACAAAAAACCTTATTATTTCTTACTTAAATCTTAATATTATAGTTCCTCACTACCCGAGGCTAAAGATAAAAGGTGATCGTAAATATAATGATTTAGTGGTCAGAAATCGAATTCGAACCGAACAGAAACTAACGATGGCGCATGTTGCCTCGGGCGTCCGTAAATTAATATGGACGATCTTATAGCTTTCTAATTTTTATTTTCATTCCAATCCAATGGAGATTTCGAAACTAAGCCTTTGAATCGTTTAAGCCGTGGACACTAGTTTTGTTTGTTTGTTAAATCGTTAATGTACGACAGTAGTTATAGAGAACTTAACAATGTTTATAAAATATTTAAAAAGTATGCACAAGAATGGACTTATCCCTTAAAGGGATCTCTTTCATCCAAGGAATTTTGCTTTTTCATCTTCTTATAATATTACTGGAAAAAAGTTATAATACAATATTAAATATTTGTACCTATTTTAATCTACAATTTTTTGAACAAACTAATAAAATTTGAGCCAAGTCCAATTATAATTAAATAGAAAATAATATAAATAATCAAGCGATTACAATTTATTTCCATACGATTTAATGTTGCTAAGGGAAGTATTGTTTTTTTAAGCTTTACAAATTATGTATATTACCAATGATCCTTGATTTTTTACACCATATTGAACCACACACGTTGTCAGGAAGAGGTCCATTTATGGGATCTGTCCGCCTTACTATTTTCTACAATAAAGAGTTTACAAACAAACAACGGCTTCCATCTTCGGCACCATCGTCACTTACCATCAGGTGAGATGATGCCAAGGGCTTACCTATTGAGGGTAAAAAAAAAAAAAAAAACGCTAGTTATATGATTGAAATTGTCAGAAGGTGTTCACAATTCAAAACCGATGTTTTTATGTTGACCGTGAAGTCCTCAACAAAATACTGATTCTAATAATGTCCGGTTACTTGATAGTCCTAGTTTTAAGATAAATTAGTCTATATTAATTTTCACTACATAGGAACTTTGTGGCTATGTTTTTGAATAACTTATAGAGCAACAATTATCTGTCATGGCAAGTATTAGCCGCATTGTTGATGACCACTAATAACAGGTTGAAACCAATGGTTGCACGCTCGGGTTGTAGGTACCCAACTTTGAGATTAAACTGACTTTATATACTTAGCTCTTATACGAATTCTCTTATAATTTTCGTAACTGTTTTATATTGTTATATAACTTTTATATATAATTTTTCAACAATTACTTTATACAGCTAAATTTTAATTTTAGATTTCATTCAGTACTTAAGTATACAGTTTGGGGAAATACTTATATATTTTTTAATACTTCTCCTACAGATATTGGAAAATTATATAAAACTACTTACCTATATCATTGTCACACGAATATAGGTACCTATTATAAAATTATGCCTAAATAAATACAAAACGGTTTATAAACATTATCTATATTATTATGCTCACTTATTTGAATTTGTGTTTACAATAATATAATACACGTACGAGTGTAGTTATAATAAATAACACATGTAACGTGTATTTTGATCATCCGCACTGCATAGCAACAGAGATAAGCGAGCATAGTGAGCGACCAACTGAAAGCAAACTGTTTTGTCTGATTATTCCATTATCATATGTTTAAATTTAGCGCTATCTCAGAAATATGCTCGAAAATTGTGTTTATAGCTGTAGCGTAAAAATAAGTATCACCATTTTAAAGTAAGTGTGAGTTTTATAAGTCGTGTTTTAGCTTTTTCTCCACCTCATCATCATCATCATCAGCCTGTATTAGTCCACTGTTGGACATAGGCCAACTATTTTAATGCAATTCCTCTCAAAATTCTAAGGTTGACTGGAAGAGATCCCGTAAGGGATAAGTCCGCCGTTGTATATTTTTTCCTGTTTTTTATGTGTTGTTTTTTTATTACAATAAAGAGTATACAAACAAACAAGTAAGTAAGTTCAATTGTATATCTCTTCCAGTTACAATGTGATTTTCAGTATGATAAGGTGTTTTTTTTTATATAGTACCTATGAACTGACATTTTTTTTATCTTTTTGTCTTAATATGTGTAAAATATTGCCAGGATAAAAATATTCGTATATCTACTTGAGTTTTTTTTTGTCTTTATGAACATAGGTACATAATTACACGAATGACTCAGTTTTTCCTCATATGAAATTCATGATTTTCAAGTTATTTCAAAGTTTTAAATCAATCTCCTTAATTTTAATAAATTAATATAATATAAAAATAATAAAACGCCCCAAGTAATAAATTTTGTCGAATATTTGCTAACTATTATTTATTCTGTTGAAATACAATAATATTGTAGAATATAATACTGATTACTGACTGTATCGATCATAGTGGACAGCTTAATAAGACCCGATCAAATGATTCAGCCGCCGGATCATATTAGAACTAAGTACTCGTAATCTTATATTAAAAAGTTTTTTTTTAAAAAGACTATTATTAATTCTATTTTTTTTTTTCTTTTTTTATCGTTTGGTTTTTGGCATACCTATTTTGTTCGTGTTTTCTATTGCAGTATTTAATGCTCTCATGTGTCGACGCTGAACTTGGAAGATTAACTGATTTATTTGTATACCGAACACCTACGTTGGCTGCTGATAAGGGTTCCAACAAGGATGAAATTGTCATAGCAACAAGATAAAAAAAACATGTAAATATACATTTTGTATCACTGAATTTATTGGAGTGTTGCTAGGTGTTACAATTTTTTTAACACCTATCTCTGTTAAACTTGTGTGATAGTGACGGACAATATCAATTGTTTCATTACTTTTAAAATAATTTTATTACCTAGTTTGTATACCTATTTATATGTTTTGTTTTATACAATTTCCACACCTATGACCATAGATTAATTAACATTTACTATAACAATTATATTTAAAGAAATAAAATATTAAAAGTCTAGACCCTTTTCACAGTTTTGTACAATTATTTTTAGGAAATAGGTAACTCAATAAAATTGCCAATCCTCGAGAGTCGAGACATAGGTACTGCATTAAAACATGAATTCTTGCTAGGTAACTTATAAATATGCTTTTTAAACATGCTTGACCCTTTTTCTAAAAGGTTATTAAAAAGAACATCACCAAATTCCACGAACCAGTAAGATCATAATCTGTTCAACAGAAAAAACTTTACGTCCGATTAAAATATTTCCGCAGACCTGACCTGGCAGAAAAACTCCGGCTTATTTTTTGTTTGTACAAAAAGTCAAACTTGACAAAAAATACCTGAACGTGCGGCTTTGATTAAAGTGATCGCCTTTTTATGTCAAATTGTCTGTGTCATTTTATAATAATACTGCTATTTAGTGTTTAAAGACGAGGGTTTATTTACACTGTAATAAAACTGTTTATTAAATTCTGTTCCTTAAATACAGCCGACGGTACGGTTAACGAACTAGACAATGAAAATAAAAATAAAATACTATAAAAAATCACTCTTACCGTATTTGTAGATATGATGCAGGTACTTCATAATAACTTTTTAAATATATAAATTAACATTTCCTTTGGCACTTTTATTGCGCCTCTTCTTGTTATAGGTAATTTACAAATTCCATCACTTTTTCACCACTTGAAGTCTTTTATGTATATTTTCACATTATTTAAATACAAAGTTTCTTGATCCATTTTTTTTTCTAGTTTGAAGCTATTTTCCTTTTTCTTCATATTTTATAAAAAAAAATTATTTTCTTTTTTTATAAATTTTGACTACTGGTTTTTATTCCGAAAGTGTTTTTTATACAATATTTTATAAAACTTTTTATATCAGCGTATTAGAATTAAAATTCTTATAATGTTTCTATAAGTGTCCAGTAAGAGCGCTAAAGATGCCAGCGTCTTGAAATCGAAAAAAAAAACAATGACAATACGTGTTCACACGTCGATCATCGTCACGAGAAGGCGCGACGCGACACGAGCATCGCTCGCGCTCGAAACCAACGGATTGTGTAAACGCGCGCCACTCGCTTGGCTTGGCTGGCGTCGGACGGGGGTGGAAGTGCGGGGGAGGGTCGCTCGCTCTCTCACACGCACACATCTACACGCTACCACCGGCTCCTATCCATAACTAACGTCCCTATTTTGAATATGCGACACGCCATTATAGCTCCTACGCGCAAGATATACAGACTCGAGGGATGTGACGAACGGACCGCGACCGGCATCAGATCGTGCGTGTAGAGTGAGAGGGGCCCGTTTCCTCTGTGAGAGGGAATGGGAGAGGGAATCATCGGAAGTTAAGCCGCGTAACGCATGTTCGTAACGCATGTGTGTCCTCTTGAATCTTGAATTGCTGAGCAATAGTGCTGTGGTGTCAGCATTTTAAACTATACGCGTAGATAAGATGTGTCTATTTAAGGTTTTTTTTTTATATGGACATTCATTTATTGTAAAATGAATCCTAAACAATAAACTCACTCACACGTATTGAAAACATATTTTGAAGTTAAAGTACAATATTTTAATGTTAAGTACATAATAAAAGGTATTTATTTTAATAATTTCAACAATGAAACATCTGTCAAATCATACTTGGTACCTACCTATCTATAAAATGTGACTCGTAAGAAAAGAGTTTTCACTTGTTTTTAATTTTAAGTCAACAAAAAATAAATAGATTTTGAGCTCTGACTACAGTGACTTAAAGCATATTTTATTAAAGATATTCGTATAAATTTATAATAAAAATGCTTAGTGATAAATGTTACAGTAAGTAGGTAATCATTTGAACAGTTGGTTAGAACACACAGCACACCCACTCGCGTCGCGTCAAGTTTTGAAATTCACGTTTATAAAGGCTCATTAGCAAAGAGATGACCGTACGTATGTATGTGTTATTTGTAAGATACAAGTTTGTAGTTATAAAATTGTTTGTATAACTTATTTTATGGTCCTCTAGGTTGGGCATGATATGACAGAGTGATGCAGTTTGCGAGGTGGTTATTTAACTACGAGTAGGTGTCACTTTTAACTAACTTTGTTATTATGCTATTTGTACTGTGAACATTTTAATGTGCTGTAGTATATAAGGATACAATTTTTATGGCACATCATCCATTTTATCAATTTGATAATTACCTATTTAAAAATCTAGCCCGGTTTTATGTAGTATTAGCTAGATTAGATACATATAGCTGGCCACTGGCTCTTTAACTTCAAGCTGTATAAAATTTTGGACCTAACTAATGTAAAATGGGGTAAAATGTATAGGTTTTAACTTACATTATATTTTTTATATTTATATTTTTATACTTGAATACGTGATGTTAGAATTATTGTATAATTATTTAGATTTGTTTAAAAAAAAAGGAATAATGACGCCTTTAACTAGGTATACGAAGGCTCTATCTTCTCTCTCTTTTCGTGTGGCACAATTTAACCGTACTATCCACTTGCCTATAAGGAATTCGTTTACATTATCACAACGATAATTGAGAACCAACCGTCCTTTTAATTTTATGCAAATGGTAATCTACTAAGCTCTACTTGTTGAAAATCAAGAAAAATCCAAGCAATATTTATGTTGTAAAACCTGTTTTTCTTTTATAATAAAAACAATTAAATAACAAATTAACTGGTTAAAAAAGATTGCATTGACTCATTTCATTAGAGTTAGTTGCGGGTGTCTATGGGCGGCGGTAATCGCTTACCATCAGGTGATCCGTCTGCTCGTTTGCCACCTCTGCCATAAAAAAAAAAAAAAAGAGCTTCTGAGTCTCGACTTTTTATATTCAGCACCATGGCAAAATAATTAAATATGTACTAAAATAAAATGTTATATTCTACAAGTAGTATTAAAAATAACTATGCGATCACCTTTTCCAAGAGAGCATAGGTATTATAGAGCAGACAGCATTTAAAACTGTAAAGCGATAACAATAATCTTCCTCACCTGACACTCGCTATCAAGTTTATCGCAGCAGATAGCGAAACGACACTGACATTCAGAGATAAATAGGCTATTATTTGCTTGCAAATATTATATAGGTACCTTTAAATTAATCCATAGGCATGATAAAATATTCTGTGGCAATCTTATACAGCTTATTTTGGGAATTATGAAACAATTATACAGCCAAATTTTTGTATTTTGAAAATAATATATTAACTCGCTTTATGTAAGTTTTATAATTTTGTGGAGGCCTTTTATCTAGTACCTATCTTATTGATTTCCTTACTTTATATTAAAATTAATTTTATTTCGAATTTTTTATCCATACTTAGGTACTTCTACTGTTATGGTCATTAAAAATGCTGCGAGTATTTTAGTAGAAAATTTTTGAGTTTTTGACAGATTATAATAATATTTTCTCGTTTCGGGGATAAAGAAAATCAACCTATTATATTTAAGTGTAGGTACTTATCTGTTAAGTTTATTTTTATAAACGCAGTTTTTAACGATCTTGGTACTTTAAAACGTATTTTGTGAAGATGTCTAATATTTAGAATAATTTTATCAATATTTTTGAGTACTATGCATATCGAATACCTTTTCATCATTAAAATCACACACACATGAAATAGTGTAATTTCTTCCATTTCACACAACACACAAGAGCACGAATTTATTCACATCGCAACGTATCCCGCAACATCAAAACGCAATAATTAGCGATTATTTTTGTATTGTTTTTGTTGCGCGGTAGCGATCACTCGAGCACGCAACGCCACTGCATAACACATAGTACCGACTCACATCGTCTCTTTCCCCCTTAACTTCCGTGCCGGCTTTTTGCAGAGGGCGCCTACGCCCCTGACAATTTTCAAACCGCGCCCATGTTTCTGTAATTTCTATCGTGGCGCGCACCTTTGTGAAAACAGCTTTTTGGGACAATTTTTTCGCGACGTTCTATTCTAGCCGCAACCCACGCCAATTAGCCGTCCCCCTCCGTCTAACGGTTATCGGTAGCCCCGCTCTAACGTTCTCTATTAACATGAGACTTTCTCTTTCTGAAACGTCGCGGCGCCTGGTGACGCCAATTATTTTATCTTCACCTGTACCACGTGACACAAGTCCCGTAAGGTCAACTATGAAACATAAACCTTATGACAAAGCTGTAGAATTTAAACTTATAAACGTCTACCGTAGTTGCGACTTTATACTCTAATGCAAATCTCGCAAAGTTCCGGCCATTTTTGCGATAAAAAAAGCATTTGCGTGCACGTAAACCACGCCTTTGTATACACATATTGCTGTCTACTTTACTCCTTTTTTATTTTTGTCTTGCGGTCTCTGTCTATGAATGCACACACTCACACTTTACGAGCGAATGCTTCGGGATGCTCGCTATGAGTTAGCTGCCATCTAGCGGCGAGTAGCGGAAATTGTAAGCGGAGTGTGCGTTTTGTTGAAACTTTCACCTATACAAGGGTGAGCTTGGAAAGGGGTGGTATGGTTTAGTACGCGCTTCCACCCCATCTCAATAAGATGGCGCCACTATCTAAAAACCACTACGAACGAATGTCTGAATTTAATTTTACAAAATAGCAAACTAAATGTATATAAAGATCTTCCGTTTACATTTTAATTATAATGAATTGGAATTTCACAAAATTTGCATTTTATTAGAGCATTCATCACCCAATAGGGGGCTTCTTAGTCCTCTGGCCTGATAAAACTGACGACAGGTGGATTAGCGAGAGAAAATACTGACAAATTAAATTTTATTTGACAAGTTTGTAAAATATTTGTTTTTCGGCTTCTTATAGTTAAATAAAATAATTTTTTAATATTGATTTGACTTGACAATTTTTTTTTTCAATATTAATGAGAAAGGAAGATTATTTGTATGTACAGGAAAAGTTATAGTCTCATATAGAAACTCCAGCAGTGGACGTCTAACTAACTCGGTTTACATCGTCTCAGTGGTTAGTGCTCCTGACTACTGATCCGAGAGTCGTGGGTTCGATGCCCATCCAGGACAAACATTTCTGTGATGAGCAGATTTATTTGCTCTGTGACTGGGGGGATATTATATCTACTTTATTTTTCTTACTTGTCTTTTTTTTGAAAATACTAATTATAGTGTACCAACTCAATGTCATTGGTATTTTATAGTGACATATGAAATATCAATGGTGATGAGTAGGTACGCTATACCTACTTATTTTGTAAAATAAGACAAGTAAGAAAAAATGAAGTATATGTATGTTGTATGTATTTAAATATATATGTACATCAGCCTCTGGTTCCCATAATATAGGGAATCCTAGTTTGGGGCCAGATGACCATGTGTGATTTGTTCCGGGTATTTATATTTATATATTTATAACTCAACATATTATAACTTATATATATCTAACCTTTTTAAAACCTTATGAAATAAAAATATATATGTGTGTATCGCAACAGTTGCGTTACACACATATATATTCTGTTGTAAATTGTAGTGTATAAAAATATATACTTTTTTGAAGAAAAAACATACGCACTTTACTTGGCGAAAGGGCACTCCCGTGTGCCCATATATTTTTACTCTTTCAATATTTTTGGGTTTACAACACATATTCATTACCGCTTGGAGTGTCTTTTTCGGAACTCGGGAAGGTTAGGCAAAACTCCACACACACGAGGCCAAGTCCGTATTTATAGAGGTCGTGGGGCTAGTGTGCATTGTGCAACCCAAAATTCAAAAGTTTTCAAGCCGCCTTTAAATCTCCTGATATTTTTTAACCTCTGTGATCTAGTAGTAACCAGCACCAGCGGCTTAACGTGCCTTGCTCAGCACGGAAACATTCGAGATAAATGCTACGAAACCCATCCATGTAATGACCGTGACTGTAGCAAGTTAACCTGCGTGATCGACGCAACCACACAACCCGTGCTGAGCCATGACCACTTCTACTTTTGAGGTCTTACATTTTGCAATTTGCTAACCAAGACTGATGATCAATTGTGGCGAACCGTTGCAGTAATATCAGAAATCTATCAAATAATGCATCTAACCGAGGCGAGTCGGGACAAATACATTCCACATTCCTCTAGTAGGTACTCCAGCGCAAAGCGGTGTAACTCAATTGGGTGGCTGTGATCTTGATTGCACAAGGTAAAATGTTAAGATTTTATTCGTTTTGCGTCCATTAACTATGGTTTCAACTAATGACAACAACTTTATCCGAAGAAGTAATAAATTGGAGCAAAATAATTTGAACACTATATATCAGTTTATAAAAGAAGTCCAATATTAATAATATTTTTTGATTCGATTGTATGAGTTCAGCAGTAAAATTAAAGTTTTATGAAAGAAACTAATAAAATTTCACCAGTATAATAAAAGGGAATAACAAAAAGATTAACCAATAATTTAATTGTATATCTATATACTCATCAAATGGGACGGCTTTTGTTCTAAGAATTTGATGAAATTGCAAAGCAAGAATTTTGGTCAACTCGACTTCCTTTATATCAATTCGAGACTAGTCTTTTAGTAAGTCGTTCTGTATTATAATAAAACTAATCTAGATATTATTACTAAGCCCACGTACAACTATAGACTATAATGAACTTGTTTGAGCGTATTGTGATTAGGTATGATAAATGACTGCTGAATGATGAATTTATATAACATTCACTGTAATAAATGCAATTTAGTTATCAATAAACAGTGATTAAGGCAAGGCTAATAGCTCAAAGGATTAACTTTGACAGTTCGATTTGACAGACCTAACGTCCCCACTGCTGAGACACGGGTTCTTAATCAAAACAGAAAAGCATATGAAGTTTTCTCACACAGGGTTAGTTAGCCCCTATGTAAAGTAAAATAGAGTCCTTCTGTGACTTCTATTTAAGATTTGATAATTTTTCTCGAAGAAACCAATATTTCATTCGCAAAAAAAGTTAAAAAATTCGCAAAAGAAGCAGTATTTGTAGATTAGCTGATCAATAATTAGCACGAGAAGGAAGTCAAATTTTTAGGAGTTAGACGTGGAAAGTTGTACAGTTTAATGATTAGAAAAAAGTGTTAAACTTTTTCAGGAATTTGAGCATGACTTTAGAAATTGTAATCAGTGACAAGCTAAGATATTATAAACCTGGTTTCCGCCAGAAGCTACAAACTGTATAATTCATTTGTCTTTTATACCTAATATGAAGATACATTTTGAATTTCTTGTAGATGTCTCTTTCTTACGATGCAGCAAGTTGCATGTTTCTTCTCTATGAAGCAAATAGATTATATCACCTATTTTTCTTTAAGCGATGATGATTATTCTGGTAAACGACTTACATCTCGCATTGTTGTTGTTTAAACAGTTTCTTTGTTTTTTTGGTGAATTAACACTCATACCTGGACACTTGTAACTAACCGTTGGCGAAGAGGTTCACGCGAAAAATGATAGCCGTTTATTAATCAAATTCTATTACATTTTGTTTTAATAAGAACCCAGTAAAGTTATTTGTTCATTGACAAAGTAAAATTACGTCGCAATAATGATTTTTCCACATTTATTGTATAAAACAGTGACTCAAGTACAGTTATGTGCAAAAGTGCATACCTATCCAAACTAAGATAATGGTCATTTTGCGGCAATAACAATGCCTATGTTTGTTTGTTTGTACAATGCCTATGTATTGATGTTTTAAAGTAAATATCGCACCTTGAGAACCATAACGTCATTATACGAAATTTGGTAAAATCACAAAATTGAGCTTTTATCGCCTTTTATAAAGTTCAAATTTGTGATTTAGCCAAATTTCGTATAATGACGTTACGGTTCTCAAGGTGCGATATGTAAATAATGCCGCTGTCTTTAATTTTATTATATATAATTCACATTACAGTGAATATATCTATGTCTAGCCGTAATATTTTTTTAAATAAATAATACATTTACAGAAGAGCAAAAAATATGTCTATAATTCCTTCATATATAGGGCCCTTCTGAAATACCTGAAAAAAATTAAACAGTGGCTTCTAATCATGAAACTGAACAACTTTCCCCATGGAACCTATACTCAATTCGCAAAAAAAAATTTGGATTTCCCATACAAAGTTGGCATAAGTATGAGGTCTCCAATAGTTTTTTAGCAAATTGAGTATATGTTCTTTAGGGAAAGTTGTTCAGTTTCATGAGTAGAAGCCGCGGTTACAATTTTTTCAGGTATTTCATAAGGACCCTATATACCCTATAAATTTAGTATTTTTACCGATATTGATTCAAATTTCTTAAATATGAAAAAACACCTTTTTTTGCACAAAACTAAGATAAAATTGGAAGAATTATAAAATAGCGAACATTTTGAAAAGTTTATTTTTCTATTTTACGTTATATTTATTTGTGTGTTTAAAGCAATGATGAAAATACTGATTTACCCATAAATGGGCCATTTAAATGCGAAAACTAGTAAATACGCACTTTTGCGCGCTACTGTACTTGACTGATGTCAAGTTTTATAAGAATGTGGTGAATCATGGCGTGACAAACGGGTAATACACAACCTATTGCAACTGTGTCATATTCTATACTTATATATTACACATTGTATAGTGGTAAGGTCAGCAACATTGCGATAAGATTAATAGGTAAGATATTTCAGTATAAAAAACTTGGTCATTAAAATATTTTGCTCATTTTTTTTTCAGGTATTTTAAAAATTTTATAAGATCGTATAAGGCTTACTGCACATCTGATTGAAAGTTGGTACCGCCCTCTATGGGATTCTTTAACCGTAGAACTTACCCAGAAGGTAACCGTTAAGTGTTTTATTAAAAAAAGTGTTTATTTGATGAAGTTTGGTTTGTTTGTTCGTACTTACGTTACGTGATATATACAGGGTGTATAATGGCAAAACAGATTGACCAATTTGTATGAAAAGTCCAATTTTTTTTTGTGATTTAAGCAAAGTCGTACAACAAAAGTTATTCAGTACGATGAGTAGAATCCCCAGTTAACGGGTCCTACACCAATTTTGTTACACCCTGTATACATATGTATTGCATCGGAATAAGAAAAACTTAATTGTTATATTTCCTTCCTTCTTATAGTGTGACACAAATTAACTGTGCAAAGTACAGACGGCAAAATATAATTGATCTTGTTATGATTGTGCCATGCATTCAGCCTTGATCACCAGAATCTAGTTAACAATAGAGGAATGTCATTAAATACATTAACTGCGAAGGAGTGCAACCATAAAATCACATATTACCTATGTACAATCTACCGAAATGTAACAACGAATACGGGAGAAGAGTCTGGTCGTATGCCCTGCCAATGAAACTAAATACACTACCTAAAGATTGCATAGATATTTATATTATGGGCAAAAATCCTAAGCAAATAAAAAACAATCTAAAAAAACTGTATACACATGGCGCGGAATGCACCCGGACACTTCCCTCACAAATTAAGTAATTTCACAGTTCTTATACAATGCGTGTGTGTGTTGTGACCCCTCAGTCGCACACAATCTATATTACAGATTATGCGACTTGAGTAAATATGTAATTCTATGGTGTAACTTCTCCTTCTGAAATAAACATTTTAAATTTTAAAAAAATTTAATTTTTTTTTTTTACATGCAACAACACTTTATTGGCCATAAACAAGGTACTAAGATGCAATCTCAATTAAAGGACTCATACAAAGCGAGACCGAACCTGAAGTATTAAACTTGCTATTAAATTAAGTTACAGGGCGAATTTTTATTTACTAACAACTCAGAATTTCCATATATTTTTTTACAGTGACTGCCGTCTGATCCCCAAAACCCGAAGAGAACCATTTTCGCCAATGCCTTTATTTAGTTGTCATTTTGGGAAATGGTAATTTTGTGAAACGGTCAATTTTGGAAGTGAGGTATATTGTTAACAGACATTATGGGATGTGGTCCTTATGTACCTAAGGGACAATGACAAGCAGAAATGTTAAATGTTATTCATGAAATATAGGTATGACATTCCCAAAAAAACCTGTAGGTACACTTGAACAAAAAAATAAAATAATTGTTGACACATCATACAAAATTGCAACCATGTTGTAAGATTGTTAGAATGGAAAGTCGGTCCTTTTTATTACTCTTGTGTATGCTCCTTGATGGAAATTCTCCCCCCCCCCCCTCAATTCCCCCATCCCCTATCCCATTTGAAAGGTCGGCAACGCATTTGTGACTCCTCTGGTGTTGCGGGTGTCTATGGGCGGCGGTAATCGCTTACCATCGGGTGATCCATCTGCTCGTTTGCCACCTATCACAAAAAAAAAAAACTTTAGTATAGTGAACATGTACATACCATATGCCACTTTCAGATACATACTCGAAAAACATAACCCTCAGTCAGACAAAAAACAACAACGCTCAGTTAACTAAGACGATTTTTTTTTTCAACTAAATATTTTTCATCCTTAAACATAATATAAATGAACACACAAACTTCTTCATGTTGGGAAGTTGGTTTTTGATTCATCCTGTGTCTTAAATTCACTTTGTGAAACTATTAATTAGCTGCTATTTTTGTTTTATGGATGGATGCGTGAAGATTTATGTGAAGTTGTTATAGGTACTTTTATTATTACGCTACCGATAGTTAGATACGTAATAAAATAAATCAGGAGACATATTCATAAGAAGTAACAATTAAAATATTTTTCCTCCCATTTCCCCCTAAGATAAGTGAAATCGTAATAATATACTTACATATTGTTTCGCGTGATCACATCTTTTTAATACGTACTTTGAGAAAACAAATACCAACGAATATGATACTTGTGAAAGGATATTATAATATAAATGTTTAAGTAATATGAATACTTGAATAGCTTTATTTTGTAAGAAAACCAAAGTTCACTTTTTGTGTTACCTTACTCAGATGCAACATTTACAATTATCTATTCCGGTTCCCATATTATAATTAATGAATAGATGAAGAGTTAATAAAAACCAGGATTTAATGCGTTCCTTTCATCCGCCGAGCTCATTACATAAATGATACATAGATGCACATCTCAAGGTCACAAGATGAAGGTGCGGGTCAGTAACATATTATCGAATGTTATTTCACTGAAATGACTTCACCAAATAATTAACACATCGATAAAGACTTGAATAACTTTAGTGTAGTGCCACTTTATACTAGGGTAATTATGTCAAAGGTAGTAATTTGCCTGAACTTTTTTGCTCTACAGTGACAACACATGTCTGCCCTCCTATCTTTTTTTTTTTAATTCTTTTTTATGGCAGAGGTGGCAAACGAGCAGACGGATCACCTGATGGTAAGCGATTACCGCCGCCCATAGACACCCGCAACACCAGAGGAGTCACAAGTGCGTTGCCGGCCTTTGATATAGGAGTACGCTCTTTTCTTGAAGGTTTGAAACAAAACTTCACTTGAATCTTAAACTTTATTTTCATTTCTATAATTTTGAGCTGAATATCTTGCTCTAATAAACGCAGCGAATAAAGCAGAGCGACTAAGAACAAACTACACTGCAACATTTACATAACTTTACCATTCGATGTAATGTTTTTTTAGATTTTATTATTTCACTAGAAACTTTCTGCCTCGCTCAACCAAACTGTGGAATGAATTGTCGCCTACGGTATTTCCGGACCGATACGACATTCAAACCTTCAAGAAAAGAGCGTACTCCCATATCAAAGGCCGGCAACGCACTTGTGACTCCTCTGGTGTTGCGGGTGTCTGTAGGCGGCGTTAATCGCTTACCATCAGGTGATCCGTCTGCGTGTTTGCCACCTCTGCTATAAAAAAAAATCGATGTAATGTTTTTTAGAGTTTATTATTTCGATGAATTTATATTCGGTATTACGTTACTGTGATACAATATAAGCCCACACGACAGTGCTTATATCAATCCGTTCTGCCATTAGACACTGTCGTCTATAACACAGTACGCCTACATGCTGAGAAGTGGTCAAGGTCTTGAAACACCATTACTTTACCAACTGTTTTACATTATTATGTTTATTATTTTGTCAGATTTATAATATTCATTATAATGAGTGTTGTTACTGTGTTGCGTGTTCTTAGTGTCTATGGAAATAAATTAAACCTATCTAAGAGCTATGCAAAATGCGATATTATATGAAAAATATGTAGGTGCCTAGGGGCAATCTTTTTCAGGTCACCTGTCCCAAACTAAGATTTCCTGTATTATGCGAACCAGAGATAAGAAGAGAGGTATAGACTACAGAGTCAGTCAGGCTAATGAATTTTAGGTTGATATGTAAATGAATATCGGAAGAAAAATATTTTAGTTGAAGAATACCAAATTATTTCCGATTGATTGGAAGATACTTCTTATCGTACAGCACTTTTGACCAGGTATTTTTGAGCTTTATGGGAATAAGTCCCTATTTATTTAGTTTCAGTACCTAAAAAACACACTTTGTACTTATTCTGGTTGATTGTTACACGTTTCTATAATTTTTTTAAGTGATCAGATAAGATGATCCATTTTTTTTCTTTGTAGGACTCTGTTTGGTTGGTGATATACGAGTATTTTCTGAGCCCGCCTGGAATGACTGAGACTGAGATAAGATGGACATCTTATCTCAGTCTTGCCGCTAAACATCAATGTAAATAGCACTGATGTGTTCTGGCATGATGATAAGGTAGCCAGTTCCCCATTGCGGTGAGAATCTTTGAAAGCCTGATTCCATCTTCGGCATCAGCATCACTTACCATCAAGTGTGATGCTTACCAACTGTGGTTAAAACGCCATTTTTTACCCACAACTGGTAAACCCTTGGCATCATCTCACCTGATGGTAAGTGATGATGATGCCGAAGACGGAAGCGGGCTTACCAAGATTCCCCAACGCAATGGGGAACTGTGGCTATCTTATCTTCATGCCGGAACACATCAATGCTGTTAAAATTGATGTTTGGCGGCATAACTTAGATAAGATGGTGATAGCTAGCCAGGCGGGCTCAGAAAATTGCGCTACCACCAACCAAGCTGACTCCTACAAAGTTGGACCCCGCCGGGAATCGAACCCGCGCCCTCCTGATGTGAAGCGAGCGGTCAAGCCTCTAGGCTAATATAATTAATTTGTTCATAACGATCACTGTTCGTTTACAAATCCTTTAGTATTTATTACATCTACCTACGTTCCTACTCACAAGGACATTAAAATGCAAGAGACAGTGCATTTGATATTCAACAATATTATGGCGATGTTTTATTATGAGTAAGGTTCGCATAATTCTAATGCGTAATAAGACAGCTTTTGTACTGCGCATGATTGGATTAACAAATCCTTAAATCAACATAAATAACATGTATATTAAAATAGTGCATTTATATCAGGGTTCATATAGGCAACGCATAGCGTCCCCACTGCAAGGGCACAGGTCTCTTCCCATACCTCGGGAAGGTTAGGCCATACTCCACACACGGGGCTAAGTCCGGATTGGTGGAGGTTGTGGGGCGAGTGGCCAACTCTAGTGTCAGAAAATTAAAGCTGCCTATAAAGATTCTGACATGGCTTAACAACTGCAGTCTAGTGATATAGTAACCAGCACAAATGACAAAATATAAAAATTTTAAAATATTTTTTTATAATGGAGCAGCTGATTTTATACGAGTATAGTACAGAGTAACTAATTCGTTAGTACGTGCTACTTATAACATATGAAACAATTATTGACTGCAAATTCTGTGCACCAGCAGTGGGGATGCTATGGGTTTTTTAGGGTTCCGTAGTCAACAAGGAACCCTTATAGTTTGCCAAGTCCATCTGTCTGTATGTCTGTCAGTCCGCGGCTTAGCTTAGAGACTATTTACTAATAGTCTACTGCGAGTACTATACATATATAGAGTACTATAATATTAGACTATTTACTAATATAGTATAGAGCTGTAATTTGGCACAGATATGCATATTAATCACGCCGACAAACTAGCAAAATAAAATCTTGAAAAAAATATTTTTTCAGGGTACCTCCCCTACACGTGAAATGGGGATGAAACTTTTTTTCTCAACTATCCCGTGGTATGGGGTGTTGTTAGTCATGTGTCTCCCCCGTCCCGCCCCCGCCAGCTAAACGGTTGTTTCTATAAATGTGAAAAAGTTCACTGCAGTACTATATATAACGAAGTTAAAAGGAAAACTATCACAGCTAAGTAGGCTTTACAAGTTAACGAGTAGTAGTCAATTTTGTAAGACGGGAGGTTTTCCTCTTGAAGCAGTGTCTGTCGAAGTACTACAGAACCCTACACTGCGCGTGGCCCGACACGCACTTGACCGCATTTATATTCTATAGGACGGTAAAGGCTGATGGTTCACCTGATGGAAAGTGGTTACCGTCGCCTATGGGCATTTGCAACACCAGAGGTGATATCAATTCTTTGCCGAACCTTCAAAGACCTTTTCAATCCCTTCTTGAAGAGTCCCATACTTAAGTCCTTAGGAAAAATCTCGAGTGGAAGCTTACCACGGCTTGTTTTGTATTTGTGTATTTTTGGCGTTTTTTGCTCGATGGTACCGGGAACCCTTCATGTGAGAGTTTGACTCGCACTTGGCCGGATCTGAGAGAGATTTTAGCGGTAGGTGTGACGACTAGAGAGAGGCTCCAGTTCACAGGTCTTATAGCTATTTTTGACGCCTGTATATTTTCAGATGATGGTGGATGTAGATATGAATGTATTCTGTGGTTATGGTAGAGCCTTACTCCTTTAATTGACGAGTCATTGTCGGGTTTTCCTTTTACTTATTCACAAAATGATTCATTTTTTATATGTATATAATTTTTATTTCACAATAATTTGTATGTTGATTAATCTATTAATTTTCGCAGATGTATTACCTACTATGCTATGTCGTATCGTTGAAAATATAATATTATTGAATAAAGCTTCCAATGGGAATCTATATGAACATTGCTAAGTGATAAAACTTCACTACCAACTAATTATTATTATCTCTTAATGTTATTTAATATAAGATATTTACTTCAAATGTAACACTGTTATATCTAAATTCCATGATCTTGTAAGTAAATATATTGTAGTCTTTGTTATACTTAATTATTTTTTCTCCAGGCAATTTTGTACTGATTCGTCTCAGGTAGAATCTGTGCGTTCTTCATACTTCAATACGTTTATTATCACAAAAAAAAAACTAAAGATATCCAGAATGTTCATAAATATTCCGTCTCAAACCGAGCAATAGGTAGAAAATACCCTAAGTACGTACCTGCCAGTCAGTTTTAAACACTCTATACTCGGTGCCCCCTTCCAAAACGGGCCCTAACTCCGCTCCTGTCCACTTCATTGAGTGCATAACAAATAACTAGCTCGTTTGGTGCATGATCTAGCCATTTCAATACAGGTAAGCATTGACAGCTCAATTTTGTATTCATTTAGTACAACGACAGCGCATTATCATTTCAACTGTACGACCAAGTTAGGCATCGAATAGGATTAGTATGAGTGTAATAAGTATAAGTACTGTTGTAGCGGTTGACTGTACTTCGTTGATAAGCGGTAAATGGAACGGATGCTACTCAAAAAACCAAACAACATTCTAATGAAATAAAGAAGCAAAATATTTATCGATTTCCATATTAATTGTCGATTTTCAAATTTGTATGAAGTTTTGTATTGTATGGATATTTTTAATAAAAAGCAAAATTCGGTACTACTTGTTTAATAACTGAACAGCTTTCCTCAGTAATGATCTTATAGAAAACAATACTATCTCTCTCTACAAAGAACAAATCAGTTTGATTTATTCATTATTGCTATAGCTAAATGTGACGACATATTACTTCTTCATCGCAATTGTGAAAGTATTTTTTTTAATTACTTCCTTACGCCGCCGCTGGCTCAGCGACCCAAAGTATGTCCGAATCCAAGCTTTTTTTAAAATTAATAAACGAAACTGTGGTTAAATGAAAACCGGTAAATATTTATTTTCTGTTATTTATTGCGAGGGCTAATATCAAGTTACATAGGGAGATTGTCGTCAAGCCACCAAGTTCATCAGTTTAAAAGGCAAAACGCTGAAAAATGGCTTCGCAAAGAAAACCGCAAACTTTCACAGATTGTCATCATAGTTTTACAGGCACTCGAGTTCAAATTATAATCGAAACCATTTTGATTCATTTCACAATTCTATTTTATCGCCCACGACAACGAGAATACAGTTTCAACAGAGATTTGTAGCGTTCTAGCATTCCAGGATTCAGGTCTAATCCACAGCAACAATCGCACAGACTCACTCTGATTTCAATCTGACAAGCCACTGTCAACTTGATATTATAAAACCAGTTTGGGTTGAGCTATTATAAGTTATAAGCCTTATAACAAGTTATAGGAAGATAAAAATACTGTAACCTATTTAAAATTTGCTATATAGTTTTTGTCTACTGTCATTAAATATTTAAACTTAGAAATAACACCTCTTTTACAATTAATAATTCTGAGACTAAGTGCTAAACCTCTATAAACTTTCTGCCTATCTCTTGAATATAGTACACTGGCCCACAGAGATATCTGAACCCCTACTAAAGCTATTCGTGATATAAGATGTATTACGGAGAGGTTCAGATATCTTTGTGGCTAACTGTTGTAATGTAAAATTAATATTATCAGGAACGTTCCCTATGTTACGTCACTTTGACAGCCCGCCGTGTGAACTGTCACTCTCTTCGCTCTTGACTCGATTTTGTTGGATTTACTTGTCTAGTTCCTTAATTGTTAAATATTTTAAATAAACATTTCTAATATAATCTTCATGCTTTTACTGCGATCATAACATGGTGTCAGACGTGGGATACTACATCTTGTTTTCCTGCATAAGAATTTCTGAGCAGGGCTTCTGTTTGAATATGAATCGGGCACATTCCTTAGATGTAACAAAGCATACCAAAAGTCTTCTTGTTTTTCCATGCATTTTAGAATGAGTTTCTTGGCAATTTTAACAGTTGCTTCTGCTTTTCCATTAGATTTAGGATAGTGTGGAGATGAGGTGACATGAATAAAATTCCAGCTGTCAGCAAATTTTGAAAAAAGATCATTACAGAAATTAGTGGCGCCATCTGTAGTGACTTTTTGAGGAACTCCATATCTGGAGAAATTCTTTTTGCACAAATTTATAGTTTCTTTAGCTGAAAGATCTTTTAAATAGTCAATCTCAAAGAAATCGGAATAATAGTCAGCTGTGATCAAGTATCTTATGGATTTTCCTTGAGAGTTTACTTCAAACACATCCATGGACACATATTGAAAAGCATACTGTGGAATTTCATAATTCATAAGTGGCAAGGGCTTCTGGGACGATGAATATTTCATACATGATGAACATGTTTTGATAAATTCTATTATTTGTTTACTCATTCCAGGCCAAAATACATTTTGACGAGCCAGTCTTAGACTGTTTTCTATGCCACTGTGACTTGAATGAAGTTTCTTTATAATGGTTGGTCTTATTGAAATGGGAATAATAATTCTGTCATTCCTAAATACAAGGTTGTCTCTAGTACTTAATTCATGTCTTATTTTGTAAAAATCTGCTAGCTCACAATTATTGATGTTGTGATTTATATACTTTGGAAATCCCTTAGTTATATAACCTATAAGTTCTTGTACATTTTATTCTGCGATTGTGTATTAAAGTCATTAAGCCGTATTAAACACAGATTGAACAAAATAAACAAATATAGTTACATAATATACCCAAAAATCGCTAAGTTCATTCTGAAGCAGTCGAGTACAAAACAAGGAAGTGTTAAGATATGATGCAATAGCTTATTATTTCCTTTAATATCGATAAAGGAAAAACTAACTTTAGTCATGATCTGCGTCAATATCACAGTACCAATTAGAAAAAATACGATTTAAACTTTGAAAACCATAGACAAACCGAGCAAATATTCTTTAAAAACAACTTTTTAGTTTCCATAAACAAGGGGTGTTATAAAAACAAGTAGTTAGGCATTTAGCTCAACATATAATAATTACATTTATTCACAGAAATAGTACGAGTCACTTCATTTATTTACATTTCACAGATATCAAAGTATACTGATCTATGGGCTGGACGCCATAACTGATTTCCTGTCAAGCTTAATCAAGTTATTTGTGCCGCTAATGCCCATTGCGTTGCGCGGCCGCAGGTTCGATTCCCGATTTGGTCATGCTTTTAATATTTTAAATGTAATAAATTTAAATGAGCATTCTTTAGATAGATAGCCTTTTGTAGAATAGTATTTTAATGAATAATTATTGATTACTTTGGAATGTGATTATTGACTTTTGATAGTGATCTATGATTAGTGTCTTGGCTATGGAAGGCTCTGCAGATTTTATCTTTCGTTTATTTAAATTAAAATTAATACGAATGCGATTTGAATAATGTTTATTTTTATTGAATTAGATTAAACTGGTTCCTTATTACTTTTTTCTTCAACATATTTACTGTTTCCAGTGAAATATTCTTTTTTATGAATCTACATCATAAAAGATTATACTTTTTATGTATCTACATTTAATTTTAAATTTTACTTTTAGAACTCTTTTTATTACTTATTTGTACATTCATGTGGTTCGCAAAATGTAGATTTAATCGAGAGATCGACGATATTGCGAGTCATGGTGCATCGTCTGCATTCCCTTCAAGCAATAAGACTTTACAGTAACTGTCTGTAGGTTTCTGCTTCTTTATATAAAATGTACAGTTAGCCCCGAAAAAAATGTTTTATGTAATTATATAAATTATTCTTGTATTCAATTTTAACCCATTATCTTTATTAACAAGATCCGAGTCACAAACATGGAGTCTGCCGCGAATATTTGCTATAAAGAAATTGCTACATTTCTATATTAGGTGGTTACACTAGGAAATTGCCAAATACTTTAAAAAGTTTAAAGAGAAAAGTCATATAAAAATACAGGTATTAAAAGAATTTACTATTTTTAAAGTAAATTAAATAAAGCTTGCTAAATGCCTGTTGTCTGAATGTTTTGAGAACTTTTATTTTATGAACTTATAAAGTGAAACGGCAATTTCATAGGTAAGCAACTAATGTATTAAAATGAAAAAGTTTTTCCAACTGTACAGATTTACCATAGAATGAAGTTCTGTTCAGGACTTTGGACAGTAATAATTGTGGAGGATTACTCTGCATTACTGTTCGTAATATTAAACAGTGAGTTTGCAAATTAAGCTATATACAGGTTGGGATTATTTCGTATGTCTTATAAACCATCTGTAAAAGGTAACGATAAAGGAAAAATAAATAAAATGGGGTCCCACTCATGATACTAAGCAACTTTCTCTGAAGAACCCATACTGATTTATTTTTAAATGTTATACAAAAGTTGATTTTATAAAAGGTTTTTTTTATTGCAGGAAGTTGTCTGATGAGTTTAAGTTCCTGGAAGAGGTATTGTTACACACCGTATAAAGTTAATACAAAAGTTACTGAAGTCGAAGGTTGTACCCTTTTTTCTCTACATTTGATATTTAATAGTATAGCAGACTTATCATAAAAAGTAACAATAAATATGAGAAAAAAATTGTAGTTAGCTTAAACACCCTGTATTTGAAATAAACTGTTGACTAATGAAGTGAAATTGATCTTTGCAAGATATCTGTGTATAAATAAATTGTATGATATCTGTCTGTGTGTATGTCTGTCTGTTAGACTGCTGTTATTTATCAAGTTCCTGTGTATGTATTTTTACCGACTCTAGTGGGCGTAGTGGTTATTGCTTTTGACTTCTACGCCGAATGTCGTGGGTTCGATCGCCACTCAGGGCATTTTTTTTTGTTTACTCTTAAATCGTATCAGGTGATTAACATCTATAGTATTTATTTTTATGTATTTATTTATATATATATAATATCTAGTACCCATAACTCATTTATTGCAGGGAATATTATTCGTAATATTATTTTGACTTTTATTATTATTATTTTCTTTTAAGAAGTCATCGTCATTGCTAACATATCACTCCCGTCATCAACCGTGCATAGAAGGAAAAATACCACTTAAATAATTTGCAATCTTTTGCCTGACATAATACAGGCATACATATATTCAACATATATTTCCGGTCCGACTGTACGTACAACTATGAACTAACAAATGTAATAACCCGTCCTCAAGTTTATTGCAGATCAGCTGCATATTAAATCTGAATCAATAAAAATGTGGTCCCATAACTACTCCCTGTGGAGGCCAGCCTGAAAATCTTGTTTTAAAGCTTGTTAGGGTTCCGTACCTCAAAAGGAAAAAAGGAACCCTTATAGGATCACTTCGTTTTCCGTCTGTCTGTCTGTCTGTCAAGACCCTTTTTCTCAGGAACGCGTGTAGGTAGAAAGTTGAAATTTATATCAAATACTCAGACCTGCAGTTACTTGAAGCTGTGAAAAAAATCAAACTTCTATGCCAACGCAATCAAGAGATATTTGGACACTCGCATGGGAATCAAAACCTATAGGGTACTTTCCGTTGACCTAAAATCATGAAATTTGGCAAGATGCAATGTCTTATAGCACAAGTAAAGGGAAAGTCCGAAAACCATAAATTTGTAGTTACATCACATTTTTTGTAACAACTAAAAATTTATGGTTTTCAGACTTTTACTTGTACTAATACTAATGATATAAGAAGATTTCGTGTATCAACCAGCCATCCTATACATTTATATATATAAACTTGTTCTTCAAAAATAGTGACAGACATAACCGTAATTTGAGAAGTAAAAATAATCTTGAAATAGCATTCTCGAGGCTTAGTAAGGTGAAAAAATCATTTGTGGGGCAGTGTGTACGCTTTTATAACAAAATTCCGAATGACGTGTGTGAACTACCAGAATGTAAATTTAAGAAACATATAAAACGCTGTATTTGTTCAAGAGGATACTATAAGGCTGTAGATTATTTTAATGATAATGACATTTGGAATATTCCTCCAACAAAATGATATGACGTTTATAAGAGTGCTTAATGTACCTACGTAAAGAAATAAATGATTTTGAATTTTGAATTTTTTTAATTTTTATCTTTCATTTCTTCTGCGTGATTTCTAATAACTAGCACAAAACGTGTTACACTTACACATGTCTCCAGTATCCGCACTACTTGTCACCTCCACATTGACAGTGTTTTTTTAGTTTATAAAGTGCATTGTCTATAACCAAGTGGTTTAAACATGGCTGGACCAAGATTTATCGTCGTCTGTCGTGAGACAAATAATTGATTGCAATTACGATGTTGATAGAGCTAGGTTTTGCCTTATTATAAATAAAGGAGCACGTAAGAAGATCGTTTCTTTATTTTAAGTTTTTTATTATTTTTAAATTGTATCCACTTCTCGTAAACGTTTTGTTTTATCTAAGTTTAAGTCATCATCAGTCTAAAATCATACGCACCCATGAACAAAGCGTTTCCCAATGATTTTCACATCACATTTCTTGCGCCGGTATTTTTCAAACAACTCATTTTTCTTCAATTGCCCTCGCGTTTTTCTTTACCCTATGAAAATTTTCATAACAATAGCGTGACTGAATGGATGTACGTTTGTTTCTTTTGAATCACTGGGTATTTTCCGAAAACTTGGTCTTCTAGACAATATAATGGAAGGCGTTTAACTTTATAGCTATTTATGAACCTATTTATTTTTCCATTTTATCTACCTACTTATTTAGATTTTATTCCATTTCATTTTACTCAGAAATGTACAAGGAAATTATTAACAAGTATAATAAACATTAAGAAACTCGATTACATTAATTGTTTTTATGGATCAAAACTAATCTATTAATACTTAACACGTCAAACATCTATCAGTGATCTGCCTAATTCACCCTGTTAAGCAGTTTAAACGAATCTTAGTTTTGTGTACGAGTGACACAAAAAAGCCTGTATTACAACGTATCCAGCAAGAAGATTGCAACTGCACTGTAGCACAGCACTGCTGGAGGAAAAAGTTCTAATAGGTGTCACCACGATCTCAGCAATGCAAATGTTACATGCAAACCGCGAGAGATGGCGCAGAGATTCCTCACTAAACATCCTATTCTAGCAAGTTGCAAAAAAGGGTAGCACTGTATACATTTTCGCGACCCCCCGATAGATGGCGTTTCTTGTAGACAATAAAGAAAATATCTTGTTAGTGTTTTGGTTTGATCTGCCCTAATAAGAAAATGAATAAATCCAATAAGAGTACATTTCTTATTTTATTGATTTAAGTCAGCAGGCTGATAAGAAATTAATTTTTAATAGCATTGTATGTTTCAGCTAACAATTGGGTGTTTGTACTACAGAATTTTTGATTTCATCATTTATGTCTGTTAATTCTGAAGTTTTAAAAAGTGTGATCGAACAACTACTTACTTATTGAGTTTTCAGTACATTTTATATTTGTAGTTACTGCGAAATGAGTCTTACTTTGCCATGTAATTTTTAATGGAAAGTATTTTTGTAAAAAACGCTCATTTCAATCAGTTAAGTTATGCATTTCGTTTTATTTATAGTTACCTATGATAGTCAGTTGTTTGGTCAATAAAATTTCTCATAGGTACTTAATTCCATGGTCCAGTCGTTTTAAAGTTGTAGTTTAAAAACCTCTTATTAGAAAAAACTGCCATCTGTACTGCCACCCCACCCGAAACCAAGGGGTCCACCCAACTCAGTAAAAAAAAATGAGGGCGTCACCTCACGGTGTGGCATAGTGGGGTTGGCCGCGACCTTAATTTCTAAATGCTCTAGTAAGTTCAACGTCACAGCTTGCATTCGATTTTTTAAATTATAGGGGATTGTGGAAAAAAGTGAGTTTTTACAATATTTTTTTGTAGTAGCATTAGCAATTTGATAGTTAATTTTTTTTTGGTACATTGTAGGTGCTGTTTTGGGTTCTGTTTCTGTTATTAGATATTTATGTTCTTAACATCCAAATTACATACCACTATTTATAGGGAATATTTTATTTTATATCTAGGTACGTATACTTACAGTACACATGTGATACTTCGTTTAGAAGTAAAGTGGAATAAGAAAATGATATGTTTTTCGAGTGTATGATGTGATGTATTAATATTTCTTTGAATACATTTTTTTTCTTTTTGAGTTACACACTGTGCGGTGTCACTGTTTTTTTCTTTTTTAGGTACATTTACCATTATATTATTTTATAACAATAAGAATTTATGACTTGTGAGATAAAATGCAATAAAATTGTCTGTTATTATAATATAAGTATCGTGAAAGTGACACTGGATAATTTCTAGTTCCTTTCCGGTATTCGACCGAATTCCAATTTCCGTGGCTATTATAACTTCTGCGATTAAATTTTGCCAAATTCCCTTTCGTGTTACCTACTAATTTCAAATGGAACCCTCCCAAAATAATAATACCACGTCCCTTCAATCATGAGTCACCAATGCTGTCCAAAACCAATAATCTGTACCTACGGAGTTAAAATCAAACTTTTTGGTAGCCAATCGCCCCTGCCCCTAACATTGTATAGAGGGGTGCTTTACAATAGGCACATGTGGGACGAGCCAGTTTGGGGCAAAACGGCCTAATATCGAAACGGAGGGTCGGTCAAGCGGAAAATTGACTCGAAAAAAAAAAACCACGCCTCAATGACACGCTATTTTTTGTTTTGTTTTGTTTTTCTTTTAAAGTTGATTTGTGTTTTCCATAGTTTTAAAAATAAATTATTTAGACAGTTTTTATATACGTATTAATGTTTTTTTTTTAGATACAGGATTTTTCTCGCTTTTTTGCTTGGATCGATAGATACAACATATTTGGTCACACACATATGTATTATAGTATAGAATATTTTTGTATATTTTGATTTAATATGATATTAGGAAAACTCCAGGTTTATCATGAAGAAATATTTATTTCAAACAAGAAAAATATAACACATTTATTTAAAAAAAACCTCCATACTCCAAAAAAACCGTGTCGAATTAACCGACGGTTAGGTAGGATTAATTCATATCTGGTTGCCGTCTCGGTTTTACTAGGAGTTTTTATTCAAATGAAATGAAATGAAATAGGTATATTTATTTGCTTGAATTTTGGTAAGTACAAGTACAGTTACATAACTACTAATATAACAAAATATGTAAAATAAAAATTACTAATTTAACAGTTTGGCTACACGGCGTTAATTCCTTAATTGAATATAAGCTTTTGTTAACTATCTTTATAAACTTATATTAAATGAAGCCTTGGGACACATGTGACTCAGAATATTATGACAAACTGAGGTCATACAATAGGTAATACCTATATTTATCAGTGAACATCTTCTAATGACTTCAGAGTCATGATGACCTACCAATTTTCTGACTATGGAACCTTTTAGTTGTCGATTTCAACATCTTCTTATAAGATTACGTTTACGCGACTTAAAAAAGAAGCTTTTGTCTTCGGCCCTTAAGTACTTACGAATGTGTGTGTTTTTAGTTAATTACTAGATGAATCGGAATTCAACTTAGAAAAACTCTAGGTTCGATCTATGGCCCTTAACAGTATTTATGTATATGTATTTTATTTAAGCATTAGGATGTAGGTAATTACTACATCACACTTTTAAAAATAAATAAATTAAATATCTGGGACAAACAACACACGGTCATCTGGCCCCAAACTAGGTTTTCCTGTGTTATGGGAACCAGAGACTGATAAACAGACATGGATAAGTTTAAATACATGCATATATAGATATAATACACCCAGACACAGAGCAAACAAATCTGCTCATCACAGAATTGTTTGCCCTGGGTGGCGATCGAACCCACAACCCTCGGATCAGTAGTCAGGAGCGCTAACCACTGAACCACCGTGTCTGTCAATAAATGTTTTAAATCAATAAATGTTAAAAAAACAGATCATAGGGTGGTATCACCCTTATTATATACATTGGTAATTATTAATTATTACCCGTAGCGTAGAACTAAAAATAAAAAGTGTATATAAATCTATCAAGCTACGTTACATTGTGATGTAAACCTTGCAACATGTAGAACAAGATTTACAAATAATCCAATAAATCACTCGAAAAATCAATAACCGTATTGATCCAGCTTCGAACCCCGATTTGATCTATTGAAAAATGTTAGTACCTTTGTATACTATGTATTTATTTTTCTCCGAATTTATAAATTTGCATTCGAAAGGGTATTTGCATATTAGGTTACTGATTTTATTCTATTTTTGCATAACAATGTCGAAAATAGAATGGGACCTACAAATTTCACCTGGCTTCCAATGATGCTTGATACAGGATGTTATTTTATCAGGTATCATTATCATCACCATCAGTCACGTATTATTAAATTGTTAATTAATATTATTATAAAGGTTAGTTCACGTCTTCTATTTTAGGCTATGCGTATTTTTACATACGTATATCTTGACAATATTTTATCCGTATTTTTTTTTACATTTAATATGATCTAGTGATGACTGTTTATAAAGGGACGAATCTATTTGCTCACCCTCAGCCCAGCAAGGGAAAGTCGGCGGTTACCTGTGAACAACCAAAAGTGGGCAATGAGACAAAATAACAAATAATAATTTAAAAAAGAATCACACAAATAAACATTCTGCCAGAAACCATAAACAGATCTTCTAGCTTGAAAACTAAAATATAATAATTTTTACATTTTATTTTAAAAAACATCCTGTACATGCTTCGAGTACAGTACACTCGCATTCAAAAGTTAACGATATGCAAATCGGAACATACAATGAAGACTGACACGACTCTATACCAAAGGGAACGCAATTTTGATGCTGTGGGGAGCATCCAGGGAGCAGATATCGGATGGTGACAAATATACTACAAGCAGTAATACCAACATTGACACATAAGAGTACGTAAGCATTGTAGGACATTATGAAAAATGTGGCATGGTCTCTTCTTCCAACATTGTCTTTTTTTTTCTTTCCTCTATTAAAAAAAAAACATTCTGATCGAGTTTTGAAAGGGCTGACTCCTACCCGCAGTCTTAACGCAATAATTAGATCGATTACAGAAAACAAACCAAATTTTCTCATAAACCTAACAAAAACGTATATACAAAACAAACCCTTATTAAATCCAAAAAAACCAAGTCAATAGTTTCACCAAACAAATCTTTTCAACCCTTTGGCGCCACAAAAACCTCAATATCACTTTCTCTAACCTGCATTTCGTAAACGCATCTTTACTTACGCCACCTGAGGCCGAACAAAGGGATGTTTAACCCTTTTTTGCCGTCGACATTGTCTGTTAACCCTTTCGATGGTAACGGAAGTCTTATATTGAACAATTTGAACACCTGCTTAGAAAGTGAATCCGTTTTGCTCCAATATGGTACAATGGATTATTAGAGATTTATTTTCGGAACTCACTTTAAGTAACAACCAACTTGAACAAGTGATCTGTGAAAAGTTGAAACGGAATAAGCTTTCTATGCGACCGGCAAAATTCTAGGAAATATATTTTTATTTGATTTTATTTCAGTAGGTACAGTTACGGACTACAAAGTTAAATTACTTAAATTACAAAGTGAAAACAACAGTATATTAATATTTATTGAATTTTGGAAATATACTATTTTGAAGGAAATGAAATTTATGTTGAATATATCTTGGTGAGAACATAATTATTTCATTGTAGGATTTACACATTCTTCTCAAAGGAGCGTTTGCTGAAGCATTATTATTTGTAAGAGGTGGTGCAAAAAGCTGTGGAACACGCACTGAACGATTTGGAACGTGCTTATATTATATGTTTTAAGTCTTTTGTTTTTTTTCTAGTTTTTAAGTTAAGTTAATTTATGTACTTGTTGTCTTTGTTTTGTAATAGTGTTGCTGAATAAACGTTTTTCTTTCTTTCTTTCTTTGGTACCTTAAGATGCAACCTTTCCAACAATTCGCCACGTAACTGACCATTGTACCGTATGTACTACAATTTACATATTAGAAGCTCAAGTCGATGTAAAATACAAAAATAGCCAACTATTTATTATGATACTAGGAAAATTACGATACTAACCGATTACGCAATGTACATTGAAACGTATTTGTAAACTTGTAATTTACTTTAAGAAACGGGCCCTTGAACTCAGCTCCATTGTATTGAAACATGAGTCGAATTTATATAATTGACCACGCTGAATACGTTAAAAACAACCGACTTCAATCGCAATAACTCCAATTTTGCTATGTTTTTGATGATTTTCTCAAAAACCGCTGAGTCTATTTCGATAAAATTTATATGGGACCACCTGTGAAGTATACCCTTTTAAACAAAAAAAGAATTTTCCAAATCGGTTTAGGCGTCTTCGAGTAATCGGTGAACTTACATAAAAAAAAAAGATTCCGACGAATTGAGAACCTCCTCCTTTTTTTTGAAGTCGGTTAAAAATTGAAGACAAGAATAATTGAGTTTGAGTTTTTCTTTGTTGAGTACCATATTATGATATAATCGATACGGTATCGTCTAGGGAAGACAGAGAATTGGCTTACGAATTAATTTCGTGAAAACCAGATTAGAGGTATAGATTTCGATACAGAAGTGCAGCTATCTTCATTATTTGTGATATTACATGGTCTTGGAGACAAATTGGTTAAGCTGCGGTGAATTGTTTCTTTTGGTCACCACATACGGAAGTCTTACCGGTAGGGTTATAAGATTGTAGGTCTCGGTTTCTTTAGTGGTAGAGCATTTTTCAGCCTACCTAGATAGCTACCGCCATCTTATGTAAGTTTTGCCGCCAAACATCAATGTTAATAGCGTGGATGTGTTCTGGTTTTTATTTTATTTATTTTTTACCCACAATTGGTAAGCCCTTGGCATCATCTCACCTGATGGTAAGTGATGATGATGCCGAAGATGGAAGGGGGCTTACCAAGGTTCCCCAACGCAATGGGGAACTGGCTATCTTATCTTGATGCTGGAACACATCAATGCTTAACATTGATGTTTGGCGGCAAGACCTATTTGGTGTCTGTGAAGGTAAGCTAAACGTTGGGGAATCTTGGTAAGCCCGCTTTCATATTTCAGCATCACCATCACTTATCACCTAGTGAGATAAAGCACAAAGTTCAGCGAAAAAAAAGTGCTTTTAAAATTCAGCACATTAAGTAATAAACCATTACTGGCAACTTTAGTAGTTCCCGAGGTGGCTGTATAAGAATTAAATAACATTACAAACACTTCGCTTACAACATCAATAAAGAATTTATACGCAATCTACGGCGCAAAATCAATATTATTACAAAACCCATAAAACAGTTTCAAATAAAAACTGGCAATCAACAATCAAACAAGAAATATTCGCACGCATATTAAATAGTAGTCTGTTTGAAACCCCGACATGGCAACATTCAATGATGTGAAGTGATTTTTATGGCACCCATTGTGACCCCATTCCAGAACACCTGAGATTTTTCAATGTACCATTGTGGTATCTTGACTGCATGATTTATATTTGCATACGGGTTCTGTATAAGTTCGTTAGGGCGCAGGGCCGGTGTTAGGGAAACGTCACATCACAATATAATTGCGATTAAGCTCATATGCGATTCTAAAAGGCCTTGATAAATCATAAGATTTTAATTTTTAACGCGAAAAACATAATGAAGTTTAAGGACGCCCAAGTCACCTGATCGGCAGTCATGCTTTTTTATTTTATTATTATTATTATTATTAAACCTTTATTTGCCTGAAGATTACAGTTTTACAAGATTATCTTATTTATTTATCACTATTCACTTCCTATATCCCATACCATCATGCTTTTATTACATTATAAATAAAACATGAAATTAAAATATTGTAAAACGGTCAATAAAATATCACGATACGAACAAATTACTGAGCTAATAGTAGCTGAGCTTTTAATTTAAAACTCATAAATTAAAAATACTTATTTGGCTTTGGTTTTTATGATTATGTAGATAACTTGAACTTAATGAATATAAATTTAAATACTTTAAGATGACTAGAAGTGAAAACGATTCGTACCATCGTTTATCTAAGAACCTAAAGTTGTATCCTTGCAGCAGCGCTTAACCCCTTAAACCTGAAGTGTATTTAATCCCTATTTTTATGTTTTCTGAGTGCGTCCCTGTCCATAGGGTTTGATTGAATCTGTATTTGTAAAAGATCGATTGTGTCTTGAGCTCAGAAGGGTTCGGGGCATTAATTTTAATTTGCTGCATATTGTTCACGATTTTTTTAATATTTGTCAAAATGTGACGTAACTTTTTTGCATACTGACTTGGAGTTATTTCTTTCTTTAGGATTCCGCGCTAAAATGGAAATAATCTAACCAGTTTAAATTGCTTACATTATTTTCCCACGTTCCTCACTCAGGAGGAAAACACTAATCAGTCAACATCTCTCTTCCCAAAATCCGTCAAACCGTTTTTGATACAGATGGTAACAATGAACAACATTACCCTCAGATTGGGCAGTATGTTATGGGGATAAAAAGAGGATTTAAAGGGATTAGTAAAAGTCTTTGAGTTTTAAGAAGCTAACCAGCTATAATTTTATATTAATATTTTACCTATAAATCAAATTGTCCTATCTGTGTCTGTACCATGTTACTTTTTTGAAAAACTGAACTGGAATCAGGTAGAAAGTTTCAGTATTTACGCTAAAAGTGTCCTGTGGACTGAGTCCATATAATAAATCTCGCTTTGACATCGGTTATGAAGTCTTTTCAATAAAAGAAAGAAAATAAATTAATTATTTACATTTGATAAAATATAGCAAGGATACGAATAGATTTTGATGTTCAGCGCACCTTTAAGTTTATATCTACAGGAGTTCAAAAATTCTTTGAAATAGAAGTTCAAATATTTTTTTACACCCTGTATATTGTGAGTTGGACATAAGTGATAGATACCTAAAGGATAATATTATTCTTTGTCTGCTTCTAGCTCTACCATAGACTAATGTATAGGTTGATACAAAAGTGGCCATTTATATTCATAGTTCATTTAACAGCATAAAGTGAACTTTTTAGCACATTGTCAGTGCATCATAGGCTATCATCTATGACCAGTGTACCTAGAACCTTCCATAAATGAGCATGAAATTAAATGCAGGATCTTCCGTAGTGGCGCTTTTCAAGATAGATAGAATTATTGTTCTTATAATCATTATTATAATGTCACTTACCTGCGTTTGTTGAACACCTTTTAAAGTAATTAATTTGTATGCGTACACTACAGGCAGGGTATATACAGGGTGTTACAAAAGTGCGTTTGAAATTTTAAGGGGTTCTATCTATCTATCTATCTATCAGCCGAAAGACGTCCACTGCTGGACAAAGGCCTCCCCCAAGGATTTCCACACTGACCGGTCCTGTGCGGCTCGCATCCAGCGGCTTCCCGCAACCTTCACCAGGTCGTCGGGTTTAAGGGGTTACTCAGAATCAAGTACAGAATACTGGAAAACTATTGAAAACATCTGATCTCATAACTTTTTTCAGTATTCCATACAAATTCTTGATTCACAATTTAGATGGGAATCTTAAAAAAAATTCAAGAGCAGATTTTTTCAATATTTTTCCTGCATTCTATACTTGATTCTTAATAGCCCTTTTAAATTTCAAACGCACTTTTTTAACACCCTGTATAACATTCTGCTGTGTAGTCTGGCAGGAATTTTCTTCATCATATTCGTCTTCTTCTTCATATTAGCCAGAAAACATCTACTCTTCCATAGACTTCAAATAAGCATTTTTCTGAGTCAAAGTATCCAGTGGATTCTTGCAAGATGATCGACTCAATCATAAGTCCATTTGATGCCCCCCGATCTCCTCATCATATTAATCTGAACAATTATCACTAATAGACCCAAAAAAATATCAAAAAAGATCACTTTTCGCAAAAAAATGTTTTTCAGGGTTCTGTACCTAAAAAGGAAAAAAAGGAACGCTTATAGGATCACTTCGTTGTTTGTCTGACGGTCAAGACCCTTTTTCTCAGGAACCCGTATAGGTATCAAGTTGAAATTAGTATGAAATAATCAAGTCTGCAATGTCTTGGAGCTGTAAATAAATCAAAGTCAACACAATCAAAAGATACGACCGTTTATGTTGCATAAATTAATATGCAGTTGTCCCTCAATCCCAAGTTTATACGGGACCCTCGCTCGGTGCGAGAATTCGACTCGCACTTAGCCGATTTTTTTTATTGACTACGAATATCTTGAGGTACGTACGTTTTGAGGTTTGTATGTTAAGTAGAAGCTTCGTTTAACAGGCATTAATTATTTCGCTATATCTATTTTACTGAATTTATGTCTTTTAAAGGTATTTTTACTGAATTTATGTCTTGTTTTTTATCAAAATCTAAGAACTGCTGTTAGATCACAAAGCACTTAGGTAACCTTTTACTATTGTAATGGATATTTTAAATATGTAAATACCTAATTATAATGTGTACCGTGTATTTTGTTTTCAGATGAAGATTATTATTCAAGAAAAACATTTCTTGGAAAGTTTGACGTACCTAACTATTGGCAGGCATTAAGCATGTAACTTAAATATTTCGAGACTCCTTCGTTTTAGAACTGATTGTGGAGTACCTTAAACGGGGTAATTTTTAGTTTGCAAGCAGGGAAATTTAATGACATAAATTTTATCCTCTTTTGACATCTATCTATACTAACAAACACTATAAAATGAAACAAGATAGGTATAATATATCCGGCTATATCATGTCAGAGATAGCACCTTTATAGAACAGCTGGCTTAGTGTTACAAAAAGTTACGCAGGTACATATGCTATAGATTTCTAGGTATCTACCTACTGCGTGTCGATAAAATAGTGCATAGGCACTTTTAAAAAGTCTTCATATTAAAATTTTAATCTAAAAGATAATTCAAGGCTTTGTCATATGTATTGCTAATGCAGGTAATAAAAAAAAATGCTTGACTTCTCAAGCCAAGGGTACCTACATGGTTTTCAAATATTTTTTAGTTTGACTGTATGTAAGTCCGTTCCTTTGTTATTAGCATGTAGGTACTAGAAGTGGCTTAACCGATTTTAGAGGCGTCGTTACATTAATTTTGATTTTCGGATTCTACCTGGTAAGGTTTTTTAATTAAAATATAATTGAATCATAATTCATATTATTATAATCGATAAAATATTTTATTCTATAAATACAGTTGCAATTTGCAGTTCTTTCTTCTTATCGTCCGTCCTTACTAAATATAAGTTCTTTTACACAGGGTATAACATAATTGGTGTAGGACCCGTTAACTGGGAATTCTACTCATCGTACTGAACAACTTTTGTTCTACGACTTTGCTCTAATCGCAAAAAAACTTTTGGACTCTCCATACAAAAATAGCAAAACAGACGATCAATTTGTATGAAATGTCCAACATTTTTTTTGTGATTTGAGCAAAGTCGTAAAACAAAAGTTGTTCACTACGATGAGTAGAATTCCCAGTTAACGGATCCTACGCCAATCTTATTATACACTGTATATTAAATGTAATTGTCTTATCTAACAACGGTTTCCACACTAACCTACCTTCGATTAGTTCTGCCTAGATACTAGTACAAAACAATGGTTGAGCAGTCCTGGAGGGCTTAGCTCGCCATCTGCCACCAGTTGTGAGGTGGAGTTAATAGTCGCGTTGTTTGTTCCTTTTTGTTCCTGCTATATGCGCGTATGCATCAAAGAGCCTTAAGTTCAAAGAGCTAAAGATTGTAGAAGTGGCAAGAAATAATTTCACAATAAATTTAAAATTTAGCAAACAAAATAATAAAATGTAACTGCGTAACATGTATTCTATGAATGGGTGATGAATGTAATGATTCGCAACCCAAAATACATTTTATTATTTCTGGATGTCTGCTTGCAAAAGTTAACGGACCAAACGAATAAAGCATATAAAGGAAAAAAATCTGAGTTATGCATATTTTGAGTCACATTTTATTTTAACTCTTAACCTGTTTACAATAACGTGGAAAGTAATTTGAAAACCCCTTGATCTCCACCTTATCTATTTTTAGCCATATCTTGGTTCTAATTCTACAGCTTGTCAGTTGCCTTATTTTACACATATAGGCTAGTAATAAAAGCCGTTTCTAGTGCATGTTTGACATCGATTAACTTATGATAAGCTTAGCTCGCACTTAAGTATGTGCGAACCGAAGACTTCAAATTGTACGCCGGGTCCGCCGAAAACTTTACTTCAGATATTTATTTATCCTTTTTATTTTCAGGTGTAATATACTATTGAGTACTAAGATAACCTACTGATCCACGGATCAATAAAAACCTTACACAATATAATCATAATTCTTAGGTGCTGATGGAGGATACTTTGGAGTCCCAAATATGATCACCAAATTTCCCCAGGTTTAAATACCGTCTAAAGAACTGGTTGATCGACAGGGCATTCTATAATGTGAGACAAAAAATTTAGCAATCAAAACGATACCTGTTAAAATATTGTAACAGGCTAATTAATTAATTTTGTATTGGTGTATGATGAAATGAATAATATATGTAAATAAAATATTCTATTTTCAGATTATTCGATTTGTAGGATTATACATATTGTATATTACCTATCTACGTATATTATGTACTTTGATTATTATTATTTGATTATTATTTGTTTTTGTTTATGTATAACGACTGCAATTTTTTATTTTTTATTTTGACATGTAATGACAATTATGTGATAAATGAGTATGAGTAACATGCAATCAGGACAAAAATATTTTCTTATGATCCTTCATACATAAGTCCGGACTCCTGTTCGGGCAAGTCGGGACTACGTGAATCCAAAGTTGTATCTTCACAATCAAACACAATGTCCTTGCGGACGTAAATGTTTTTCAGGTGTATAAAAGGTTATTTTTTGTCAAATTAGATATTAATATTTGTAGGTGGTTACTTGAAAAATGCCACGCCTGCCTGTTAAATGACATATATGGGTAACACCTAGGCTCTACCCATAGAAATTATATTATTGTGGTCTGTGGTTCTACCAAATAGACTCGAATTGCAACACCGACGATCCTGTCCTTACGGAGTCATAGGTCTTTGCGCAAATGCAGGTTGTGACAAATAACGTCGTGTAATTTTATGATGCAATGTGTTAACTTTCTGCAGTTTGAAAGTTTAATTATGGGGATGTTTCATTTACATCTGTTCTGCCAGGAAAATATCTGGTATAATGTTTAATTAGAGACTCGTAATGAGTTTAATCTAATTAGTGTAACTGACCGAAGATTAGTAAGTTATACCTTAAAGAATAAATGTCTAATAAAAAATAGGAATGTATTTTTTTTTTATAACAACATTTAGAATTTCTCTGCAACCATCTGTAACTACTATTACTAACTACTATTGTCACAGCAGATTTTTTAATATATGTATTCATTAGTCAGGCTTTAATTTTATAGTTTTGGACGTAATTTCGTATTTTGCTATTTCTTATTCATGTAGGTACTGGTCGCAGGTCTTACATGCTGCTTCCTACAATTTTACCTTACCTTTAGTACGTGCTCCCTCAGGGTCAGGAAAGGTATCCCTCGTGATACCATAGTTACTGGTATCTATACCAAAAGATAACAAAGCCACACAGTATAACAAAGCCATACCAATTTTGAACTGCACTCTGTTTTGTAGGAAGCAAGAAAACTTTCATTAACAAGAACAATGTAAGTTAAACAATGTAAACTATTTCATTTGTTCCCTGCCCTACAAGGAAACTCAGAAATAAGGAGCTCACCAAAATCAACAGTAAAACCGATGCAATTGTAAACTTTATTGAGACCAGATTAGTGGTACTTGATACCAAGTGACTATGATACCTTACATTCAGTGGCATTAGGTACCCAACTATAACTCCGATAAAAAAATATAAAATTTGTTCATTTTACTTGACAAAAGATGTAATAGTTTTTATACGGTATAAATAAAAATAAATTTGATGAGTCTTGTGCGGGCAGTGGTCGAGAGCGGACGCCGCCGTCGCCGCGCGGTCCAAGCGGCGCGCTTTTGTTTAGAAATTCCTTTGTTTCGCTTATTGCAGGACCCTTGCGACCGAGCGCTTGCGCACCCTTATCGTGATGTGACGTGAATTAAGCTTGAGTTTGAAAATTAGAAACTTTTAAAAATATTTTTCATAATGTCATATAACAAAACAATTCGCAAACCTGAAAACGCGAAGAATTCGATGGTGTTTCACAAAGGAGGAGATTTAATACCATATAGCCGAGAACCTGGTGAGACCTTTCTGATGTACAACGCATGACTTGAAGGATAATTATGAGTAGGCGTAGGCTGGTACTAGCAAATCAGCAATTTTCGGTCAAAGACGATCTATCTTTGTTTCATGTATGTTCTTTAATTGGTAACACAAGTTTCAGGTAATTTATGGTTTATCGTATGTATTGTGTGTAATATTAGAAATTCTTTATTTGTGTGACGTGTTCATATTGGTGCGATTGGGTGTTCCGTTATAAGTGAAGAAGACAAAAATCCGCGCTGAATATGAAGCCCACAACATTTTTCGAAAAATATATTTCGTGTATAAAGAAAGGAACTAACTGTTATGAATTCTTTACACAGAGGAAGATTCTGAGAACCACAAAACTTGAAACTTTAAGAGGAAAAAAAAAATACCTTACGATAAAATTGAGTGTTTTGTGTGCATGTTGTTAAATATATTTTGTGTGATCGTGAGTGAAGTGTATAATATACATTAGATAATAAAAGTCTCATGTAGTACCAGTGGGCAAAAATTGTGCATCTAATACCTATTATAATACCTACTTAAGCATGTGAAATTTGTGTGAGTATTGTCATGAGATTCCCAGCAACACTAAAACGAAGTTATTATTTTCCCCCTTTTTTATGTTCTACTGTCTCCGATTTTTGTAAAAGTTGCGCCGCGCGCAATCAGCTTTCAAAAAAATCTCCACATCTGGCTTAGATGAATAAATAAATGAAAAAAGATAAAGTCAAGACTCTAACGAAAACCATTAGAGTGGACAGCCTAGCTACCAGAACAATAGTTTCGGATTGACTGAATATCATAAAAATTATGGAACATTTATCAACGAAGAAAGAACTCTGTAGAAATTATAAAAACAACAGCAAAAAAGGAACTGATGCGGACAAAGGGCAAACCTTCGTCACGACTATTGTAAGATGAGCAACTTTAAACTTTCGGGTTTTGTAAAAAAACCAACGATTGGCTTTCTTACGTAGGAACAAAATATCAACCAACCCCGAGATAAACACATCTGGCAACCATAAACTCAAGAAACGGCAGGCAAGCAACAATGAATATTGAGGCATTGTGTTTTTTTCGGCAAGCATAGTTTTATGACTGCCGTCAATGCTAGGACGTTATTACAAAGTAATCAAGAAGACCAAGTAAGACAATACGCTGGGATTAACGCATTATTCGAAAAATAACACCAAGAGCTTCTACACAACATGATCTACGATGAAAAATAGAGAGAAGAAACCACAAGAGCTAGAAACTACTTTAACACATCGGCTGCTGAAAAAATATTTTCAATTCTTGAAACAACAAAGAGCTGAAAAACTGCGAAGCTGACTTGAAAACCGACAACAGCAGATATCGTACAAAGGCAAGAAAGCCGAACATACCATCAACGCTCATCCCGCAAGCAATATCCCCCCTCTCCCTCATTCCTATATTGGCGTCAGGCTGCATAGCCCGCTGATTGTGATCGACTGGTTGCGGCTGGTCGGTCATCCTCTCCCATCCCAGAGCGTGTCTTTCCTTATAAACACTGCGCCCCCTGGTTTATCCGGCTTGCCCGGGTCATTCGATACCGACTTGCTGGGAGTGGTGCCTATGTTCATGTTTTAGAAGGTTTAGACAGCATCAAAGTTTGGCGATATGAAGCTTACAGGAACGCAAAGAGAAATCAATAAAAATAAGATGTTAAGTAAAGTACGTTAAATATCTACGTATACTACATATAAGTTTTATGAGTGGAAATAGTGTTTTGTGTGAATTGTAAAATATTGTATAATCTCTAGATTGGGTGAAGTGTATACAACTATACAGATAATGCAGTGATAGGTGATACCGAATAAATGCACTAAATAATAAATTCATTAATATTGCTAGTATATTGCATTTAGACGAGACATGAGACAGCATTGAAATTTGGCGATGAGATTCCCGGGAACGCAAATATAATGTATAAAAGAAGTATTTTTATGAGTACCGCTTTCTACGCCTTACTGTATATGTTGCGCCGCGTGCAATCATCTTATAAAAGAATCGCCACATCTGGTCTGGCCTGGATAGTGATAAAGTTAAGATTCTAACAAAAACCAAGCAACCATTAGAGTGGACAGTGTAATTACGAGAACAAAGCTTTAAGACCGATTCAATAACATCAAAAATTATGAGACATTCGAAAAAAACACGGAAGATACAACTCCGAAAAAAGGATAAACAGCAAGGACACCCCGATGCAGGACAATGAACAAAGCATCAAGTCGCAACGGAATAAAGAAGAAAGCTTATTCATCCGATATCTTGATACCGCTTAAAACGTACACTGACAAAGCATAGAACCTAAAAAGACAGTACCATGGAATCTGAAGACACCCTTCTATTTCAACTACTTCAAAACAAGCAGTTATACTTTCCTCCCTGTATATGTTACACACCAAGTATAGTATCTATCTTCCCCATACTGGCTACACGATGACCTGAATTCGGGCTGGTTCAATCTCCCATCTCTCCTCATCCTGACTGCGCCGCCCTACACTCCTGTCCTATCTACGCCCCTCTCTGGTTTCTCGGGCCTCCGCGTCCTTGCTGCAGTAATGCTGGCTGGAGGGGGGCTTGAACTGAACTGAACTGAACTGAACGGTATAAATAAAAATAAATTTTGTTTTCCTAATACACCCATTTTTACAATGAAAAAAGTATTACAAATGTTACTCTGTTTTAAACATTTTAAATCATTTTAAGTATATTACCAGGTAACTAACGTCTATCTCTTGAGATAAAGCGGTTAATTGATGACAGAAAAAAATAAAGTGAAATGTTGTTAGTTGCCAACCTTCTCGAGCTACAGACCAGCAGTGGGGACGAGAACGTAACTAGTGACCAAAGGCCACGAAATGGCGAAAACGGTTACAATGCACTAAATTCATTAGACACTATTAGAACCGATGTGCCATATTTGGTACCGCTGCCCTAAGGGTTTAGCATTTAGAAATTATAGCCACAATTTTATTTACTATAATCTATATTAGACTGGAATTTATAATATTAAAATACCCTGTGTAAAGGGGATCTGGTTGTAGTTCACATCTTGTTTAAAGTGCTTATCTAGGCAAAAAAGGAACACCAAGTCTAAAACTTTACTTAACAGATGTCTGACGGTTAACGATAACAAATTTATAGATATTCAGTCTTTTGGAAAAAAAAGCCTGAATTTATTAAATGCCTAGGCTTGAAAGAGCCATTTAAACTATACTATAAGTTTGTTATATGTAATTATTTGTGTTAGAAATATTAGTTTGATAGAAGTAAGAGTTATTTCGCAGAGTTACTACATTTATTTGTGCTAAATTTCTACTATCTAAGACAAGACCGCAATTTTGCATCCGACAAAAAAACAATAAATAATACTAACAAAATAACATCAAATTCCACTGAAAATGACAATGTTCAACTTTTCACAATTACTTGAAAAAGACATTATTTTCAGCATAGCCACATTTTGTCCTATAAAATATCGTAAGTATCCAAGCTGCAACATCTTATAATAACATACGTTATGGGTTTTATCGTTGGATAGAATTGTATCAATTCTTGCCGTCCGACATTCAACGATACTAATCGTATAGTGTAAATTAGCCTAGTATCAGCAACCGTTAGAATGACTTTTAGATAGACAAGAGGCCTTTTACAGACAGATAGATGGATATATTGTTGGCAATGCGTTGAATTTAAATAACCACACAATTAATGTCCGCGGGGACCTACGCAGGTGCAATTACCCTATTTTATTTTAGATGCCGTTTCATAGATTTCGTTAAGTCATTTAACTATGTCTAATCGTAAGGTCTTATTAAACATTTCTTTTGAAATACTTTCCTGACACCTTTGTTTAATTACAGTAGTAAACAAAACTGTGTTTGTTTGAATATGCATAACTATATTGTAACTTAATGTCTCTTTTAGTGCCCTTAAAATTACCTATATCTATCTATTGTTATTGTATAGATAAATTCTTAAAAGGCGTAGCAATACTCAGCATCAGGCTTATAACTATTTTTAAGAGTTTATACCCATGAAAAAATTTGAGTCAAAAATTTTTAATTTTCATAAAATCCTATTATCTGATTACAAGAAAATGTTACACTCTGTTTAAGTTAAGAGAGATTTCCGATTCCTTATACCTTTATATTTATTATTGTATCCAAAACTATAGCTCTATCAATAAAGATTGTCTCAAAGCTAAATTCACCATGCTATGCCTAAAAACTAAAGATATCCTAAACTTAAGTAGAGTCGAGGTAATTCCCATCTTACGACATCCCTACTATGCTATAAACTCCTTGGCATTTCATACCGTTACATCCATTACGAGATTGGAATAAGGATCCAATCTCGCTAATATTCAAATTCGGAATCACAGACGACAAATGTTAACATCTCAACAGTAAAATAACTTGTGCCAAAATCGTAAACATGGTATTGAAGACACGTAACAATAAAATGTCTAGTGTTGCTATAGTGTATGGATTTTTGCTCAAATTATGTGATTTCAGTTTTGTTATAGTTACTGTCACTATGGACTCTAATAATAATGTAAACACTATTGTGTTCAGTAGATAATGTTATAAATGAAAACTTATAATGGTAGAATATAAAAAGATTCTATTCTGTACTGCTATTGTTTGGCATTTTTTATTCATTTTGTTGTCTAATTGGTAAAACAATTAAGTATTTTGTTAGTTTTGTTTTCTCACTCAATTTCAATCTAGGATAAAATTGCTTTTGCTTGCCTAATCTACTTCACACTTTGTGAAAATTTTAGTCTCAAACAATTTACGGGTATCGTACGAACAATATTTGGCAACCCCACTAACATTGCCCAAAGTTACGAGTTTGAACGTTGGCACAAGAATGCAATATCCGTAAAATGCAGCTATTTCTTATTGATTGCAGTGAAAATATTCGTCTGTTACTCTGTTTATATCTTTTACATTATGTAGTTTATGTTGTAGATATTTGTAGTTTAGTTTAAGATGTTGTTATTGTTATGAATGATTTTATAATTTGGAAATCATTTATATCTTTTACACCTATTTTCTACAAATACTGATTCTTATCGCCCAGAAAAACAAGTAAATATTAAATTGTATTACAATTTTCAAAATTATTTGCTTTAACGGTTTCTCATCTATGTCTTTAAACCAATAACGTTACATGCTGCAACACACATCTTTAAACGTTAAAGACAGAAACATAAAAACTGGAAGAAATGCTCCTTGAAGGATGTAAAGAAGTATAAAACATATATTTTTTAATACGTATCCTAATATGGTCGTAATGGAGTTAAAAATTTGTATAGAAAATTAGATTCCCAACGAATTTGACGGGATTTTAAGTCTAAACGAACCCTCTACTGTTCTATATAACACAAATGTAGCAATTGTATATTTGTATATAAATAATAATTGTTTTCACTGTCACAAGTTTAGAGACGCCATTATCCCTACTTCACTGGCGATTCGTATTTTGAAGCATTTAGGTCCGTAAATCCCTTGTTTACAATGGTTGTTTCCATTCCTGCGGAAATCCTGGGCAGACGATCGCCTAACCAGATTATTTGATACATACAGTATATTTCCTCTACTGGTAGCTTGCCTCCGAACAGTAGGATCCATTTATGCATCCTTGGACACTTTTTTTCACTTGTAGCATTTCCTGAAGCCAGATTCAAGTCTTTATCTTTGTACTAAAAAGGTTAAACGTACCTATCATATTCTTCCTACAGTTTATATTTGGAGTCATTCATTTGTTTTGTGAAGCGCACTGATTTTTATGAAAACTGAAACATTTTAGGTACTAGTTTGCTTAGAAGTAAAAATACATTATTTTTCACCAAAACATACAAATGTTACGAACCGGCAACTTGCTAAACTCCACACTTTCCACCGAAAACTCTGTCTGAATGCAATTCGCAAACACACGGGACATGAAAGCGAAATTAGTTGTCAGTTTTATCTCGACAGTACTGCACTTAGGGTTGCCACGCCTCGCCTGTAAGATCTTTGTGGCTGAATAATATTCTTATAATAAGTTTTTGTTTGTTCGTTTTTAAACATGTGACGGTAAAACAATAATACAATAAATCCTAAAACTAAACTAAAAAGCAAGGCAAGACAAAATCATAATTAATCTATGTTTCTTTGGACTTTGTGCCGTTGACATTTTAATTTAAATTTGTGATTATTACACATTTTTATCAACGTCTCTATCATCGCTCTTCTAAACCACGTCTCTATATTTCATACTTACATGTAGATCTATTATAGAGGAGATTTATGGATGAAATACAGATATATGATTTGGTTAAGCGATGATAGAGTCACGGCAAGAATTTAATGATTATTTGATAATGATAATCTTTCAAAATACCTAACATTCAAGGGATAGGACTACTGTTGCAATGGAATTTCAGTACGGCTTGACGAAATTCGACGAAGTACATCGATGCAATTAAACTTAGATAAAACTGTCATTAGAGCTCAGGCTAATTGAACATCGAGCAAATGACATTCAAATCAAGCAGCGGACCACTCTTAAGGTAACCTTAGCCCTCCATGCGGGCAAGTTTTTTTTATGTAATAGGTGGCAAGCGAGCAGACTGATCACCTGATGGTAAGCGATTACCACCGCCCATGGACACCCGCAACACCGGAGGAGTCACAAGTGCGATGCCGACCTTTAAAATGGGATGAGGGGGGGGGGGGGGGTTGGGCCTCCGGTACCCTCACTCACTCGGCGAAACACGGCGATCCGGTGACAGTTGCTTAATACAAGCAAACAACCTATGCATGTTTCAAAAATCATAAGTGATTGCCCTTTTCTGTGTTCCTATTAAGGTTTGTAAGGCTTATACAGAGTTCTTAAGACGTTTTATATATTTAATAGTATTTAAGGATACCGTGATGAGTAGCAACCCTAAACTTTCAAGGTTAATGTACGAGGTCCACAGAGCTGCATTGTAAAGTTTGATACCCTCAGAGCTGTCCGAAAGTGAATCTGTTTTGTTTCTAACTTCATACAACGTCGTTGCTGTTTATTTGAAAATGAGAGTTTTGATGTATTATATAGCTTATCATTAATCTAGAGGGAGTGAAGTTTGAACATTGTATTTGCGGGTGGTAGGACCTTGTGCGAGGTCCGTCCGGATCGCTACTACCATCTTACTCGCTAATCCTGCCGCTAAGCAGCAGTGCTTGCACTGTTGTGTTCCGGTGTGGAGAGTAAGACAGCCGAGGAAATTACAGGCACAAGAGGCATTTTATCTTAGCCCTCTAGGTTGGCAACGCATCTGCAATCCCCTCCGGGGTTGCAGGTGTCTATGGGCAGTGGTGATCACTTATCATCAGGTGACCCACTTGCTCGTTTGCCTTCCTTATCACATAAAAAAAAAATAAAAAAAAATTGTGTAGGTAAGAAGCGAATGGCTATCAATAACAAAATGAAATATAATATTTATACTAAGAGTGGTTGCGATTTTGTCTGTTTGGATGTTGAGTCGCTTTCAGAACTTTATTTATTCCCTTTCTATAATGATGCATACCTTGCCTACGTTTCTGAAATAAGACTAAATTAATAATATGATAAATAAAATCAAAAGAAAATAGAGAGACAGTTTATTTGCTGATTTCTAAATGATCACAAGCCCGCTTTGAAACCTTCTGCGTCCAACATATTGGCCAAACCCACATTTCATTAAGGTTATTCTACAGCTAAAATAAAATATATCGAGTTTATTTTATATTTAACTAAGCTTTTGATAAAAAACGTCACAAAAGTAGAAAAGCCGAACAGAAATAAACGATGCTCAGTTTCAACACCAGTTCCCTCGGGATCCTCTCGATTATGCGAGATCAATGTATGATGTCTTATGATAGGGAGGTGACTACGTGGTTGGTATTTCATCTTAATAAGCAAGATTTTTCTTTTTCATTCAAGATCTTTTTGATTTTCCGGAACTAAGGGTATGATGTCAAAAAATGACACACTTTTGTTTCTCCACTGATAATAATAATATCTGGGACAAATCACACACGGTCATCTGGCCCCAAACTAGGATTCCCTGTATCTTGGGAACCAGAGACTGATATACATACACATATATTTTAAACAGATTCATATATAGATATAATACACCCAGACTCAGAGCAAACAATTCTGCACATCACAGAAAAGTTTGCCCTATGTGGGGATCGAACCCACGACTCTCGGATCAGAGGTTAGGATCGCTAACCACAAATGTTACAATGATATCTAAAAATATAGTCTTGAGGACACCCTTGAATTGTAGTTATTCTACGATGTGATTTACATCCAACACCTTTGTAAGGGTCTGTTTACAAGCTCGAACTAAAAGTCAAATCATCAAGTCCTTTTTGTGAATGCAGATAATCTCTGTTTTTGTATCATGTTTGTATACACCCACAAAAATAGACATACAGATCTATACAGGGCGTAGCAAATCTTCTTGGTTTTTCATAATTACTGAAGCTTCACCATAAACTCTTAAGGAGCATCCAGAAACTACGTATTTTGTTTAACTGGCGGAGTCAAGGTGTCCAGGCAAAGCTTCGTGGAGCTACCTTTTGGAGGGAATGGTTAAAATCCCGAGCTAGGTAAGTTTGTATAGTGGAAAGTTTCTTTCTAAAAAGAAAATACAAGACCTAAAGAGAATTCACCTATACATTCGTCTGTTCTTTTTCTTTTAGTTTGGTTTGATGATTTTGGAATGCTTGTTATAGCAACAGATATGACTTTCAAATTGAAAAGAAAAATGACGTTTCTAGGTAGGGGATGAGCGTTTATTCCAGGTGAAAGGAACCAATAAGCGGGTCTAAAGAGAATACATTAAAACAACGTATTTTATTTACGCTCCCTTATACCTTCTATCTTAAAAAGATACGTGCTAATAAATAAATTAAATAAGAAAATAATCACGTTTTCTTCAAATCGATTAGCTGATATCACTTACATTCTATAAGACTGGTAGTTTTTGCAAACTTTAGCATGGGCTTTTTTTTTCAAGAATGTCCTGTAACTTTTTCGTTACCATTTTATTTATTTCATAGTTTAAATCTTAAAAAATAAGATATTATGATGAAAATATTGTGAATGATTTATATTTTTACTAGGCATTTTATTAAAAGGCTATTTTATACATTTTTAAATACACCAGAATCTCGATAAAAATTCTTCAGGATGTACTAACAGATAGTTGCAGGAATGCTTAAAGGTAAAATTTCTTATTTTGATTAAATTTTGGTTTTGAAAGATTGATTTATGGATACTTTTCAGAAATGATGGTAGAAATAAACACCCCTTAACTTACAGGTCTGCTTTTCAACACGTCATGCCATCTACAGAACAGAGCACAAAGCATTGCCAACCCGACTGATTTGCATAACACATGGGCGCTCACGAAACATGCGCAGTAGAATGTATCCTTAACACGACAACATATTCTTGTTCACCGTTTAGATGGGCAAGTCTACTGGAATGGAAACTATTATATCGCCCTGTACCACTGAATTACTGGTAATCTAATCACTAAGCACTGCCAAATCTTGCTTTGCTACATTTACATACACTAATTATTTTGCAATCCACAGTATCCATGGTAGTTTATTTCATTTATTATATCAGCCACGACAATATGTGATCCTGACGATTTAGTCAAATATTACAAATAAAACAAGCATATCGACAAGTTATAAGAGGCTCTTTCCTTTATTTTAAGAACTGGGCTTTTGTCGGTGGAACAATTACCATTGTCTCCTGTTCCTCGCCAACTGCTTGACTTCCTGGTAGAACACGACATAACTATTAGAGTTGTTAATAACCCATATTGTCCCCACTGCAGGGGCACGGGTCTCTTCTCTTACTTCCGGCAGGTTAGGCCATACTCCTCACACCGGGGCCAAGTCCGGATTGGTAATTATTAGAGCAAAGTATACGAATTGTGCCAAACATTTTAAAATCAAAATAAGTTCCTATTTACCATGACTGGTTCATTAAATTGTAAATAAGTATGAAACATTGTATGACTAAGCTATTTTATTGAAATTGCAGAAACACTCCATCATCATCATCACTGATCTTATACGTCTAATTTAGACGGTTTAAGATTATGTTGTAAGACATCTCCTTTGGTCACTGAACGATTTTCACTACATGTAATTTACAATTTACTAACACAAATACATATTTCGATATCATTAAGGCGTCTAGTCATAACTCACTATTCAAACCATTTTGAGAACAAATGTCGTTTTTGGCAAACTAACTTCTTCAATCAGTCGGTGTTCAAGTTCACCAGTCCAACCCACTCGCTTGTAAATTTTACTTGCCAGGTTTTCCGTCTAAACGAGCCTCCTTTTCCTCAGCCAAACACTCGAACGTGAACGTCGAGCTTAAACCGACGACTTCCGTGCAAGACTTCCATAAAAACCGTATATTACCGACCGCTACATGAATGTTTTATGGGAAAACATAATGTATGGAGACAGTAGGCAGTCGAACTGACTAGCCAAACAATTTGTGCGAATTCGTATCTTTGATACCGAATGGTATTTTACGTTTTCAGTCTGCTATATAAGATAGTTATAAACCTATTTCTGCAGGTTATGTTTTTAAATATCTAAAAGTGTTGTTATATGTAATAAGTTTTTACTATTTGAAAATGTGTATCGTTTGAGTTTTAAGTAAACAGAATAAAAATACTTCAGTTTATATCGTAGAATTAAAGTAAGCTGAAATATTTTAGTACGTGGTTTTTCACAGTTTTTTACTTCACAAAAATTTCGAAGCTTTCTACTGGCAAAAAAAAGGAACCTCAAGTACCTACCTATTTTTAGGGAAATTCTAATGGAGAAGATTGAATCAGAGAAACAGGGATCTTCTTAGACCCACTAAAAAACTGTGAACAATATCACAATACTATTAAACAACTTTCATTTTAGCACATGAGAAATGTAAGAAAATAAATAAACTAAATACATATGTATATTGGTCTCACCCGGGGGTACTTTATCGCAAAAATCACACACATATATATACAAATAAGATTGTGCTGTCCACAGCAGGATGTGTCATTGTGTGTGTGTATTCTCAACCAATCTTTGAGAGTGTGTGCATCATTCTTTACGGCTGATCTGAAATTTTGCATGTGTTTGCGTGTACTTAGCCACGTACAGTGGTAAGGTAACCCTTTTGTTAAGGTGCAGACATTTCTGTTTAGTAGTAAGCAAAAACCTTTTCGCACATTATTGTAAGTAAAGGTCCTAGCAACAAAACATGCGCTGAACTGACTGTTTTTAACAAGACAGTATCCTGCTTTAGACCTGGGGTGGTTTAGGTTAGAGTGTTAAGGTTGTTTAGGGTGTCGTCCCTAAACTTCGCTAAATATTATCACATTAAATTTCCTACCTGAAAACGGATCCTCGTTGACAAAAAAGATGCCAAACATCTATTTTGGGGTAGGAGAGGCTTCCTCGATTGGAAGCTAAAATTAATTGAAACCGCTAAATAACCGGAGCATTCGCTGATGTACTCTGATTTAAACTTTGATGACTTTTCCTATTTGTCGTTCTTAAACGAACATAAACTCACCCTGTAACTATGTATGACTACTAAGTGACTCTGTGTAAAGTATTTAACGGTTAGTTATTAAACAATACAACTTCATGTCCGCGACTTAGTCCATGTGAAAATCTACATTTTTGCTTTCCATATCCGCAAAGGAACCACTACCTTAAATGGCTTTCTTATCGAAAGGAGATAAAAGGATATTAACCAAGAGTTAATGACAATGGGTGGTTGATAAGCTTTTTATTATATTGCAATATATTGTTGAAAACAAACTTCAACTTTGAAACGGTGACTGGAAGAGACCCCGTAACGAATAAGGTCACTTTTGGAAAAGGGTTATTTGTGTGTTTATTAGTATTCAAAGCTTACAAACAAACTCCATGCAAAATGTTTATTATTAGGGAAATCTCGTATTGGGTGAAGATTCTTGTCCTGTTTTTAGAGCACATCCCCTTAACTGTATCAACGCTAGACGGCTGTGTGCGTAAAGGTAGCGCGAGCGCGTATTAGTGTGACTTCTATTCAATCTTCTTACGTTCCATTTCGCGGGGACATTTGATTTCCTCCCGCTCCTACGCAAAACGGCACATATATGCTATTTCACTCTATTCCTAACGGGCTTAGAGCGTGTGATATATTGTATTGGATGGATTTTTCGTTTCTGAAAATGGAATTTTCTTTTCCTTGGTCCTTCGAGCCGGTCTCGCACCTGGCGACGATGTTAGATCAAACCACAATTTCCTTAAGGTGCAGGAATGTAATTCATGTTGATTTGACATTTACCTAAGCCGAAAATGTTGTGAAGAATTGGGTCTTGAAGAGACAAAATATAGGCCCAGTTTCAATTACGGTTTCACATAAATTCTATCCAAAATTACAGTTATTTATTATTAATTATCAATTTATTTAACATCCCATATTGTAGGGATAATATGTTACTGCTGGGGCCGTCACTTCCCGTATATAGGGAAAGTTAGGCTATACTCCACACACGGGGGCCAGACTGGACTGGATAATTGTTAACCATCTCATTTATTAAAGAAAAAATTAATATTATTAAGATGTCAAACAACTACGATTTTCTGTTTTTCTGCTCATGTTATTTAATGATTGTCATTTTAATAATATATTTTTTTATATTTTTGATAATAGCAATCCGGGTAATCTTTATAATCTGACGCATAATGCTGATTTTTAATAGCGCGAAGTGTCACACTGGATCACATGCTTTGCAGATCGTCTCTACACACGGGGGAGTTCGAACACAGAATGACAGTTCAAACAAAACCCGGATATTGATATATTGGAATAGATGTTAAAATAATGAGACGCTGTTTTTCTTTTTCCAAAAACAACTTATTAATAAATTTGATTGCGAAGAAAATCTTACTTTTGCTAGTTCTATCTATGTACAGTCGTCGTTCGAATGTTCCCTCGTTTTCTTTGTTAACTACCTTCTTTTAAAGGTTATGATTAGTGTTGTGGACAGATTGTTGAAATTGGCCTAGCCTAACATAGAGCTTTTCAGAGCTCCTCGACATATCGTCGAGTCATTTCATGATCTAGCAAATACTGCGATCTGGCATCGACATGTATAATAAAAACCGGGACAAATCACACACGGTCACCTGGCCCCAAACTAGGATTCCCTGTATTATGGGAACCAGAGACTGATATACATACCCATGTACGTTTAAATACATACATATATAGATATAATACACCCAGACACAGAGCAAACAAATCTGCTCATATCATGATAGATTTGTGATTGCAAAGTTAAAGTGAGTAGATATTCAGTATATAGGATAGTTATGTAGACACCTTAAATTTGACTGATTCAATCGTTCAGTAGTTAATGGTCCTTACTACTGATCCGAGGATTGTAGATTCGATTCCAACCTAGGACAAACATTTCATAAACGTTAAATTCTGTAATGTTATGTAAGTCAATACATATTTATAACCGACTTCAAAAAAAGGAGGAGGTTCTCAATTCGTCGGAATCTTTTTTATGATTTATTATAAGCCAACATCAAAATACAATCTTGTTAAAACAAAATGTGTAAAGGCGGTCTTATGGTTATCAGCGATTACTCTCAGGCAACCTTTATTAAACCTTTTTGTTAACGTTCTGTTCAATCTGTTTTTAACGTTTTGTTAAAAATTGTCCGCAGAAAGTTTGAATACTAAAAATGTATTTAGGTTTACTCCGGTACTTAGTTTATAATAAAAGTATTTCCAAAAATAAAACCGTGTTTTGACTATGCATACTTAAACAACATCTAACATAATATAATACATAAGTATCAAAACATAAACCGTCACGACATCACAAAGACACCTGATCACTAAACATCAAAAAATATATGGAATAATCTAACGAAAACGAATGCGAAATACATTCGTACCCTGAGGGTATTCCGGAAAATTGGTGCCTCCAAAGAACGGGGTATATTTTGAATTTTTATTATGTACTATTTTCTATTCCGCTCCCAAGGTAACCCTTACAAAGGGGTTGAGTCTTGGAGACATTCGGTAGGTGAGGGGAGGAGGGGGATATACCCCCCTAACCCCTTTTGGGAATGATGCCCCCCTATCCTATCTCGTTTCACAGTGAAGGATTTACCAAATAGCACGTGTTATACGTATGTATGAATGTAGTACAGTTTGTATTACAGAATAATACGGGAAAGGGTCCCTTTGAGGTCAATGTTTGGATTTGCTTCGTTAACCCGTGTCAAGAAGTTTTTAAAAAAGATTGTGCCTGGTTTCGTTTGCTTTTTGTTTGTAGATCATCTCCAGTTTGATTATTTTCCAAACTGCTATTGTTGTGTGATTACTTGTTGGTTAGAATTACTAACTACCTGTGTCGTAATAAATAACAAATTTTACTAAATAAATCGTCATTTATCTGATCCATAAATGCGCTAATGCATATCCCAATTAAGTTTTGAGTTCTATCACTGGCCAGTACCATCGATTATAACAACATAACTGAACAAAGAAAAATAAATTTGATTCCAATTTTGAATTTATACAGTGAACTGCAAATACAATAATGGAAGCAATTTACCTCAGCTCACCGCGTTATTGTATAAATATCGTTATTTCTTATCGCCATCGATCGCTATTTGCTACCAATACCGTTGTCACGATATTATTATGGTCTATTGGCTTTATCGTTACTCAATTTGACGTTGCAGCCATTTTTATTGCCGAGTAAATGGCTTTCGGAATGCACTATTATGTCTATTTTTGCTGAATGTCGAAAATAGTTTACAATTTAGTGCAGACCGTGTGTCATGATACTAGTTTTATTTTATACTCTCTCTCTCTTATCGTGTGGTACAATTTAACCGTCTTATCCACTAGGTATAGGCGGCGGTTGCCGGTGTTGCACTTATCATCACCCTCGGTCACGTGTAGGGTGTTTTAGATTTACACCTACGGACGTGTGCAACGTGTGTGTTACTTATTATGTAAGTATATATATAATTATATAGAAAATATAATTTCAAATGTAAGAAATTTATGATGTATGTATTATAAATCATAGTCGTCCTATTGACTTTGACAGAAGCGGTAGTCTAAGACAAATCATAAGACATAACTTTCTATCATAAAATGTGTGACTCCAATCCTACTAAGAGTTACTGAATGAAACGCGGATACACAAATACTAAGTATTTAGCTGCTTTTCTGAAATCGCTTAAAAACTAAGTTTAAAATGTTCTTTTTCTAGCATAAACAGTTCTAGTTTCTCAAGAAATATTTTCTCTCGCCAAATAGTTCACACAAAAAATATTCTGAACAAGGTAACTAACTTAGAAATCTAATAAATATAACGACTAAAATCAAACTTAAATTAAGTAAGTTCTGAAAAATCTAATCTAACATTCTCACATTTCAAACCATAATAAACTCAACAAGTGACACACTGACCCCGTAACTTTATACAAAGCATCTTAATTTGCCCCACTCTCCCCTCCGAAACTCATTACGCTTGGGGCTTAATATGCCCTCACCCAAACCTACCTCAACTTTCGCGTTCTACATTCAAAATTAAGTCGAAGACAAGAGTGAGAAGGGAAATAAATGAGTATTTGAGAGTTCGCTCGCTCGAGGCGTTTGGCCCATATTTAAAAAGAAACGGAAGGACCAAAGAGGTTCCGGAAAGAAGAACGGTTTCATGCCAGCAAGCAATTTGTGATTTTTTGTATTTTTTTGTAAGTAAAAGTTTCGAATGGAACCTATGTATGGTGCATTGATTCAGTACGCACCTAATAATGATAAAACAGAAAATGGACCATTTAAGTAAATTATATAAGTATTTTTTATTTAATACATCTAGTCTGCTTTTATAATAATGAAATTAGATTATTTCATTTCTTTAAAAAAATACAAATCCGACATATCCTACGTCACATAGGATATCTCACGACATCACGTTTCCTTTCCAAAATGCATTAAGTCGTTTTGGCTACCGATGATAACAATGAAATGGACAAACCTACACTGTGGCACTCGGGCAAAAACTAAGAAGAAAATACATTTGGAAATCTATTTAATGAAACATTTGTTACAAAATTAGCGATATAGGTACTTATAGGTTTAATAAATGTAACATAATAACCCAAACTTAAACAATAAAGCAAACATAGTCTAAACATAATTTTACACACTCGCCATACTTTACCCATTTTCCCTCAACTTTCGCTATCGCATAACGCCATCCCAGGACGGTATAATTAAGCGTTTCATGAATGGGAGAGAAAGAGATGGTCGCAATGAAAGCCGAGACAGAATCGTCTGTGACGTAATCAGTTTGTAAGCGCAAATTATGGGGGGAAGCGCGAATTAGCGAAGGCGTTTCGGGTCTCAACAGCTGATTGTTGTTTACAAGGAAAGGTCGTTTCAATGTGTACAAGAATAAAGAGAATTGACGGATTCTGAAATCAGTGTTTATTCATATTGATGTGATGCATAACATATTATGTATAAAGCGTATCATTAACTGGGATTTCTGCTCATTATACAGAACAACTTGTGATCGACGAAAATACCAAAACTACCAAAAAAAACATGTGACTCTTTTATACAAAGTTTGGCAAACAGCACACCAATTCATGGAGTTCAAAAATGTATTGTTTCTATTATATCCGTTTCTTGAAAAAGTCATTAAGTTTCATTAGTATTCGGCACAGTTGACGGAACGAAACGATTTTTTTTTTTTTTTTTTCTTGCTGATTTATAAGTTACAAGTACCTAGTAAAAGTTTCTATATTTTGTTTATTATTGGATGAAGGTTTAAACGATTACTTCAATTTCAATTTCAATTTATTTTTTTATAAAAATGTCAGCTTACAGAATAATCCTTCCTACTTGTAAGTTTTCTGTTAGAATCGATGAATAGTAAAATTGATTCTGGAAGAATAAGACTTTACTAAAAAAAGGAACTTAACAAAAAGACTCACGCTCAAAAAAAAAAGAGAACATTGCTTGTAAGAGCAAACTGACAAATTACAAATGGAAACAAAACGGAACGTTGCGACAAAGGAAAAAATCGAACGCAGCAAAAATTTGAATGAGGAATAATTTTCTTCTTTTTTTTTTCTTAAATTATTCCTTTTTTCCCGTTGACTGTCAATCATTTGTCTGAGGCAGGAGATCGTTCGTTATACCAACATAACCACACTTTGTTGATGGATGGTAACATTTTTGCTTCGATATGGTTTACGGACTTTTTGGCGGGCTATTGAAGAGAGCGGGCGCGAATTTTAAAAGTTTTTTCCAATTTGTAAAAATTTGGGTTTTTGTAATTATTTTTGTGATATTTTGTAAATAAAACTTATAAATAGACTATAGTGGTGTAAATAAACAAAAATGGCGGTGGGAGATGGGGGTAGTGATCCCCCAGATCCTGGGCGGAAAAAACCTAGAAGGCATGAGGATAGTGAGACCTTCTACAAGCCGTACACCAAACCTGGGTACAAGAGGGTCTTCCCGGATACAAGTGCTGTTGTGGGTGAGTGTGTAGTATATATCGAAAGTACCATAGAAGGCGAAAAAATTGGGAACAAAAATCCTTTAACGATGACTCACCTTATAAAAAATGAGGTGAAAGGTGTCTCCAATTTAAACAGGGTGAATGCAATGAAGCTTAGTGTCAGCTTTGCTCAAGCAATAAACGCTAATGAATTTCTGAAAAATGAAGAATTCCAAAAAAAGCACAATCTGAAGGTCTATATACCAGCAAGAGCAGTGGAGACAATCGGCGTGCTGAGATTTGTACCCACTAGTGTTAGTAATGAAGAACTATATAGAAGGTTGTCTTCTAAGTATGAAATAATTTCAGTGCGTAGGTTCACAAAGCGAGAAAATGGGGGGATTAAACCATTCACTACTGTTAGTGTAACTTTCCTGTCAAACTCCCTGCCAGAATGCGTGTACTTGGATCTGTTCAGATTCAAAGTGCATGAGTACGTTGCTCCACTGCTGCAATGCTACAAATGCTTTCGGTTTAACCATGGGGCTAAAATTTGTAAGTCAACTCAAAAATGCAGTATATGTGCAGGGGAGCACCGATACACCGAATGTACACCTGATGTTACTATCAAATGTATTAACTGTGGTGGTCAACATCTGGCTATATCTAAGGACTGTCCCATAAAACAGAAAAAGATTGAGGAAAAAAGAAACGCAAAAAATTATGCGCAAGTAGTCTCTAACAAAAATGAGCTAAACTTAGTAAAAAATTACAACAGAGAATTCCCGCAATTACCCATCCCAACTAAGACTAAACGCATTGCCAATGAAATACAGCATAACGTTGCTACTGCTTCAACCTCTCAGGTAGAGGCAATTACAACAGAAAAATTAATTGATGAGATTGTTAAAAGTGATGTGGTACTGAAGGGATTAGTGGGGGCCCTGGTTGCTCTAGGCAACTCAGGCCAAAAGTTGACCTCCACAGTCATCAAAGACATACTAATTAAGTCTCTTAAACATGGATAAGACTTTTATACGTATTGCACAATTCAATTTGGAGTCATTAAAAAGTAAAAAACCATTGTTAATCGATTTTTTATTTAAAAATAACATAGATATATGTATACTAAATGAAACATATTTAAAAGAGAATAGTGTAGTAAGAATTCCTAATTATAATATTATAAACCAAAATGGTAAAGATGGGCATGGTGGAGTAGCAGTTTTGGTCAAGAATGATTTTAAATATACTATAATTCCAACTCCTTACTATGATTATTTACAATCTGTGGCTATTGTTTTAAAAACTTATATAGGTAATTTAACTATATTTGGTACTTATGCACCACCTCCTAAAGGGGGCAGATTTAGGGCTAGACGTCTCCAAGATATCATAAATATGTTACCTAAGCCTTTACTACTATCAGGTGATCTTAATGCTCATCATGTAGCTTTTGGTTGCCTCACCACCAAAACGAGAGGTACTGAAATTTATAACATTCTAGATGAAAGTGATCTTTGTATATTAAACACAGGCTCTCCAACCACAGTAGGTAGGCCGAACGCTAGTCCATCATGTATAGATATTTCTTGTATTAGTGCAGCTTTAGCTCCCTTATGTCACTGGTGGGTTCATGATGACTCCATGGGCAGCTATCATTATCCAACTCTCATAGATATTTATACATCAGTTGATAAGTTTCAAGTGGGAAGTCCAGGTGTAAAATATATTTACAACCAAGCAGACTGGAAAAGATTTTCTGCTGAAACAGAAAACGCATTCAAGAACTTTAATGTTGATCATTCAAATCCTTTAGAAACATATAACAATTTTTGCGATACTCTACAAAAAATTAAAAATAATTGTGTACCAAAGATTGAGAACAGAGGTCAGTATGTTATGAAAAAACCAGTTCCATGGTGGGATGATGAGTGTCGGGAAGCTGTACAAAAGAGTAAAGATGCTTTGAATCTTTATCAAAGTACCTCTGATTTAAGTAGCTATATAGAATATAAAAAAGCTGATGCCTTTAAAAAACGATTGCTGAATCAAAAGAGGATCTGTGGTTGGAAAAATCTTTGCGAATCCTTTAATAGATATACACCTGTTAGTGTAATTTGGAATTATATAAGAAAATTTAAACGATTACCTGTTCAAAATCACACTAAAAATGATGCATGGATTCCTTCATTTTTTAACAAATATGCTCCACCAAATCCATCTGAAAAAACAGTTGATGTAAACCAACTAGAAAGTATATTTAGGCAAACTGAAAGCACTCAAAGTAGTTTCTTATGTCAACCATTCTCATTACAAGAATTTAACACTGCAATTAGCTCTAGGCGAGATACTACTCCTGGTTTAGATGATGTTCCTTATAAATTAATCCGTAATATGCATCCTAATGGCCATCAAATTTTATTAAAAATATTCAATTTGCTATGGGATTCTAACTGTATTCCTGAGGCATGGAAAACACAATGTGTTATACCAATTATAAAGCCAGATAAGCCAGATTATGATTGCAATTCCTACCGACCAATTTCTCTATCCTCATGTGTAGGGAAGATTTTTGAGTTCATGTTAAAAGTAAGATTGGATTATTACGTAGAATCTAATAGAATCTTACCAGATCAACAGTATGGTTTCCGTAAAGGTAGAAGTGCTATGGAAAGTTTTACATTGCTTGTATCCGACATTAAAAAATCCTTCCTTAGTCATTCTGCAACCGTTTGTGCTTTTCTTGATGTCCAAGGTGCATTTGATAATGTGAATCCTTCCATTCTTGTCCAAGTCCTTAACGAGGTCGGAATACCAGGCAAAATCTGTAAATGGATATTTAATTTTCTTTATGATCGTACAATGTATGTTAAATTTAATAACATTTTGCATGGACCAAGACAAGTATACAAAGGTACAATGCAGGGTGCTACAATATCTCCTTTATTATATAATTTATACACATCTCAAATTAACAAATATTTAACTGAAGAAAACATTAACTTTCTCCAATTTGCAGATGACTTACTAGTCTATACTATACATAATGATGCGAATATAGCTGTTAATAAATTGAACAAAGCATTAGAACAGATACAGCACTACTACAATGAAAAATTAAATTTAAATATCAGTCCAGCAAAAAGTGCGGCATTAATATTTTCTAAAAAACAATGTCATTTAACTCTTGGTGATGTTCTATATAGCAATGCACCACTGCCTTGGATGAAAGAAAAGAAATTTTTAGGAGTTTGGTTGGATCAAAAGTTATCTTTTCAGACACATATTAATCACATTATTTCAAATGCATGTCGTGGACTAAACATATTGCGTTCCCTGGCAGGTGTGCATTGGGGTTCTGATCCACAAATACTATCAATGTTGTATAAAAGCATAGTCAGAAGTCATTTTGATTACAGCTGTTTAGCTTATATGAATGCAAATATTTCTTTGTTACGAAGATTAGATGTTATTCAGAATAAAGCACTAAGAATAATTTCTGGTGCTATGTGTTCTACTCCTATTCATGTGATGGAAATAGAAACTTGCATACCTCCTCTTATTATTAGACGTCTGCAAATGGCAGAAAGATTTTGCTTAAAATTGCTAGCAGCAGAGAATTTGTTTGCTTTGAACAAACTTCTACCTCCTAGCACATATCAGTTAGGTATTATGGGTCCTTATGTTAATAGCACCCACATCTTATCAGGAAACTTACCAGAGCTACCAAGAATATTATTGCACTTGCAGTCACTGGCTTTTAATATTGACAAAAACAAATTCTGGCCTTTGTATAGAATAAGTTACAATGCTCTTGTCAATTTTGATGTTATTTTATCAAATGAGATAATTCAAGATAAATCTGAGTTATTGGATAACACCTTCTATAAAATTTATACTGATGGATCAAAATGTGAAGATAGGGTATCATCTGCCTTTTACGATTCACAAACTAAGTTTAGAAAATGTTTTAAGATTGATAAAAATGCAAGTATTTTTACGGCAGAGTGCTATGCTATCTATAAAGCTCTTTTATATATTAAAAATATTAATAGACTTCACTATATGATTTTGTCAGATTCCAAGAGTGCCTTGCTCGCACTTAACAATAAGACCCTTAGATACAATCTTCATTACATAGTATACCAAATTAGACAATTACTGTATGAACTTAGCTGTAATCATAAAACAGTACAATTTCTGTGGGTACCTTCTCATTGTGGCATAACTGGAAATGAAGAAGCTGACCAAACTGCTCGTGGACCACATAATGAAGATGAGACAACCCTGTTGAGAATTAATTTCACTGATTTTCATGCTGTACTAAAGGAGACCCTGAAATCAGTATTAATAGATTACTGGACTAAGATAGGTGAAGGAAAAGGAAAATGGTATGCTAAGATCCAAGGATGCCCGCCCGCCAAACCTTGGTACTATGGAAATAAAGATGTAAATTGCAGAAAATTCATAACTACAATTAACAGAATGAGATTTGGACATTGCCAAGTAAGAACTCACCTACACAGATTAAAATTAGTGGAAGACCCTAAGTGTTCAACCTGTAAACAAGACGAAGATCTAAACCACTTAGTTATGAACTGCCAACGATTTGGAGTTCAGAGACTTGTGCTAATAAGTGAACTTCAGGATATAGTGCAGGAGATTCCTCAGTGCTTAGAGGACTTACTCAGAGAACCCAAATTCTACGTGCCATTATATAAGTTTATCGTGAACACTGTTGACAAATTGTGAAGTTTCAGTTTTATACGACATAGACGTATGCTATGTGTGACAGACAGTGAAGTGTGATTGGAACGTGAACCAAACAGATGTAATTTTTTGTTGATGATTGGCTCAAAAGGACTCTGAATCCAGAGCCGTAAAAATATATAAAAAAAAAAAAAAAAAGATATGGTTTACACCGTGTGAAGAGTATGGATATTATGAAAGTCTCGGTAGTAAATTATAATGCATATATTCTTAATTTATTTTAACATGAGATTGAAAGATTATTCACAAAGGGCTGATATTATTATATTTTTATGATATTAGTACTTTTTAAAAACAAAATAAATTAAAAAGTAGACTTCGAAGGAATTTAATACTACCTATTTATCCATATCCGGGCTTTTCAATGTATATTTATTTTTATTTGTTAAAACATATTTATAAGCACAGATCAAGTGCAATCTAACAAAAGACATCAACGAGTAATGTAGTAAATTATGTATTTTCTTAGTAATACCAAAATACCTTATTTTCTACAAACTTTTCATTAAAAAGTTTCTCAACAATATTAAATAGATTTCAAGATAACGGCTAAAACACAAGAAGATAACAATGTTCACTATTTTGATGGTCACAGGCACAAAATAACTAATTTATTATGTCATCTAAATATAATTTGGCAACTTGATATGTTTACTTTTTATGAGCTTCATAATGCCTTCGAATTAAGATTGTTTCTAATCTGTCTGACAATACGAAAGAAAATTAAAACAATATATTTAAGGACTTGTGTTACAAAGCCAATATACCTTCGTCTCTTGCACTGTTCTCAACTCAGCAAACGAGTTAGCACATTCAAGTTTAATGATATTATTACAAAACGTTACTAAATAAAAAAAATAAAGACAATTTAAATTAATAACCTAACCAATTTATCAATAAATTTAATATCCTACTGTATAAATCTGTCTTAATCTGAGGATAGAGATAGTAACGCCAAATTTTTTTTTTAATCTTACACGTCTTTTTGGTTCAGTTAAAGATATTAAACATTTTAAACATTTTAGCAATCTAAATTTTGTAAGTATTATAAGTAATATTGATTGTTCATGAAAGCCCGGCTTTCAAATTCCAATAAAAGTGACTAACTAGAATAACTAGAATGTATCTACCTAGTTAAATTCAATATTTTTGCATAAACAATTTTTAACAAACATATTTATTAAGTCGAGTGCCCATTTTGGTTGATCAGTTGGTACCATATGACCAGCATTCCTAACTAGCACCTCCATCAAGTTCCCTCCCTTTCGTATATACCCTGCCACTTCGTCATCTACTCTCCAAATAGTCCTTTCGGCATTCTTATATTCTTCAGCTGCTGTAAAATTCAACTTTTTTAAATAATTGACAGTAAGTGGATGAGGAACTATTACGTCCAGCTGACCACTATAAACAAGAAGACAGTAATCATCCAAAAGTTCCGAAATCAAAGGCGCAACGGATTTATAAAAATCTTCGCTTAAAAACTCATAAACAAGAATACTGCTTGAATTATAAGTAAGATTTCCAACATGAAGTCCTTTTCTTACGAAATGTTCTTGTGCCATTGAAGAAATGTTAGATAATCTGTAAAGTTCCGAGTCTGGATTTGTTTCCAAATAATTATATATTGATGCCAACTCAGTCATATTCAAAATTAAATTCCACACTTTATCATCACTGTAAGCGTGAATCCACTTCTCTTTTTGTATTAATTCAATTGTTTCATTTTCTGCCTTCTCCATGATATTTGCTTGGTTGGAGTCAATAAAACTTAGTTGCAGAAGATAATTGTGAAAACTGTGTTGATTTTTGGGATCAGAATATCCATTACCAATGGTCATTCCATAAAGGTTTATCTTAAGTTCAGCATCAGTATTTTTCTGATGAATATTGTAAGCTAATGATGGCACATACTTTCCTGCATAAGACTCACCCGTTAGGAAGAAAGGGTTCCTTTGCAGTTCAGGAAATAGTTTGAAGAATTGAATCAGAGATGAATAGAGTTGTTCAGAAATTTGTGCTTGATCTGTGCAATATCCTTTCGAGTCATTAGTGAAGCTATATCCAGTCCCAACAGGGTTCTCAATGTAAATAAGGTGATAATTAGTTGCCCAGTTGATTTCCCGGTATACGAATTCACCATTTCTTATTTTAATGGGTCCATTTTCTGTAAAAAGTTTCTGTAAAAATTTTCACTTTGCACTATATTTACTATAATAATCTCTAAAATAATCCTTATAAATATCTTAGAATTTAACATGTTTCTTTGTTTGTTACAAAATACAAACTAAACTTTTTAGTTTTTTGTCTTTATAAATAAGCATGCTGTTATTATTTCATAATATGGAGGACAATATTTGTGAAAAATAACACAAAATTATTACAAACATAACTCTTTAGAACTGTTTAATACTTCGAATGTCATTAAGAAATCTTTAGGTATATGTAATAAAACAGTATACGATTTTATAGTAAGTTTAACTAAAAGTTATCTATTATATCTATTGATATACATAAGCGAAGATTTCAACTTTAAAATATTCGAATTTAAGAACTGATTTTCATATAGTACTCGTAGTTTTTGTTCAATGTTAACACTTGACACTTTTCTTTTGCCTGCGTTTTGTCACCAGTGCGCCGCAATAACTTTTTAAATTAGTGCATATTTCTTTTTTCGATACAGTTTTCTATAAACATATTTATCATGTTCTTGGCCCATTTTGGTTGATCCATTGGCACCATGTGACCAGCATTCCTCACTAACACATGAAATAAACTTCCGCCATGACGTACATATCCTGCCACATCATTACCTACCGTCCAAATTTTTCGATTAGAATTTTTATACTCATCAGCATATTTGTAATTCAATTTACTTAAGTAATTCGCGGTCATCGGATAAGGAATTAGTAGGTCTAACTGCCCGTTATAAAGAAGAACACAGTAGTTATTTAAAAGCTTCGCCATTATTGGTGCTACAGATTTCATTACATCTTGTCTCAAATGGAAACTTACAGTTGATGAATCATGAAAATTAAGATCCCCAACATGGATGTCCTTACGAACGGAAGGTTTTTGGACTATATTTATAAAATCTACATCACGCATGTCGAATTTAGTATTGAGGAAATTATAAAACGATTTTAACCCAGTCATTTTATAAAATGTGGTGTTTGGAAGTTCACTTAGTATCATATCTTCAAAATCATAATAAGCTTCAATCCATTTTTTTGATCTGATGAAATCGATTATTCTTTTTTCTTTTTGTTCAAAAACCGAAGCTTGATTAAAGTCAACTAGGCCTAACTGCAAGAATAGCTTGTGAAAGTCCATTTGATTTTCGGGATCAGATAAACCATTTCCAATTAATATACCGAAGAGATTGATTTTGAGTTCAGCGTTTTTGTTCTTTTTGTGAATTATGTTAGCCAGTGATGGTACATATTTTCCTCCATAAGACTCACCACTAATGAAGAATGGGTTTTTCTGCAGTTCAGGAAAAAGTTGAAAGAACTGAATAAGAGATGAATACAGTTGCTCAGCAATTTGTGTCTGGTCAGTGCAGTAGCCTCTGGAGTCATTTGTGAAGCTGAATCCTGTACCAACAGGATTATCTATGTAAATGAGGTGATATTCGGTTGCCCAATTAATTTCTCTGTAAGCGAATTCACGGTTTCGTATTTCAATTGGCCCATGTTCTGCAAAAAGTCCATATAGCGAGGTTGCACCCGGTCCACCTTGTAACCAGAGCAAGACAGGGGCATCGCTTGATGTAGGTTTAATAGCTGGAAAGTACCAATAGAAATGGTTGGAGTTGTATTTTTTCTCAACAGTGAAAAATCCAGCATAACTTTTAACATTTAGTTTATTTGTGAATGATACTTCTGCTAGGCTTCGAGCTTCCGATATTTTCCCACTTTCAATAAGCGGTGTAAGAAACAGTGGTATGCCTACTTCGTCACTATCTGATTTGCTACATTTTACAACTAAAATAACTGTTAAAATTTGAAGAGCGTACTTTGTTGTAGCCATGACGAGTTAAGTCGACTAATGCAAAACACGGACGTGTTAGTTTTATATAATAAGTACATAAAATATGCAATATATGAGAGACACTTATCATTATGTTTTTATGCTAAGGTTGGCATAAGCAGTACTTACAATGAATTGCATTGTACTGACATACATATTCATAAATAAGAATGTTTAACGTATTTTATTTTAATACAGAAATAATTATTTTCAAAAGAGCGATAATTTGAAATTTTTGACATAACTATTTATAAATTGCATTAATATTAAGACAAATAACTCAATCAACCCTGAACATAATATTATCATCTCGATGAATTTACTAGTTTTAAAATAATATACCTAATTGTGCTTGACTTTCAATTTAGTATCGTGTTCCTTATCGTTTTTAATGAGTAACTGTACTTGTTTGAAATATAAGAATAATAGGGACTAAACTACAATTTAAATTTATGCATGAAGCTATCAATCCTCCTTTTTCTTATGTTTAAACAGTGGTTCTCCACAGGGATCACTCCTTGGCCCGCAGCGCTATTGCATAGTTTTTTGGTGAAGTATTTTTTATTAACATCTATATCTTCAATTTTAATATGGCATCAGTGACTTTTACTTTGCAGATGGCATTATTAACATCAGCCATTTGAAAATTTGTTCATGTTCAACGAACACAAAAATAAACCATAATATGATAAATGAATAAGCAGTATATCTTGACTGTATCCTCTGTTATTGGAAACATCATCTACATGTATGCTATGTACTAAACATGTATGTATATCTCTTTGCCCGCTAGTCATGTAGATTGCCATCGAAATCGCATGGAAATTCAATGTTTTCTTACCTACCACATTACCTATTCAGTTCGGTCCTTTGTGCTTGAGGCCATGTTTACATTAAGATCGTGGCTGCGTTATATTTCTGTATTCTTTGAAGATTTCTGTGAAGCATCAATTTTGGAACTCTTCTCGCAAAGGTTTCAATCATAAATTAAGTTTCACATATCTTTGTTATTAGCAAAAATGATTGAAGCAAATATTTCTGAAAAAATAAGGAACTGTAATAAAAAATATAGTTATATTACATGAACGGTAACTGCTTTTGTCTATGTTAAGTTATTGAGGTTAAAGAAGTTTATTTCTCAAAAGAAATTTACATTTCACTTAATGAGAATACATATTATAATATAGTTATGTTACGAGCGTTGATATAACAGTAAGAAACATTTTATAAGGTTAACAATTTGTGGGTATAACTTAAAATTATCCTTCCTTGTCTTCTAGATTTAATTGGTTAACATGTAGTAGTCTTCGTCTACGTTTGACCCACTCGCACGTAGTTTAGCGCCATAAGAGAAAAAGAGACAGCTAGGTACTCTCCCACCTCGGCGCCATTGCATGGTCCAAGCCTCATTCGTTTTCGTGCGCGCACGGCTACCGCACGTAGTAAAAAATATTTCTTAAAAAGTTCGTTAATTATTTGAATTTAACAAGTGTGCAAAAATGTGCTTAGAAGAAAATAAATCCTTACGTTACTTTTAGATAAGGAGATTATGTGGAAAGGAAATACGAAAATCATTTTTTAAAAAAAAAACAAGTGCAGTGAAAGTTATTTTTATTTAAACATGATGGGAGAATATCAAATAATTTAATTTTGCTTCGAGTCAACGCGAGACGTTGACCAATAGCTATTTTTGCTTCGAGTCAATGCGGGACATTGACCAATAGCCAGTTCTGCTTCGAGTCAATGCGAGACATTGACCAATAGCCAGTTTTGCTTCGAGTCAATGCGAGACATTGACCAATAGCTACTTTTATTAGAGTTAATGCGAGACATTAACCACACTATAATATTCCTGTTTCGTATGAACTGGAATCACCAGCTTTCTAATGCTTATGCGGCTGCTCCATCAACCCTCGCTCGCCGCCACAGGTGAAGCGTTGGCAGCATCGTGGCTCATATCACTGCACTGCCACCACAGCCACCGCCGCTTATGCAGCTGACAACGATGCTGAAAAATCGACAACGACGATGGACGGATTGCCTCCCGAAACCTCCCCAACGGCGCTGCTGTAACCGCCGTCCGCCAAAACCGCTGCCGGCGCCGCCACCAAAACTGCCGCCGCCTACAGGTGATATGTACCATAAGCACCATCACGTCTATTTAATCTTCCGGCACATATCCACCGCCATCGTGCGTTTATACTGATGCCTACTATCCGCAGTTGAGATTCCTTCTAGTGTTTCCAAATGCGTGTGTTATTATTTCAAAACCAACCTCGAGAAGGACGGTCTATTTAAAAAATAAAAAAAATAAAATTCTCGAGTTTGTCATCCGAAAATAACTCCAGAAATTGAGGCGATGCTGAACTATTAATCTAAGATGGAGCCAAAAATAGGGATATTATAGCTATTTTTCTTAACCATAACCTTACGGTTATGTCCAATACCTACCGCTAACCTGATTTATTGAAACAACAGACATCCTGCCATTATAGTTTATATAACTGATTGAATGAATGATGAAACACCCGACCGATTTCGGTCATGAGTCATGGCGACCACTTCGACTCCTAGTAGACTTGTTGACTGTGGGGCGCCCGAAAATAGCTAATATAGCCAATCTTCGCGGCAAACCCCCGTGCACAGTGCAGTTTAATTAAGTAATATACCAGCCTTTTATTTATTTCTTCATCATATTATAAAATACTTATCTGCGAGTAATAGTGTTCTGTGATACTTATACACTGGAATCGAAAGGGAGACATTTATTCGGTGTTGTGTTCGGTGGTTTTGTGAAGATGTCAAAGGGCATATACAAAAAGTTAAAAGAATTGAGTTGCATCGGATAGCGAGCAGGGAGATACGTATGTATGTATGTGCCACTGCCGCTCAGCCAGCCCAAACGCAACCCGTCGCGTCGCCGCCGCGCCGACGACGCGCTGCCGCCCCCGCGCTGGCGCGCTGACCGATCGCTGCGAAGCGCGCCCTCCGCAGCTCAGCCGCATTTTAAGGTAGCGGGTAGATGGAAATATTTTATGGATGCATTAAAAAGGTATTGTTTGGTATAATAGGACCATTTTACACAAAATATTGAGATAAAGACTCTCATTACCCCAGATGAATTTTTTGGCCCTGGACAAATCGTGGCCAAAATATGGTATATTTTTGATCAAAATTGTAAAAGTTAACGCAGCAACCCTATGAAAAACTCTTTGCTTCGAGTATTATTTTTATAATCCATAAAAGTGAAGACAAGTTTAATTTATACTGGATTTAAAATGTTAATCAAATTTTGAATATTGATAATTTGAAATCTATTTTATCAGCAGTTACATGGTAAAAGCAATAAATAAAATAGCCCGATTTTCTCATGCTCATGCACGATTTTATCTTACTTAAAACACTTTTTTCTATATAAGTACTTGTGTTTTACCTTTCAGCCTGTGCTCAACTTTTATAGGACTATAGTCCTATGAACACTATAGTGTTCATTAACTTTATGAACAGATTCAGGAGTTTTTTCAATCTGTTTTTACTATATTATTCTATGTTATTCTTCTTTTCGGTCGATAACAAACCTAAATAGTCTCGGCCCAAAATTCAGCCACGCGAATTGCACTATCCGTGGCACTCATTAGATCTGCCTGCCTGCAGTTATCTGGGCATGCAGGGCACGACGTCAAATACTCCATTGTTTGGGGACCTACGACACACTAAAACTCCAATTTGGAACCATCTGAGGATGTTATCACCATTATATTATTATCTTATTGAGAGGTGTTAAACTTAACACCAAATATATTTTAAATCAACGAATTAAATTGTATGTACAATATTGTACACATTAATTCTTTAAATAATTAATTGATAGAAACCAGTTCGGTATACGATTCAAAACCCTTTCGATTTACAGTTACCATAACTGACAAGTAATCGTTAATAATTATAATAAGAAAAATAAAAGTATTTTATAAAATAAGGTTTTCTGTACCTTATACTTAAAATTGTCTTTTTTGTACCTAGCTTCTGCTACTTACACGAAACTTGCAATGACAGCGTTTCGGGAAGTATTAATTATAATAAATACATATACCTACGTTATTTTTTTTTTATGAAGCCATGTCTTCAGTCTAGATGACAATGATTCATAGGTGTGCCTGTTTTTAAGTTTAATGCAGGTTAAGTCTTAATAAAGCTGCCGCAATCACCAGATAAGAATAAACAACAATGTTTGATGGGTGAAATCTGTGAATTCTTAGATGGTGGATAATCAAAATTTTGACTTTGCATAATCAAAATTTTTGTTGATGCCTCCACAGCACACTGGAGATGTCCTTGTGAGGATGGTAAAAATTATTTATTGGCATTGTTTAAGATCGCCTATAATCAAAATATACATTAAAAAGATTTATATATGTTGAATGAATTAAAAATGAAAAATGTGAACATCAGCGAATTTTGCAAAAACAAAATTATTATAAGTCATAGCTTACGTGAAACTTCTGGTATATTTTGAACTAAATTATTTACAATTGAAAGTTTATTAACCGCGATATACTTTCGTGGCTATATAAAATTACAGCATTTTTTTTCTCTATAAACCAAACAGGTAGTTTTTTAAGTAAACACACAACAAAAGAACGAGAAATTAAAATGTTAAAAAGTTGTGACAATAGAATACTATTGCTGGTATTGACAATAGAATACATATAAAACTTGCTGAAATTACCGTTATCGATACAGTTTAGATAAATATACTAAACATGTTTTCTACTTCATTCCAAAACTTATTAAATAAGCTTATCCAGCCTAAAATAATAATTTTAACTTAAAGAATAAATACAAAATGTAATAAGTACATTTTTACATCTTTGTTATGTTTTCCGTTTATTTGTGTAACTATCTTCAACGGTTCCCACTTTTTCCAATTATTATGAACTTCATATTATTATTTCGAAATTATGACTTATTATGTAATAAGTCTTAAAAAAAAAATGCTGCTCAAGCTACTACCGTTTTCATACCTGACGTAGGGTCAGTTATGAAATCAGAATTTATCTATATTTTATTTCTTATAAGTGAACCTGAAACTTATATTTTCAAATATTGTCTCAAATATTTTCTTATTCATTCGTATAAGGAACGAACAAATGCATATCGTCAGTGCTGGATATAAAATTCCTATCACTGGTCGATAATACCAAGTTTCGGTTCACGTCTAGCTTTAAACAGTGGGGGAATATTATCGATCAGGAGTATAGATTCGTTGGTTTGTTCACGGCTCATCCCCATTGCGGGTATACCTATAGTTATTCGGGTTTATTTTGTGATACATTTTTTGTCAAATTACCTAAAAATGAATTTCAGATGTTCAACGTGAATTATTCAAGCAGTACATGAAAGATGTATAGGTTAAAACCATATTTGTTAAAATACGATAGGTACATAGTGTAATTAAGGTACCAGAATATCGTATTAGATTACCATCTTAGCAGTTCTTTGGACTTAGAACAGATGTTCCAAATAGCTAAAAGGATGGAAATGTCAAACAGGTTCCCTATGCATCGACGTCGGTTCCCAACGACGCTGCATATACCTTTCATAAAACACTATCGTCTATCGCTGCACTTATGCTAAGTGTAACCTCATCACTCAGAACCTAACGTCAAGTTCAACTAACAATCACATTTATAAAATTGAACAAGATTTAATTTTATTTTCATATTGTTTATTTGATAACCTTCTAGGAAGTGTTATTTTTTAATAATTTATTGTGTACACAAAATGGGCATAATATAAAAGCTTACCATCAAATATACGCAAGGGGTGCAACTTGTTTCTAAAAGAAATTTCTTCCAGAAATAAATTTCTGTTAATTGAATTACAGTTATAAAATCTGTCAGATTATATTTTATTGCAATAATTCTCATACCTATTACCTACAACATTGTTAGTCTCTCTAAACATCTACATGTTAACCAATTAAATCTAGAAGACAAGGAAGGATAATTAGATGATCAAACGAACTTACCTCAAGTGAAGTTCGATCTTAATTATCCTTCCTTGTCGGAGAGATTTAAGGTCCCTCCCTGCCCTAGAGTAGACAATACTAGGATGCTAGTATTAAAACCCCTAATACCAATGTTGTAGTATGTAGGTTGCCTTTTTTATTCTCTAAAATGAATGAGGCTTGGACCATGCAATGGCGCCGAGGTGGGAGAGTACCTAGCTGTCTCTTTTTCTCTTATGGCGCTAAACTACGTGCGAGTGGGTCAAACGTAGACGAAGACTACTACATGTTAACCAATTAAATCTCTCCGACAAGGAAGGATAATTAAGATCGAACTTCACTTGAGGTAAGTTCGTTTGATCATCTAAATAAGCGTACATTGTTTATTCAGAGCAGAATATAGTACGGTAATATATCGGTAAATTATTGATGATTTAACGAGAGCATAAACTTTAGTTTTTATATGTATCTACGTGGGTAATTAGTAGGTGTACTGTACACAATAGATAATATCAAATGAGAACATAATATAAAAATACGGTAGAATTCTAAGCCAATAAATATACAGGGTGTTCCTGAAAATAGTACTTCCCTTAAAGAATAGACTCTACTCCCGAAACAGACACTTTTTACGCAGAGCTACATTGTTTTGAGTATTTTCTGTGGGTTTTAACACAGTTCTTCTTTTCTCTTTCGCATTCAACTACAACAAAGTGTGATTTTTGCCAATGTCAAGTGAAAAGAGATAAGCGAATATTTGGGAAATACTTGTAATAACGGCGAAACGGCGATGGGCATAAAGACGCTCCACGTGGTGGTGTGCTGCTGCAACTCGGAAAACGGAGCTGTCTCCCGAGTTAATCCTCTTCTTAGTATCGCTTATCTCGGAATCTGAATTACAGCTATTTCTCCATCACAAAAATAACGTTGAAACTATTTTAAAACGATAATAATTGTAAAATCAACTCTAAAGACGTGTGCTCGGTACAGATTCCCGGCAACAACCCTCTAACACAGTTGTTCAGTTTCTACAATCTACCTTTTAAGGGAAATTATATTCTGTTTTAACATGTTTCAAGATTTCGCCATAGATTTTTGTCGTTCGACCGTTTTCTTAATAAGTTGTCAATGTACGTAACGTAGTGTCAACACGTAGGCGGATATAAAAATAACTTTAGTGTAGTTCATAATAAGCCATTTTGCATAACAGACACTATTTCAATCTCGATTAGCTCCAGATTTTAGCTCTACGTCAGCGTTCAGGGAGGTTCAACCGATCGAGTCCAAATAACTCGTTACTAAGCAATCTTGTGAAGACACAGGATCTGACGCACGTCGTTTTACATTAAAATTTGCAACTTATTCATGCTCAAATGGTTTATTCGTATGCGATCCTGATCATGAATCGTGCCACGTAACATTGCCAAAGAACCTGAATTGAATATGGAACCGCATAGTTACCGATCACGTTTCACATACGTACAAATTCTAAGTAAACCGTCAGACTCAAACCTTACCCTATAATAGTACAAGAGGCAAGCCGGTAGATGGCAGCACGTACGGCCCGCGCCGCTGCACCACGTGATCGGAATTCTAAATTCAAAATCGAAGGGAGTTTTTCGAGTTTTTAAACCTCTCTAGGTGGGTTTGGCTGGCTCTTTAGCAAATATAACTGGATTGTGACTGGAATAAAGGCGATCGTGTTTTACCGGTGTAGATGTGTCATACTTTCTTCAAATTAAGTACTTCAAATATCCTTTCTGTTCTTTCCTAACTGTTCCTCAATCCCGTTCAATGCATACCTAGATTTTACAGGGTTTTTAGATTTCAGTGCATTTTTCGGAATTACAATGTACGAGACAAACGCAATCGTGCAAGAATGTATGCCATATTGTTATTTTGTAAGCAGAAATGTGGCTTTCAAGAAGCAATTAATAGACAACATGATCTCAAATTCAACGTTACTACCAAACTAAAAACTAATAAACCTATCCAGTCAGAGTAACACTCGAAAATAGAGCAAGACAAAATTATAACACGCCTCAGTACGCGATACATTTCTTCATATCCGCCGTATTTCGAATGAAAAATGCGCAAAGAGTTGACTGCTCCAAACGACTCCTACCTACGCCACCCAAAGGGGGAACTACAAATCCGCTAGATAGAGACGAAGCTACACGTGAGAACGAGACGACACGATAAACCCAAAAAGATGGATGATACACAATGTCACTGCTATGCTGAAATTGTATATTTTATATTCGGTATAAAAAGGCTTCCACAACATACGATATTAAAAAGGACCCGTATGTGAATATTTTCTGCGTCGAGTAGTTATATTGTTGAAGAATTTAATCTTGTGGCGACATAGGATGAGTACTAAAGTAAAGGATTATTGGAATGTCCCGGGTACAAGGGATTTTATTTTTCAGTTATTATTTTTTCGGTTCGACGACGATGTTCTAGCATTTCATATTGTGGGATAAAAAGAGATACTTAATGTTGGAAATTTCCAACAGTATTGGTTAAGTATTGGTTATGGCTTGTCTATCAAATTCCAGTCAAGACATTTTATTATAAATCAGAAAGATTGAAAACTACTGAATAAATAATAGGACAATAATTAAACCGACCGCTTACTTTTGACTATAAAATAAAAGATATGCAATATCAAATATAATAGCCGTTGACATTTAATACAAAGGTAAAAGTGGCATGAAAACAGAAAATTCATAACGACTAGACACAAAGCCAATTTTCTAAAGTATGATATGATATTATATGAATACATTGAATACATCGATCCACCTCAAAAGACGATTATTCAAAATAGGGGAGTACTCACTGATAGCAAGGCAGCGAGTTTGAACGAGTCCCACTTTATAGAGCTATTTCCTTAAGAACAGCGATAGCGAACGAGGTATACGACCACCTCGGTATATAATCTCATCGATTATGAAATTATAGCATCAGTTTACGTGGATGACTACAGCCCATTTTGTTGCTAATCTTATCTTTGTTGTTGTAGTAAAGTATCATTTAAAAATAATCTATGGAGTAAAAGAGGTGAGGTTACGGATCATAGAGAAGGCTCTGGTTTTAATTTTAAAGAAGTCATCGAATATACTGAAACCCGTGATCTCGAGGGGAAAGATTTGAACATTAGTGCAATAAGCAATGTGATTTAAATATAATAATACTACCGAAATGCCGAGTGTATCTGTCATAGAATCGATAATGGCTAAAATAAAGAAGATATTTTTGATGTGAGTTTTACAGAAAGTAGTTGTAATATAAAGTAGTGGTATTTGGTGAAAGCATCTTTTGTAAAAGTTATGTGTAAGAGTTCTTCATAAAATACCTTGACATATTTTTTTTATAATTCTTTTAGGTACATTTTGAGAAAGTTTTTTATTAACTGACAAAAAATACAATCTTTCATTTCAATGGCATGTCTCATGTATTTCATTTAGTTATGTCTGCTGACTAATAAATTATTTTCTTTTCTTTTTTCTTTGTGCAATGTTAGTAGCTATGTAAGTCTGCAACTAGAAAGTTTTTTTTATAAGTAGATTTTTATCTGCTGTAATGCCGCTTTGATTGAGGTGGTATTTGGTGAATAATATCTGTAATATTTAATTCTGTCATATCCTACTGAGAATGATACCAATAGCAATGCGACAAAAATCCACAATAGTGACATAGAACAATTGGTGGTAATTTACTCAAATATTGATTATAAGTGCATTACGTTAGCGTACAACTCAGTTTCTGAGCCAGTACCAACCAAAACTAAGTACATCTAACACTGTAAAAGGTGAATTTGAATATTTAAGGGCATTGTTAGTCAAATCAGAGAGCAGATGTGATCAATCCCCACCTCGTGTTGTGGAGCACGCACCTTAATTGGGTCTCATTTGCATCATAATGTCTGTACTGTTTTGTACTAGTTTTTCTATTATTATTGGACAGGCAGTTGAGTGTGGGTTTGAATATGCGTGCTATTCTGCCCTAATACGGAAGAAGGCCGTAAAGTATACGAAAATTCCATATGCTTTGCGGTCTTCTTTCATACGGGGGAGTATATTTAACCGACTTCAAGAAAGGAGGAGGTTCTCAATTCAACTGTATGTTGCCTTTTTTTGGATGTATGTTACGCGATTACTCCGCCAGTTATGAATCGATTTTCATGATTCTTTTTTGTTTGGCAGGTGATACTAAATTGATTAAGCGGTTTTTGAAAAAATCAACAATAACAAAAGAGTTACAAAATTGCAGCTGTTACGATTGAAGTCGGTTTTTTAGTTTTCAGCGTTGTTGATTATTGTTCGAGAACTTTGGTAGGTACGTAGTTTGATTTGAAAGTGTATGCCTGCAAGTACCCTAGGTCCAGCTTCTTCATGTAAATCACATTACTTAGGGTCAACTTTTAAGTTTTGTTTACCTGTTTTACTATTTATTAAATTACGAGTACCACAAATTATTTTATTTCTAGTAAAATCTTCGTCATTATTTTTGCGAAATTCTGAATGCAAACATTTCTTTCACAGCCACAGCTGTATTCATTTTAACTGCCAAATAACATTCGAAGAAAAAAAAAACGCAAAAATGTTGTATCATTCTCTCAAAATATTTGCTCAAAACATTGAGCTCTGCCGTCTCTGCCGCCATATCTTTCGCAAGTAGCGTTTTTTTTTCTCCACCAGAGGCGTAGAACGAAACGTTAATAAATCCTTTGGCTGGCTGTCAACAGCACGCCTTGTGGGTTGCATGCCAGTTATAAGGTTAGGTATTATTATCTAGGTTAGTCTCGACGCTTTTCTATAAAGGAGTACCTAATGTTCATATAATAAAGTTTTGATAGACGAAATAAATAAAATTGACTGACTCGGTGGCTAAGTGGTTAGTGATCCTGACCTCTGATCCGAGAGTCGTGGTTTCGATCCCCACACAGGGCATACTTTTCTGTGATGTTTTCTTTTCTGTGTTTTCTTTTTTGTTTGCCCTGAGTTTGGGTGTGTTATATCTATATATGTATGTATTTAAATGTATATGTGTATGTATATCAGTCTCTGGTTCCCAAAATACAGGGAATCCTAGTTTGGGGCCAGATGACCGTGTGTGATTTGTCCCAGATATTATTATTATGATTATTATTGGTTATCCTTGTAGTGAATTGTCAGCAACTTCGTCCATTTTGATATAAACAGCGCATCAGAGTCATGGGAAACTCATTGCTCGATCTACACGTTCTAATTAAAGTATCGCAACTCTGTTCGGGTGGTAGCAGAATACCAGTGTTTTGCCTTTTAAAGGCAAAATTACACTGAGCTATGGCCCTGTTGTATTGTATTGTTTTTTGTTGTATATTTATTAGTGTAATTTTAAGTTACTTTATTTTTGTCTCTTGTATCTGAAGTTTTTATGTCTTTTGTCATTTTTGTAACGTGTGCAATACAATAAACGGATTATCTATCTATCTATCTATGTTCTGATTTACTCCTTTAAATAGTTCAGGCTGTGAATTGTGTGTGATGTCACGGTACTATTCTGTTGGGTTTGAAACTAAAAATTTTTCAGAAAACATTAGGACTAAGTACCTAAAACATTTTTTACACAATTCAGATCGGATATGGTTTTTGCTGACTAAATATTAAGAGATCAGAAAACATTAGGACTACCTAAAATATTTTTTTACACAATTCAGACCGGATATGATTTTTGCTGACTAAATATTAAGAGATCTTAGTTTAGTTTCAACAGTTTCTCCTTAACTATCTTTAATCTTGTATGACGTAGCTGTTCTTTTCTTTCTGCCACAAAATCCAGCCACACCAATCTTCACCACCATACTTTTGGCAATGTCTTTACTCATTCTCTATTCAAAATTCAAATATAACCGGAAACTCAACATTTTCTACACCGCATCGTCTGAATATATTACTGGCACTACTCCACTACGTGTGAGAGAGAAAGATAGATAGTTTTGCGCATAAAATAATGATCAATCAGAGCGGGATGACAACGAGTTTATTGGTTCCTGCACCGACCGGGCATGCGGCTATCGCAGCCAACTTCACTTCATTTTCTTGGCGCGAAATGTAATGAATTGTTATTATAAAGTTTAAGGAGCATGAAATCTTTTTGGTGTTCTGTTCTTGTTGATATTTTTCTTGTTTGTTTCTTTTCAAACCAAATTACAGACAAACAGGTCGTTATTGAAGTCAACATTGCCTTTTTTACGTCCGATTACTTTTGTTTCAGAGCAAGTCTGTAACTCACCCTAACGATAGGATCCGGAATACGCGTTACAAATATAATTTCCTTTTAAGTTACTTAAAATAATAAATATGTAATACATATTTCAAGGATTCTCTGTACTATGGGAACCAGAGAACGATACACACTTACAAATGTTGAAATTTCAAGGGGTTACTTTGATCCAGTAAGTATAGAATACAGGAAAAATATTGAAAAATTTCCGATCTTCAATTTTTTTTCAGTTTCCCATACTAAATCTGAATAGTGAATAAATAATTTGTATGGAAAACTGAAAAAAAATGTAAATCTGATTTTGTGGCGAAGCCGCATTATTTCCGGAATTGTTAATAGCTGAGGGATCGTCTCATCAATTACTGTTTCACTTGTTGTTTTTGACTGTGGGTCAACATCATTACTTTTGTCTACAAGTGGCACTGAAGAACAGTCATCCACTGCCGCTTCTGTTCCAACTGCACATGGTTGTGAACTGGGACCAGGCTGTGGGCACCAAGATTGTAATGGAAGATAAACCATCTTTGGTTTATATCTAGGAACGTCACTCTTCTCTCCACCGACATTCTTGGCCTTTTGCAATTTCCAACTTTTCTGTACCTTCCTGAATAACGAATAATTTGATTTATATGCCTTTTTACTTTTATATTTTCGTTATATATATATGAAAAAATAAATTTGTTCTTGTTTACATTTTTTTTTTATATAAGACTTTATGCCCCGCGATGAAAACTGTTCTAGCTAAAGTACCATAATTTTTAATCTGCAAGGACTGTTTTGGACTGAGCCAGTGAGTTTGGTGAGCAAGGGCGAACATCGTGAGTTAGGTTTTAACAAATCTAATACAGACCGCAATTGCCTACCGTAAACCAAGTGAGCAGGCGAAAAACCTGTCTTAGTATGGACTGAATTACGTTTTCAAATAAGTACTTTAACAGTTTGACGCTAATGTCATACTGACTTTTACAAGACAACAAGCCGACTTTATGCCTCTTTTAACTACCTTGACGTACTTTCCGCCTGCCTGTTGGTATATGGGTGATGAATAGGGAAAATACCCAGGCACAGAAAAAACAAATCTGCTCGTCACACAAATATTTTCCTTTGGTGGGAATCGAACCCATGAGCTTCTACGATGCAGTTGGGAGCACTAACAACTACACCACCGAATAATTCTAGTCAGAACAAAAACTCTACTCCGTTAAAAACGGCGAGAAAGACCTGAAAATAGCTGCCAGTTAGTTTCGAAAAAAATGTTTTTACCAACTACAAGACGATCTTAAATTATGTATGTACTTATTACTTAATTTGCACATTGATCTTAATGCGTTCATAACATTAATATAACTTATCTAAATCCCCTAAATAGTTAATCAATTAAAAAAAAAAACGTAATGTTTTTGCGATACCCAATCTTACTTAGGAACACAAGCATCTTTTTTACGGGTCTTTTATTTAGTAAATATAAACTAGTATACTAATATTTTTGCAGCAGAGGACAATTTTATTTCATTTTTTAAATTTATAAGTTCTGGAGGTAAGTGAAATATGTACATATATCAAAATGGTTATTACGTCACTGCATGATGATAAAATTTTCCTCTATAAAAAGATACAATACATTTCTCGCAGAACACGCAACTACTTCACAAAAGGCAAGGAGTGAGCTCTAGATCAATACTCACTCGTTTTATGCCGCACATGTGTCATATGGTGCGGTGTGTGGACAGAGAAAGCTGTGGAGCAGCATTTGTATTATATATTTTATAATATTAGAAAACACCAGAGGGCTTTCACGATTTTTAAATTAATAAAAATATATAAATGAGGATTAAAATATTTCATAATATTCATGTAACTTTAAGATTGAAATATTCTTTTTAAAAAAATGAACTGTAAACATAGATATTGCGCCGGTTCTAACTTGGATGGCAGGATATCCGACTGTACTTTGTGTAATTACTTGTATGTAGTTTGGTTGGAATTTCGTTTGTTCATCACTATTTCATAGTCAATAGTTTTTTGACGAACGATGTGCTTTCTTTTCAATAATATGTGATTTCTTAACATTACAATTGCAAGTGCTTAATGCATTCACATAAATACTATTAAAACTACAGATCTTTGAATTTTTTATAAAAAGAAAGGCGACTCCACCCCAGTAAGGCTTATTCGGTGATAGATAATGTGTTACTCGCATATGCCAGCGGGAGGGGGGACGGGGCTTGTTTTGTCAAACGCCACCCAAAAGAAAGTAGGGAAACACGAAAAATTTCGCAAGAAGAATCTTTTTTACCGAGTATTTTTCTTTACAATTATCTTGGAGGTTTCTTGAAATGTTATGTATGTGCTAATAGACAACAATTGGAGTGGGTTTGGCTTCTTTAACAAAGGACGATGTTTGCTGAGTAACAATCGTAATTAGGAGGCAAAAGATAACTGGGTGTTCTTTGATTCTGAATGTTTTAACTATGACTGTTCTCGTAGCTAGGTATCAAAAGTAAGATTACGTAATAAGATTTTAGTTCTGTTAAAAATACTTATATAAGTTTGTTACAGATAGTTCTTCACTTACATCAACAAAGCAATCAATTTTCTCCTTAAGCTGAGATGAAGACCATTTTGAGGACACAGCATCAAGCATACATTTTCCGTTTAAATACAATGAATTTTATAATATGTTATTTGGTCGAAGTTGTGAGCGAATCCGAAACGAAGAACTAGTCACTGATATAGATCATAGAATAAGCAAGCTAAAAAGCCAAGCCATCTTCTTCTAATCGTGTTGCACATTTTAACCGTTCTATCTACAATGCTTAGACGGCGGTTGACTGGTGTTGCACTTAGCATCGCCCGCGATCATGTGTAGGGTATTTAGATTTACACCTACGGACGTGTACAACGCGGCCATCATACACATCTAGAAACCAGATGGGAGAGTTTCCTCACGATATTTCCCTTCACAGTTAAAGCAGTCGGTATGAAAATGCACGTGTTTCGAAATCTCATTGGTGCACTGGCCAGGATTTGAACCCACGACCTCTGGCTAAGAGGACGGAGTCACTAGCTGCTGCGCCACCGACGCTTTTTAAGCCATATGGCTCGCTGATAACCGGTGGAAAAGAAATGTTCACAATTGGAGACTGCGTTCTGTTGGAGGGTTCATCACCAACTGAACTGATGAAGTCAGGCTTGTCAGCCACTGCCGATGGCTCTAGTTGTTCGGATTGGAAATCATTGTTAAAAAAGCGGTCAACTGCGTGTCGGGCTACGCGTAGTGTAAGGTTCCGTAGTACTTCGACAGATACTGCTTCAAGGGGAAAAACTACCCGTCTTTAAAAATTGACTACTACTCGTTAACTTATTAGCTGTGATAGTTTTCCTTTTAACTTCATTATGATTTTTTTCACATTTCTAGAAACAACCGTTTCGTTGGTAGGAGGCCCCCCCTCCTGTCAGCTTAACGGTTGGTTCTAGAAATGTAAAAAAAAGACAAATGACTTTAACAAAAATTTGCACTTCAAAGCTTAATATTTCGAAAACGGGTCCCTGAATCGAAAAATGGTTTTCACAAAACTCAATATTTTTGAAAGACTTATCCAACGATACCCCACACCATGGGAAAAAAACATCCCCACTTCACGTGTATGGGAGGGTACCCTGTTTTTTTTTATTTTACCACTTTGTCGGCGCAATTAATATGTATATCCGTGCCAAATTACAGCTCTCTAGTACTAATACCTAGTCTCTGAGCTCAGCCGCGGACAAATAGACAGACAGTCAGACAGTACATGGCGAAACTAAAAAGGAACCCTAAAAAGTGGACTTACTCCAGCAGGCTGATATAACTAAGGATTTTTTTTAAGATAGATTCAGTAATACTATACTTTGCTTTTCTGAGATCTGTGTTGTTGTAATGTCAAATAAAGATTTGTCTACTATACGTAGTTATCGATGAATCATAGACTGTTTAAGAACTTTTACTATCTAGCCTTTATTTCCCTTTTTTTGTTTATTCTTCTATTCACGGTATCACACTCCTAACCACCATTCGAGCCAAATATATCGTTGTTCAAACTTTTCAACTTTCTGGAGAGCTTTCGAACTCTGCGGTCGTAAGTTGCGCATCGCACGGGCGCTGTCATCATATTTTATTTATTTATATTATACATACTTATGCTCAGCTTCTTCGACAAACTTCTGACTTTCCTCAGTATACTTGGGTTCTATTATTATGCTCGCGAGAGGGTTGGTTTTTGATCTTTTCAATGTTATTTGTGTGAGTTTCGAGTTTTTGATTTTGTGTTTTCCGTTATATGGAATCGGTTGTAAATATGTCGCAATGAGGATAATTTTAAGATTTCCCTTTTACACTTGTTGCTTTGTTAAGACGTGATGGATCTATCTGTATCATCGCATACCTACATATATTTTTTATTTCAATATTTTTATGCAGATCTAGATATTAAACATTTATTTCAATGTATTGATATCTGCCGTAAAAGTCATTTAATACTAAGAGCCACATAACTTTTTTAAGGGCCGAAAAAACTGTTATACCATCCCTATTTAGTGTTAGACGACAATAAATTTTAGACACACAATGCTCTGAAAACGGTCGCTTCCTTTTGTGCCGTGAGTGCCACTCAACGGATTAAAACTAGTTCGATACCCGTTCGATATTCAAAAAATGTTCACATTTGATTGGTTTATTTAAATAGGATTTTATTGGCCGTATTTGATTCGGCTAATGTCGTAAACTATTCGACGAATGTCGTAGGTAGCTGTTACTGTTTGAAATTGTAACGCTCCATAAATTAATATTTCCTATTATTACAATTCACAATGTCGATTGTAACTTTAAAATAAGGTATAAGATAGTGTATGAAAGTGAAAATCTTTGCACGAGTGTAAAAAGTAATAAAAACGTTAAAACACTTTACCTACCTCCTAGCGAGTCTTAAAAAGAGATATAAAAGAAACTCCTCCGGGAAAGTGCATTAAAAATGAGTGCGTGCGAGCGGGACCACGCTATGCCTAGAACTACTTCTATCTCACTCTGGTGTTTCTAAGAAAATGGTTTTATGAATGAAAATCACTTTTTTTTCACGTCATTTACCTGTTTCTGGGGCGTTGGTTTTGTTCGTTTTCTTCAAGGAAATAGGTGAAAGTTTTTTTGGTCTAACTTTTAGATTATGTGGGGCACTGAACAAGTATTGTATTTTAAAGTAGGGTTGTTCCTTTAAGGAATCTTCCTATGAGGCAATTAGTACCCGACGGATCTGTAAGTATAAAGTTTGCTTTATGAATAACAGCACCTATACGTTCATATATTGGTGCGATACTGCCATTCCTAGTAAAGGGTAAAAGTGTACAAGAATATGAGCCATGTTTTCTAATTTTAAAATTTGACTGCTTTCAGCAGGGCTGCTTACCTTTTTCAAACAGGTCTACCTAGCATATACTCGTACCTACAGTTTTTTTATGCTTTGATACTATAAAAGACGTAAGTTCAATTAATTAACAAATACACGTAGATAAGATAGTACCATTAACGTCAGATTCTCTGACAACTCATGGACTCTCAAAGTGGCAAAAGTTTAAAAATAAAGACCTTCTCAATATTTTTTAACCAAACACCTCAGTTTTTTTTTATTAGTTTCTTTTTATACCTGTAACCGTTACCATGACATGCGTTTGCGCCCGTGGACCCAGCGGGCCCCAACTGCTCACACTTTCGTCCACAAACGATAAAATATAACCAAAAAGTTTTTACAACGCATTATTATAATAACACGCATAAATTTACCCATAGAAACATTGAAAGAAGGGGTTTAATAGCCTATAAATCAGTATTTTAAACAATCGATAGTCAAATTCGGAATAAAGGGAAGCTCCTTTTGTATAGATAATATTGAATGTACTCGATAGTTTTTTTTTCTTTTTTGTTACCATAAACCCGTGAAATGTTTGTTTTGTTTGCGTTCTTCTTTCTTTTCTTTTTTTTGTGTGCCAATATTTGATCAATGCGTCGATGATTGCATTTAATACCAGGGTTTTTGTGCGTGAAGTGTGTTTTCACGTATCTTTTTTTTTTAATAGTTTTGCGGTTAACATTACAGTATTGATAATTTTCTGTTTTAATATATCATACAGGTAATTTAAGATACAATATTCTTAAGTTTTTAAGATAATAGTTACAAGGAGACTTTACATAAAAAAAAACTTATAAAAAATTCAATTTATTGATTAAAAAATCCATTTTATGATTAGATGTTTCGATATTTTATTGTAGCAACTTTTTAAATAAATGAAAGACAGGTTTTAATTTTAATACTTTAATAAAAATCTTAGACGTACCGGTCACGAGATGAGGGTCAAATTATGAATGGGTACAAAAAAACATCGCCCCATTGATCGAAGAAGTATTTTTATCACACCGGAAGGGTTAAACTATAGACAACAAAGATACAACTTCCGGTCCATCGGAAGCATTGTGGCTGGGATGATTAAATTCTATGGTTTTGAGAAATTTGATTTTATCTCGTTTTATTACAACGAAGAAATTATGTTTCATGTGAAATTGCTTCAGTTTTTGTTCACTTCAGTTTTTACAATCATATCAAATAACGGAACCAATGTAACTTATTAAAAATCTAATTGTTCGAAATAGTCGCTGGTGTAAAGCTGCTTTTCCACCGGCGTGGCGAGGAGGGAAGATAATTTTAAATTGTATGGGAAAAAATAAATTCTCTCCTCGCACATCTTCACTGGAAATAGTCTTCTTCTTAGAGATTTCAATTCTCTTCACTCCACTCCTCGCCTCGCCTCGCCGGTGGAAAACCAGCTTAAGTACTTTGTTTGAAGTAGTTCTAGAGTTCATTTTCCAGGCACCATATTCATTAATCCAGTATACCTAACATTTATCACTCAATATGTCTGAAGTAATGTTAACAACTTGTCGATATCCAAAATCTACCAAGCCATTTATTTTTAGGCGATAAAAATGAAATGAACGTACATACAGGACAACGAAGAATGTTTTGCAAAATCAAAGATAAATGTAGTTTCTTTTCATAATTTATTTTTGAAGGCCCAGGACGTTGTGAGAGCGGACATGAGAGCAAATGACCTCACTGAGGATGTTGAAGAACGGGCAAAGTGGAGTAGACTGAGTCGGAAAGCGGACCCTGGCTCCAGCCGGGTCAATGCTAAGTAGAGGAAAATTGATAAAATTGAACAATTACCGCCGAGAAATTTAAAAACCCATAGTCAATTCACAAACAGTTTAAGAGAGTTGTAGAAAGTTGAATAAACGTCTTATGATCAACCATCCGGTATACTGATATGACGACGATTATACAACCTAGAAACTCGTAGACAGTCCGCAAATACGTATAATTTTAAGCAGAGCTGTAGTTCTGCATACAAATCTTATGATCAACCATCCATACACTGATACAGCTACGGTCGTTACACCATCACACCATCAGTTGGTACCTACACGAGACAAACCCACCGTAATCCTTATTAATATGGCCAATTCATCAACCCCGGAACACGTTAGCATCACAATAGCTCCCCCTTCAAAAGATAAATAATAAACTAAAAATTATATGCAAATTCACGACCCATAAGTTCCTATACTCTATAGAAATAGACTCAACCCTTTGACTCCGGAGGGGAACAAAAAATGGTAATAATTTATCCTCGAAAAAGATAAGGTCATGGGACAATTTTGTGGCATTCAAATGTGTTCAACAACGGTGTTCTGACGTGTTCTCGTGTTCAGTTTTGAGTTTTTGAAATTTGGAATGTGAGTACTTATTTAGGTGATTTTTATAAAAATTATTATGTGCCTGTGAAGTGAATAACAATATTTGTGCAAATACATTATACATTTATGCAATACATTTGTGCAAAATTTATATATACATATAACATATAACTATACTGTAGGATGTAGCAAAACTTACGTCAAACTTTAAGGGTGATCTTCCATCCATAAACTAAAAAACTTGCGTTAAAAATGTTTTGGGAATCACAAAACGCTGGCCAACCTATCAGTCGATTTGTACGAAAAGTTTACTTTTTTTCGATACCAGCAACGTCGTATTGCAAAAGCTATTCAGTTTCTGCCTAGATGCACACCTTAACTATTACTACACCATTTTATTACAACCTGTATAGTGCAGAGTATAGAGATTTGATTGGGTATCTACTTACAATCCAGCCGCAGACCAAATGGTTGTTAACAAAAAAAAAACAGCCCAAGTTTCATAAAATGTTCTTCGAAATCATAATGGCTCTAATAACCAGTCTAAAAATAGTGTCTATTCATTATAAAATAAAAATTTAATCTTTATATTCCCAAATTAACATTTCATCTGCACATTTATCAGTTGCTTAATATTATAGTTATCATCGCTAACAGCTCTCGTTGATGGAGTTATTTTACCCATAAACCATGTCGAACTAAATAGGATTCATATAGTCTATGGTTAGGACTTAATCGTTCTTGGTGATAGATATATTCGAGATATAATTCTTGGTTAAGTTTTAATTTAATGGGTGATTTTGGAACGCAGGATGTGTCCTTAGTGTGGGTATTTACAGGGTTATTTCTAATTAACCCTAAACCTGTTAAGTGGTGATTATAGCCATATTAATGAAACTAAACAACATCAGCTTTAAACTTTTCTGTAGAAACGATCATTCAGATCAGTGTGTATCCGTTTCTTTTGTATCAGTATTTGTCATAGTCTAGAGAAATTTCTCATTAAATATAATCAGTCATATGAGAACCCATAATCCCCAGCCAACCTTAAAACAAACAAACCCTATTTCAAATAAGAAAAAAAAACTAAGTCTAACGTCTCGAAAGTACTCAATAAATTGATATAAACAATATCCTAATGGAAAAACGGTAACTCGATATATTTGTCAATACATTTCCATCGCTCTTATGTGCCGAAAATATGTCCTTATTGCAAATAGTCTGTGTACATTTTTGATGAAAATGTGACTTAACGTCTTTGGTATTTAGACAGTGTTTTCTTTATTTGGGTGTTGTTGAGATACGCCGTTATGACTTCATACGGCGTTGTGTGCTGTTTGCACATGTTTGATCGATTGACAACTTAGAGGTGGGGCTTGCTATAATAACATTAGAGTTCGAAAAAAATATAGTTTTTCATTATCATATTTCAGCATAATAACAGCTAATACATACCTAGATAGACCTCATAATAATTCTTATAATAAAATAAATAATTCTTTTAACATCTCGTTCTAGCCTAGCTTTCGTTAGATTATTTCGATGTTTATTAGACATCAAAAAGTTCAAGATGAATCAAATTCTGTATTTTACGTTATATTACACTGATTAGACATGCAATAAAAACTAATCAAAGTCAATAAAATTGTGGAATTAAACCATGCAAATCAAATTAAGCCAAAAATCAAATTTATTCCACTACCCGCCGTTCAAACAATTTAGGCCAGTCGTAAAAATGAATCTACTTTGATCTACTAGCATCTATCATGATAATGAACGATAAGTAATAAATTCCAAATTCAAAATCTTTTTCGAACAGGTTCGGTTTTAAAAATTCTGTAGGTAATAAAAGAATAGTCAGTCGGTAGAAAGGAGTTTCTATATCTACGGTCGGTAGCGACCATAGACTATTAAAAGCGGTTTCTTTATTACGTGTCTTTTAAAATACAAACCACAAAATAAAATTTTACGATGGCACTTCTTGGCTGCTAAATAAATAGCTTCGCCTCGTATGGGCATGCCGTAAATTAGCTGACGAATGTAAAAACTAAAATAACATTAACGTTGAGTTACCTTCAAATAATTAAACTGGAGTTTTAAATAATTAATGGAAATTGTTGTAATGCAACCTTACAATTTACATAAAGACAAAAAAACGATTTTTGTATGTTTTACTTACCATAGATAAGATTTACTTACCATGTTTAGTGTTGGTTCTATTAGGTTTATGCCTAGAATATATTGCTAAAAAAATAGGTGAAACTATAAAAGACAATTTGCCATTATGAAGTGTAAATATTTAGTGAAATGAGTATTTTTACATGTTTATTATCACGCGGCAAGCGTAGTGATGTAAATACACAAATGTGCTTTTTTTTCGTGTTCTGCGTTTCTTAAAAAAAAATTAAAGTACCTCCCTATAAAGTATATCCCTAGTAACCTTTATCATTAAAGTAGTCATGAAAGAATAGTTTTTTATATACAGGGTGTAACTAAATATGTGTAATCCAGTTATTTGGGTATTCATACAAAATTGACCAAACAGCTAATCGATTTCTATGAAGTCTACAAATTTTCTTCCAAATTCATCAATTTCATAGAACAAAAGTTATTCAGTATGATGAGAAGAATTATTTTGTTAAATCCCATTAAAATTACCATTGACTCAAAATATATTGATTCTTATAAACTTAAGGTGCTGAAATTTGTATTTAATTTTTTTTGTAACGTCTATACTACAATCAAGCTATATTGAATCATCTTTTACTGCAATCAAGTGTGACAAAAATTGTATGTTTGCTCCATACAGAGCTCTTAAACAGTTTCTAATAAGATAACGCACTTGTGACTCCTCCGGTGTTGCAGGTGTCTATGGGCGGCGGTAGTCGCTTACCATCAGGTGTTCCGTCTGCTCGTTTGCCACCTCTGCCATAAAAAAAAAAGATAAAACTGACAGTACGAAATTGCTAAAAGGAATCTCCGTAGTTAATAGTTATAAAACGTGCGTAAATGTAGCTCAAATTCCGATTTCAAATGCTCGAAGTAAACGCATTACTGCAATTAAACGTTTTAAAATTATTCTGTAAAAACTTTATTCGCTTTGATTGAACTAATTGAAAGTAATTCGCGGCATTAAAGGTATGTCTTACTTCAGCAGAACACGTTTTAAAACAGTTTTAGAACATTTAATCCGAGTATGGCAGTACTGGGAAAAAAGTAAGTCTGTCTTCGCTATAAAACTAGTGCCGCGAACGCGATTTCTAGATAAGCCGAGTAAATGCCATCTTTTTTTAAATTAAATTTTTTTTTTCAAAAATAAAATTTGTCAGAGATATGCTATGAATATGTATAAGGATTATATTCAAGGAGTTTTTAACTCGCCATTAATAAGAAACTAGACATCTAAAACTACTCTGCAAGTAATCACTAGTCACATGATCTAATTAAAAAAAAATCAAAGGCATTCATTTTTATGACTTTAGATGTTTCGATAGTTGTACGTAAAGTGTAGTGAAATCTATATTTTTTATTTATTTAATTAATTTTATTTTACACTTTTCAGTTTTTGACATTTAGACAAAAATTAAATATCTCAGCCATACAAAAGACATCAACGAGAGATGCAGTACTACTACTACAGTTATACCTACCAAAATTATTGACAAATACTAACCCAAACAGCCTATGACAAAATCCAATTAAAGTTATTTCTACGAATGTTAGCTTTACATTAAAAACACTCTAATCCCTTTAGTAGTTTTCAGGAAAATCGCGGACATACATATAGGTCGAAAACATATATATATATATTAGTCCCTTAATAAATTATTAAAAAACGATATTCTAATAGGAACACAAAATGTTGAATTAATGTGGTGATTATAAGAGAATTCTGTGTATACTTTTATTCCCTCTTTCTCTTTTTTAGTCTTTTTAGTTTTTTTTCTTCTTTAGACGTCAAAGGCAAGGTTCTAAATATGGTCTACGTATAGCTGAAATCTGAATCCACAGTCAAATAGAAATATTTTTTTTATTCCCGTATCAAGTTCGTCGATCAGCTGATGTAGCATGTAAGAATAGTAAAAAAAATTTTAATTATCTGTGGCCTTCGGTGGGTACGTTCACTTTCATTAATTAAAACCCCATTTCATATATTTCCAACTGAATTTACCTGACCATAAATAATTAATTACCTAATTTACCTACTTTAATTTTATGAACTATTTCCTTAAATAGCCATCACAATGAAATTGTATTATTTACCCCATACATCTCTAAAAACAAATTTTTATCGGCAACAAACAATTTCCAATAGCTCAAAAACCAAGCAAGGGAAATTCATATCGATTTTGTCGTCAACCCTAAGTGCACATACGTCCATACATATAACTACACAGCTCCCATGTAGGTGTGTACGAGGCCGAGGGTCGCAAGGTAGAGGGTGGGCAAACTATCAATGTGATAGAGGTATATAAATTATATGTCGTTCACCCCTGTAGCTTAGACTGATGGATTTGGATAAAATCGGTTTACACGAATATCGAAGTTTCATAACTTTTTATGGAAGTATAAAGGGCCACGAAAGAGATTTCACTCTATCATTGGTAAAAGAAATAAGATTTTAGTTTATTTTGCTAGCTGCGTCAAAAGAAGGATTGTTCAATGGTTTTTAGGTTCATATAACGTACCCATATGTCCGTTTCTTTAGATGAGCCTGCAGACTAAAAGGCTTGACGGATTTTAGAAAGCAAGGTTTAGTATACGATTTATGTATACCTCGATTTCAAAGGATACAAGTAGATTTCTCATTTTTGTTCAGGTTTAAAATATTTACACGTAACCGATAAAGATAGTTCCTTTAAAAAGTGTATTTAAATTAATATTTTTATAGCAGTAGTAATTAGAAAGTATTGACGGATTTATATACCAAAAGTTACTTGACACAAACTGTGAATTTTCTACATCTCTGTGTTTTTTTAATAAGAAAGTAGAGTACACTTATTAAGCAAAACCTAACTTATGATAAAGAACGTTGCTTCCAAGTATATATATCAAGTAATTTAAAATAGTTCCTGACCACTGTGACTTTTATACTTATCCACTTAACATTATGTATACTGTTGTAAGTAGTTCAAAGGCAATATGAAATTAAAGATGACTTTCATTCAGCATCATTTTGTACCACATGAAATAGTTACCATTGTTTGAAATATCCGGTCATTACCAGTTAAACTGGTTTCAAGTCATCAAATATATTGTCAACTGCCACAATCGCCTACCAGCTACCAGACTGTGCCTATTGTCATGTATCGCTGTCAAAAGTATGTCAAATGTGACAGCTTACACGCCTCCGTTGTCACTGGTAACGAATGACTAATTAAGAGATGAGATAATTTTAACATCACTTCAAATAGAAATACAAAATAGAAGATTACGATACACAAATAATTATGATAACAAATTTAAGTTTTAGGTTTTATTTGTCAGCTAATTCTGATAAAGACCGCACTCTTGGTTCTTAAAATTGTAAAGTGAAAAAGTACTCGTCATTAGGGTATCCTCTTTGTTAAAAATATTTATAATTTAGTTATAAGTTATATAATTATGTACACATAAAACTACATACACTCAAGTGTCCTTATTTTAAAACTTACCTATCCGACGACAGCTTTCAAAGTTTAAAAGTTACGCGTCGCGGTTGAATAATATTATTTGGCACTTTACGAAAAAAACAAACAAAAAGAAATAGTTAAAAACTTCATGAACAAAAATATCACGCAAAGCTTCGAGTATCGAAATACAATAAGAAAAAAAAAGAAAGAGCGAAATGCAAATTCAAATTTGGAAACCGGAGACGGTCCCGAAGGAAATTCGAGAAAATCGTCGTCTCCAGTCGGCGTACGTTGAACGAATGTCCCGCTCAAAGTACGCTACAATTTCCTCCGCGAAAACCGAACCGACTGCGCTGTGTAGGTAGTATAGGGAAGGGTGGTTTTTCTTTCGGATTTCATAAGTATCTACCTTTCTTTATATCTGAGCGCAAGAACTACGCTCACCCCTTGAGAATACCTCGTAAGACTCGATCGCGCGCCCCCGCCATAGACAACTGACGTTTCCCGCGCGTTTCATATATGAACTCGTGTCAAACGGAATAAGGGCTAGATTTCTTTTTCGTTTTATAAAGATACGACGCTTTTGTTGGACCAGTATTTCTAGTAAGGCAACGGTAACATAGATAAAATGTATTGGGTGGTGAGTACAAAATATATTTATGTATGTAGATTCGTGTACGTTCGATCGAAAATGTAAGTATCGTATGACTGTAGAGTTTTACTTCTTATTTCAGATTATTCTGAATAGAAACACATAAAAATAAATGCACAATTTATAAAAATTTGAGATACTGTTTTCCATTGAGCGAGAATCAAGATAACAAGAATAATAATTGATGTTTTTTTTACAAAATCTAATATATGGCACAACATACATAAAAAAAACACTTAAAACATATCCTCTTAATAAAATTATGTCATATTCTACATCAATAATCGTATAAAGAAGGTATAAAGTCTGCGTGTATTTTCATATAGGTATTTCCTACTACCAGTACAAATTATCTTTTAGTGTAAAAAGAATACTTTAGGTATTTCATAAAGTTCAGTAGATTAATTGTAGTGTAAATTTATTAACCGCCGACGCGTTAATTCTCACGCCAAAAGAGTAACCATTCATCTGCAAAATTACGCTAAAATAAGTTTCACGGGTAAATGATAATGTGCTGGGGTTCGCAAAATTCGGTGCAAACTGACACCTTCGGTACATCAAATCTGGCAAATCAATAGCACTCGAAAATTGTTAAACGCACTCGTGTCTCAAAAATTACGGAAAACATCGATAACAACAATAAGGTTGCGATTCGTTTAAATCTTCTTGAATGACGGAGACACATTTAAATTTAAAATTTGTTAGTTTAAATTTCAAATTGGAATGTTGAGCAACAAGTTTCATTCATTCACGGGCAAGGGAGAGCTTCGCCAATTAGAAAGGGAAAAGAGAGGAATTTAAAAAGTGAACGCCCGGAAAGTTAGGCGGGAAAGCCCGGTGCTAATAACCTGTTGCATTCGCCGCTAAATTAAATACGAGAGAGAGAGAAGTGGAGAAATTAACGTTGTCGATTATCGATAATTATAACTGTATCATTACTAAAGTCGAGTACTATTTCTTGTATTTACCTTTAAGTGAAACCCAAACCCAAGTAGATACTTATCATTACTACCAATAAAGTGAATAACTGCAACGAAATATCATTCATTTCTTCCTCAGATATACTACCCATAATCTTCACCATAACTTACACTATTTTTTGAACTACCTACCATTTTTCTTACACGCCCCTATCGATAAGAAATGAAACAAGTCTATTCCATAAATTACACATATAAATCATTTCAATATTTCTAAGCAACCTCCCCCTGAAGCCCCTTTCTCTAAAATATCGATAAAGCAGAACGTTGACGCGGCAGACACCCCTACTCCAGCTCCTTGACATAGAGCGAGAGAAAGACGCCACTATACAAAACTAAGACGTCAGAGAAAGACGCAGATATAAGACCACGACGAGATAAGTGTTCTAATTTATACTCAAATTGCGAACGTCGTCGTCACAAGAACCACGTGCTAAATAACGGTTGTATGTATAAAACAACTTATAGTCGCTGCATTCGCTTTTCAAATTTGAATTTTCAGGAAAAGATGATAAAGTCTCTAATCATAAAGTGAAATTTTCGAAGTAAATTTTCTTAAAAATATTCCAATTTTAAAAACGAAGCGTTGAACTTGAGAGTGAACCGAACGACTTTGAATCTTTATTCCTTAACTTTGAGTTGAATTTTGATATTCGTGATGATTGGCAAATTAATACTCGCAGATTTAAAAGAAAGGACGTGCATACTAACTAGGGCCGTGTCAAGGTTAACTGGGTTCGTTCGTTCCATTAAATACTCGGTTAGTGGGTTAATAGAAGGGTGCGTTCGTTTTGATTACATTTTCTGGTGACAATTTAGGAACTTTGATGACAGATTTTATCTTAATGTTAGGTTGTTATTATAATTGGTGATTTACAGATACGTACAAACATTGTAAAGAAATTGCTTTATGTTTTAACTTTTTAAGGTTGTTAAGTACATATACCAGTTAACTTTACCCAACTGCTCAAGCAGAAGTTTTTTTTTTTTTCAAATATGTATGTTTCATTGTCCGCCAAACTGTTTGATGTATATTGAAGAGTTAGATTTTTTTTCTTTAGATTTGACTTGATCTTCAGACTGACATCGGGTTACTTTTTGTGCGCTCAAGTTTAGACTTTTTCGTCAATTTATTAGATTATTCCTGCTCATATTTTTTTACTGTAGGCAAAGATGAATCATAATATACATAAACTAAAGCGCAAAGTTAGAAGAACAAATACGTAAATACATGAATCACTATATAACCGCAAAAGTTCAAAGACACACTTCGTTCCACAAAAAGGCTATTTTGAAAAACGCAGCACGTTCAGTCAACATTTTCAAAGGTAATTTTTGACACATGTCATATACCCCACGTAGAAAAGTGAGGGCGTCACCCTTACACACCTACAACTTATGAAGATTTCCCCTAAAATGTGATGCGTACGCAGGATCATTCTTTTGTGAAATTGGAACTATATAAAAAACTGAAACTTTTAAGTATTTTTTATAATATTAGAGATTTGACAGAATTTCGTTAGCCAGGCGTATCTGTTTTTTTATCTATGAAACGTAAACGTGTTTGTAACATTTTGTAAAGAATTGTAATTATGTACTGATGAATGACTGACTGTGTATTATACATATAACTTTGCAATTACATGAAAATAAACTCCTTACCCTCCAAAATGCAAGTGAATATTTATCACAGAAATAAAAAAGTTTGACTATGCCACGAAAAACCACCCACATGCATAGGGCATTATGACAGCTTTTTTCTTTCAAACTTACATAATTTGCAGCCAGAAAATTAAAAATGACCACTCAGCTGTTTATATGTAAATCTGAATACGTTATTTAATAGTAATCCGGTATTGGAGGCGGATATGCGATCGATGTTCGTCTAACAAGCAACCTTTCAACCGAGGGGTGCACTACACGTGGTGTTAGCTGCAAAAGTAAGCAAAAGAAAATTAGTTTAGTCGTATTTGGATATGTCATAAAATAACACGAGTTTACAGTGCATCTTTATGATAATTGTGTCATGGCATAAAGATAACACTAGTTTACTCTTTGAAGTACTCTGTCGCAAAAACGCCATTTGTCGCATCACCTCGTTTTGAGAACACTCCCCTAAATGCCTCAGCCAGTATCCTTGGTGTCGACATATCAAGTTAGGTACAGTTCCGTGGCCATCTATAGGGTAAGGCTAAATTAGCCTCGAAGTGTGGTCAATTGGCTTGGTGTGCTCAATAGATCGAGACTGTATTTCACTGCGGCCCATCGCCTGCAACTTTATAAGGTGCAGGTTCGGCCTCATATGGAATACTGTTTTCATCTCTGGGCAGGGGCACCCCAGTACCAGCTTCTCCCTCTGGACCGCATTCAACGGAGAGCAACTGGAATCTTCGGCTGCCAGGATATTTCAGATCGGCTTGACTCTTTGGCGCTGCGTAGAGATGTAGCCTCTGATGGGGAGTGATCCGAGGAATTGTTCGGATTTACCCCAGCCGCCTCTTTTCACCATCGTTCTACGCAACAACATTTTCATCCCCATCACTTAGATGGTTGGCAGTCCACAACTGTGCGTTTCACTAGAAACTTTCTGCCTCGCACAACTTTCGTGTCTATGGGCGATGGTAATCGCTTACCATCAGGTGGTCTGTCTGCTCGTTTGCCACCTATGCCATAAAAAAACGACAGATATGAATCTTAACATAGTGAAACGGACAAATAATATAAATAAATAATATTTGTAAACTGTTGTATGTCATTAGATTAAAATAAATGACAATTGATTTCGGTCAGGAAGACTATAATTACAATAATAGAATTTTTGTCTAACCATAATCGTTTGAAACGGGAATGCCGGAAACGTATTCAAAGTTCAAAAGGCAATGCAGCATATTTCGTATTAAAAAAAATATTACTACCCACTTTTTCCCTTCAACCGTGGTATGTCAAAACGAATGGGAAATATGGGAGAAAGAGTGACTGGATAACAAGCACGCGACGCACATGGGGCGGCCGCCATCTTGAAACCATTCACTCACTATCCAGAAAATTTAGTTCGTCGTTCGAATTTCAAATTCGAATTGGGTATTTCTTACGTAAATGCCGTTGGTTTGTATACGGAGTGGATTTTAATATAAAACTAAATCTAAACCCCTTTTTTACACAAAAAAATATTATTTTAGAATTCTAACATAAAATTTTTAACTAAGAGTTTACAAATTGGGACTCAAAAGACTGCTGTCTTTGTTACTGACAAAATATATTTGTTAGTAAAATAATGAAAGAGAAATCCACATAAGTGTCTTATTCCGAGCCATAGATTTTAAAGTTACTGTACTGAGTAATTCGGCTATCCGACTTTGGAGTAATTTGTTAGACGATTTAGCAGAACGCTTATTTTCGGCTATCCTGCCGTGAAAGAGTGGAATCGAGTCGAGACTGAAACAAATGTGTTGTATTCGCACAACGATTAGCGGTGGGACGATATCGATAGTGTTTATCGATAAAAATATTCAAACAACGGAGTTATTGTGTGAGCAGTGATATAAAATTCGTAAAGTTCCATTTGGTTGGAGGTAGGGAATTTTCTAAGTTGCCTAACTAACTACCACCATCGTGTCTATGTCCCACCGCCAGACATCACTCTTCAAGCTTAGATGTGTTTCGACATGAAGACAGTATTATAAGATGATGTTTACATAAGCCCTTTAGGGTTGTAGCCCTTGGTAAGTACGACATTGCCCAGGAAGATTTATTTATTTATATATTTATTTATTTTATATATTTATTTATTCCACCTGCGACTTCGTCTGCGTGGATTTCAGAATTGGGTCCAGAGAGTAAGAAAACGTTAAGGTAGAAACGAAGTGGAAATTTTGGGTTTTTCCGGGATAGAAACTATAGTATGTGTTAGCCGAATGCTTTATCTATCTACCTACCAAATTTCATCCAAATCCGTTCAGTATTTTAGGCGTGAAAGCGGAACAAACAAACAAACAAACACCCATACTTACGCATTTATAATATTATAGTGAGATGAGAAAATTACCTTATAATTCAAGGTCATTGTGGAAGTTTAATTCTTTATATAGTAAGTTTTTTTATTTGTTAAAATCGCCTTTTATCTCAAGGTCACATTGGCTCTTTTATTTAAAGATAGGCATAGGTTTGATAGGTAACTTTTTGTAACATTCCCTGTCCCATCCCTAACCAACGCATACGGAAGCCGTCCGCGCCGAGGCGGAGAATTTCAGGGCCACTACAAATGCGCACAGTTTTGCCGTTGACGTCTCGCCATCAATTACATTTGCTTACAGCCGGGTTACGGCGGGGCGCTTTTTTTTTATTTCTAAAACTCTTAACCAACCGATGGTTATCCGTGCATAGCAACCCCGAATAAACCCTTTTAACTCGACTGCCCCAGAAGGAGGTTTAATGTTTTTTTTTTCAGGTTTACAATATATCTGCGTCTTTGACTCAGCCTAAACTCTTAATGCCTAGGAGGATGTAAATTGAGAGTCATCTTAATGCCTTAGTGTCAAAGCAGAGGTGATTGTGGGATACTAAGTTATTTAAAACAATTTCACTGCCTAAAAAGAGGTTATAAGATATCTATACCTATATATAACTTGTCTATGATATACTGACTGATACACAACCCTAAGCTAACTAAACCATTCAAGGTAGAAAAAAACATATGTTAATTTTTTTCATATCGACGAAAGAGATGTACTTAGAAAGTATTTTTTGTATGATGATACTGAACCGAAAGACGGTGAAACAGGTTTTTAAAATTTGTAGAAGAATTGAATTTTTTAAATGATTAAGCAACCTGCTTAGTCTAGTTAAAATACAATTATAATATACGCCGGTACTTAGAAGCCACTTATAAATTCAAAATATCCAAGCTATTTCCCAAACACATAATATATTGCCTTATTCTTATTCGCTACTTCCAGAATTCCAGCATTCAGCCGGTGACACGGAAAAATGAATATTATTAAAATACGCCAACTCACACGCTCACATGCGAAAAAGGAACAATAGCATATGTATGTTTTTATTACACTTATATGTGCTTACACATTCTCAGAAATGTCACATTTATAGGTAAAAATTCAAACATCGGGAATGCGTTCTGAAACGAGCAGAAAAAATGATCTCAGACATAAAAAAATATTTATTTGATACACAATTTAAAAGATAACTTTGATAGTTCGCGACACAAAATGGTTGAGGATTATTATTGTCAAAATTTCGTCATCTTCTACAAAAAGATTCTATATTTTGATTCCAAGCTATCCGTTACACTTTGATAGTATGGGTACAAGCACGCGAAAACGTAATGTTTATCTAAATTCTAACTAAAAACAAAAAAAAAATGACTTCAAAGGCATATGCGACCTCAAAGTTTGGATAGCTTAGATATAGTTATGTTTGTAGATTATTAATTGTTTTTAATAGTTATTATTTACCTTTTTTTTTTGGTCTTTATTCGTATCGAACAAGAAATGTCTCTTCCATACAAAAGACATCAACGAGTACTGTTTAGATATTGTTTTTTTAATATAATACCCAAAACATAAAATATAAAAGTAACTTTTGAGAATACATGAAACGTTGTTGATACTTTTCCTCCAGCTTTCTATAAAAAAAATGACACTCCAAACTTCTACATTTTTTTTTTAATTTTAAGAGTTGAGAGTTTAAAAAAATTTTGAGCCCTAGATGCATCTCGGCTGTTTTGAGAAATTATGAACATTTTTATTTTTATTTATAATGTTTGTTAGTAGAATTGCTCATTTAAAATGTTCAAATAGATTTATCTCGTGCTTTTGAAAACAATTTAAATAAAATAAATTAAATTATTGATAATGTTATATGCAATTCTTTTTGAAGTGTAGTGTAATATAATATTTTTTCATCCGTACGTTTTAAAACGCAGTCCGAGATGTGGAGTTCCGTTACCCTTTCTTCGGCAAATACGAACACACACGCGTTTATAACAAGGTTTTCTCTCATACGTATGAGCAAGACACACTTGCAACCACGTCACAACATTCCACAAGCAAATATCTACTGTAACCCATAGAAATACAGCTAACTTTTCAAATACAAACACTTGGAAAATCGCATATCAATCTACAGTCCAATATCAGTCTTGTGCAGCGGCGATAAAATACAGTTTCCACAGTCATCGTTGTTTCCAATTTTTACAATTTTCCTTTTTCATTGTAACGAAAATGTGTTCTAATCCTCCGGAGGCAAGGTTCACTTTGCGTTGTTTGGATTTGTATTTCAGCTCGCGTGGGTGAATGCGCCAAGCAACAATAGTGTCCGAAGGGGTTGTTAGTTTTCGGTCCGTTGCGCACCCGTTTGCGCATTTTCAACATGGCGGCGACTCGGACGCCTGGCTCCCGCCATTTTAGTTTTACTTCTTTCAGTGGAGCACTAAAGTTTTATTTATAAGTAGTCATCGTGGGTAAAAATTCACGTGAGTAGTAATGCGACTGTAAAGATCTGTTTTGTGAATGTAGCATGACACAGTGCACAGCTATACTATGTATATTCTACGTATACTCATTTTCATTATGCAGGCCAATGCGCCATACCAAAATTGCGTTTTGCGTAAGTTTCTTATTTTATTAGGGTGCAAGCCTTTGAAAATGATTCAGTATTGAAACAGATAATTTTAAACTAATACCAAATTACAAATGCGCTTTTGTTTTTTAATTAATCAGAAATCAATAACTATGCTATTGGTGTCGAATCGGTTTTCACGATTAAACTTATTTGACAGGATTAAACTTAATTTAAGTGTTCTGTCTTTTTCTTTCTATATCGAAAAGACAAGGACAGGACGCTTAAATTTAGTTTAGTCCTGTCAAATAAGTTTAATTGTAAACACCGAATCGACGCCATTGTCATACTAAAAATTAATATCTTTCAAACTAATAATGTAAACCATTCCTTAAATAATATATATTTTTAACAACCATTTACAGTTAAGTTTTTATTAATTTCAAAGGATATTTTTATTACCTAATTGTCACGTATCATAGAACTAATTATTCTATGTACAGTACTAATTATTAACTAGGTATGTCATAGTACTAATTATTAATTATGCTAACAGTGAGCTAAAGATGATGATGATAATAAGATAGAACTAATTAAATAAACTGACACTTCTATAAATCAACAAAATTAGAACTGATGCAATAAATCAGGTGAAACAAAATACCTTCATCAGATAATAAGAAAGTATTGACTGACTCGGTGGCTCAGTGGTTAGCGATCCCGACCTCTGATCCGAGAATCGTGGGTTCAATCCCCATACAGGGCAAACTTTTCTGTGATGAGCAGAATTGTTTGCTCTGAGTCTGAGTGTATAATATCTATGTATTTAAATGTATATGTGTATGTATATCAGTCTGGTTCCCAAGATACAGGGAATCCTAGTTTGGGGCCAGATGACCGTGTGTGATTTGTCCCGTATATTATTATTATTATTCCTAATAAACATTCAGTTGAGTTTTAGTGATATAATATTTTTTTATTCAAATCTGCATTTAAATCAATACTCATAGGTAAATTACACTGAGCTATGGCCCTGTTGTATTTTAATATTGCCTTTTGTTGTACTTTTAATCCATAAATTTGTGTAATTTGAAGTTAGTTTTTGATTTTGTCTCCTGTGTTTACTTTTTATGTCTCCTTTTATTTTTGAAACGAATGCAATACAATAAACTGATTATCTATCTATATATTCGTGTTTCTGTATAAATTCTTAAATTTGCCTTTTTATTGTTTCAGGTTGTTTCTTGGAATCCACAACATGAAGACCTTTTAATAATAAGTTTTACCAATTTTCTTGAAGTGAACTACGCCATGGGAACTTGAGTAATTTTAAATCACAGCTCAGTTAAATCATTTGCCGCTTACAAAACCGCTACTGATTCACTGACAATATAACAGTTATAAAACTCAAAGTGAAAATTATTAAATTACAAATCTCATTGTTGTCGAATTTGAATAAATTATAAGCACAATGCATATTCAAATTTCTTCCCAAGGTGTAGTTACAATGAAGTTTATTGAACAAGTTTTAGGAGTCATCCTTAATAATAATTTTGGGGTTCCCGTGACCCTTTTCTAACGGGTATAAAGAGATTAACAAGTAACAAACAAGTGAAATTGTAGACATGTCTTTCATTATTAACTTAAACCTTCAGTATAAATCTAAAAGTAGATAGCTTTCAATAAATAACTTGTCGCTTTATACTTATTAATTTTGGATCCTTTTTTTTACTTTCAGTTTTTTTGTCACAGTACTAAATAGACTTTATTATTTTATCATAGCGTAATGTAGTAACTAGTAATAATATTTCACTTTCATTATACCACAAAAACACTATCATTGTTGGTACTTTTTTACCTGTTTTGTTCATTTTAGATTTTATTTCAACCCTCGAACTTTCGATCTTAAGCAGCTTTTTTCCCACTTCCTGAGCCAGTACATCTGTGCGACAAAAAATGACAAACAACACAAAAGCATGGCATATTATTCTAATTATGCATAGACCGACAACGGACTTTGACATGTGAAAAAAATAGTAGGCAAAGGGTTAACTTTTTGCTATTGAACGAACACTTTTGTATTATGTTAATGAAGGTGACATTTGCATACTGAGTTTTTTTTTCTAAGAAAAATCACGCACATCTGTCGTTACTTCCGCTTCCTATTTTTTGTGTCGTAATAGATTGGATATAATTTATCGTAGCTACCTACATGTATATTGAAAGGAATGATAAACGAGCTATTGCTCGTGGCTTTTTCTACTTCAAATTCAGGGTTGATATTCTCTAAATAAAATTATCTTTAGTTGATTGTGATATTTGGAGTATTCTGTGATAAAAGAATAATAATATTTAAACTAGAAAATAGCTATTTATTTGTTCTTTTAAAATGCTTAAACGATAATGTTATGATTTTTCAAGTTTAAGCGGATTTTTATGACATGTTTTATGAGACTGAAATAAATTAATCCGCAGAACTACGCAGAAATGTAATATAATTACATCAAAGCACATAACACCTATTTTTATAAGCAAACTAGACACTATTCCAAGCGTAACAGGTAGCTTCATATAATTAATAAAATAACTAAATGCAAATTACTTTTGCAATGTGATAAATACACAAGAAACCATTTTAAAGACAATTATTCAAACCATTTATGAATTAGTTCCGGAAGTGAACGCGATATAACGAGGATCGAAAGGGTTAAAATCGTCTTCCTCACATTCTTCTCATCTTATTTTCAGCTGTATTGTTAATGCACTAAAGTTGCCTTTTCAGTAAAAATGTTTACTTATAAATGAGAGTGTTGTTAACCTGTTTTGCATTTATTTATTTTTTCGTAACATAGTAGGTTATCTAAACTTTTTATGGTGTAATGTCAGCTTTCTGAACATCCTGCTACTTGTCTGTTTTATTACTAGTCTTAAGCTGCGTCCACCGGCGAGGCGAGGATGGAAGAGAATTTTAAATTGAATGGGAAAAAATAAATTCTCTTCCGCACATCTTTGGTGGAAATAGTCTGGATGGGCGAGGATGGGAGGGACGAGAATTTTAATTGTTTCTTATTTCCACCGGCGAGGCGAGGAGGGAAGAGAATTTTAAATTGTATGGGAAAAAATACATTCTCTTCTCGTACATCTTCTGTGGAAATGGAACCTCGCGATTTAATTTCTCTTCACTCCACTCCTCGCCTCGCGGGTGGAAATGCAGCTTTACACACGACGGAAATGGCCGAAGAGCTAGCGTTCAAAATGTTTAATGGGCACGCATAGGGTTAATTTGAATATAAGAGCTTTATAATTATATTTTTTTTATTCCAGGGCCGTTTTAAGACTTGTTAATATACGTACTTATTTTTAGTCGCCAATTTGTTTGATTTTCTTAATATTTTGTCCCTTTTACGCTTAAGAAATTTCCAACTCGTAAGCAATACAGATTCTTGTGTAATCATTTCTCTCTCAGTCCGTTTTATTTATAATGCTACTTATTTAATTAATTTTAGTATATAATTAATAGGATAAGTTAATTAATTACTGTCATATAGCATGACTTTTTTGTATTATTTTTGTGTTTTGAAACAATAATAAATAAAAAACCTAAAAACTGATGTTTTATTAAAATATTTAACAAAAATCTTATCTTGCAATCACAAAGTCTATGCCACAACAAGACTGACGCGGTGGCTTAATGGTTAGCGCTCCTGACTACTGATCCGAGAGTCATGGGTTCGATACCCATCCAGGGCAAACATTTCTGTGATGAGCAGATTTGATTGCTCTATGTCTGAGTTTATATATCAGAGTTTGTATATCAGTCTCTGGGTCCCATAGTACAGGGAATCCTAGTTTGGGGCCAGATGACCGTGTGGGATTTGTCCCGGATATTATTATTATTATATCCCAAGGGTAAGACGGCGGTAGCCTGGTGTTGCCCTTAGCATCACCTACGGTCACGTGTAAGAAACTTACGCGGATAATCTGGTCCGGTTTTACGTCAAAATTTCCATAGTAAAAAAACCACCGCACCGCACACCGGAGCGGATTCCGGAGCAGTGTGTTATCCATCTTACATCAACGCCTAAGGACTTAATACGACCTTCATAATCGTCTACTATGGATCTAAATGTGTAAGTTTTCTTAGGATATTTTCCTTCAGTGTTAAAGTAATTAGTAGTACCTGTATAAAAGTCAGTTATGAAAAACTCATTGGTTTTGGAACACTTAGAGCCCGAGATGTCTAGTTAGAAGGGCCAATTCACAACCCCGTGGAGACTTCGACGGTCTTTAGGGTTCCGTAGTCAACAAGGTACCCTTATAGCTTCGCCATGTCTGTCTGTGTCTGTCTGTCCAGCTTAGATCAGAGAGTATTAGTACTAGAGAACTGTAATTTGGCACGGATATACATATTAATCATGCCGACAAAATGGTAAAATAAAATCTTGAAATTTTTTTCAGGGTACCACCCCTACACGTTAGGTTTCCGTAGTCAACAAGGAACCCTTATAGTTACACTTTTGGTCAAAACTGACTTGAGTATTCCACTTGAGGTTTGTAAAGTTTGGAGAAAAGTCAACGAAATAATTTTTCTATAAACATGATCTAGATGGCGTCACCGTCATACAATTGCGTTGATTTTTCTCTGAACGTAACTAACAAGCCTCAATACATGGTTTGAAATACGCAAGTCAATTTTGACAAAAAGTGTAATTACGTCGTTGTTGCACCAAATGAGCGAATTATCATAAACTACGAGTCTGTTCTCAAAATATAACTCGAGAGGTATACGAGTACACCTACTACCATAGTACACCTACTACCATAGTACACAAAATCGATGGACGGCGGCGCCTACCTGATAGACTGATAATTTAGTTATATTTTACATAATGTAGAAAACGAATGATGTCTAAAATCGTAGTTGTGAATTAAATTGTTACTAGAATGAACTGATGGAAAGCTAGTTTATATTTTTTAGTAACAGTAGATATTCTAATAAGAAAAATCATAGCAAAAACTTATAAGAACTCATACAAATAACTCATAGTCCATATAAATCAAAGGTTAAATATAAAATTTCATTTTAAATAAATAGGTCATTTAAAAAATCTTAGATACCTATATTATTATGCACATAAGTCAAATACGATATCTCGATATATTGAATTAACTTTTTTTAAAATATTTTTATAATAAGAAGCTACGCTTTTGATTAAATATTAGGATTAAGGGCCTTAAAAATGTCACATTAATAATAGCGTACAAGTTCCGCGTGCTATGAAATTTCTACTAGGTAAAAAAAATAATATTTAAAAGGAAGCATCTACTACAATAAAAAACATTTTGAGTTTTTTGTTTTTACCAATAAGCAATCACACAGTCCACAGTATTATTTGTTTTAGAATACAATTATAATACCTTTGTAAGTAGCTAGGTATAATCCTGGAATTTGGCTGAATAACTTAAACTGCTAAGTAGAAAAAGAACACCCAACGCCATCTATACCCACTTTTCTTATTTTTTCAGTTTTTTTCTCACAATACATGATTGAGGGTGTAATCTGTTGAGCGCCATCTGTTGAGGGGTGCGGTCAAATTTAAAATTCATATAAGAATCTAATTAGACAAGAATGAAGGTATTTGAGAATATACATATACACATGCTGAAATTATCAATAATTTAAAATTGATGATACCAGAATAAAATTTGTACATGTACATTTATTTTAATACTCGATTCGCTATTTTTATTTTCAATAGGAAAACCAAGAAACACCCTAGCAGCTCCACCTAGTGTCGAGTAGCTACAACAATAGTAAACGTCGGTAAAACAGGTCGGAAATGCTTCGGGACGCGCGCGCGGGGCATTCAACTTCGTGAGGAAGTAGGGGTGTAAATAAAACTAAGGGGAAGAAATAATGAGTGTTCTGGGCTTTGGTTAAAAGTTTTCACCATGTTAGATACGTATGTAGCATGTAGGTTAAACATTTGTACGGATTAAGTTTGCTAGTTTGTAGTTTGTTTTAGTTCGCGCCCTATGTAGATTGTTTTAGTTAGTGCCCTATTTTATAGTGACCTTACATCGTGAACCCAAATATTGTAGAGGGCTCACTAATTTTTGTCAATGCTAAATGAAAAGTTGGACGTCTAGTCTCTATTTTCAGTCGTCACATTCATTGCTTTCTAGTTTCTCATCTACCAATCTAACACTAGCCAAATTTAATTTTAAGCATTGGCTTAAAAGTTTAGCTTGGCTAGTTGCTTAATTAGTTTAGCCACAAATCTTTTGTTACCAAACTATACTCATGGAAAAAAAAATCGACTCAAAGTTTCATGCACTACTTTGGAAAAATTAACTCAATCTAGTAAAATAAAACTAAACCAAAAGTTCAAAAACTGTGTGTTTACTGTTTATGATTTTAGTTTGATGGTTTTCTAGTTTTTTGCTTTTAGTGTTTAGCAATTTTGTAGACTGAGTTATTTTTTCAAAAGTCGAGCAACAAAGCTTAAGTCGATTTTTTAGTCCACCAGTGTAGTAAGAAAAAAATCTAAATCGATATGTGTAGATTATAATTAAAACAACTTTTTCGGACACTGTTTCTCGAGATAACGATTTCTTATTTCATTGGCCTGTATGAAGGTAACAATAATAGCTATCGTATTTTCGCCAAGCGAGTGAAAACTAAGTATAAGTAAATATACATTAATTTTTAACTTAACCCAAGACTAAAACTATATACCATATACAACCTTTGGAACTCGGATGGTGAAATATCTCGAAAAGTAAGTATTTATTTAAAATAAAATACTCATTTTCTTTATTTATTGTACTATTCTAACATAGTTTTAGGTCTAATTATATGAAGCAATTAAATGAAATTTTATTAGAAATAAAATTGATTTCAGTTTATGTAATTCTTTACGTCAATTTTAACAAAAAATAATCATAAAACAATTAAATGTTGCCAGTAGGGTACACCAATTGACTGCACCAAAAATAAATGATCTATCTTTTTACAAAATTGCTCTCATAATCTTGAAAAACATATCTGTTCTGGGTTCTATCCCATCTTTAATTATTTATTTATTTAAGTGCAACACTAGGCAACCGCCGTCTATACCTTGTGGATAGAACGGTTAAATGTGCCACACGACAAGAAGAAGAATTCTTTCTGGACAAAAATTATAAAATATGTAAGCCGCTTATTGATGCTACAAAACTACGTAATATCGTGGTTTTCAAATATTGTTTTAATAAAATAAGTAACTCAGATTACTATTAGTCATCTACCCTATTGTGTCGGTCATTATAAGAAAATCGCGTACAAATTGACCGAAAACGTCAAGTATTCAAATCTGCCAACTGTTTATCATCTTAAAGAATTTGGACCCACAGAATAGAAAGTTGTCAAAATATTAGATCAAATCGTATGAAGCATCCGTTTTTTTGGTGATTTCAGCAAACTTAACCCTACAATGCATAAATGTTTCTTTTCTTTTGAAAAAATATATGTAGTGGTGGAAGCTTTTTAGCATAAATGGGAAAAATAGTAAATCATTTTTTTATATTTTAGAATTGAACTACTTACAAAAATTAATCTTATATTATTTTACGCTTTTTGGCAACAATCTGTGTTTTGAAAACTGTCTACAGGTTTTAAAAAAACTGGTGTATGGACCATTAACTGCGCGTTCTACTTGTCTTATTCTGAGCAATTTTAATTTTAATAATTTGCACAAGTGGTTTTTTTTGAGAAAGTGGTTTTTAATGAGGAAAAGATTTAATTAAGGTAGTTTAGGCCTAAAATTAACCTTACTTGCCAGTTGGCAGTAGAGTTCAGTAGAGTTATTCTATCTTCTTCTACTTTTTAATTCTAACGTAACTTATTTTCCCCCATTCAAATAGTTCAACCTCGTACTAGGTAGAAAAAACAATTAAAAAGATTGTGCAAATTCAAAAGCATATATTTAAATAATAAAATCTTTTCGATTCTTAAAAAGGTATTCGTTCAAAATCATACATCTGATCTCACTATCTTCACTTATAATATTATAAATGCGAAAGTATGTATGTTTGTTTGTTCCACTTTCACGCCAAAACTTCTGAACGGATCTGGATGAAATTTTGTAGGTAGATAGATAAAGCACTCGGCTAACATATAGGATACTTTTTATCCCAGAAAACTCGAGGGTTCCTGGAGGAATATCTTAAAACTTAATTTTTTACTTTGTCACTAGATGGCGCTCTTTTATTTGTTTTTTCTCCCTGGATCCAATTCTGAAGTCCATGCAGACGAAGTCGCGGGCGGAATCTAGTCTGATGATAAAATAATTCCTATAGGATGACTATGGTGTCTATCTGGAGTCACAAAATATTTTCTTTAAAGTTGATGAACGACAAAAATTGCGAAGCATAAAATACATAACACAAATATAAAATTGTCTAATGCCATATGGTGTTACGGAAACCTTAGTGAGCAAGTCCGACTCGCTTTCATCTCGTTACCTAAATTAAAAACTCGAAATACCAATAATTTCAATTCACTTCTGAAGAAGTTGTTACCCTACGGAGCTTACCATTAGCAGTCCTTGTTACAGCACCCCCGCCCTGGAAGACCCACGCAATTTTTTTTCAGCCCAATCATGCGTGCACTACTCTGGCCCTGAGTGCTTCCGACCAATTTACCCTCCCTCACCTTATTTGACGCTGCCTTATGTGTTTCTCATGTAATCTCACACCCCCTCTAGGTGAAAATGTGATTGATTGCAAATTTTTGGGACCTGCCAAACAGTGTGATTTTTTAAGGTTTCGTTCTGTAGATATCAGATAAATTGGGGAGATGCAGCAGAAATTGAGATTGGATTATCGACAGATGGATGTAGGTATACAATTATAGGCTGTAATAAAAAAGGTGGGGTAATACTATAAGGTGAGTTTATACTCGTGAAACTAAGCCACTTTTACTAACCGATTGCCGTGATTATCATAATTATAAACCGGCAGGCGTCCACAGATAAAATTACAAATTTCCCCCATAGAATTCTACTTCCCACGGTTTTGAGACGCGTATAAATCATGAAAAAAAGATGAAAATTTTATTATTCCCGCCAAACTTTTAACTTTCCATCCTAATCGATTTGTTCGGTGTGGTAGGAACATTGTATTAGAAACAAAAATACTGAGGATTTAAAAAAATGTATCCAGCATCTAATTAAATTGATTTTGATCATCGCCATGGAAGTTATATTATAAAGGTACCACTAATATAATCGGATAAAACATAACGTGATCAGCATATGAGAAGACAAAAAATATTTCGCTCTGAACGTGTTGTCTCTATGGGAAACACGGTCAGTTTCAAATGTGGAAATTACATTTAAAAATCAAATAAATCATTCTGCATAAAAAAAATCTAGATCAACCTCATACTTAGCCCATTTCTGAGCTACTTTCATCCAGCTGCTGATCAACTGATCTATGCTTAGATCCACGGATAGACTTTATTTTAATGAAAACATCGGTTGATTGTCAAAAATTTCCATTTGAAGCGACTAAACTATTTTCCAACATTTTTTGTCGCTAGCAATACAAAGGTGTTGCTAACAAAACAAATTGGCTTGTTATACCTCACATTACCTTTATCAAATTTTAAATATTCGCGAACTGCTCGCGTGCCAAGCAGACTTCAGTCATACAAAAAATATGGTAGCATTTCGTGACGAGGGCACCCCTGTGGGGGACTGAGGGTAGTCACCGTAAAAAGAGATGTGGTATTGCAACATGAACGACATATTGTAACCATGAGCTTTTCCGTCTTCTGCAGCACAGGTAAATTTTCTTCATGTACTGATCGTTTGACACAATATAGTTAAAAAACAGTGGCGAGCAAAAATTTTGGTTCAAGGAATAATTTCTTTACTAGTCGAGTTACGATATGCGGCTATTAAAAGGATTTTTAATACATATAAAAAGCTTAAAAAAAAGGAATTTGCATTAAAAAAAAGTATTTTTGAAACACTCACTACTTTTGCTCGTTACTTTAGATATAGAGGTGTGGCGTTACCACAATTGTTAAAAAAATGTGAAATGTGAAGAAATATGGTTGATTATATAAAGATTATATGAAACAAAAAAATGCGATCATACTCTGTGAAACCTCAATTAATAAAAATCGTCCTATTAACACTTGTATGGATTTGACAGATGCCATTCTTTTATTGTTTAGTTAAAAAACTCCTTTACTCTTTTATGACTGTTACATCTGACAACTCTAAAGTGTACTTATTTTGAATTGGCCATGCATGGAAGAAATATGGGTGCCTGACATTGTCACAATAATTGTCTATGAAACAGTAATGAGATTATTGTAGAATAGTGTCTATATCTACGTGTCTGTTGTCTATTCTAGTCGAAACATGCTCGATATCCAAATTATTTTGTTCGTATATCTATTTATTTTCAAATTAGCACACTTTAAGAAATACAAGTTTTATTGTACCCTCGGGGTAGCGACCCCAACGCCGTGTGCCCAGTAAGGGTAGAGATCAAACGTACAGTAGAAATTCTTTTGATTCCTGTCTGTGGATGTATCTGAGTGGAACGAAGGATGTTTCGACGATGTTCCTTTAGGTATTTTTGAGGAGTAGTAGAAGTTGTTGGAAATAAAAAGCTACTTATTTCATAAGTTGGTATCTACCTACCGAAAGGTAAAAAAGGTTGCGATAAGGTAGGATTTAAAAAAGGTGAAATATGAAAGGGTTTAAAATCCGACAAAATCAAACGTATAAATGTAATTACCTATTATATACCTAAAACTTAATGCTAATTACAAAGCCAAAACTTAGTCGAAAGTTGTTTATGTACGTAAACACTTGTTATTTACTTTTCTAAAGTATCTATTTTGAAATCCCATTACAAAAAGGTGATATAATATTTTTTTAAAACTATGTCTATCTGTATGTGTATCGTATCTCAGCAACACATGTACTAATTTGAATCAGCATTTTTACTCTTTGAAAGCAGGTTTCATTTCAGTCATTTCAGAAAAGTTTAGTGAAAATATGCTTGGTGGTTTCCGAGTTGTTTAAATTTTACGGACAGAGGTAGGTAGTTAAATTTTAATTTTGTTAAACTTTAGATTTTTTATTAACATGCACTTAATGAAAACCTTAAATAAAAGTAGCTTATTGTTTAGTCATAAAAATCCCAGGAATTGTTGCAGGAATCGTCAAATGGAGTTCCTACTCCTATTCCTGAAAAAAAAAACTACAGTTTTGACGAGTTAATTTTGCATTCATACAAATCCATAAAATATTTAGATTTTAGACAAGTGGGATATAAAGGTGTTCAACATTATACTAAATAATTGGGAGAAAGAGGGATTTTTAATTTCCCGTTCATGTTACAAATATGTATTTCATAGTAGTATTGTAAAAACGTTTTCCCGATTGACCAATACAGTTTCCAATAACAACTACGTACTATTTAAATATAAAATGATACTTCTTACGTCTTTTTACTTCATAATAAAGACTTTTTTAGTCTGAGGTTTAAACATGGTTTAAAAAATCTAAATGTCATACGCCACTTTGTAAAAAAAGTTCTTTGGTTCAGTCCTGAATAAATTCACGTTTCTTGTAGCAAATGTCAAAACACATAGAATATAGAATCACAGCTTAATAGTTCTAGATCGTTATATTTTTACAAAGAATAAAACAATTGCCTGTTCTCAGTATAATTTTAAGGTAACCACTGAAAATGACAATTACAAATCTTTTAATAAAAGAATTCTGAAACATCTCAATCGTTTTTTCCACAAAATTATTAGCATTAATCAAACCGTTCTGGGGCTGACGATATCTGTATAGAGTTGTTAGCACCACCAGAAGTCATTTAAATTGTTTTATTCGGACATATACAGGGGGTTTATTTTATTCGGCGACAAATGGTTGAAGTTACTCATGACACTGAACCACTTACCCCAAAGTCCAAAAGTTTTTAACTTTGTTAGTATCCATCACTTTAGTAAACTAAGTACATGAACGCATTTATTTATAATGCAGAAGAACCCGGTTTTTCAAAATTATAGTATAATTGCTGTGACGGTGGTTTTGTTAGTAAGTCTAACATGACCTTTGTGCACAGCTTTATTTTAACTTAGCACGATTTTAAAATAAAATTATAACAACTCCATTATATACAAAAAATGACGACCTTATTATCCCCTCAGACTATACTTTAAGTTCTTTTTTCGCTTCACTAAAATCTAATAGAATGAATTACAGTCGCTTTGAGCGCCATCTGCTGCTTGTAATATGGAATAACAACGTTCACTATTTGAACTAAAAATCCTTTTTCGGGCGCAGACGGTACGATCAGCTCTATATACATGCAATCGTAAAGACAAAGTCGCAGTCTAATTGATAATTACCCAGCATTAGTGGTTCGGGACGGCGAAAATTAGCGCCCCCAGAGAATCCCGAGTTTTTATCGCCCCCTCGTTTTCCCGGAGTCCGGAGTCCGGACTCTAATTTGCGGTCCCAGGTAGCGATGATTAGCATCGAAGGAATGATTTATCGTGAATATGTAATGAAGTTTAATCTTTTATCAAGGGAGTTGGCTGATTTTAATTTTCATCGTGTTTTCTTATTTTAGACTTTCAATGAGGTGATGTTTTCTTTGTGCTTGTCATGGTTGTCTTAGAGGTATATGTTTTCTTTTTTTTTATAGCAGAGGTGGCAAACAAGCAGACGGATCACCTGATGGTAAGCGATTACCGCCGCCCATAGACACCCGCAACACCAGAGGAGTCACAAGTGCGTTGCCGGCCTTAAATATGGGAGTACGCTCTTTTCGTGAAGGTTTGAATGTCGTATTGGTCTGGAAATACCGTAGGTGATTCCACAGTAACCACAATTTGATTGAGCGAGGCAGAAAGTTTCTAGTGAAACGCACAGTTGTGGACTGCCAACCATCTAAGTGATGGGGATGAAATTGTTGTCGCGTAGAACGATGGCGGAAAGAGGCGGCAGGGATCAACCCGAACAATACCTCGGAGCACTCTCCTGAAACTCAATCAATGATGTTCTTAAATAAAGTCACTGATATGGCCTGATATTTATGTTCTATATATGTTCTATTATCGTAGGTAAAAGAAGTACTATACGGTACACTTCTACTGATCATACTGAGCGACATCTTAGCTGAAATGAAAGCAAAAAAACATTCTGGTCTTTATGAAAAGACCAGAATGTTTTGACCATGAATGACCAGAATGTTGTTCAGAAGAACGGCTTTGTATGAACAAAACCGTTCTTCTGAACAACGATCTAAATATACTGTATAGGAGATACTTTATTTCGCCATTTCAGCTAAGTTGACAAACTTTATTATTATTTTCGGTTAAACGAGTATATTAAATAAGATAAATCAATTATTTAATAGGCAACTAATAAAAAAAGTAAAATGTGCTTGTCAAAGTAGAACCTCACCTTTTTCACTTTAAAAAAAACATCATTTTCAGTCTGTGTATACTTTTTATAGCCATGTGTGCAATGTAGACAGATATATCTGCTGCAGTTGTACATATGTTGTTAAATAGATAATTTTGTCAGCATCATTCAGTCAGCTATACGTTGATTCTTGAAAATCCTTATTTATTCTCCATCTTCCAAATAAATAATGCTACTTACACTGTCTCCAAGACTGCCAATGAAAAATTAATGAAAAACGCATCAGGGCCGGACTTATGCTAAGTACCGATAAATCTTGGGGCCCTAAGGCAGTTTCCTCCCAATTTATTCTTTCTGTGGGGCCCCTAATCCCTTTATTAATGGTATTTTGCCTCCCCCATCAAAATATATGCCGTTTGGTGCATTGTTCTGAGAGGGAATTGAGATAAGTTGCTTTTTGCGGCGTCATCTTTGTATCAGGAATCGATTTGTCGTATGAAAATGCAAGTGAGGCTAACTGTAGGACCTGTGGAACAGAAACATTATACAGGGTGTTAAAAAAAGTACGTTTGAAGTTTTAAGGGGTTACTCAGAATCAAGTATAGAATACAAGAAAAAAATTGAAAAAATCCGATTGAAATTATTTTTTTCAGTTTCCCATACTAAATCTAAATAGTGAATCTATAATTTGTATGGAAAACTGAATAAAAAAATTGTAAACCATATTTTTTTTAATATTTTTTTCTGAGTAACTACTTGAAAATTCAAACGCTTTTTTAAACATCCTGTATAAAGTCTAACGAAATCACCTGACACTATTTAAACCTTTCTATTTATAAACTGAACTATTTTCTCCAATAAATTCTTAGACAATTCGTTTTTTTTTTTAACTTCATTGGGAATATATGAGATGTCAATTATATTTTTCGCAAATTGACCATGGGTTCCTTGGAGGCTTTTCATAATTAGTAAGCCCTTGGCATTATCTCACCTGATGATGATGATAAAATAGTTAAATATTTTAAGCAATTTTTTTTTATTTCTTATTATAAGGTCCTAATTTATTTGTGATTATATTTTAATACAGTGTTTCTAGTCATTTTTCTGAATTACTTTCAAAAATGAACGTAACTCAAGCCAAAATGAAGTTGATTCATTCATGCGGTTCAAAAATGTTTATGAAAACAAAAACATTTCTGAATTTGTGAAATTGTGAAATTCAGCAAAAGTTGTCTTTGACAGTATAATCATCACGTAACATTACATCACTTCCGTACCCCGTGGTTTTAGCATATTCAAACTTTTGAAGACTGAAAACCAAAATATTATTCACACGAAATGCAATTAAATATCTAAATAACCAAATCAAAAATAAATTACACATGGTCTACGGTCCTAAAACATAAGTACCTGTATTATGAGAATCTGAGAATGATATACAATAAACATATACGTTTAAAGACAAACTTGTAATTTAAATATATATTTTCAGACGGCATGATCGAATCCAAAACTAAGTTATTCTTCAGGAAAATCAAAATAACCCATATTGCTCCAAAAATTAACACACTGAAGTAGCAATGGCCCAGGCACATTTGTCACAAAAGTGGAAATCCCTGGACAAAGCGAGTTCTAGAGTGGAGACCGTTTTCACAGCTGTATCATCATAAGACTCATAATACTTTTCTATCCTGTTACAAATCACAGGAATTTAGTATCAATGTCAAAACAAATAAGCCGAGCTCATATTACTATAGACTTAACTTTGTTAAACTTTTTCGGGACGCAATCAAACCATAACTAAACCGAAACGCCGCAATACAAGAATTTAATAACAAACTTCGAACGTGAATACAGAAAAAAACGTAATTTGCGAAATATTTTGAAGCGACACACGAAAATGGCGGGCCGGTGGAAAAAGTCGGGAACGGGGGGAGGATGGGGGACATACATCTCATATAAAATTTATTTCGAATAACATCCAATTTCGCCCCGACTCACCCCGCCGCGTTATTAGGAAAATATTAATACAATTCTCTCTTATACAAAAAAGGAAACTTTCCGAACAATAACGGTCTTTGTGTGCTTGCAAAAGGGGATGTTTTTCCATATTAAGGGGGGTGGAGAGCGAAACATTTCCAACTGACTACTCGTCAGTATCGCGCTTTATTGAAACGAAATAAAAAAGAGAAAAAAAGGAAAGAAAGAAATCTAAAATTGGTCTAAAGGTAACCTGTTACACTTGCGGACAAAAAAATTGCCAAATTTTTTTTCTGTCTGATACAAATTACTATCCCTATAACTTATGGGGAAATAGGGTTAATATGTTGACTGCGGACCGGTAAATATTATCTTGGATGACCCTTCACCAGGTGGAATAAGGTTTTGGTACAGTTTGTAGGAAGCTTTCGAATATATGAAGTCCTTCTTAAACACCTGAAAAAGAAACTGTTTCTACTCATGAACTTTTACCAAGGAATCAATGGTCAATTGGCGATTTTTTTTTTATTTCCCATATAAAGTTCACGAATCAGCTAAGCAGTAACAATGCCAAGCCCAGTTTTTTTTTTCGAATTAAGAATTTGTTTCACGGGGAAAGTTGTTTTTTTAAGATACACAGGGTTATCTGGCCACAAACTAGAACTGAAAACCAGAGACTGATAAACATGTAAATACAGGATGTTAAAACAGTGCGTTTGAGAATATAAGGGGTTTCTCAGAATCAAAAATATTTTAAAAAATCCGATCTACAACTTTTTTTCAGTTTTCCATACAAATTCTTGATTCACTATTCAGATTTAGTATGGGAATCTGAAAAAAAATTGAAGACGAAGAAGAAGAATTTTTTTTTCTATAATTTTCCAGTATTATTTTGAGTAACCCGTTAAAATCTCTAACGCACTTTTTAACATCCTGTGTATAATAGAATACATACATACATTTAAACAGACCAAAAAACCTGCTCATCACAGACATGTTTGGGAATCGAACCCACTATCCTTTACCAGGACTAGTAACCACTAAGCCACCGAAGTAGTGAAATGGAGCTCAGTCCCATAAGTAGAGGCCTCCGGTATCGGGAATGAAACAAATAAAACTGCTCCCTTTATATAGTATCACAAAACTTTATTTTTAGATAGCAGATCCATGTTTTGTTAGTACAAGTACAGATTAGATAATAGTACTACGGTACAAGTCTTAGAAACTAGTGATTGTTTCAATAAAAATAGTATACAGTAATTTTCATTTCATTTCATTTCATAAGAAGAAAAAGGAATATTTGGTCATGTAAGTATAACCCTACAAGTTTTACTTACCAGATCAACATTTTAGTAATGTGTTTCATTATAGGAGACGAATGTCTCTACGCCATGTATGTATCTTGCAAACAAAATTTTCTGTTCAGACTTATCAAACTGTATTTACTACATTATAAAAAATAAATTACATTTGTCTTTCACTATTATAGTTTAGTTCATTCAGGACGTTTTAACATACAGACATCACTAATTTAGTCATCACGTCACATAACTACACATGACTTAATTAGGTAACGACATCTGAAGCTACATATTAAGATATCCTGTTAAAAAAAACAGCCAGCCAAGTTGAGCCTGCAGTGTAATCCAGCGAAACATCGTTTGGCCGTAGGCTAAATTTTAATAAGATGTCACTGCCATAACAAGAGGGTAGAGGAAATTTTATTACAACAAAAAAGTTTATCATCAAACAAATAACACGCAAAATTAAGGATTCTAATTGGGCATAATCGAGACTAAAGGAATTTTCTAAAACACTTAAGGTGCTTACAACGGTTTAATATCGTTAATTTTTTTGGATATTTGTAACTGAAAATTTTTGTTAATCGTGTGGCACATTAAACCATTTACTCAAGCGGTAGACGATTTCTCACGACAAAAAGTAATATATTTTTAACTCTAGTAAAATTCTTGAAGCGTTGAGGCGTTATTGTGGAACAAACAAACAAACACATGTTTACATTTATAATATTATAGTTAGGATAAACAAACAGTTAGTTCAATAAATACGTTTTTCAGTTATTCGAAATACGTATTTTTCACAATAACCTTGCGTCTGTTAGACGGGCTACTTTTAATTAATTTAATTACTTACTATTTCTTTTTTTTAATAAGGTTTATTTCTCCATCTGTCAGCGTCTTAACTAATGGAGAGGAAAAAAACCACCTCGGGACTTAATTTAATTTGACAGTTCGGTTTCCTAATGAGTGTATTAATTTTAATGGGCCTATGATTAGGGATTATTACGAGTGTTATAATAGGCGATTTTTTTGTCTTTTATTATAATTACAGCGGCGGCATTTCAAGGTGTCAAAAAACTCAGAAAGATGTTGAGTATTTAATTTTTTTTGATATAGGTAATATATCTTAGTTACCAGCCTTAATTTTTTAAAGGAAAATAAACGTTATAAGTAGATATAAAACCAGGAATATACATAATAGTATTATTAAATATTGTTTAGATGCTCTTTTTAAAGTTAGGTAAGCACAATGCAATCAAATAATATACACCGACGCGACGTACTTGTAACATAACGGAGATATATTTACCCGTCAGAATATTCTTCCACAAAATAATAATTTAATTGCAAAATATCTCAGAAATAATTCATTGTTATCCACTGTCAAAGAATAAAAACACACAAAGCATCTCAAAAAATTTCGCATATCCTACTGACTAATGCGACTTCGGGGGAGGAGGGGGCAAAATGGAACCTCGCGACATTCGGCAGCCATTACTCCGACCCTCCAAGCCCTCTCCCTTCACGAGGCGTGTTTACTAAAAATGCGTTCAATTTTATATGCGGGCGCTATATACAGATCAACGTGTGTACGGCTTTAGACAAGCTTCCTTATTCAAACAAAATAACAAGACTGTCTTTTATTTAAACAAAAACGCGCGCTTGCGTTCCTTTTTGTTTTTATGAAAAAAGTATTTCACTAAATTAGAACTTCTCAAAGAGCGTGTACACAAACTTTTTAAACGGCTGCGCCGATAGCAAAGAGAATGTTAATAACTTGCCGTCTTTTACATCCAGTGCGAATCACGAAATGAAAACTATTTTTAAAAATTATATTAGAAACTATTTACGCACACGTCCTTCACAAATCACTGCGAGCCACATAATGAGTTAACTCTTTTGCCGAAGGGATTTTGTGTTTTTTTGTCTCCGCTTCCCGATTCATAATGAATTCCTGTTTTTGTGCGCATTACCTACCTTTAGACCGGGGCAAATTGCAGACGTCTCCTTATAAATATTCGGGTTATTTAATAGGGGCTGGCAACGTTTCTCAAACTTTTGTGTCGCTAAGCTTCAAGTTTTTTCACTTTTATATTAAAGGCATATATGTTTGTAGTTTTAGATGGATATTTAATTTTGGAACATTTTCGTTTCAGCTCAATTTTATTTTGGAACAGATTTTTTACTCCTTTTGTCATTTTATTTATAATATGTGTAAAAAGTTCAAGTATGTATTTTTCATCTTAATTAAAACGTATCCAAACTTTTTTTATAAGTATAACTTACTGTGAATTTTATATTTTTTTAAACTTAATTTCTTTATATTAGTAAGGTACTGATAATATATGTTAACCTGTACTCAAATAAATCATGGGATGACAAGAATACCAGCTGTCAAATCTATGCATATGGTGGCAGGCAGGTTACAGGGTTATTTCTAGGTAATTTCGCAGTGAAAATTTACTTTTGTTATTTTTAGGTCAATAACAGTATTTCCTAAGGGTTCACGTCCTTTTAACATCCATTCTTATGTATTTTAACACTAGCTTTCTTCCGCGACACCACCCGCGTGGATATCAATTTTATTTCTGTCGTCTAGTGAGTGCAGCATTTAGATTATGATTTTTTTGGAGATAAATCTGTCACACAAACTTAACTATCTCTGTACAAAAAATCAAGTTGATCCGTTGTGCTCCATATCCGTGAAACATGGATAAACAAATTTACTTTCGTATTTTTTTTATTTATCCTCAATTGGTAAGCCCTTGGAATTTGTATAATAATTTAAAAAAGGAAAGAAATTAACCAAGACTTATTGCAGTTGTCATAATATTTACATGGTAACGTAGAAATATATCTTTAAAAGCTCAAAAATAACTAGAACAAAAATATAATTCCTTGCATTACAGTTTAAGTACCACTAAGAAAATCATATTCACTCAAGGTAAACATGCATTAATTAGAAATTGAAATAAATCTTTTGGAGCTAAACCTGTTTTGGGATTTGGGCGAACTGCATTTCACTTATTAAATGCCTAATGAAATACCCATGTATGTAACTTCTGGGAACGAAAATACTTAAATGCATATTGAAAAGTTTGATGTTATTTAAAAAACATAAAGAGCACAGCCGAAGATAACAACCTCAAATGATTATCTATTAACAAAAAATTACTTCTGAAAATACGACTACTCATTCAGTCTCACTCAGTCATTGAATGAAATACCAAAAAAGTATCACTGTAATGAATTATCTTGCTATAGATTTTCTGATTTAATCATATTAATACAAGAATCTGTATGACGAATTAGATCCGAGAGGTGTAACTGTAAGAATAACCTAAAATTTAAAAATAGAATATTTGACTGTTAGTCATTTGAGTTACATTTTATGAAATATTTTAAAAAAAATCTAAAAATGGTTACGACAGTAATCTACAATGTCGTAACTTAGTATAGACGTTTATATATTCATATAATCCTTTTTTTCTTCATGAATAAAAAAATTCACATGTAATAAAACTCCATGCGTGTCTTTCTGCGATTTCAATGAAACTATTTAGTGATCAATATTTAATCTTTTTTTTTATGCAACCAGCTACACAATTAAGATTTATATGAATTTAAGTGACAATTAATAATAATAATAATAATATCCGGGACAAATCACACACGGTCATCTGGCCCCAAACTAGGATTCCCTGTATCTTGGGAACCAGAGACTGATGTACATACACATATACTAAAATAATTCAATTAATAATAATTATTATTATTTTAATTATATAGAATGTAATGTAAACTCAATTTATTTTTTCCCTATTTTATAGGTTTCCCGGGAAAAGTGGTTTAGTTTCATTTACCATTTGTCAGATAATAAAAGGTTAAATTGTATGTTATATTTTATTTTATTTTTTTAATACATCGAGATAAAAGAAAAACTAAACATTAAGTCGAGAAAATTTTTACTTAAGTATGTCTTTCTCGATGTCACGGATTTTTGCGGCTACTATTTCTTATCTCGTTTCATATCCTAGTATTTTATTCACTGTCTGGTTTTGATGTTATGTTTCCGCAGATGTTTCATTGATATGAAAAAAACTGTTATTCGATATTGATTCAACGTATGGCTCGTACTAACCCATGCAAACTATTTTGCTAAACAAAAAAAACTTATTTACATGTCAAAACGTAACAGTTATAATTCCGATTGTGTTGCCACCATAAAATAATCGCAGACTCTCAAACAAAGACGAAGGATAAAAACTATTTTAAGAAAAAAAAGTCGTAAGTATGCAAATCTTCTTGCTCAAAGAGGGTTAAGTTCTGCTCTTCCAGTCTTTTGGATTTAGAAAAAACCAAAATTAAACGTTTTTCTCAAGTGTCCTGTAAAGAGAATAAGACCGAAACTTGTTTTAAAAAGATATACTTTAATAGAGACGTAGATTTTAGAATTGTAAATGAAAGTAGGTACTTACATTCTATATTTTAAATGCTTAATAACATGTTTAAAATAAAATTTTACGTAACATTTCTATGGGTATTATGAATTACCGGAATTCCCTTTAGATCTACGTTTATAACTATTAATTTAAATTTAAATTGATAATAAAAAAACAAATTATTTTCAACATCTTTGCCATTACATATTAGTCTTGTAAAGGGAGCAATAGTGAGTGTTATTCAAATCAACTGCCGGTAACTGATAGCCCTGAGAGCGACATTCCAAATTCAAATTTAAACAAAAAAACGTTCCATTCATAGATAGTTTTGTCTTTTTTTGTCTCAGTGCTTTTAAGTAGTACACGCATATCATTATAAATTGCCCTTCCATTAATTTTTTTACTGTAAAAACCGGTAAAGCAATGAATACTAAATCATTAGTCTTTTTCAAAATTGGAACGCAGCTGGTGTATTTTTTTGCGATTTGTTTTTTTTGTTAACAATAATGTTTGGTTATGGTATTTCGAATAATATAAATGCATTTTGACTTTAAAGTCAGCAAAGAAAACAGTTACATATGGGTAACATATTTTGCTTTAAATATGATTAAAAAAAGATTGAGAGTAAGACCTAGACCTAGACCTAGAGTAAGACCTATCAGGAAAAATGAAATAGCGATGGAAAACTTTATTATACCCATACAATGTTAAATATAAATTATGAGTTTTTTCTACGACTATAAACATACTTGAAACTTAATTCCTCAATATTAAAATAAATAACAAAAAAATAAATATTCAAAATACTGAAATAAAACAATTTGTTAAAAGTTGTCACATGAGAAACTTCACACAAAATGATCTACTCAATAAATATCATAATAAGCCTCGAAAGCTACTTATACACGGTAGCAAAATAATAAATTTCACAAACGGACATCTGCTAGCTAATTATCTAAGTGCATAAATTGCACTGAATTATTTCGACCCAACAAAAACGCTTCACACTGAGCGTCATTCCTTCATTTTCAAAACCTGTCGCAGTCCCGACTCAAGGTGTGAAAATTGCAAATTTAAAAAAAAATACATTCGTTCACATAACACTTCTTAAGTTCATTCTAAATTCGTAAATCGAATATTTAAATTTAGAGTGTACAGTTCTTTGCAAAAAGGCGTAGTTACGACATTTGTTCACTTGACGCTTTTCGTCGTATGCAAATTCGGTTAACCCATTTCTTGAGTTGCCCTATAATTACAGTATTTTGCATATTATTTGACGAATAAATATTTATAAGGAAGTGAAATTTAAGAACTCTTTTGTTGTAAACTAGTCCTTAATAAAGTGAGTTCGTTACTTTTTGCATGTAATTAAAGTCCTTTTGAGTTTCCGTGTCACCGTATGCAAATTTAGGCAAGTTTTGTGAGATTTTGTTCAAAATATCGTGTGAAGATGCGGTAAGAGTGTTCTTCCCACGACGCAGTGATATCTTAGTAATGTATAAATTAAATTTTATGAGCAGTCATATGGAAATTGTCTCCGTTTTACGCTTAACCTTTGAACTAGGTACTAAATTTAATTATTTTTAAATGAATCTTAGTTTACATACATTATATTACATTATTCTTATTGACTATTTAATGATTTTTTGCAAACCGTAAAACTTCATTAGATGTTTTTTTTTTTGCTGATGATACAATGGTACACTGGTTAAATAAAAGTTAACAGCAATAAGAATTACATATTTAGTTCCAGGTAACACACTATACAATTTAAATTACATTCACAATACAACAAACAATCATACATACGTCAAAAAACCCTAATTCTATAATCGACAATGCGTATCGCTAATCGATGTTGAATGAATCGATAATAGCCCACTTGACTCGCCTATGATTGAATCGATCGAGTGTTCCCGCCCCATAACGATTTTCTATTGAATATATCGATAGTGTTCGAAGGGTGGTCTATTATTTGCTTTGTACAGGTAAGGTACTTAATGTTATATTTCTGAATAGGTAATATTTTGACATTGATATTATGATGTTAAATATAATTATCATCAATGGTTTATTTACCTTATTAAATACCTTTTTAATATTAATTTCATTAATTCACTTAAATATTTATACATATAAACACTAAGAAAGTGTTTACCGTTGTAAATCTAAAAAAACGTATCTACCTTCCATAATATACATACCTATTTTCTGGTGGCTTCCACTTATCCAACTGAATAACTTTTGTACAATTACTGCTCTAACGAAATGACCCAAAATGAATATTGGCTTCTAAAACGAGAATCCGCGACTAATTCCGGTCTTGGTCAAACAGCTAAGTAATTTGTATGAAGAACTCTTCTTTGCATTTTGACCAAACTTGTATTACAAAACAATTCTATATGATGAGTAAAGTTTCTTGGACTCCAGTTAGTTACGCCTACATATTTTGTGACAGCCTTTAAAGGTACATGAAAACAAACTATCAATAATTTACTTAAGTTTGCTCTTATATGTTTTCTATAATAAATTGAAGATAAATCACTTCTTTTAACGCTGGTTGATCGAAAAGACGTTCTACAGTATCGAGGAATTCTTTGAGCTCAAACTTTAAGTTTGTTATTATAATTAATTATAATTATTACATTTTTATTATTATTTTCTTTATTATTATTGTGACATGCTTTAGAATTATTATTATTATCAGAATCTTTCTTATTTCTGAATATTATTATGTTAATATTTGGAATTAATGTACTGTACATGTACTTAAATGACATTTATTATTTTTTGTACTATTGACGTGTAATGAATATTATGAATAGATGATTATGATTATGATTATGATTTTACGACCTTTTTCTAATTATAGACTTATATCTGATCTACCTTCCTTTGCTAAATTATTTGAATCTCAAATCTGTCCTTATTTGCAAAATAGTCTTAAATTATTTTTAACTGCATCTCAACACGGATTTGTTAAATCGAGATCAACAAGTACAAATCTAGTAACTTTTACTGAATCTCTGGCTAAAGCAATTGATTTTAATAAAAAAATGATATAATTTACACAGATTTAAGCAAGGCTTTTGACAGGGTTTCTCACAAAATCTTGCTACATAAGCTATCTATCTGTGGTATATCAGGCTCCATACACAATTGGTTAAATTTGTATTTATCTGAAAGGACATTTTATTTCGTTATGAATGGTTATTAATCCCTAGTCCGGGGTATAACTTCTGGTTGTGGTATACCACAAGGCTCCCATTTAGGTCCAGTTTTGTTAAATTACTTTATAAATGATATTCCTGTGTGTTTCAATTAAACTATTGAAAATCATGAAGACGTCGAGCTTTTGCACGGCGATTTAAATACACGTGTTGAATGGTGTCAACATCATAATATGCATCTAAATCCAGAAACGTGCTTTTATATGAAAATTACTAGAAAAAATAATGTGATTAATTCTGAATACTTCATTATTAGATGAAGATCTAATAATAGAAGTTGACACATTTTTGATAAGAAGCTCAAATTTGTACCTCATACAGAGAACAATATTAACAGGGCTTCTAGAATTTCTAGGCTTTATTATAACAAATTGCAAAACATTTCGAAAACATAGCACAAAAATACTACTCTATAATCGTTTGGTGCGCAACATTCTTGAATGCTGCAACGTGGTCTGGCGCCCATTATGCCACACACTTCCTACGTTTAGAACGTGTTCAAAAACGTTTCCTTTGGCACTTATCCTTTTTCTCTGGTATGGCCAAGAAGACTATCTCGTACAAGATTAGGCTACAATTTTTTAAATCAAACCTTTGTCCATGCGTAGAGGCTTCTGCGATTTCAGTAAAGATGTAAAACCAAAGTATTTCAGTTTCATGACTAGGCGCCTCATAAAATAGTACAGCAAGTTTTTGTTATACCCTGTATACTTATTACCATTACCATTCATTACGTAATTTATAAGGACCCGTTTGGATGTCCTCGACCTCCTAAGGAAGTGGTGTTGTAACCCTAACCACCAAACTTGACACCAAAACGAATCCACCTGCACAAAACGACATAACATCACTTAACTCAATTTGTGTATTGTACGGCGGGCCACTCAGCCCTTTATTACACTGTATTAATTTTATGAACACAGACGCTGTTATAAGAACGAAAATGATTATTTAATCACAGGGTCTGTTTTTGTTTTAAATTTAAAAAAGAAGGTTGCGTAATTTCAGCGGACAAAGGTGTAATAGCGATTATAATAATCTTATGTTTAATTTTGGACGTGGCATTTTTTCGCTGTATGAGTCATTTTGGATAAAATTATATGTTAGCTTCAAGTGAAGTGCCGAAAAGAATTTATTTGATTATCTGTGCCAGTTAGTCGAATAGTTTGTAATCTTTTTGCTGTTTACTAATTAATTTAATAATTTTCTTACCTTTAAACAGTTTATTTTTGCGCAGCTTCTTTGAAGTGAATGAGTTAGGTAAGAGGTATATTCTAATAAAGTGATTATATAAAGTCAAATAAAATCTAAATCCTAGTTAAGCCAAATATATTCTAGATATCTAACCTAAATGTTTACAACACTGTACACTTGTATAGAATATCTTTATTTTATAATTTTATGCACCTTATCTCACGTATCAAATTGGTGTAATTAATAGTCGTGTAAACTAGACTACACAGTAATGAACTGTGAACAATTTAAACACAAAAATAACTAATTCGTTGAATAAAAAAACCGGCCAAGTGTGAGTCGGACTAATGCACCGAGGGTTCCATACAAACTTGGAATTGAGGGACTTTAACTTTGACATGGGTCGCGGTAAGTTTAGGGACTGCAAAAAAAAAATGATTTTTATGATGTAACTACAAATTTACGGTTTTAAGATTGTTTACTTTCCTTGTGCTTTGCTTCTTGTCACACATTCTATAGCTTAAACGGCGGATTTTTTTAACAGCTCCAAGGGATTGTAGCCCTAAGTTTTTTATATTAATTTAATCTTGATACCTCCACGCGTTCCTGAAAAAAGGGTCCTGACCGACAGACAACGAAGTAATCATAATATAAGTGTTATTTTTTTCCTTTTGTGGTACGCAACCCTAAAAACGACTGCATAAAATTATATCTGGGAATCACTCCAGATTCCATCAAACCTTTTTGGCAACAGCGCCGTTAAAATAAATCGATCATAAACGCTAACTTACATGCATGCATTAAACATATACTTGATAAATCTCATAAGCTTACTTATTAAAATTACTGTCTACAGATCATTAATTGGAATACGTTCATTTTATATTCTTTTACAAAACAGTTCAAGCATATGATCAAAGTCACAGGGATATTTTTTTATCAAACGACCAAAGCACAGGGCGGATGGCTTTGAAAATTTTATGAAAAACCAAACGAATTAAGGCATACCTACGCAATTATTTCAAGCGGCGCTCACAAAAGAAAAAAATAAGCATTGTTATCGAAATTGGAAAACGAAACGTATATCTGTTCCCCACAGTACCTAAAAGAAAGTTCGGCTTCTGTAGGGGTGCATTTTTTTAAGCACGTATACAAAAAACAGCCCTCCGCATATGAAACATTACCCCACAATACGTCCAATGCTACCCCAAACACATCTACTCGTTCATTTTTATAAACAGATTTTTTCTTTGAGATAGAAAGAGAAAGACAATATACTATTCTGTTTGAATTATATAAGAGGGAAAGAGACGAGTGTAAAGAAAAAGTTCAGTGGATAAAGAAAGCTCAGGTATGGATAAGGGATGTGGAGGGAAGAAAAAAGGATATGATGTGGGGTGGCGCACCCCGTGGGGGGTGATCCATCGAAGTTCGCGCATTTGCCGCTAGATGGGGGTGAAAATAAAACTTTTTTTTATTGAATTTCGGCAGAGGCACCAGAGTTTTGGCATAATGATGATGGATTGTACGTTGGCTTTCCACAGATAAGTTTTTAGGGAAATTTCTTGCTGCCCGTAATATGTTTTGCGTGTTATTTTTAAATTAGGCCGTATTAGGTGGCTGTCATTTATGCAATTTTAAAAATGGAGTTTGGATTTTGGTTATGATTACGGTATAAGCTTGATGGTTTGTTCTTATACAAGATCCGGTAGTCGTGAAGTGGTGATTTAAAGGTAGAAAAACAATTTGAATGCGGCTTTTCGATTCGTTTTTTGATACGAAAACCTATTGGAAATTGGAGTAGGAATAATTTTAATTTTCTTGTGCACACTGTTTTAACGCTTTCTTATAAGAGCTCAGTCATGTATCGATTCTACTTAAGATAATTTTATATTGATATATTTGAAACACTTTATCCCATTTTTCCATTCTATTCCATCTATTACAGAATTTATGCCATTTATTTCTTTACAGTATATCTCTACAGTTTCATTTATTAAAGATAGGTACCACTTATTTATTTGTAATTTTCTCCTTGTGTGCAATAAAGTGTTCATAGATACTATATACTTGTATGTAACATAGACGTTGACTTTAAATGATAACATTAATCTGGTGACGAAGAAAGCTAATAAACTTTTAACATAATTTCCATAAAACAGAATGTTATGCTTTGTTTAAAAAACAGACTGATTTCTATATAGAATTTCACTCACTCATTTTCATCTCCAAAACGAAATGATACTTCCACTGCCTCAGGGCATACATCCAAAATTCTTTTAATTAGCGCCGGATCTATGCCCTATACTTTTTGTTTAAGTTGAGTATCCGTCTCAGCTAGCGCTAATGAGACTACCACTTCAGGCCTTCTGAAAGCCTGGTAGCTGACATAAAATGTTCGGGTTACCAGGGGGAAAAATGTGAACAAAGGAGTTTTTATTTTAAAGAAACTTAAAAAAAAGATGCTTTTGTTTTCGGTCGTTTATAAATATATTTACCTATATGGTTACGGTTGTTGTTTTTCCCCTCAATTGGTAAGCCCTAAATATTGTCTCGAAATATTTTTGTCAGATTGGAATGAAACTCACGTTTTTAACGAGTAATAAGTTTCAGAAACATTAATAAGTTCTAATTGGAACAGAGTCTTCTTGAGGTTTCAGTATATAAAAGAAAATTGTTTATCCACCCATTCCACACAAACCAATTTCGAAAAAGAAATAAGCCCCGCTTTCCCTTATAAATAAAAACTTAATATTCCTAACCGTTGAACTGAACCTTTCACAAATATCCAATTCGGGGTTCGTATAAGCAATAAATAAGAGGAAAGGCTTTCCAGACGGTGCCTGTGCCGGGAAAAAGGAAAAAAGTAAAGTGAAAAAAGGAGAAAAAGTAAAAAAGGCAATGGATCGAAGTCTTTCGTCCGTCGGATCCAATAATCCGGCCGTCTGTCCGCCGCCTAATGTGATCGTAGCCTAATGAAAAACGCTTCCAACCGAAGTTATAGTCGTATCCTCAGGAAATGAGGTTTTTTTTTCCAAGGTATATTTTTCGTGATCCATGTTCAAAAACTTTTTAAGGTATTATGATAGTAAGTGACACCGAAATACACCACTGAAATACCACTTCCCACTTGCTTAGAAAACAAAATTGTTTACACATATAAACTATTTCAGCATTTTCTTTTAATCTTCTAGGGATTTTAAATAGAAATAATATCTCGTAGACCGCTAATTGGAGTGTACAATTGCACATTTCTAATAAGGTTTCTCCAGTTTTCCTATGTCTACTTCTCATAAGAACTCTATACTATTAAATTATATTGTGATTTATGAATCTTTTGAGTTTTGCGATTTTAATGATAACTTTAATATTATTTTACATCTGAAGGTTACTAACAAGGAGAGTGCCAAACTTGGGAATCACAGATTCCGCAGATTTTTATATATGTTGTAGGGTAGTCTCCCCTCAATAACTAGGTAAAATGGTAAGATGCACTTCGCTTTCATTTTCGAGAAAATGATTTTAAAGACTATGTTTGACTGACTCGGTGGCTAAGTGGTTAGCGATCCTGACCTCTTATCCGAGAGTCGTGGGTTCGATCCCCACACAGGGCAAACTTTTCTGTGATGAGCAGAATTGTTTGCTCTGAGTCTGGGTGTATTATATGTATATATGTAGGTATGTATTTAAAAATATATGTGTATGTATATCAGTCTCTGGTTCCGAAGATACAGGGAATCCTAGTTTGGGGCCAGATGACCGTGTGTGATTTGTCCCAAATATTATTATTATTATTACTATTTTCTTTCCAAATTTATTTATTTATTTTTATTTAATAATTTGTTATTTTAATCAATAAATATTTCAAATGGTGAAGTTATTTAAAAGTATTAAATTTATTATAAACCTGATATGTTTAAATTTATTTTTCCAATTTTAATGGATTTTTATTATTTTATTTTATTGTTAACAATAAATATAACTTTAGAATTAGACTTTAAATTAATTATCTCGAAAATGAAAGCGAAGTGCGTCTTACCATTTTACCTAGTTATTGAGGGGATACTACCCTACAACATATATAAAAATCAGCGGAATCTGTGATTCCCAAGTTTGGCACTCTCCTTGTAAGACCTAATATTCCCGAAATAATATAAGTATATGAACAAACCAGGAACCCGTCGAACGCTGGGAGTTCTTTCGTTTTTTTTCTCTCTCTCTAACTAAGATGCTAGAAATGTTTTTTTTTTTTTTAATTTAGCTGCTCCTTTTTATATTTTGCTGCTCATGACCGTGCGCCTGAAATGTTTTCATTTCCATTAGTACTTATTTGTAATTTTATTTAAATCAACACATGCAACAGTCATCCGGGCTATGAATAAGGAACCAAGCCCCACAAATGTTAAAAGAAAAATCCTGAAATGGGTTTACGTCGGTAACGAAATCAGCATAAATTTTGTTGAAAATTACTATAAATTACATATTATATATTTTATATTAAAGTTTAAATGTGGGTACATTTTTGGTAAATATTTATGAAGGGAACGCCACTTTGTTTGGTACTTACGTGTTTATTCTATAAAGGTGACAAAGAGATAAAACCTAACAGGAATTTCATTTAAATAGGTAAGTAAGTACTTACAAATTGCTTCAAAAAGATATGTGAGGATTCCAAAAATTTATGAATAAAAACTTCAGCGCAAAGTACAGCATGTCCTTCCGTCCTAATCTACAATGCTTTTAGAAGCAATTAAGAACGCCGTTAATCCCTTTCATAACCTTTTTGAGTTTAATAACCCAAATCTTCCCCACTGCAGGGGCGCGAGTCTCTTCCCATACCTAGAGAAGGTTAGGTCTTACTCCACACACTAGGCCAAGTCTGGATTAGTGGTGGTTGTGGTGCCAGTGGCCAACCCAGTGTCAGAAGTTTTCAAGCCATCTAAAAAGCCCCCGACATGGCTAAACGACTGCACGTCAATAACGTTTTTACTGAAAAAGACACAAAAAGGTTCTTTTTTAAATGTATTTTATTTAATTTTGCACATTCTTTTAAACTTCCATTTTTAGGGTTCCGTAGCCAAATGGCAAAAAAACGGAACCCTTATGGATTCGTCATGTCTGTCTGTCTGTCTGTCTGTCCATCCGTATGTCACAGCCACTTTTTTCCGAAACTATAAGAACTATACTGTTGAAACTTGGTAAGTAGATGTATTCTGTGAACCGCATTAAGATTTTCACATAAAAATAGAAAAAAAACAATAAATTTTGGGGGTTCCCCATACTTAAAACTGAAACTCAAAAATTTTTTTTTCATCAAACCCATACGTGTGGGATATCTATGGATAGGTCTTCAAAAATGATATTGAGATTTCTAATATAATTTTTTTCTAAACTGAATAGTTTGCGCGAGAGACACTTTCAAAGTTGTAAAATGTGTGTCCCCCCCCCCCTGTAACTTCTAAAATAAGAGAATGATAAAACTAAAAAAAATATATGATGTACATTACCATGCAAACTTCCACCGAAAATTGGTTTGAACGAGATCTACATAGTAAGTAGTTTTTTTTTAATACGTCATAAATCGTAAACCGCAATTTACCTACAACGAACTACAAGAACTTTTATATTATGTTACTTGCTGTTACGGAACCCTTCATGGGCGAGCCCGACTCGCACTTGGCCGTTTTTTATGTCTTAGTAAGTAAACCCGATGATTTTTTTTATTCGTTGACAAGCTGCAAACGATTGATGCTACTTGTGAAAGTAAACAGCGTCCCTCAAAAACCCATTCAAATGGAACATATTACATTTTTTTTTCTTTTTTAGCCACAACTGGTAAGCCCTTTTTCACTTTCCATACTAAGTTTGCAAATAAAGACATTAAAAAGTTTTTCTTCGATTATTTAAATTCCTGGAGGAAAATTGATCAGTTTTTTGCTTCTTTTATGCGAATAAAGTCAAAATTTCTTGAAAATTTGATAAAACAGAAGTAAAATACAGTTAATAATAAATAAGAGTAACTGAAAGTCTTCATAAACTGACTGTTCATTACAGTTGAGACCTTGAAACTTTCTCACTGAAAAGACAGTGATATTCAAACCATTTGGCACGTGGCTTCTGAAACACAATCGAAATCTTCATTCAATTCCAGCTGATTCCCACCTCTTTTTCCCACTTGTTCAAGTTACCATCTTTTGTCTCTTTCAAACGCGATGTTCAAAAAGTGTGACGTCATAGGGTCTGATTCACTCATTAAATAAACAAGCGAAAATGTTCGTCAAGCTGGCGGGTCCACCCTGTAAAAATTTCACTTTTCTGTCTACAGATATACTTTACAAAAATGAATAGTCAACTCTGTTAATTAAGATAATATTGTATTAGATGCATTTGTGTCTTTATTAAAATCAGTCGTGTCCTTTTAATTTACGTGAATACTGTAAGTCTAAAACCATTAAACGAATGAATATATTTATGTATCATATATGTATAACATTGCAAATAGAATATTCTATTACAGTCGTAATTTAGGAAATATAAAGATATAAATATTTTTCAAACCTTACTTTACTTTCTTCTTACCTTACTTTATACCATCTATGATATATCATGTTCACACTAAGTACTTTTCTCTTTACTAGCTTTTTATGAATTTCATTCCTGGCCCCGCCAGTCTGACGTACACTGCTCGTTTTAATTCGTATCCCGACCCCGCTGTTCTTCATTATCTTATTACTTAGCTAACTTTTTGTACAGCGACCGAGGTAGCTTGGTACTTGAGAATAAATATTGTTAATAATTTTTATAATAGGAGATTGGAAAATAAAATAATTTTATTCAAAGGAGTGAAATTAATTTGGCAATAAGCATATTATTGTGTCTTCATTTTTGCTGTAGTCTCATTTGAAATAAGATTTTTGTCATCACGTTAGGCCGTTTAGAGTAGCTTTTTAGTATAACGATTTATTGGTCAACTGACAAGGATATTTTTTTAAACAATAAAGAAGTTACTTCTTATTATTGGATTTATCAATTGTCAACATATATTTTTAAAATTTAATTTTTATTATATATATACATTTATGTACCTAGAAATAAGCAAAACTTAAACATTTTTTTATTAATATTTTTTCTTAAGATTCACACTTTTTTCTCCGTTATTTTTTTAAATGCTGTATAAGGTATGGAGCGTTTAGGCCGAGTTTACAATCCTCTTTTTTGTTCGTTGTCATTCAGTTGGTAGCTTATCTTCATGTAGGCGTTAAAACTCTAACGGAAGTAAATAACGTTATCTCCTGAGAAATATTTAAATAACTAAAATAAATAATGAAGGTTTATTATTGTACGTTCTCCATAAAATACTCATAAGAATTGAGGTTAAAAATTTAGTTTTTTTTTCTATTCTAACCTGATTAATTAACCAAGTCCCAAGACCTCACGCCCGCTCCACTGATCTTAAGACGCGAACGGAGTTGTTCTAAGTGTAGACGTTAATGGCGTCGTCTCGCCTTCACCTTGACCAGGACTGAACTTTCACCCCAGTTCTGTTACCCTGGTACCTTGGAGTAGGTCGGTCGATGTTTTGACTAGCTTGATGGTGATACCTGCTTCTTTATTTCTCTACTTTTAGTCGATTCCAGTTTTGTAATAGATTCTCTTTGTGATTTATAAACTCCTTGGACATTTCAAAGAAACTGTCACCACTCTTACTGCCAGCTCTCTTGGCACATCAGTTTTTCATACTACTTTAGTTCTGTTACCTTGTTAATTTGTGCTAAGTCGTTTTGTCTTTATCATATAGAAACCTATTTCTTCCTTAGTAAACTAGATACAGGTAAGCAAACCAAAACTTTTAACAATTTAAATTCTGAAAATCATGATACAAGTGAAGTCAGAAAATTCTTCTTTTTGATTTTCAATTCTTATAAGATTTTTGCCTCCTTAGTCAGTGCATATATACGTTAGTTATATAAACACATAGTTGTCATATTACTCAAACATCCTATGTGATTATATTTCGTAAATGTAAATAAATTATATTTTCAAATGTGCAGTGTTATTGATTTACCACAGCTTACCTAACTATACATATAATTTTATATATTATAATGTTTTAGCTGCTCTTTGTACCAGCGGAACTGAATAATTTAATTAAAAGTAATCATTTCTACTATCCAAAAGAAATAGCAGATGCTGTAAATGGTGACATTTTAAAAGATGCTTCGTTGAGGACGTGCGGCGAGTTGAAAGCAAAATCGGGTGCCGACGGCGGACGCCGCTTTGATCTTGCCGACGGCAAAGCGCTACTGGATTCCTAGGATGGGATATAAGTCTTTAGTAACTTCTAGTATATATGTATGTGGATGTCTAGATGTTTGGATACGGAGGATCTTTAATAATTCAAATAGAAAAATACGAGTAAATGAACAAAATCAAATTAACAGGCATCCTATAAATTGTGTACAAAAATAGAAATAGGTACCAATAACTGAGATATATATTCTTCATAGGTTCTGTAAATCTAGTTAGTTAGTTCTAAAACTTTGAAAAAAAATCGTTACAATTATTTTTGCAATTTTTATGCAAATTGACCATCTAGGTAACTTGGCTATTGTGAATTTAATAAAACTGAAATTAAAGGTAGTTTAGTATGATAAGTGAACCACCAATCAATATTTCCTTTTTTTCCTATTATGTTTAGATCTGCATATAAAAACTACCGCTATAAAAATTGCATAACTGTAACACTATGATTTTTCTAATTAGATATTAAATTAATATTTTAAATTCAAACATTTATTACTAAGCAAAATGAAACAGTAAAGAATGAGATAATTAAATTTAATATCAGAAACTAACAATAAAAATCTCGGAGTTTAGTCAAATTCTTCAAAATAGACCATCAAATATACACTGGTGGACTAAAAAATCGACTCAAGATTTGTTGCTCGACTTTTGAAAAAATAACTCAGTCTACAAAACTGCTAAACACTAAAAGTAAAAAAACTAGAAAACCATCAAACTAAAATCATAAACAGTAAACACACAGTTTTTGAACTTTTGATATAGTTTTATTTTGCTAGATTGAGTAATTTTTTCAAAAATTGCATGAAACTTTGAGTCGATTTTTTTGTCCATGCTCCATACCAAATTTCATTAAAATCGGTTCAGCCGAGAAAAAGTTACATTTAAGAAACCGACACATTTACTACTTTTGCATTTATAATTTCCTGACCTGACCAATGCACCACACTTTTTCGACGCTCATTTTTTTAACGGATTGCCTCAATAGTGAAGGAAATCATCGTGAGGAAGCCTGCACATTTGATTACTAAATCTGTAGGATGGTCGTGTTATACTAAAATAAAATACTACGATGTAAATCTAAATACTGACAGTCGATGCTAATCGCAACACTCGGCCAATTGCAACCACCTAGAGATTTTTAATATTAGTATATGTAGTATGGATTTGCTCCTCTTTATTATTCTATAAATCTAAAAAAAAGTTTGTACTACATTAACTAAGTTACAAATAAAATATTTACATCACAATACGAGTGCATGCATAAGGCAAATGTTATCAGATGAACTGATTTTCTAATTAGATTTGTAATAAGCTTCTGTCTGGCTGCACGTGAGAAGTGTCCTAATAAAAAACGGAGAAGGCCTATTAAACATCATCATCATCAGGCAAAAGATGTGCTGTAGGCCTTCCTTAAGGATTTCCACGACAACCAGTCCTACGCTGCCCGCATCTAGCGGTTTCCCGCGATCTTCAGAGTCAAAAAAGCGGGACTACCGGAGTCTAGGAGCTGTTTTCTGGTTAATTATTGAGTACCTTCCGTCTGAGACCTTAAATTCTTCGATCGAAAACCAAAATGTGTGGCCTAAAATACCAAAATTAAGACAAACAAACAGATACCAAGAGAAACAAGGTTGATATTTATGTATTTATTTATACTTCGCTTCGCATCCGATGCGTTAAAGGAACATTAGAGCGAGGGGTAACATGTTTCTGTTTAAAGAAAAAAATTGCTCGTTTTAAGGGGAAGATGTCTTACTATTTTCATTTTATTTAATATTATTTATATTACTTAAAGAAAGGACAAAATGCTCTATATAAATATTATACGAGATATGTATGCAATCATAATTTACACTAAACACAAAAACTATGCAAATAAATTTCTACGATGCGATGCAGAAAATGAGATCCCAGATTTGCTTTAGTTATGCACAATTCTATTATGATACGATAGTTAATTAAACACAAAACATATCCAACAAAATACATATTTTCGTGGAACTTATACATATTTGTTATAAGAACAAACACAAAATATAAATATAAAAATAAAACTAAGACACAAGTTTGCGCGTTCACTGCCAAGAAAATGCCATTTGTCGTATCACCTCGTTTTGAGGACACTCCCCTAAATGCCTCAGCTAGTATCGGAATTCTTGGTGTCGACATATCGAGTGAAGTCCAGTTCCGTGGCCATCTAGAGGGTAAGGCTAAATTAGCCTCGAAGAAGCTTGGTGTGCTCAATAGATCGAGACAGTATTTCACTGCGGCGCATCGCCTGCAACTTTATAAGGCGCAGGTTCGGCCTCATATGGAATACTGTTCTCATCTCTGGGCAGGGGCACCCCAGTACCAGCTTCTCCCTCTGGACCGCATTCAACGAAGGGCAACTCGAATCGTCGACTGCCAGGATATTTCAGATCGGCTTGACTCCCTGGCGCTGCGTAGAGATGTAGCCTCGCTCTGCATTCTCTATCGCATGTACAATGGGGAGTGCTCCGAGGAATTGTTCGGATTGATCCCTGCCGCCTCTTTCCGCCATCGTTCTACGCGACAACATATTCATCCCCATCACATAGATGGTTGGCAGTCCACAACTGTGCGTTTCACTAGAAACTTTCTGCCTCGCACAACCAAACTGTGGAATGAATTGTCGCCTGCGGTATTTCCGGACCGATACGACATTCAAACCTTCAAGAAAAGAGCGTACTCCCAAATCAAAGGCCGGCAACGCACTTGTGACTCCTCTGGTGTTGCGGGTGTCTATGGGCGGCGGTAATCCCTTACCATCAGGTGATCCGTCTGCTCGTTTGCCACCTCTGCCATAAAAAAAAATAAAAAAAAAAAAAAAAAATATATATATATATATATATATCAGCTCCTAATACCTTCCCTTAACAAAATGACGCATTTTCCTTTGCCGAAGAAAAATCCTCGGTGGATTAAAGAGGGGCGCATTCGTGTGTGAAGCACGGTATCTTCTGCACCGAACAAAGGATGGGGAAACATTTTCTTTTTTAACCTCGTTCTGTAGAGAGAGCTATAAAAATGCAGCTACGAGCAGCTATACTCAGGAAATCGTAATCTCTATTCACTTAGCAATATTAAAAAAAAAAAAATATCTAATCTATGCTCGTATTTCTGTATTTTACTTAATATAGGTATGAAAAAAGTTATTTTATTGATTTTGACTATTTCCATAATAATACAACAGATAATCGGTCATGATTTAGTGCAGCTTGCGTGGTCGCGTCGATCACGCAGGTTAACTGACTACAGACACGGTCATAACCTAGATGGGTTTGACTGTTAGTGGCATTTATCTCGACCGCTTCCGTGCTTGGAAAGGCACGTTAAGCCATTGGTGCCGGCTGCTATCGCTAGATGGCATGTCGAAGGCCTTATAGGCGGCTTGAAAACTTCTGATACTGGGTAAGGCCACTAGCCCCACAACCTCCACCAATCCGGACTTGGCCCCCGTGTGTGGAGTATGGCCTAACCTTCCCGATGTATGGGAAGAGACCCGTGCCCCTGCAGTAGGAACGTAATGGGTTGTCAACACACAACAGATAATCTGCCAACATTGCATTCTTAAACCTTTCAACGTATTTCTCGCTCGTTATTTTCATCGTCCTTCATTGGTAACTATGAATTAAACTCACTTCAATATTCCTTATGTTAATAATTGACTACACTTGGTATCGTCATTTCTATCCTAGCCCAGGGCAAATATTTGTGTGATGAGCAGATTTGTTTGCTCTGTGTATAGGTGTTTAGTATTAATACAGGTATAACTGTAAAATCTTACTTCTCTGAAAGTAAGTCAGTTTCTCTCTGGTTCCCGTTGCACAGGGAATCCTAGTTTGAGGTCTGATTACGATATAATATTTATACCAGAATATTATGATTAAATAACATAGGTAAATATTTGTCGTAAGCGTAATTGCCATTTGTCACATAATATTGAGTTAAAGTAAAGTATAGTTTCATAATATGTGTGTGTCACAAACCTTACTCACCACATTGTATAAACATATCTTTCTCCGCCATACCCCGCTTGAGTCCGCTGGCAGACGTCTTGCAACTTAATTCTACTACAATATCCTATTTGGAACAATACAAAGACTCTCTTAGGATATTATTTATAGGTATTTGATAGGTATTTTTGTAAAGAAGTCGTCGGGATTTTTCGCTATTACTTTTCGTAATATCAATCCGGACCTGGCTCCCGTGGAGTAAGGTCTCACTTTCCTTTCGTTTGGGAAGAGACCCGTGCCCCAGCAATGGGGACGATATCAATTGTTAACGTAACTTTTTGTACGAATACGAGAAATGCGTAAGTCAATTTCTGCACTGAAAAAAATCATGGCTAAATAAGTTACAATCTTGCTTGATTGAAAAAAATATCACTGAATCATTCAAAGAAATATCAAAAACAATAATTGACGGTTCCTTGCCACAATAAAGCTGAAATGATCGAAGGTTTATCAAATTGAAAGTGCTGAATTTAATAAGTTTACTTTATTCATGTCGAGGCATAGTCAGTTCTACCATCAACTTATTTAGATCCATCAACTTGCTTTATTATTACTATAAATTACACTCAGTTCATCCAATAAAATATTATAAAATAATGATTAGAATTGATTAAGCCGACAATTACTTATTGGAATGTACTATGCATGCTTGTTTCGTTTCTCAATCAAGAATGCTTGATTCCCGGAATCACAGAGCTTTGTGCGCTCGTATATAAACAAGTGACTTGATAATATTAAAAATTTTTTTGATGTATATTAAAAATTTTTTTTTCAGTGTGCGCTACAAAGTCAGCTTTTAATATTTTTCCTAACTCTATATTTTTTCCTTTTTATTGTCGCCACCCACAACATATTTCACGAACGACACATTATTAAAGGGGGCCAAGACGCCCTAGATCCCTAAGGAGAAGGAACCCCGCAGTCTTCGCCTCCCTCATAAATTCCATAAATGCATGTCATAAATTTTGTCACCACTAGGCAGTCTATGTCCACTAATGTAGCGTAATGGGAATTTGGGAAATGCTGGAAATTCTTTTGTTTTTTATTTTTTTCACGACATCCTTAGAAGGAAAGCTTAATATTCGTTGGATTTACTATGGTAGGTATGTATGTAGTATGTATGAGGTTTACTAGTGTGGCTAAATATTGATGGATTTTGAAAGCCGGATTGTAAGATTCATCTTGATTCCAAATTGATATAGTTTAGATCTTTCATTGTCGGGTTTTAATTTTTATAACACAAAGTTTTGAAATAATAGAACAGAATACGAAGAATAGAATGAACCTTTATTTGGTATACAAATTACAAAATTTAAAACAAGGAAAAAATTGTCTTCTTTCTCTTAGCCACTTCCCACTTTAAAGGAATTTGTAAAGCATTTACAGCATCTACTTAAATAAATAAAAAATATTTTGACTTTGACTTTGACTTTGACTTTGAATTAAATAAGCATACATTTATTTTTACACAGTTAACCCAAATACATAAGATATACAGCACACAAATCGAAGTAAAAGTAAATTATAACAATATTTAGCAAGCAGTCATGGTAAAATATGAGGATTTTCTAATATCTTTGCTCCAAGGCAAGGCTGAGAAAAACGGCGGAAACGCGGGACCGGAAGCTGCGCCCGCCATTACCGGAAGTGGACCCGCCTGCCATGGTAAAGTACACGTCACATAAATCAGTTTTATGTTCATGCCTTTAAAGAAGGGTAGTCGTGTACAAGCAACCAGCACTTTGGTCTTCTATTCTATTTTGCTATAATATTTGGCATTCCACATCTCATTTAAGGAGTGATGTTGCCAATGTCTAGTGAAAATGGGAGAATCTTCAATAAAAAAAATGGCAAAACGCCAATGTCAAGTGAAAGACGCGGCTCTAAGGGTGATGGGCACTTAAAGATGCTCCACGTGGTGGTTTGCTACTGGAACTCGGAAAACAGAGCTGTCTCCCGAGTTAATCCTCTTCTTATGACCGCTTATCACTGAATTGGAATCACAGCTATTTCCCCATCACAAAAATAACGTTGAGACTACTCTAAAACGGAAATAATTAAAAAAAAAATACTCAGCTGACGTATGCTCGGTACAAGTCCCGGCAACCAACCCAGCACTTTGTTGTCCAGGAATAAGATGGATGGAGGAGGTTCGTGTATTGTCTATGATGATCAATAAAATTTGCATGCCAAAACACCCACAGGTTACCGATGAGCATTTAATATAACTACAAGAAGTCGTCTCCCATAGATCATAGATTATGACCACGCTGAATACGTTAAAAACAACCGACTTCAATCGTAGCAACTCCAATTTTGCTATGTTTTTGTTGATTTTCTCAAAAACCGCTGAATCGATTTCGATAAAATTAATATGAGACCACCTGTGAAGTATACCCTTTCAAACAAAAAAATAATTTTTGAAATCGGTTCAGGCGTCTTCGAGTAATCGGTGAACATACATAGAAAAAAAAAAAAAAAAAAGATTCCGACGAATTGAGAACCTCCTCCTTTTTTTGAAGTCGGTTGAAAATGGATTCCAATGGATGGATGGGTATCTTGGATGGTTTCCAAGATACAGTCTTAGATACAGTCTTTGGGAACTAGGGCTACATTTCCAATATTCAAAAAAAATTAAGTGCCAAATAAATATTTTTTTTACATTTTTATTTTCATAGAAAATTATAATAAATAAATCCACGTACACACACAGTCATTTCGCTTTTCATTTCATTCATGATTGCATTCTCAGTTTAAATTTAGACAAACACTTGAAATAAAGTAAGGAAAAAAAGGAAACAAGTGTGTCTGCCACTTACAGCTGGTCCTGTAAATAACTGCATCTTCCAATTTCCAAAGCCGTTAAACTTGTTCGGGAAAGCAAAAGGAACGTTATTTGAATTAAACACCGCTTGCAAGTAACTCAGTTATCTTAGCCACCTGTTGAGCAGTTAATTCATTCAATTTTCGAACGCCAACATCTTTGTTTAGGAGCTCGTGTTAGATTTATAAAAAAAAATAACGAGTTATTTGAGACTTTTTCGAAGAAGATTTTATTCCGATTACGTCTATAAGCTTTGAAAGAAGGTATTTCTTCTTCACATTTAATTTCTATGAATCGGTTTAACATGATTTCAATGTGAATGTGTTTTTGCCTATCAATCACAAATAATTATATTTCTGTTTAAACAAGAGTCGTCTCATTTTATAAAGTCTTCATTCCTTTGTTGTTAAACAGTTATTAATATAACTTTTCTGATTTTAAATTGAATGCAGAACCCTACTTAATTATGCCAATTTCTCACTTCCCCAGCCGAATTGGCAAGACTGTTGCCTTTTTGTGTGGTCTGTGGTGCTAAGCCGTTTATTACAGGTTACAGTTGCATCCAGGCTTGTCATTTTATTGTCTGCCTTGTACAAGTTTAAATATGTCGTTTTCTTAATAACAGGTGTACTTAAGATTGTTATCATTTACGATTATGACCAGCTTGTTGAGATTAGGTTGGTTGTTAGTTTTAATGTGATAAAAATAACGTACTTATGGTTCATTCCAATCAAAAAAAGCAAAACATAAACAAACTTACTATGGAACTGACACAGTCATGTCAATGTCATCTGCATACTACGTTTGTTTACCTTTTGCTTTTTTTGATTGGAATGAACTATACATATAATTATTTTTTTACTAGAAACTTGTCTAACTAGAGAAATTTACTGTCGCCTACGGTATTTCCGGACCGATATGTCCTTCAAACCTTCAAAAAAAGAGCGTAGGTACTCCCATTTTAAAGGCCGGCAACTCACTTGTGACTCCTCTGGTGTTGCGGGTGTCTATGGGCGGCGGTAATCGCTTACCATCAGGTGATCCGTCTGCTCGTTTGCCACCTATCACATAAAAAAAAATATGTTACCGATAATATTACTGCTTAATTTAAAGGCTGTGTATTTATGCTACAACTGAGCAAAAAATTTTTAAAAATAACCAAAAGAATTTATATATTTTACTGTTGATATAACTGATAATTTATGACATAAAATTTGAGAATTTATAATAATTTATTTAATAAACTATGTGTTAAAAAAAAACAATAACTGAAAGAAAGTTTAATGTTCAATATTTTAATAGTTAATTAAATTGGAAATATTTTTTTTCACTTGTAACATTATGCAAACCACCTTACGTTATCGAAATTTCACCGCACACCTTTCTAGTTACCTCGGTGGACAAAGAACGGAGACAAATTTGTGCAGGTGGCTTTTGGTCATTAAAAACAGTTTATTGCGGACCAACATTGATTATCGCGACCGCCATCTTAGGCGCCATATTGTTTTTAAATTTATTACAGCAATTACGTCATGTTGTTATAGGGTTGTCAGTAGAAAAAAACCTTTATACCGAGCGACACTTTAAAAATGTTTTTTTTTTTACTATATTTTATTTTAGGTAGCTTATTCTTTCGTGTTACTGCCAACGTTATTTTTATGGTAATTTCAGTGCACATTGTAATTAGTGATCGTAAAATTTGGTCCTAGAAAGCTTTTATATTCGCTAAACAGATACTTTGAATGAAAGTATCAAGTATAGTACAATAAATCAATCAGCTTTAGAGCAAAGTTGGAAAAAATTAAGGGTAAAATTTTTCTTTTCCTATGGGAGCAAAGTTGTAGAACGAAACTTTTTTTCTACTTGTTGTTCAGCTTCATGAGTACAGTACAACTGAACATATTTTACTTCAATTAAAATTGCTTACATCTTGTGTTTTAAATTTACAGTCAGACATTGTAAAACTAATCCAGATAGCTCTTTTTGGAGCACAACCGAATACATACCATTCACAACGCTCAATAAAATATAACTAATTAATCATAAGTGACCATCTAAATGTCACTTTGACACCACAAAAATTGACAATTATTAAATTAGACTTATTAAAATCAGCAAACATTCATGCGATGTAAGTTAAAGTAATTAACGCGGAGGTAGTTGCAAGTATATGCGGTCGTCAAAACAGTGTTAATTGTGAAGCTGAAGCGACAACTGTCACCGTTGGGACTGTGACAAGATAATGTGACAGGGTAATGATGGTGGAAATGTCGGGCGAACTAGTTGACAGCAGGGCTGCACTCAGTCGGGGGCTTTGGGAGGTTCAAAGTCAAGTCAGTAAGGTTTATGATACTTTATTTGCTACTTTTAACACGTGCATTTACTGCATCATATACTAAACTGTTCAAGGAGCTGACAGAAGGCATTTTCGGACGGGAGTCATGAGCCAGTCGTTTCTTCTCACTCCGCAAACTCTTCCCGAAACCACGCGTATACGTGTTCCAAGTATTATAAATCTTATATTCGGTAGAGAAAAAAAAAACCTTCCAAAAATTATACTGCTAACTACTTTCATTTCAACAAAATAACAAAAAAAAACAATTAAAAAATCGAATGAAATAGTTTAACAGTTTGACCTCCCAGTTTCCCATACTAACTGCGGCCCTGTTATCAAGCAGAAGCAACATCTAAAGTTATGGAATTGTGTGCTTAACTTATTAAAGTGCGATTACAGTTAATTACTGATTAACTTTTTTTATTTACACCTCTAAAGATATTCCTGCAAATGCCACCACACAATGTTTTTACGGTAGCATAACTTAGGTGCACAGTTAAAAATAGTTTCAAGTTTATTAGAGTAAGGAAGAATGAAAATGCTTAATTAGCTAATTAAATGTTTTTCTCAAACATGCGCGGTAATGTTACAATTAACTTTAAAAAAAAACGCGAGCTTCACACTGACGTACACAGAGTTTTTTTTTGTTTTGATTAATACGCCCGCCATGGATTTTCATATAACATTGTTAGAAAGTTATTATTCCAAATTTAAAAAATGACACTAATGGATATTCATGGAACATTGCTGGACAACATTTGTTCTGTACCACAGAGCGAAGGAGTTTTTTTTTTATACGTACATATTAATTAATAGTGAGTGTTTGTCAATGATAGATAAATCTAATAAAGTTCACAATATACTTTAAAGAAGTTATTATTTTCTAGTTCCTAAAACTTAAAATTATCGTATAATTTAAAATTCAAAATTCATGCTTAATTTTTAAAAACTAACCTAGTTCTGAAGTGTTCTTGTTACCATAATTACATTCTAACTTCACTTTGCATTAATTATAATTTAAAAAAATCTAAGCTCACACCACTAAACACAATTTAAATACCTTATGTCTTTATCGCATAACTCCATCTAAACAGGCAAGCTAATTCTTTCAACAGTCCACTGATAAAAAAAGATTAAAATTCAACGCGTCCAAAAAGTTCGAGTAAGGAGATTACAATCGAGTAATTTTTCAACATTCTAAGCTCTTACATGATTTCGTGAACTTTTTGGGTGTTTAATAAATATTTATGGATGTGGTGTGGTTCTATTTACCTATTATTTGGTGAGTTGGAAACTCAGTATAATTTTTTGGTGATTATAGTTTTGATTCAGTTTGGAGTGACTTAATGATAATTGACCACGCTGAATACGTTAAAAACAACCGACTTCAATCGCAACAACTCCAATTTTGCTATGTTTTTGTTGATTTTCTCAAAAACCGCTGAATCGATTTCGATAAAACTTATATGGGACCATCTATGAAGTATACCCTTTTAAACAAAAAAAGAATTTTCTAAATCGGTTGAGGCGTCTTCGAGTAATCGGTGAACATACATAAAAAAAAGAAAAAAAGAGATTCCGACGAATTGAGAACCTCCTCCTTTTTTTTGAAGTCGGTTAAAAATACAATATGTAGGTAGTGTAGTAGAAAATCAACACCCACCATGGTTTTTATTTATAACACTTAAAAATTTTGGTTCTGAGAGATTCCTTGTTTTGAAAGTTTTTCTACAATTAGATCAGCTGATTATATTGCTTGGGTAGTCTAATTTTGTTAGCTGTAACAGAATATTTTTTCAGTAATAAAGAAAGATAAAACATTTTTATTTTTAATGTCGACAATATGTTATTCTAAACGAATCGAAAATCTGAAACTTATTCTTAAACTATTTACGTAAGATATACATATATTTAAGTGATTAAACTTACAATATATTTTTTTATTATTCAAGATTTGGGAGCGTTTGACTCCAAACTCACCTGATGGTAAGTGACGATGGATTCGATGGTACCTAGGATGGTATCTAGGTACCTTTTTAATATTTCCACATAAATAGATCAGCTTAATTGGTAAAACTAATATCTTTACTCTGGCAACCCCAGTCAAATAGTTATGTTAATGTTAACGCATGGGCAGTGAAAGCGTTAACTCGGCTTGTCCAAATTTAAAGTCATTAATCACCAATTCCCGGGTAAGTGACCATGCGTGTTAGTTACACCAGGGAAACAATAATTTTCTTAAAATGTAGTTGTCTTAAGTTGAGCCTTGTAGTGTGTCCTTAGAATAGCACCACCTCATCTCTTCCCGAGGGTGTGGTAAGAAACGAGTAAGGGATAAAACCGGAGGATAGGCAGCAGCGTCCTTTCCGCGTTCCATAACGCTGCACTGCGATGGTAACGCCTGCCGGGCGTGGCGATTACGGCATAACCCCGGTTTCCAACCCGGTTAATGTGGAAATCCTATGACGTTACTAAAATTAGAGAAAAACATGTTTTTCTTTCTTTTTAATCTGATTGCCTATCTTTTAATTTTATCAATGCTATAGAACAAAAGTTGTTTATTTTTTTCAGACAGACATCCATTTTAAAATATTGCAATACCTTTTTGATATCCTTTAATTTAATATTATTGTAATGTATTTAGTTAATTAAACTATTAGGTCAGATAGTGACATAAAGTTAACCTTCTACAGGGACATTAATTCCTAAGCTTTATCACTTCCTGCTTACATTTTTTTGGGGAGAAAATTAAAATATAAATTAATACGTCGGAATTAATCGGCCCTTGCGTTGTTTTACAGTCAATTAATGCTAATTCGGGGTTAAAGTTAACTGCGCGCGTTAACACTTTGTTATACGATGACGTTAAAATTGGGGGTTCTATTTTTGAATAAATTTTGGAAAATTAATTTCCATTTGCTTTCTTAGTTGTATGTTAAATATTTCCTATACAATAGAAATTAATCAATATTCTCTAACATATCACAAATTCACGGTCATCTGGACCCAAGTGCGAATTCCCTGTAGTATGAAAACCAGAGATACTGATAAAATCTAAATCTATTTTGGCTAGAATTACACAGACATACATATTTACATTTACCCGAAAACCATCAGTACGACCTTATTTTGGGTAATCGGGTAAATGTTTATAATAATCTTGGTATAGGTAAATATCGTAAAGTTATATTTTTCTTTACCTTAGTTAGGAAATAAAAAGTGTTTAGATTATAGATAATTATTATATGCATCTTCTATCTCCGCAAACACTTTCCGAAACGTTCGGTATACGAGTTCCGAGTGGTAGGAACTTCGTATTAGGCAGATTAAAGAAAGACCTGCGAAAAGTGTACAACTACTGTTGCTACCTACTTCGAATAAAGATATTTTGAATTTTTTGACATCGAATTTATATTCGGGTACAATTTAAGTGCTCACCAAAATAATTTTTATACCCTTAGCCTAAGTACCAAGTAAAATAAAGTAACTCCATATAAATTAAACCGATCTTATACCGAGGTCCCTAAAGAATATAAAGTGACCTTACAGGTCACCACAAGTAGACACAACATTTAAAAAAAAACAATAAATCTTTTTAGTATACGGTTAGTCCACATTGGTTACAATTAGTTACCTCGGCGATAAGATCTCAAGCATGCAGTGGCAGTGGCCTAATATTTTAAACTTATTATGGCAACACTAATTTACGCCCCATAAATAATAGGTGTTTTGTCGTTTCTCGTAGCACTACTTTGAATAAAAGTTTTCGTATAAGTGGATATTTATTGTGTTATTGTATAACTTGAAATAAAATTTTACAAAATTCTAATAATCAATATATAGGAATCTAAATTCTTCAATATAATTAAAACAACTTTAACAAAACAAGAAAAGGTCTTGGAACATTTTTTTTATTTTTGTCAAAAGTCTGCATTTTAAATACGAATCTGCATGTACATATGTATATATTTTTGGTATATTTCTGCCACAAAAAATTATAATTTAGGAATTTAATTAACAAATATTGTAATAATCATTTCTGAGCACAAAAGGTCAGCTTTTTTTGTAAATCTTTTGACAGTAACCATCTCTAGCAGTAGTTTCAGGCACACATGTAATAAAAGTGCCACACGATAATATAAAGAGGAAGTGTAGTAACAAATAAGGCATAGGACAGGTCTAACTGAGGTGTCTTTTCGTTGCAGATACCTAATAATCAGGCTTCATTAAGCACCATTAAGAGGACAGGTTAACTGAGGTTTCTACTTATCGCAGATACCTAATTAACAGGCATCATTTAGAACCAAAGATTTATTAAGAAACCCACCATCAACAGTACAAAAGTTCTGTTCGGCCTTAATTCCAAGAGCGCTCAATGACATGATGAATCAATGGCGAATTTCTCAAATTGACGATGTTAAATTAGGTATACTTTATTGCACAAAACATAAAAAAACATATAGGATATATTCAAAATTAATATAATGTTACTGTTCAATCTATACATATAATAAAACTGTAGAGGTCGAATGTCTGTACATAGAAAAAAAATACTAAAAACCGAGTCAGGGGGATGTAAGAAAAAAAATAGAACCAATCCCGATTTTTTTCAATTTTTATGTAATAAAATAATGTCTTAAAATTATTTTACTAGATCTCACAATAACAATATTTTTATCTCCTTTCGCAATAATCTGATATGTATGTCGCACTGCTGAGAAAAGGCTTTCCACTGTTGCGCTATCAACAAGATTTAGCTTACAATATATTTTTCACCTTTTTCAAGTAAAACAGGCCAAGCAAAGTTAGCCAAAAACCTAACACCGGCAGCAGATAACTGGATCAATTTGTAAGAAGAATCCTTTTCTTTGCGAGTTGTCTATATGTCTCTAAGTTGTTCTGTATGACAAATAAAAGCCTTAATTAACGGACCTTACACCCCTTTTGTATATGAAAATTATATCCTGAGGATGAACGGAAGTCATCACTCATTCAATTTGTCAGAACACGATCGCAAAAAACTTCCACTGACCGCCTTGTATAATCAGCCAGGCACATTACGCTTATCATTTCATCATCCAAAGCTTTTGTGCGCGATTGTACTTCACTTTATAGGTAAAGTATTCCACCAATTTAGTGCACTTTTCTTTTTTGCCTTCATCACAGAGTGATTCTTTCGTATTGGTTACCTGAAAGAGAAAGAAAAATAATAATTTAGAAAAAAATGTTAGTATTAAAATACAATTAAAAGGAAGGAATATACGATCCCAAAGTTATACTGCTACTGGTTAGAATAGAGTTAAATAATAAGTAATATAATATCCAGATAATAATCACACAAGATTATCCGATCCCATACCAGGACTACATAAAAGTAATCCCTGTAAAATGGGAACCAAAGACTGATATTCATGCACATATAGGCAAATTCAATTAAATACCTAATTATAAAGATATAATATACTAAAAACCGATTAAACAATACCATGTGCGCCCTGGGTAGATATGGTACCCACGAACATCAAATCAATGATCAGGAATACTATAAAGTCTACTATGAAGTCTCCGCCAGTCGAAAAAGAAATATTATAATCTAGACCAGAATACTTCATACAAAGTTGACCAGTAAGCTGATTCATCTGCGTGAAAAAGTATTTTTTCTATTTAAACAGTTTTAGAACAAAAGTTGTTTAATTTCACGAGTAGAATACCACTTTGAAGTATTAACTAACGCTAACTAAATTAATTATTCCTCCGACTACAAGGTTTCTAAAGTTTAATTTGAATCAATTTAGTAGTTTTTAGGAAAATTGCGGAGACACACACACGCACATACTCATGCATTACACGTTTTTTACTTCAATAATGATTTTGGTCGACAAAATCAACACTTAATGATTAGGGTAACAAGCAGCGTGCTTTGTATAGGGTGGGGCATTACCGATTTTCGAGGTATTCCAGCTCAGCCTAAAAGAATCGTCAAACCAGTGATAATCTTTTCGGTGTAACAAAAATAAATATGCCTAATAGAGATACCGGCCACTTTCCATAAGGTAGGTAAAACATATCATTAAATAAAAGCGCGTTTACAATATTTTTTGCCTCATTTGCATCGACCGCGTTATCTTCGAAATCTGAATACTTAATTGTTAATTGACTTTATGGCTGATGGCTAACCGTCCGTTGGAGTAATGCGTACACGCAAGCTTGGGTAGGGTGGAAAAAGTTGACTTCCTTCTTTGGGATCATCACTTACTTAGGTGACACGGTAACCATTGTGGATAAAAAAACAACTATTATTAATTTATTTGCACTTTTCGATATAAATTTTTAATTTGGTTTGTTAAAAAAAAACAATTTAAAAATATAACCCGATGAAAATTAAGTGTTCTTTTTTGAACAATTCTTATGAGATCTTAGTAGACTTTATTGATATGGGAACACACCATAGGTAGAAGAATAATAGGATTTGAAACCAAATAATTTTTTTCAAGGAAGCCTCACGCCCTCTCAATAAATCTGTCATCTGATAAGCCTCAATTCATTTAAGATGTTCAAGTAAAGTAATTCATGCTGTTCTGTAGCTATCAGAAAAATAGACAAACATTTTTCTGTATGAGTCATGGTCAGTTGGTTTCATGAAATTAGACCCCAAGTTAAATCTACACTTAAAATTAATAGACCCTAAAAACACACATCAGGAATTTTTTGACATAATTATGTAACCCATTTCACTTTTTTTTCTTTTTGATGAGTATAAGACAGTATTCGTAATGGACAATTTAATTTAGAAATGATACCAAAGTTAATGATATGTCTATCTATGTCTTCGGATGGCCCTAATTATTATTATCTAATATGTGTTAGTTATAATTTAAATGTTAACGTCTGAGACAGTTTTTCAATAACATAATAGCTGTAGGACACATTTTTGTTTACAAATGAACGTAATATGATTAACCAAGACCAAACATTTCCTTAAAAAAAAACCATTTTATCGTACGAATGAACTTTTCAAACAAAATATGGTCGTAAAACTCCTACCCGTGGTTATTATTCATTTTTCTCAGTCATACCCAGTGTAGGGTGCCCTAATGTGCCACTCGGCAAATCAACCCCTACGAATTTTTTCACAACCATGTTTTTTCCTATGCATTTTTTTATTTCTCTTCCCACCCATCTCTGTCTATCACACTTTAAGTAACATCTTCCATCTCGTTCTCGCTATCAAGAGTTTGCGTGGGGTGGCGCAAAATATGATACCTTTTTTTGGGGTTTAAATTGATTTTTCGGAACTATTTGGCAGCCATTTTATGGTGGTATCAGATGGAACCCGAAATAAGATTCTACAGAGTTCCAATGGGAAACTGATAAGAATTATTTTGAAGATAACGAAACGATGTATAAATAACCTAAACAATTTTTAAAGAAAATAAATACAATTTCTTAAAACATTAAATATAACATCACCTTGTATTCGTCAGGACATTTACGCTACTGTTTCTGTAAATATAAACATCGCGGCCATTATGACTTTTTGTTTTGTTTGTATATTTTGAAAACTATATGTTTTGTATATTTTGAAAAATAAATCATCCGTCGAAAAGTGTCTTAATCACAAAAAAAAAAGAAAATGACTAGTACGTAATCACGTAAGTAGGCACTATCAGACTGTAGAATCTTTGCATTTTTTTCAAATTTCATGCTGTTTATGTTGTTTTTATTAAGTTTTTCATTCATTCATATATTATAATAGGTACTATATTCTCTTTTAAATCAATCCTTTAATACTCAATAAAAAATACAATACGTGGACTTAAAACTCTTCCTTTCTGAACTTAGTTAAAAAGCGCGATCAAATGAACAAGATAAATTTTCAAGTTCATCTAAACTAGGCTACTGTGCCGATTCGCTCATTAAGGGCTGTGAATGAAGCCCTGTAGGCATTTAAGGGGGTCTCCCCTTAATTCGTGTTAATCAATGCAGGGAAAGACGAGGGAAGATTTGGTTCGGATTAATAACAACCTTGTTCAAATAAAGGAGTTTGTTGCTCAAGTCAATGAAATATTGTAGATCCGATTTTAAAAGACAAAAAATATTCCTATTAACAATTGAACACCATGGAGTTTTTATAAGTATTAAAGAAAGCTAAAACAGAAAAAATCTTCTTTATCACGTTCACTGCCGATTCTACTCATGAAACGGAACAACTTTTTCCATACAATCAGAACCCAACCAAAGTTAAATTAATATAATTAGTAATGACACTATTTTCCGTAAAAAAAACATAAACTTACTAGAATTTAGCGTTTTCCCTACATGTATAACATATGTATAATCGACAACGCAGAACACGTTAAAACAACCGACTTCAAACGTAAACAACTACAATTTTGCTATGTTTTTTGTTTTTATTGTTTTTTTTTTCAAAAAGCGCTGAATCAATTTAGATCAAATTTATATGGAACCACCTCTGAAGTATTACCTACCAAACAAAAAAAAATGATCTAAATTGATTTATAATTGACTGAGTAATCGCGTAACATACATGCAAAAAAAAACATACAGTCGAATTGAGAACCTCCTCCTTTTTTGAAGTCGGTTAAAAAAGAACATGTATTGCAAGTTTATATGGGGGACTACTTATATAGTAGCCTCTATATGCATGCGTACTGTAAAGTTATACATACGTATTTTCGTTTACATAAAAAAAAACTCGAGCCGAAGCAAAAAGCCACCCCATTGTAAGCGTACAAATCAAAATGTTAAATCTTTCAGAAGCAAAGGTGCTTATATATCTTTTTTCAATTGGAAATCGTGTACAATCTTGTCCGTGACTTAAGAGCACAATTATAATGACATCATTAGACAAACAGAACATCTTAAAGCTGCATTGTCCTCTATAATCTTTGAGATGGGACATAGGGTAAAAGTTTCCTTAAAGGAGTTCGTATAAGATTTTCATTTACGAAACTACGGAATAGAATATGTCTCGTAGGAAATTATGTATCATGAGCTCAATGTAACATGTATTATTTTATCCGAAAAGATATCGATATTTTCGGATAGAATAAGATATTTTTAAAACTTAGGACCGAGAAACCCTATGAACTCCGAAATATGGGTTCAACCACGTTAGTGTGACCGCTAATATAGGGTACACAATGAAACATTCTTTACATCGTCAAAAACACCTTAGATCGGATAATCAAAAATATTTTATTAAGTATTAATCTTCCTTAATATCATTATTTAATTTTACAACAGATTCTATAAAAGTTAGTTACTTTAGGCTAAAAAGCCTAAAAATAGATGGTAATCCGTAGAGTTCTAGATTATCCACAGATTCATAATTACCTAGTGCGTTTGAAATAAGCAGTTACTTTGAATAAATTATGAAAAAAATGTTGAAAAAAAACGGATCTACAATTATTATTTTCAGTTTCCCGTACTAAATCTGAATAGTGAATCAAGATATACAGGGTGTTCAAAAAGTGAAGGATAATCCTTCACTTGCGGATTGGTCGAATCATTTCCTACTACATACCAAAAAAATTTTCTAGTAAAAATACCACCATTTTAGTGATATCGGTATTTTTAGTTTTTTGTTTTTTTTTTAAATTGACCTTCTTCAGTTTAATGCATGCCATTCCTACAAATTATGACATTTTTAAGTCCTATTTTTTATAAATACTCGTGGTTACATAATTCATCAAACACAATGGTAAATTATTTCTTAAAGTGTTGGCAAATCCTGTAAAAAAATAAGTTTTGCAAATTTTTTACAAAAACTTTTTCGAATAGTTAACTTCGATAGCCAGTAGTGTAAAAAAATACTAAGCTGATCGTGCCAATAACTTTAGAAAATTGCTTAGTTATGGACAATTGTAAAATGGTATAATTGTTTGACATAACATTAAAAACAATTTTTTTATGATAATTCTAATGCACCAAGGTCGAATTTTTGGAGTTTTGCTATACTAAAATTCTATCGACATAAAGTAACTAAGCAAGACTTTGGTTGGTTTGTTCATTTGAATAACGAACTGACACGCTACGCCAGGATACAATGGATAAAAATAAAAGACAGTATGGATAAAAATTATCTTATTTTTATAATAAATGTTCAAAATTCCTGCCATTAGCCCTTATGCATGCTCTACATCTTTTTACAAAGGACCTATTTAGGCGGCGGGCGTATCCTTCTCTTGAAATTTGTTCTGCAGCTCTGTCTATTTCTTCTCGCAGCTGCGTGATATTTGAAGTCTCCGTTGTATAGACAATCTTTTAAGCAGCCCGAAGACTCGCCGCATCATAGAATTTATGAAAAAACTCATTATCTTCGTTAATTTATTTTGCAGAACTCTGATCTTCATGGGTAGTTGTTGGGTTCCAAGGTTTCAAACCTTGGAACCTAACGAAACCTTGGAACCTAACCCGCTGCACTTGAAATGGCCAGCAAGGTCGCCAGACCTTAATCCCCTGGATTTCTTTTATTGGGGCTGCTTATAAGATTTAGTCTATGCAACGGAGACTTCAAAATCATGCAGCTGCAAGAGGAATAGACAGAGCTGTAGAACAAATTTCAAGAGAAGGATACGCCCGCCGCCTAAATAGGTCCTTTCTTGGTCCTTTGTTAAAAGATGTAGAGCATGCATAAGGGCTAATGGCGGGAATTTTGAACGTTTGTTATAAAAAAAAAAGATATTTTTATTCATACTGTCTTGTATTTTTATCCATTGTATTCTGGCGTAACGTGTTAGTTCGTTATTCAAATTAACCAACCAACCACAGTCTTACTTAGTTACTTTATGTCTATAGAATTTTAGTATAGCAAAACTCCAAAAATTCGACCTTGGTGCATTAGAATTATCATAAAAAAATTGTTTTTAATGTAATGTCAAACAATTATACCATTTTACAATTGTCCATAACTAAGCAATTTTTCAAAGATGTTGGCACGATCAGCTTAGTAAATTTTTTTTACACCACAGGCTATCGAAGTTAACTATTCGAAAAAGTTTTTGTAAAAAGTTTGTAAAACTTTTGTTTTACAGGATTTGCCAGCACTTTAAGAAATAATTTACCATTGTGTTTGATGAATTATGTATCCACGAGTATTTAAAAAAACAGGACTTAAAAATGTCATTATTTGTAGGAATGGCATGCATTAAACTGAAGAAGGTAATTTAAAAAAAAAAACTAAAAATACTGATATCACAAAAATGGTGGGACTTTTACTAGAAAAAATTTTTGGTATGTAGTAAGAAATGATTTGACCAATCCGCAGGTGAAGGATTATCCTTCACTTTTTGGACACCCTGTATAGAACACATTTTATGCAGTTTATTTTTTGTAAAATTGATTAGATATTTTTCTGAATATCTCTTTACGAATCTCTTTATGAATAAACGAATACATAACTCATAAGTAAATTTTAATTTTTCAAAGTTAGGTAATGCTTGGTCCTCTAACATTGTTTCCACTCCATCCACGTCGTATTCCACCCTAGAAGCCATCAGATGTTTGTCAAAAACCACTAATTATGTCTAAGGGAAGACGGGGCGATTTGTCTGAAGCTTATTAAGGTTAAAATGCATAAGTCCTTCGTTATCCGTGGGCTAATTTGATACGTTTGCTTTTTGGATATTGTACAGTAAATAATGATGATAAATTAAAGGTTTCAGAAATAAGAGTCATTTAGTGTTTAAAGTCTAGTAATTAAGAAGAAAAAACATATTTCAGTCGCAGGGTTAAGGAAGTATTTTTTATGGTACAAAATATTTCGAGTAAACCTAGATGCTATCAACTATACCCAATCCTAAGTGGACTTTTTACACACAGAAAAATATCTTTCTCAAAAAAACGGCGTTCTTTCTTAGCATTTGCATGACATAATAAGTAGTATGGGGCACCAATTTTTTTTTTATAATAGGTGGCAAACGAGCAGACGGATAATTTAAAACTGCGCGGGATTCTAAGTAAGATTTGTGTCGAATTCAAATTGAATTGTCTACGAATTGTATTCAAAATATAGCTAAAGCTATCTACAACAACAAAGATATAAGCTTTGTAGTAGGTAGGTACCAACATCCACATTAGCCTTAACTCGTATAAAACCTTCACAGAAACGGAAAAAGTAATGCGAAGGAATCGGGCGCTACTATCTCAAAATTGATCCGTGCTATCTATCCAATAAAAAGCTTTAAATTTATTACATTAGAGTGCAAAATCGGGCGCTGATAGCTTTCGCAAATTGGTTTTGGGAAGAATAGAAATTCAAACTTTGTTGTGTAAGGTTCAGGGTTGAAAATTCAAGGCGCTGGAATTTCTACCCTCACATAAGTTAGGGCCAAAGTAATATGGATGACGATGCGAAGTTAGTGGAAAGAAAGGGGAGACAGGGTGTGGGAAGGCGGGGGGTGAAAGGGGCGAACCCCCCTGTTTTGGGTTTTCAATAGATGTTTGAGAGTTTCGCCCCGCGCGCGATTTGAAAGCACAGGTGTATGGAGGATTTTGCGAGGTAGGTTTTTAAATTTGGAGCGTGATTGAATATAGTATGCGAGATTCAAAAGTTTTTAATGCAGCATAATATGTTTACAGCAAGTCACGCCAACTGCTTGCTCTGAGGTTCAAGAAATGAAAGCAGATATAAAATTGAGATCATTTTTTGAACTGCGAACGTGTTACATATAATAAACATGAATTAATAGGAATAACTAAAATTATTGTATAATTTTTATATTGCTACATTTATATAAGTATTGTATAGATTAAAGGAGGTACCATAAAGCAGCCATACTCTTTCGTTAATAACAGCGAGATATATGTATTAATTACTCTCAATATCTCGTGCAACACAGCTCTACCTGTGAGTAAAACTCTTTTGTGGACTGAACGCCACTCGAAGAAAACATGTTATAAAGCCTAACGACATATATTTTGCTAGGGTTACTATTTTATCATGAAGTTTTTATGTTTTCATTCAGCCAGCTATTTTCACATAAATATTTCTAACATATTTGAACAATAATCAAGAAAATTAGCTAGTAGTATTTCAAAAGGAGTTGGTTTTATTTTTTCAGTCCAAAAAGTTTGGTATCGATTCTAAACTTACTGTAAATATAGTAAAAGTCAAAAAGTTAATAACACAAAGTGTATTCATATAAAAACTTGTCTAACATATTTTGTGTCCTACTTTCACCATACCCCTAAGTTTAGTTTTCTAAGATTTCTTTTCAATCGACTTTTTTTTACTTCAAAATTAGTATGCCAGTTTATGGGAAATTTGAGCTTGTAAAAGTTACTGGATTCATGTGTAGTTGTTGTGACTGGCATTAGGTAGTGATCTGCAACTACTTATGAATAAGTGAATTTTATTTTACTTTAAATATAAAAATACTGCTTGAAATGTTATATCCAATGCCACGCACTCCAAAATCTATTAAGCTGAAAGGCTTCAGACTCAGCGAATCAAACAGACATACATACACTCCAACACCATTGTCACCTTTCTCAAAATCAACTTAAAACACAGCTCTCTACAGTACTATCTTTTTCCTCTCAAAAGTCCAATTTCCCAAACCTACATAAAAATTACACGACGAAGGGGAGGTCTACATACTACGCGTCGTCGCCGCAAATCTTCAACGCAATATCTTGGAGAAAAATATTCACGGGTTGAGCGCACCTGCCTGCCTATTTATGTATGTTTATGTAATGTACCTATATACATTCTCTGATACGGCGGAGGTGTGTCCATAATGAAGAGAACTTCTGTAAAAGCCGAAAAAATCCAAATAATAAGTTTATAAGATGAAATCGAAACTGAACAACTTTATCTAAGAGCAAGGTTATTCAAAATTGAAATTTCAAATTCAAATTTTTTTTATTTAAGTAGATGCTGTACGCATACTTTTAAATCGTCTTTTTTTTACCTAGTGCAAAGTTTCTAGTAGAGAATTTCTACCTAGTACAAAGCTACACGCTCAGTCTGGCGTCAATCTGGTCCATCAGTCTTGACTGACGCCAGAATGATGGATGATTTTCACGGTACGTGGTTAATCTAGACTGACGGCAGACAGTGGGTTACACGATCATTCTCCGATCATTCTGACCAGACTGATGGACCAGACTGATGGACCAGACTGACGTCAGACTGAGCGTGTAACCTGGCTCTTAGGAACCAATCCAATCGGAGCAAAAAGAAAATTAGACTCTTCATACAAATCGATGAGCTGAGCAGCCAACTTTGTATGGCAAGTCTCATTTTTTTTGCCCCAATTGAATTGGTTCCTTGGAGAAAGTGGTTCAGTGTCATGACTAGAAGCCACCGGTAAAATTTTGGTCTCGATTTCCTTTTCACTCTCTATATTTATTTCATTTTGAAACCGACCCCGCAAGGGTTAAGTTCGCCCTTGTTTTTACTACTGTTTTGTATTGTATACAGGATTACAGGAAAAGTCGTACTGAATATTAAAACACGTTATTATTCAGGTGATTATACCATTTTCTTCTTTTAGAATGAAGAGTTTAAAAATGATCAAAATTTTCATATATAATATTTTATTTTCTTTATTGATATCAATTTATAATGTTGTTTGTTCTGTTTAGAACACTCATAAATTTAATGTGATTTTTTTTCAGGCTCTGTTTCTATAGACGACTTGTATAGAGCAGGGTTTGGAAACCGGTTTTTTGAAAATACCGGTTTCGGTCATTGACACCTATATCGAAATAATTTCGGTTAAGGTTTCGTTCAGGTTTCGGTTACCGGTATATTTAACCGGTTTAACCAAAACCGATATTTTTTCGTATGAACGGAATTAACCGGTTAATTTGAAGAATATGCGACTTTGTAGGCATGTTTGCCGCGTGCAATCAATTGAAAGTGTGCGAGAAAGTGAGCAGAAGACTCGGGCAGTGGCACCCGCGCGACGCGCCTGTACTTGACTAAGTTTGGTTTTAACCGGTTAATTTAGTTCTTATTTCGATTAGAAAACCGCTTCCTGATTAACCGATATTTTATTTAAATTTACCGGTTAAGCTGGAAACCGGTTTTAACCTGAACGGAATCGTTAACCGAAATTCGAACGAAATTAACCGGTATTTGTTAACCGGTTCCGAACCTTGGTATAGAGTATTTTATATAGAGTATGTAGGCTTTAAACCCGCCGATAGTTTAACTGATCTCACAATAAGGATTAAACTAAGCGCATTTATCGATAAAAAAATAGTTGAACAAACTATACGTTGCGAATTGTATCAACCCAACTATAGGCCGACTGCATGTATGTAAAGCTGTCAGGTTCAATTTTCTTGTTCCCAGTTCTTCTGGTCAATCAAGCACCAGAGTGAAACGGCAAGAAAAATTCGACCAGTGTGGTCGCGTCTTAAGATGTCGTAAGCATAGACCCCATTTCCATACATATGAGGCAGACATCGCCATAGAGCTCAAAGTAAGCCTCTTTGTACTTCGGATATTTCTTCCTTGCTTTTGGGCTTAAAGATTTTTACTTGAATGAGCGTAATTTTTTTCCAGTACATGTATGTCTGTGTTTTGGTTGAGGATGTAACCTAAATGACCCGATGAATTTTGATTTGCAAGGATTCGATTAGATTTTGAACATATTTTTTTTCAAAGCGTTGCAAGTCGTTGATTTTTTACTTAAACAGCTATATTTAAGTTTCATATTACCAAATACCTTCACTTTTTTTATCATTATTACATGATTATAAATTTGATTTTAGTAAAACTTCATCAAACGACACTACCCAAAATACCACCTATTACATTATATCCATCATAATCATAATTCATAATCATGTTATATAAAGTATAAACAAATTTAAGTAGGAACACAACACATAGCGGCGAAAGGCAATATATCACGGCGGTGACGGTGGCGCGTGCGGCGGACGCGAAAATATTACGATGCATCAAAAACTGCCAAGAGAAAAACGAACTTAGATATTGGCTTGGTCCAAGTTATCAGAGAAAGGCTGTTATATTCTGTCTGTAGGATTTTGTGTCTATGATACTCGCAAGTAGGGAAAAAAAATCCGGCTTTTCGAACTACTTTTGTTAATCTTATTTTTCAGCGTTATAAAATGTGACTCAGTCTTAATACCTATACATACTAAGTGAAATAATGAAATAATGGCACTTAGCATTATCCGTGACAAAATCAGCAGAAATGGGAAAATCAAAATATATTAGACTGTACTTGGGCAGGCAAGTCACAGAAGTGTCAGTAAAGAAATCCACATTCACGATTTTTCATATTATTCTGTCTTTCAAATAGGGTTACGCGAAATATAAAATTCTTTTTATGTCGCTCTTGATGCCTTTGCATTTATAGACAGAAGAGACTAAAAGCTGTCTTATCACCACGTGTGACGGTCTCCTGGGATAGATGATGATCCATACGCAAACATCTGCCGCGCTTTGTGTGACAGAATAATTATGTGATCATCTAGTAATAATTAAAATTAAAAGTAACTTAAAAAGCACATTTATCACTGCATCACCTACCAACGAAGAACTGAGGCAAATAATTTTTAAATAAATAACACATTCACAAGAAACTCCTCAGAATATGTGAAAGTGATCTTCATTTTTAATTTTAAAAAATTTAATCACTTTTCAAGCACTTTTTTATATGCAACGTTCCTTTACCTTGTTCCACACAATATTACTTTGGAAAACGCGAGGGTGTTTTGTGTCTTGAAAAATGCTTTGCTCAGCACCGCGATGAGTAAATGCCTTATATTATGCGGATACACTAGTCATCCCGCCATTTTCGTTGGCAAAAATAACAAAAAAAAATTGAAAATGGCGTCGAAAATGGATTGTCATTTTTATACTTAATGCAAAATGCTTAGTGGTGTTGTGAGAAAAAAAACATCAGAATTGATACTTAAACCGATTTTCAGAAAAGGACCAAGTGCCCAATTCCTTATTCGACTGTATGGTTTTTGTATGTATATCACGCTGTATCTTTTGTTTTGCTGAATTGCTTCTACTCAAAACTGAACAACTTTCTCTAGGAAACCTTTACTCAAAACGCAGAAAACTTTTTAAAATATTATACTCCATACAAAATTGTTGGATCAGTTCACCTGTCAGAACATGATAGGTACTTACTATTTAAAAATCTCTTTTGGCTTTTTTGCATTTTCCGTTACATACTCTATAGCTTTCTAGGTAAAGTCACGTAATACATCAACGGTAATCTTCTTACATCGTCTCAATTTCAGGCCTAGCCCCCACCACCCTGGGATTACCCCTGTGGGCGATAGACCCCCCTCTTTTATATTGCAAAGTGAATGGAATAGTTACTTTTTGTAAGAAAATGTGGTATGTTCTATGTTTATTTTAACAAAATATTTATTAGAATATGATACATTTTTTACTGTTTTATAATCCGGGAGTTGAGTGCATGAAAAATAAATTACGAAATATTATTGACAAAATAGCTCTTTAATGGAAATGATTGAAAAAGTTAATCACTTTAATTTTCATTGTATTTTCAATTTTTTATTTATAAAAATTACCAAATAAGTATGCAAACTACTATTTTGAACAGTGACGTCATCGTACAAAATTTCTAACATTTTTAGAACAAAATGCCGTTTTTGACATTTGATAAAAAGTAACTAAAATGACTAGTAGTCAACTACCGGATTACATACTTCATTACCTACACTTCACACTACAAAGGTATGAAAAGTACTAATCATTTATCATCAATAACTAGCAAGAACATTTATATATATATTTTTTAAAATCTCAGCCTATAACTAATTCCAAACTTTGGGATATATTTAAAATTTCATAATAATGCCGAAAAAAGTCGAATCGTGCTCACTGCTCGACTTTTCCGGGGCTAAAATTGGCAATCTATTTGCAACATTTCTCCTACACCACCCAACACACGCAAAAAAAAAACATAATTTACTTACATCCAACCATCCAAGACATTACCGTGCCTCTAACAAGACACAATGGCTTCGCGAAATAACGTCCCCCTGGCTTTCACTACCAGCATAACATGAGCCTCATCCCTTGGTATTTTTGCCGCTCTTCAACTGAAGTCACAGGTCACGTTGTGCTAGTCGAAAAGCCACCCACTCCGTCATTCGTTCGTTCACTCGTTCCCGAGTGATTGATGACGTAGGCGGGGCGAATCCAATCATTATCCGTGATGCATTGCTGGCACATCGCTTGTCTTGATTTGAGCTGCGGATTCCAAATTTGAAATTTTGAAATGAGATTGAAAAAGACAAGCTATTTTTTTTAGAAAGTAAAAGTTATATCTAAAGAAGTTTTATTTCTGCACTGGGAGCGGGCTGCAAGTCTGTGGTCTTTGCAAGTCTTTTAAAAACGGTTTTTTTCTACGGAATATTCAACTTACATATTTGAAATGGCGTACGATAAGGACTCCACCTAGTATGAATGAATAATCAGCCTTTTCTTATCATGCAACACCATTAACCTGGTGGCTATTGCGGTTGCCTGGTGTTGCACTTAACATTATCCGAACCGCAGTCTTGTGGTAAAGCGTTTGAAACGATACGTTCGTACTTATCTAGTTATCTAAACGTGCAAGTTGCCTCACGATGGTTTCCATCACCAGTGGCTATGAAAATTTTCCGAAAAACTAATATTGTCCGTTCTAGGACTAGACCTTGACAAGTCTCGTTAGGAGGGCGGAGTCGCTACTACAAAGCCACAGAAAATTTTGCTTAAGAAAACTAATAACATTATAATTAAGTATTAAGATTTAACTTACCGCTACATAAAGGTATATTTCGAAAATTACACAAAACATAGTAAGTATATTAAAATAATATGTTTTTTTTTTTACTAAATTTAACGTTTTATAAAAATAACACTCGAAACAACACATCTGAGATCCGCTCTCCACAGAATTCAATAAACGACTGTGATAAAAAACAACATTCAACGTATCCAAGTTTTGAAAACCGAATACATTAAATTCTAACCCTTGAATAATTAAAAATACGCGTAAGCTCAAATAATCGCGAAGAATTAACCCTTTGCATGCAAATGAGGTACGGATGTGACAGAGAAAAAATCATGACCGGTCTGTAGCCCAGGTGTTGTTATTTTAAAAATAAAGCAACCTGGGAACTAACGACAAGGAATAAATACAATAAATTTTACCTCAAAAGAGATGAACTACTTAGATAAAGTTTTTTAAGGGACGTTTATAGTTCTTATATCTCAATTAAAACTGATGAATACTGTGTCTTCTGTTTATCTTAAGCAATAAAAGCCATGTTTTTACTATTTCGAATAAAAAATAAATAGAAAAAATCGCACTAGAGTAGTTTTATTGGAACATATCACTTGTTTTACTTTGAACTGAACGAAGTTGAACTTCCTACCTCTTTTATAAGCGATTCAAACTTAGAATTATTCAAATACTTTTTTACGAGACGACAAAAATGATGTCGTCGACTAAAAATCAAGGGGATATGTTTTTAATTTTCCTGACAAATCTATGATCTAAAACAAGAAAGCGGTTGGGCAAACGGAAACTCTTTGAAAAGGGAATACACCGTACACCTGCGAGCGAGGGGACATTTGATTTTGAATAGACGCGGAAGGGTTAACCTTTGAAGAAACTTGTTTTGAGTCACAGTCATTTGAGACGGTTAATTACGAGAGTTTTTTGCAAGGAAGTAATGTAAAGATGAGGAAGTAAGACATTTTAAATGTCACTTGAAAAAATAACGAGGCTTTTTATAATAAAAAATAGAGGTATATGTAAGTTGTTTTTTAATTGCATCCTTCATGTATATTTTCCTGTTATATGCATGTTTTTGTATAAATTTTCTACACAAAAAAACTAAAAATGAATTTTTTTTTTTTTTTTGAAGACAAAACGTCATTTATTTTTCACCCAAAAAATAATGTAGGTATCGTCCCCACTCAGTTGCACGGGTCTCTTCCCCATACCTTGGGAAGGTTAGGCCATACTCCACACACGGGGGACAAGTCCGGATTGGTGGAGTTCGTGGGGCTAGTGGCCAACCCCAGTGTCAGAATTCAAAAGTTTTCATGCCGCCTTTAAGGCCTCCGACATGGCTTAACGACTGCCATCTACCGATAGCAGCCGGCACCAACGGCTTAACGTACCTTGCGAAGCACGGAAACGGCCGAAATAAATGCCACTAACAGTCAAACCCATCTAGGTTATGACCGTTTCTGTAGTCAGTTAACCTGCGTGATCGATGCGATCACGCAAGCCGCACTGAGCCACGAAGCGGTCATGTAGGTATATAAATAACTAATAATTTTACTAACAATTTTAATCCAAAACTTGTATTTCTCTAACCCTTTTCATTTCACCTTGGACATAGGTGAGCCAATTGTTGAATGGTGTTCAATATTTTATTGGTGATCAATAAGTTATTTACATATTAGAGAGCATGTTGACACAGCTTTCCATAACACTCAACCCCATCGATTACCCCACAAAAAGAGATTCTCACATAGACCAAACTCCGTTCTCACGGACACACAAATATTCATGAATACATTAACGTGTTCATTAAAAGAAGAGTTTTTTATCTCCAATATTCAAATTTATTACTAGACTGGCCGTAAAGAAAACGATGCACCGCGATTTGAATAAAAAAACGTAAAAGGGTTGGCCACCTATTCTTCTACGTGTCAAAATTGCTCTTCCGCATCCTGTTACAGAAAATGGGAAGCTCATTTGAATATCGAACGTATTCTAAATTTGAATACGGAGATGCATGGGACCTATTTGCATGTCTATGTGACTTTTTAAGGAGCCCGTCTTCTAGACTGCAGAATATTTTAACTTTTCGCACAGTGTGACAAGATCGGGGTGTTGTGTATTGATTTTCGCCGCCGTCGATGCATCGCGCATACGTTTTATATGCGTAATGGAATCAAATATTTACGGTCCGTTGTCAAATTTAGAGTTTTATGGCTTGCAAATGCATAGTTCTCTTTGTGTTCAGGTGATAGATAGATAGATGAATAACAAAGACGGTGTGTTCCCACGATTATTCTGTTTTAATCCGACCGATGTAGAAGGAGTATAATGTTTCTCATGTATGAAAATTTCAAAACTTTTTTGTAATTTTATCGAAGTCGTAGAACAAAATTTTTTTTCAGTATCTTGATTGGAAACATTGGAAACAAACCCTTTTTCAATATTGCTACATCTTTCTGTTACATCTTTGTTTATTAAGTATGTTTATGTGGTTTTTCACTATGTTAATTCTAAATACATACTTTAGTCTATACAGAAGTGGGAAGTGATACTATGTAGGTATGCAGAGTCTTCAAAACCCCATCACAGTCAGCTTTTAATTTTTTATCACACTACCTCACCCCCGCTCCATATTATTTATGCGTTCATAATACACGAGTTATTTTAAAAAAACATACAGATTTTCATATATTGAACAGTGGGGCTAAATTATTTTTTGTAGACAAAATTCACATCTCTCACTTGTCATATTTCGATTTATTACTTTGTATTACATCTGATAATGGTGTGTAGCAAAAACACAAGATTAATTGTTCTTATTACAATAACAATAACAACTATTATGGATTGATAGCTTTGAATTTGAATAAGAACTTAACAAAAATAAACAATTGTCATTGAATACAGTTCGCAGATAATAAAATAGGGCTTGCATAAATTAATTCTGAATATTATTTATCGCTTCGATTTAATAGTTTTGAATAATTATAATACACTCGAAATTGATTTTGACAATTGGACCTATATTTGTTTTTAACGTTATCTAGGCTTCTCCTTGCTTCTTCTATTTGTCTCTACATTATCTGGTATCAAGGTTATTATACAAATATTTGGCCGCTACATAAAGAGTAACGCCAAAATTATCTACTTATGTAACAAATTTGTCATATTTTTTTGTGCTTAGTTATAAAAATTATATGATTTTATGTCATTGAATTTTCTATAATATAATATTTTTATCCTAAAATACTGATTAGCTGATTCGCAAACTTTATAGCTATAGGAAGTCCAAAAAAAAAATATATATTTTTTTATAAATTGAATGAGTAAGTTCGTTCACAAAAGTTATTCGCGTTTCATGAGAATAAGTCACTTTAATTTTTTATTAGGTATTGTTTTAGATGAACCGTACACACGTAAAAAAGGCAAATTTCTTAATGGTGGATATGAAAATATTTGGCGGATATTTGGGTCCAATGTGACAATTTTTATTTCATTTTTACTTCACTTTTAAAATAAACGGCGAAATCGTTTGCAGTCTTCATACAAATCGATTGTCAGATTGATTTTTGTATGGAGAGTCAAAATATGTTCTCATTTATTAAAAATTGATAGAACAAAAGTTATCACGTTGGCTCCAAATTATAGCCTTAACATGTTCACATCCGCTATTAACAAATTACATTGTGCTGTACGGTTCATCTAAAATACCGAATAAAAAATAAAGTGTGACTTTTGCTCATGAAACGAGAACAACTTTTGTAAAGGAACGTACATTCTATTAGTAAAAAAATATTTTTTTTTAATTTTCATTCATTCATTCACATTTGACTCGAATAATAAGCCTGGTGATGTTCTAATCCGGCACTGCAATAAAAGCAATTGTTTTAACTATTCAAGTTAAAGAGATCGAATAAGTCGTACTAACAGAGATACACAATTATCTCGACCAAGACCAGACAAAAATAGCAAACGAAAACAAAACAAAAGTAAAGTACTTAGATGAAAATAAATTGTCCTCGCAGACACAGTAATGCAGGTTAATCGTTCGTGAATAAGTGCTGAAATATTGTCTCGCGACTTTGTTATCTAGCAAGAATTTAGCGATTCCTACAAAGATCGAATATACGATGTATTACATCGTATGGACCGGTCCATCGGCTTTAAATATGTGCCATTTTAGTGGTGCCTTATTGTAGCAGGGTTTTCTGGTGATAATTTAATGAAAGGTAATAATAATAACATTGAAATTGAATTGAATGAAAGGTAATACTAAGTTTTTTATCATAAAATGTTTTAGGTACCTGAATAATTTTCTTAATATAATTTTACTTGAACTATAATTACGGAAAAAATAAATAAATATACAACTCCATTATTATAATAAAATATTAAAAATTACACGAACATGTACTCATTAGGTACATTATAGTGTAACATGAAAAATTACTATGCGAGTACCTCAGTGAAGGGTAATGTTTTTGCGGGGGTATGTATATTACCACGTTTAGCCAAAACTTGAGGCTTGATGGATTCTGAACTACAAAGTCACTTTGTTATGACAGCGGAGATAGGTTACATTTAAATGTTCTGTAGGACTAGTCTAGCTAAAGGCAAATGTCTATGGTTGCCCACTTTTTATAGCTTTAACGGAGCGGTACTTTAAGACGAAAACTATGAAGTAAAAGGTTTTATGTAGGAACAACAAGAAAACCTTAAAGAAATAAAGGTGCAACGATCCGTCTCTAGTTTATGATACACGTTAAAACTTTCATAGCTTGCAAGATTTTAATTTTTAATATCCTTTAATTCAGTCTTTTTTAGATCAGTAGTACTATTCATGTTTACAAAAAACTGAGACAGATGTACGATTTTTATCATTGTGTCGACTATGTGTAAGATATGTAGAATCGAGTTGCAGGAACCAATGGCTTTAACATTAAAGTTATTCGTTAAGTATTATTTGTTTTTATTATTACTTAAACTGTAAACTTGTTTCTGTTTGCGAAAACTTCCAACAGTGCTTGATAAATTAAATGTGTTTTTTAGGTATATGTAAGTCCGATGTTAAAATAATTGTTCTGTTAACGTTTCGAACTCAGTAATTCTGAATCAAATAACAGTCAACAAAGCTTATTTACGTAAAAATAATACCAGAAAAAATCAGCATCAACTTCCGTACAGCGTCACATCCGAGCTGCATTTGCATACATTAAGAGACAAAGGGCCAACCGTCATAATTTTTATATTTAATTTTTTACAGTTACAAGTACCGGTTTTTGTCTATTGTCACACTGGCTGCATAAAATATTTAAATTGAGAACAAAATCGCCGGGTCGAACCAAAAAGCGCACCTTTTTGAGCCCGGTGTGTTCTTTACATACTCACCACTGTGCGAGTTTGAAACAATATTAGAATTTATGCACAGAGGTGAGTCTATGAAAAAAAGTTATATTTTTAACTAAAGTTGCAATTACAAAAGTTTGTCTCATATCCGCGTTTTACTGTCCTAACGATACAATTAATTAAATGATAGAATATTATGACAGACGGCAATAGTGTCAGATTATTTTGAGAACAACACAATTATATGAAAAAATAACTTTATGGACATTCCGTTTACAAATGTAATAAATATGTACTCCACTAGTATTTTTTATTTAATATGAATCTGTACTTTGTAAGTGCTTGATATCAGAATTTAAAAAAAAAAACACATATTTTTTATAAGAAAATATCAAATCCTATCGAAGAAAAACTATCGAAGTTGACAATATCGATTACTAGCTATCTTTGATAATAAAATCGATTAAACAAAGCTGCCGTCGCACCGGTCCGAGTCGAATCGCGTACAAACATCGAGTGCTGTAACGAATCGCAGAATCACAATAAGATGCTAATCTTTTACACCTTTCCTCGATTTGCATATTGCCGAATACGACGTGTGAACTCGCACCTTTGTGGCGGATGCAAAGGGTGTTATTATTTTATTTATTCTTGAAGCTGATCTGGTGAGCTAACGAACGATATTTATTATGACTGTTTCGTAAAACAAAGAAGAGTTTCTATCGAACTAAATATGTGTGTTATTTTATTTAAATATATAACTGTACAATTGTATATTTTGTCCTTTTTTTTAATATTGTACTTTGTTTTTGATTACAATAAAGAGTTTACAAAGAATCTCTGAAAAACATTGTCTTCGTCTTTTACTTATGAAACTGTAAAACTTGTTGCAAAGTGCCAATGTAGAATTTGCAAAAAAAAAACAATTTTATGGAAATAAAAAGGAATTTTATGGAAATAAAAATAAAAAGTTCTTGAAAAACTAAAAAAAAAAAAAATTATGGAATACACACTAAGCAATCAGTTGATTCGAGATTTCTAATTATGGGAAGCAAGTTTTTTTTTTAAATTGAGTATAGTTTTTTGCGGAATATAGTTAAAGTCTCTATAGAGTAGAAACCACGGTTACAATCTAAGCTCACTAAATATTTCAAGTATTTCGGAAGGACTATGTATAATTAGAAGGTAAACTAAAATCTAAATTGTTTATTATTTCATTCCTCCATTTACTTCCCAAGAAGATATGAAAGTTTGTAATTAGTTCATATATCAATATTTTTATTTATGTTTGTGGTTTTAGCAAAGATGTTGTTTTTTTTTTTTTTTTTTGGAGCGTTTGACTCCAATCTCACCTGATGGTAAGTGACGATGGAGTCGATGACGGAACACGCAATCCCAAATAAAACCTTCAAATTAAAGTTTTTCACGTACCACCAAAAAGCATTTCTACGCCCTTTATAAGCTATGCTATATTTATTTAGTTAAGTATGTCCAAGGTTAAATTGCAACCTTATTATCACCAACATCATACAAAAAAAACCAGCTTGCTTCGTAAACACATCTTTCCATTCGTGCTTTCCAATACTGGCAACCACACTAAAAATACATGTTTCGACCAAGGAGTTTTTATACTTACGTCCTCGCTTCCACATACAGGGCGCACCTGAACTCCTGAACAGTGGCGGCATGTGCGCAAAAATCAATACGGGCCGTGTCGCACGTGATTCCGACGAAAAACTACTGCAGGGGGTGGGGCGGCTATTCTTGGGTGACCATGATCGAAAATTATGACGAGTGATAGAATATATAAAAATAAATAATAAAAATGAACTGATGTTTATCTCATATAAATTACGATATTAAGAACACTGTAATACAATTCGCACTCCAAAATACATTAAACCAAACCCTTTTGGCTAGAGACGGTATCTATGAAACGGCACACATACCCGAAATATTGTTATTTTTAATACTTAAAATAATGTAGTCTCAAGCTGTCTTGATCTAACAAAAATAAATATTTTTATAGTATCCGCTGATGCTTTGTCTTCAGTGATAATAAATCACTGTTGAAAATGACTAAAAATGACGAAACATGAAAACATGTAAATATCATAATTAATCCTTACATTTGGAGAAAAAAATATATATTTCGTGTTGTAGAATCCCACAAATAGCACCCCGGGTGAGCCCATCCCGCGGATTTTTCTTCCCCACTGCCAGGGCTTAGGGGGCGAGGGGCGCAAAAAGATGCCGGTTTTTCTCTTTCTCGTGTGTTTTTGTTGACTGTACTCAAATCGCAAAGAAAAACCGACCCAAATACGGAAAATTTAGGTTCACTTTTCCTAGGAAGTAAAGTCGATATGTGAATGATTGTCTGATTAAACTCTCACTTGAAAATAGACTGTATTGTTGAGGGGAAAAAGTATGATTTTGTGACGTCGTATGTTATCAAAAATGCGTCTGTAAATATGGTATATGGGAGTTTTTCGGTCTTTGCAAAGAAATTAGGGGCCCGTCGCACGGTCGGATTGGTAATGACTTCTTATGATTTTGATGTCATATACGCGCGGTTATTTGACTTGGCATCAGGGGTTGAACGAACTTTGTATTCGACTTTTGAATAAGATATTTGAATTTCGTAAGCGGAAACGAGAAGAAACTTCACATTTAGAGGGAGTTTCAATATCCAAATTCGAAGGATTGAATTTCGAATGCTTTTGACATTTTTGAGATAATACTACGCATGTAGCGAAATCAAAAAGATGATTATGTTTAAAAATTCTACTTAACCTTTTGTCTATATACCAAAGAGATAACCAATGTCTATAGCATATGCATATCTAAATGTACAACTTTACCACACGACAAAGATTACCCTGTATTCTGCAAGCTTTCCATACATTCGCTAGTATTTTGCAATCTCTACACAATCTAGAGAAATTAAATGGATAATAATATTTTAGAGCCTGTGAAAGTCCATAAAGGCTATCTATCGGGCAATAGATAATAAAGGGAGGTTAATAGCAGGCCGCTTGCTGTGGAATGTATCTGCGAATCTGATGATTTTCCGCCTATAATGAAGCTTGAAATAAATTTCTCTTACATGCTTACTTTTAATGCATCTTCTCTGGATCTATGGATGCACAAAATATTTTTTAAATAAGTTGGTGGTAAATTAGATTACCATAACCATACTTACAATATGATATATTTTGTAAGGTTATGGTAAGTGTATAAGGTGCAGAATCACACCTATTTTATTTTATATGTATAAGTATGTAAAAAAAGAGACATCCGAGCTGTTAACTTGGGCTTCTTTTCATTATACTTAATAACACTGGAAAAAACAATTAGCTCTTTATACAAATATCGATTTACTGCTGGGCCAATTTAAACAAAAAAAATATAACTTGAACACAGTCGTTGTACTAATGTTTTTCAATTTATGAACTTACTTTATCTAAATCTCCTTGATTGTACACACGAGTATCTGCCTGCCTTGAAATTCTACCATGAAATTTTTATGCTGGTTTAAAAAGAAAAAGTAGGTATAAAACTTTTGTAGTGTAGTCTTCTTAGACAATATTCAAACGTCCGTCTTGGCCAATTACAGCTAGCCACAGAGTAATAAAACGTACAGAGCCCCACTGTGGCACTTATCGCGATTATAAATCTGTTTTATCTGACCATCTGCACGTTTGTTACAGAGTAATCGGGGTTTTTGAGAAAAATATTGTGACTTTTATCTTCAAGGTGTGAGGATTACTTAAGAATATAAAAAAGATTAAAATAGAATTGTTTTGTTTAATTAAGAGCGTGATTTCTATATAAGCTTTTGGCCTTTAAGACCGTTTAAAGATCACAGTTGCGTGACTAATTCATGATAATTTGTCTACGATAGTTTTTAAGGTTGGTAACAACGTATCCGCAATTTACTCCAAAACTACTGGACGGATTGGAGTAATACTTATTATGCGAATGTTAGTTTTCAAGTATTTTCAATATTTATTTCAGTTTCGAAATTCGACTCATGAAATTGAACAACTTTCCTAAAAGCATCCATAATGCACAGTCAGTTCGCGAAAAAACCATTTTTGACTTCCAGTACACTGCGTTGACCGATATCGACTTGTTATAAATGTCAAAAATACTTGAGAAATGTTATTCAGTTCCATGGAATAAGTTATAGTTTAAATAGTTTCACATTTTGGTAGATACATGGTGTTAAAAAAGTGCGTTTGAAATTTTAAGAGGTTACTCAGAATCAAGTATAGAATACAAGAAAAATATTAAAAAAAAACGGATCTACAATTATTTTTTTCTGTTTCCCATACTAAATCAATCAGTGAATCAATAATTTGTACTGGAAACTGGTAAAAAAAATTAGAAAATGACAAAAATTGAAAAAATCCGATCTTATTTTTTTTTCTATTTCCCATACTAAATCTTAATAGTGAATCAATAATTTGTATGGAAAACGGAAAAAAAAATCGGATATTTTCAACATATTTTCTGTATTCTATACTTTTTTTTTAAGTAGATGGTTTGCACATACTTTTAAATCGTCTTTAAATTCTTAGTAACCCCTTAAAATTTCAAACGCACTTTATTTAACACCCTGTACATATAGATACTGGACAACCAGACACATTAATTGTTAACTTAAGGAGTTTATTGGGGACTGGAATAACATTCATTTGAATTGGAATTCTCCGATTGTTATCCGTTTAACTTGTGAATCACTCTTGAGATTGCACTGATTTTGCGTAGAAGGTTGAGGGAACAAGGATTTTTCAAGCAAAGTTAATCCAAAATTAAATACGTATACATAATACAAGTTGTAACAAATGCTACTGGAGCTGAAGATATAGTATACTGGCCCACAGAGATATCTGAACCCCCTACTAAAGCTATTCGTGATACATGGTGTTTGGTGCATTACGGAGACGTTCAGATATCTTTGAGGCTGTCTGTACTTACTCAATATTTGTTGTTTTCTAATTTAATGACTTCCCAAAAAAATTTGCAAATCAAACGATTAGTTTGTATGAAAGTCGATAAAAGTTATTGCGATTTTATCAAATTTCTAGTAAGTATGACGATAAAAAGCCTCTAAAGGGTTCTAAATATTTTGTTATATCTTGTATAAAGTTTGGTTTAAAGATAGATACAAACTGTTAGGTTACCTAGACTAGAGACCTAGATACAAAATTATTTATCATGCAGGCAACTGATTGAGATATTTTTAAGAGAAAGTGAATTCAAAAAAGTTTTTAACTTGAGGAAGAATTTTAGCTAAGCTATGGTTAATTAGTATAGGTCTATTGTTGTCAATGTTTGGACAGTGGTTTTCAATCATTTAGATATAACTTCGAAATTATCCAAGAGTATTGCATTCCTCGTTGATGTCTTTTGTATGGCCGAGCCATTTCACTTGATGACACTGACATTGCATTGCAACTTATGTATAACAAACTTTGAGACTGCGAATTTCTTCAAAGAAGCTTTTAAATTTGTAATTTAATTATATTTTTATTAACATGCGATCCCAAAGTATTTTTGTAATATTTATCACTAAAAAAATTATGCATAATATGATACAGTAATTTTATCTCATAAAACATATTTGGGTATGTATAAAAACTTTTGCGCTTTTCCCTTGCGTTTCCCTCACATTCCATAGACAATAAAAATGGCCGACAGTTAAAGCGATGCACACTTCGCACTTCCGAGCAGGTGCATTCAAACGTTCCCATAGACACAGGCACTATTAGCTATTCAGATGGGTCATTGTTAGATCTAAACACACTATTGCTGACTTGGAGTTTGTACAGATAGCAAAACTCATGACAAGTAGGTAGTCCTAGAAACTTTCTAGACTGAAAGTATATTTCTAGTTACCTACTTCATGTTTTTCTATGCTAAAAACAAAGATGTAAGATCTTCTTGTTCTACGATAATGTTAAGAAAAAATTAGAACGGATGTGCAAGGAAATTAGGAATTTAAAAGCCTTTATTGACCAATTAGTAAGGTCTTTAACGCTCTTTGGTGTACAATCTTCTTGGTTTTGCCACAATTCCGTCTCCTTATTGCAATGTTAATGCGAATTATACTGAAAAAGTTGTTTAAAAAAACATTATCTGACAATGAAGAAATAGTAGCTGGCTGGCAACTGGAAAGAGATGCGTTCAGTATCTAAGTAATATAATGCAGTTTTCAGCGCTGAGCTATTTACATACGTTTACAATCAATCAAAAAAATGCAACTAAGAAGTTCCGAAATATTTCGAATAAAGAAAACCACAGGATCCGCCGTTCTATTCCTTATTTATTCTGCGATCCATACGCGCTAATTGATAGAGATCTCTCCACGGTGGCGGCCGTGGACAAAGGAGGGTCACTATAAAACGCGGTAGGCAGGCTGGCTGTTATTATCTAATGCCTAATTACAGTACTCAATGCGAGGTAACTGACGTAGGCTTAAATTTAAAAGGCTTAGTCCCATGTCGTCCGAGAATTCGTTCTAAAGAAATATAATTCTAAAATTGTGTGGTTTTTATGACATCACAAAATTTATCGGTTGTTTGAACAAATGTGATGAATATTAGTAAATCTGTTTTAAGAATGAATTATTTTTAATAATTAAGGTAAGATAAACAAATAAACTATAGAGCTCCTCAATATAAAACAAAACTGTATCTTTAGTTACACAGATAACTTAAAAATGACTGTACAGACGACTGAGATAAAAAGTACAAGAAGCTAAAAAACCCTTCATATTGCTTCGGTTTCATATTGTTTTATTTTATCTTTATTTTGTCACAATTTAACCGGCAGAAGCAATACTTTTTTATCACATTGGAACTTTCCGTTTGACACACCGTTAGCAAACAGTTAGAATATGTTAATGCTCACACAAAACAAGTTATCAAGATGCTTTTAAGCATTTAATTGTAGGCTTTATTTCTCGATGGTTATCGATTTTAATTTAATGCGTGATATTGACTCTAACAATTTTAAATAAATGCAGAATGATGAAATCCACGGCACATAAAGCGTATTTCCGAACTTAATTTTAGTCAATTAAAATTTTACCTCAGCTTAAGTTATTTCAAAATTATGATATGACATCTGTTTTTTTTTATGTACCTAGTAGCACTTTTGAATCACCTTAAAAATATATATTTTTATAGAAAATCAAGCATTTACAGACTTCAAATGCAATAAATACGAAGACATAAAAATTAAATATTGAGAGAACAATAAAATGACTCAAATTAAACTTTGTTATAGTTTATGAACTCCTGCGCAGGCTAATAAACAACTAACGTTCGCAACCGTATTGCAAGCAAAAAATATCCCTACCTCTGATACTAAATCTATTAAAAAAAACTTTTGTTAAAAAGGGGTGGGCTTCGTAGAGAATAGCGATAGAAAAAGACAGACATCATTACAAAAAAAATTGGCTCTTATTTGTGGGACAGGGACGGATATATGTTTCTTTGTAGTTTTTTTTGCAGTTTGTTAAGGCGCAGACGTAATGTGAGATGCCCGAAATTTTACCCAGACTACAAAAAATTATGTTTTTAGCCTACCTGGTCTAGGAAATTTAGAATACTATTGAAATTTCTTTGGAATCTAATAAATTTATATTTATTTATTAGTGTAACTGATAAAAAGATGCCATTCGTGTACCTTACCTTCAAATATGTATGTCTTTTATTTCAATGAGAAAGTGATTCGAGATCTTTTTGTAATGTTTTATTAAGTACAGCAAAAAAAAACATTAACTCTTAAAAACATTCAACTATTTAACTACCCTTGTTTACATCATAATCTAAATAATAAATATAATTAAAGATGTTTACTTATTATAGGTACTCACTTAGGTACTTGGACAATTCAGTTTAACTGAAAAAATCTCATATTCTATCAAAAGATTGTTAACTTATTAAAGAAAAGTTCAATGTACCTACACAATTTCAAACAAGAAAAACCAAGAGATTTTCCAAATAGAAGCGATTAAATTCTTATTGGACCTTAATAGTAGCGCACTCAATGCATCTTCATAAAATCACTAAGAAATGAATATAAATGTCCGATGGCAAACGAATAAGATGTGATAGAGCTTAAATTGGGCAATTCAATGAAAATTAGGCGATTTGTTTGAAAAATCACGTACAAAGCGAGAGCAACTTCATTTTCCAAATGTTATCGCTAGCGCCACCTAGTATTAAGTAGTAGAACTTTAAAAAAATAAGTCACATTATTTAATAAAATCTAATCGCCTTATGTTTTGATGTAATATTTTACATCAACGCCTACATAAATATAACATTTTTTACCAACCAATCAATCGTATAAAGAAGAGAAAAAAAAACTTCAAATAAGAACCACTTGCTACAGTGCGCCATCTATGATCGAGTAGCGGAATCTAAGTTGTAACCTGTTTTATAACCACGCACACATTAACAAATGAGGGGTGCATTTTGCATTTGTGTGAGGCAGTGACGGGCGGAAATGGGGTGGGGGTTCGATATTTGAATTTTGCCGCTATTCAAAGTTCGCGAAACTTTTTCTGAAAAAGTAAGAAAGCAAAGAGTTCTTATGTACAGAAATATATTCATTTAATGCTTTAATGAGAAGGTTGGCTTTCTTTTATTTGCTTACATATGTTATTAAGTAAGGTTACGTTTACTAGATAAAATGTTAGTACTATACTCTAGCCTGTAACTATTTCAATAGTTCTTCTCTGACTTCTAGTTCTTCTAGATACTACTGTAGTACTGTCAGCTTGATCTTACAAACAACCTACTTACTATAACTAGGGTACCCTATAGACAGTTTGTAAGATTTAGGCCTTCGGTAAGTACTCTCGCTCCGTTTATGCATCCCGCATTGCATTCCACGGAGTGATAATAATTCCGACAACCTAATCTCCATGCTTGGCTCTAAAGCATTCCATCATCTCGACCTATACAAGCTCCTTTCATTAAGTAATGAATTGACGCTGGCAGCCTCTCATTATGGCCAGGTATAATGCCCACTTAGAACATCAAGCCCACATAAACTACACAAGAGGGACTTTAATATAGACGACTATAAATAAATATGTATAGTTCACATGTTACATGTGAATAGACATGTAAGGTTTGTTTGTTTGTTTGTAAACTCTTTATTGCAAAAAGAAATAAATGTACAAAACTTAAAATTCACTGTAAAAATACGCAATGGCGGACTTATCCCTTACGGGATCTCTTCCAGTCAACCTTACGGTTTTGTAGCACACCTCAGACACTTCATACAAATATCGTATTGTTGTTTACTACATAGAAATTGACACTTCTTCATGTCTACACGTGTTAATGTGGTTGCTTAGACTAAGGCTGCTTGGTCATACCGCCTTGTAGTAGGTTACACAAATTTTTGTTCGTTGACGTCTTTGGTAATTGATAATTCTGAATACAGTAGAACTTTTAACGGATATGAACATAAACAGCAGACTTTTACAATAGACATTTTTAATGAAGTGAATACTGTATACACGAGACGAGGTTGTATATCCTTAGAAGCCATTACCTCTCTTCTTATGAAAATAACATTGTCTTTGGTTTGCCAATCTCTTGACAACTGGTCACTTATTAGTCACACAGGGGAGTGAGGTAGCCTTCAGAGAGCGGCAGGGATTGTCCATATTGTATAATATTTATAGTGTGGTTTTGCAGAGTTACATGTTTTTTTACATTAATTATTTTTAAAGCTTTCGTAGTTATGTATTTTATTAATTAATAAAGATAAAAATATTGATCAAGACAGACACACAAAATTATTAGGTGTAATAATGGAACACCTCGTTAACAACTATAAGTAGTTATTCTTTCGACATAAAACACAGTCAATTACAAATTAATATTAACCTCTCTTTACCCAATTATAAAACGTAAAACTTAAATTATTTCTAGTAAGTCAATTATCAAAATTATTGTATTCAACTTATTTACCTCAACTGAACTGTGTACTCATATGTGACAGAAAATGATCGCCCCCAGGCATCGCACATAGCATGCAATGATCACAGAGTGAAAAAAAAAAACAGAAAAAAATAACAAAGCCGCTACTGGCAGGTAAATCAGATAGCAAGCGATGCATGAAAAATGACTCCACGACTTTTTTGTAATTAAAAAAAATAGTGACAATGAAGTTCTTAATTTAAATTCAAATGTTGCAAAAAAGTAGCCCCTCATTTTAATGTCACTGGCATGAAACAATGAAACGAACGAAATTCGAATACGTCTTTTGATACGTTTTGATTTAGAGCCGACGTTTCAAAGAGTTCGAGTGTACTGAATCGAATTTGGAATACGGTGAGACAAAGGACCGATTTTTTGCGCGAAAACTTATAGCCCGTTTTGATTTTAATCAGTTTTTGGCGGAAGTAGGAGTACTGACTAACTGAGCTTTTTTTACACTATGGTATTTTATTTTTTATTTTTAACGATCATACTGAATATTCTGATTGTAACAGAAAAAAGTTCACTTATAAGCAGATTGTTACGTTTTTTAATAGAAATCGTGTTCTCTATTACCTTAAAGCACTCTTTTATACGTCACACACATCATTTTGTTGGATTAATTATCCAAATGTCATTATTACTTAATAAATGTTTCAAGCACGGCATTTTAATTTTTTAAATGTTAGAAATAGTGAACTTTGACCAGACTATGACGTCATAATATGTTTTTACGAGATTTCCTCCGCTCAAAGGTTGTATGGAAGAGATTAATAAGACCTCCTACCTCTAAAACTTCTTTTTTTATTATATTATTTATAATTTGAAGTGTTTTCATTCATTCATTCATAATTAATTATAAAGTGGCCTCTATACTCATTACGAAACATCTAAAACTTGAAATTTGCACTTGAAATGAAAATCTAAAGTATATTTTTTTCCATAATTTCAATAAAAGTGATTTTGTTTAAAAAAAACATGCGGTCATGTGAATACAACCACAGAGTTGACAGAACAGTACAACCTATTTTAATAAGTTCACCATAAAACAAGTGTAGGTAGAAAAGGCAGATGTTACAAACATTATCTATTGCGTCAGTTTTATCTATTGCATTTTATAACTATTTACGCGTCACTGAGTCTTTAGACAAGCTAGGAACCGTATAATATCCTAGGTTACTTTGATACCGATCTTAAAATATAAAAAATGGACTAGAGACCTATTTTGAAAACGCTCGAAACATATTTTTGTTACAAAATTTGTAGTTGTGAATTAATCACATTTAGATAACTAACTAGCTTTCCGCCCGCGGCTTAGCCCGCGTTGATATCGTTTATAGTAGATTCCACATAGAACTTTCATCCCCTATTTTACCCCCTTCAAGTTATCTTTTGCAACAAAAAGTAGCCTATCTCCTTCCCCAATGTCCCATCTATCTGTATACCGAAATTCATAAAAATCGGTTCAGCGGTTTGGGCGTGAAAACGTAACAGACAGACAGGCAGTTACTTTCGCATTTATAATATTACTTAATTATGGATTTATAAATTTGGATAACACTTTCAGTTAACAAATAAAAAACAATTAGTAAACATTACAGGAGTCGGACTTAGCTGAAGTTATTCATGACTACTCGTAAGTACCACAAAACGGTAAAATTTGCGTTTTCGAGTGATTTAAAAATTGTAACTCCATCACTCTGCAGCTGTTAGTTCATTTGTAGATATAAGTGTTTTTTATTATTTCATGTTGCTTTGTTTATTGTTCAACCATTTACCTATTTATTTATCAGTTTATTTTAGACACAAGGCCCATATAAATATATAAAATACAATACAGGTAGATTTATATAGTAAAAAAAGATTAAGTATATAAAAAGTTAGAAAATATAATAAGTATATAATGTATGTTACTTAAACTTTCGAACTTACGATTACTAGTCCCTTAAAACCAGTAATAGATCCTACATCTCTAAAGTTATAACTTGATTATACAGGGTGTTAAAAAAGTGCGTTTGAAATTTTAAGGGGTTACTCAGAATCTGGATTCTGAGTAACCCCTTGAAAAATTAAAATATTAAAAATATAATAATATAATTATTAATTAAAATTGAAGAGCGGATTTTTTCAATATTTTTCCTGGGAAAAATATTGAAAAAATCCGCTCTTCAATTTTTTTTTCAGTTTTCCATACAAATTCTTGATTCACTATTCAGATTTAGTATGGGAATCTGAAAAAAATTTAAAGGGCAGATTTTTTCAATATTTTTCCTGCATTCTATACTTGATTGTGAGTAACCCCTTAAAATCTCAAACGCACTTTTTTAACATTCTGTACCTGTATAGCAAAAGTTATAATGTTATAACAGATTCAGGTTCATCGAGAAGAACTTGTGTAACTGACGATACGGCCTCTAGAAAAACAACCATGCCTCTTAACTCTTAAATCAATTTCCATTTAAGGTTCCGAGATAAATGGAAGAAGTCAGAAGAGAACAGATAATAAATTGATTCCTACTTGGTTACAAGTACCAATATGTGTTGAATTATTTGTGCCTAGTTAGTTACTGTAAAGTGTTAATGTTAAACCTAATATTAGTGATGTGCAACCATCGATATTTAGCGGAGGAAGCTATTGGTCCGTCACAGTAGTTGAAAACAGAGTCATGCAGTTTCACTAAATAGTGAAGGTTTTTGATAGGTTCAAAATGTAAAATTTGTTTGCAGGTAAGTAAGATTCATTCAGATTGGATTGTAGAACAAAAAGTCTTCAAAATACATAAACACAATAAATCAACTTTTTTTAAACTACATACGTTACTGTTGTTGAATTAAATTAAATTTAAAAAAAATTAAACATATTTTCTTTGCTTTTTAATAACAATCACAGGATAAAAACGCTAAACGATGATTTAATTTTATTAAAAATGGTACAGACAGAATATTGCCACAAAGATACTACAATTTCTGTTCGGAAATCATATGATTTTAGGACATTTGAAATGTAAAGGTTACCAATTTAAATCGAGTAACGCATGAGCGCATCTCTACAAATGACATGTATTGATTGGTACATTTTGCAATTACATACATAGCAAAATTGCTTCTCTGTTCACATAAATCTTGCAAATGGATTTTATGACTGCTCGCCACCGAATCTGGTCTGAATATTATGATAATGCCGTGTGGTAAAATAATATATATGTTACTAGCCCCCGCCCGCGACTTCGTCGGCGTGGACTTGGGTCTAGAGAAAAAGAAAATGTTAAGTTGGCGCCATCTAGTAACGAAGTAGAAATTTTGTGTTTTTCAATATTCCTTCGGAAACTCTTAAGTGTTCCGGGATAAAAAGTAGCCTATGTATTAGCCGAGTGTTTTATCTATCCAATTACCAAATTTCATTCTAATCCGTTCAGTACTTCCGGCGTGAAAGTGAAATAAACGAACAAACATCCATACTTTCGCATTTATAATATGTATTAGTGAGAAATGAGATAAGATTTACTTACTCAACAGGGTTCAAAAATACCTGTCCCGAAAACTTGAACAGAGACTTTTAGTTATTATACTGAACAACTTTTCCCAATGCTTACTTTTCATACAATTCGGTCAGGTGATCGGTCAACTTTGTATGGTAAGTTGACTCTATTTTTAAAAAAAATTGTATGGGTTCCATGGTAAAAGTTGTTTATACCCTGTCTATAGTTCTAATAATTAATAATAATAATAATAAAATCTGGGACAAATCACACACGGTCATCTGGCCCCAAACTAGGATACCTTGTATCTTGGGAACCAGAGACTGATATACATATACATATACTTTTAAATACATACATATATAGATATAATAGACCCAGACTCAGAGCAAACAATCCTGCTCATCACAGAAAAGTTTGCCCTGTGTGGGGATCGAACCCACGACTCTCGGATCAGAGGTCAGGACCACTAACCACTTAGCCACCGAGTCAGTCAAAAAATTAAATTATGACTCGATAAAATTACAGAAATACTCCTTTTTTTATTATTTTAAATTAACAGTAACAATCAAATATACAGGGTGTAACAGAAAGGTGTGATAATACTTCAAGGTGAGCTTTTACCCATCAAACTGAACAACTTTTGTTCTACAACTTTGTTGAAATCGCAAAATTTTTTTTGGACTTTTCATACAAATCGATCAGCTGGCGAACCAAGTTTGTATGAAAAGTCCAAAAAGATTTTTGCGATTTCAACAAAGTTGTAGAACAAAAGTTGTTCAGTTTGATGGGTAAAAGCCAACCTTGAAGTATTGTCACACCTTTCTGTTACAACCTGTATATATAAGACATTTTAATAATGAATACCCCATTGTCCATATTGATACTAATGTGTAGGTTCTAAGTTTCGTTACATTCATTTTTATTCTCAGATTGATATAGATTAAATTATGAGCAATCAGGATTTTAATTAATATTTAGATAAAGTGGTGATTCGTAGAACCTGGTTTGATTGGTAGAAGGTTATCTTACATCCGCCTTTGTAAGCACTTCCAATCTCACTTTTCGATATTAAAAATGTATTTCTAGAAAGGTCGCTTCCGCCTTTCTTCATTTATATTTGATTAAAATACAGATTATAAAATTCCAGGTAATAATAAATCATATTTCTTTCAAAATTCTTGTTTGGTGGGAATGGCAGTGACAAACAATTTTATTCTTAGAAACTTTGCTTTGTCTATGGATTTTAATTTAGTCGAATTTGCATTTGGTGCCAGTTTGAAGTCCCGCGAAAATAAGAATTAATTTATTATAAAACGAAAGGGCAATGTCTTCTAGGGGTGAGACTGTGCAATTAAAATGCGGAATATGAGAGATAGGGTTGTCAGTCTTGGTAAGTTATAATTCAAATTGTGATAATTCAGTTTCATAATTTTACCAGTTTATTATATCTGTAGTAAGCGTAAACAGGTATCCTTATGTATTATTTCTAGATTTATTTGTATAGATCATATAATAATATAATGTATACAAATAATAATAATTTATTTCGGACACAGTCCATAATTTTTTGTAACGTTGATACATATAAGATTATATGAGAATTCAAAATTTAATATTGTTCAAACGTCAAAATATGTTTGAAAAAACATACAAAACACAGCAGTGTAGATTACGTAGTGTAACAAAAATTAAACTTAGTAAAATTTATTTCAAAATAAAATTTATCATTTTAGGGCTTCGTCTGACAGCTATAACAAAATAATCTCTTTAACTTTCCAAAACTTTACCAGTTCGAAACTCAAACGATTATTTATTAGTTGATGCTTATCGAGTTACAATCTTAAGCCTTTGCCAACCCTGAATTTAAAAGTTACAACAACAGTTCGTAGCTTACATCTCACTTTGCCTTTCTAATGATAATAAAAACCTGTTCCACCTATAACAATCTTTTTTTTTGTTTTAGCACAAACCGAAATTTCCGAAGGGTAAAGGGGAACTCTATAATTGTGTCAACGCTATCCTTTGTTGCATTTCTACTTTAAAACTATAGACAATAGACCAGGGTAAGGGTACTGAACAGATGTCGTTCCGTTTCTGTATTTTTTTATTATTTTTGTCTTAATAAAGGTAGGTGCAATATGCAGATGAGTTATTAAAAGCGGTTTTTTTCGGGTAACACAATTTTTGCATGTGAGAATCGTTGACCCCCTTTTCGTTGGACGCTTGGTTTTCATTGTGCTAGGTTATGCTTTTGTTTTTTTAGTTGGCAGTTATTTTTGTTTTATTGCTGCGAGCCGGTTTAGTCACGGTTTTATAGGAGTGCGGCGTGAGATGCAACTGGTTGCATAATTATAACCGTAGATGGAGATCCCCAGATAAGTTTTGTCGAGAAAAGTGGTTACTAAAAGTGGTTATGATGACTATCATTTTTATCATATCAGCCGAAAGATATCTAATATAGAACGTAAATTATTGCTACCGATTTATTAATAAATAATAAATACAAATATCCGTAATCCATTCCGCCACTAAGATTTCGTAAATTAAGAGAAACTACGGACTGATATACATACATCTTCATAAACGTTTAAATATATAATACACCTGGATAAAAGGCAACATATGGGCCATCACAGAAATGTTTTGCCTGGATAGAAATCGAATCCATGACCGACGGATCAGTAGTCTAGAGCGCTTATCACTGAGCCACCGCGTCAGTCACATCCAGCGTATTTCTGCAAACCTGGCAAAATCATACACGTTTGTAAATAATCTCGTAGCAATCGCTCTTAAGAAACCTCTTGAGTACAGTATCCTTGAGGGTAAAAAAAATAATTCCAAAAAGCAACATAAAAAACATTCATAACAGCAACCACACTAAGAAAAATCTTAATCAGTTCATCAGAGACGAAGACGACATTGGATTGAATCCAATATTTCTCCCCTAAAATGCATTCATTACTTTAGTTACGTACAAAATACATAAGATCTCTTAAGCCCATGTGCACATAAAAGTATTATACATAGAAAGCCCACCGGTGGGCTAACAAATCTAATAACACGAAATAACAAGCGGGGGTGTGCAGTGAGATCGAAAAAAATCAGCAATTTGGAGGGTGCCAGATAATGTACAGTTGTGTGCAATTTATTATAACTATTAGATTTGTTTTTTTTTTTTTTATAGGAGTTTATATTGAAATACACAGCTATAATGCATTTTTTCTGAAATACCTGAAAAAAGTGGATTGTACTCACGAAACTCGATTTACACAAAAAATACCTTCTCATACAAAAATAGCGAATCAGCAAACCAATAAAAAAGCGTCGGTGGCTCTGCGGTTAGTGACTCCGTCCTCCTAAACAGAGGTCTCGGGTTCAAATCCTGGCCAGTGCACCAATGAGTTTTAGAAACTTCTGTGCATTTTCATATCGACTGCTTTAACGGTGAAGGAAAACATCGTGAGGAAACCTGCACATCTGATTTACAGTTGTGTACGATGGTCGCGTTGCACACGTCCGTAGGTATAAATCTAAAATGCCCTACACGTGACCGAGGGCGATGATAAGTGCCACACCAGGCAACCTCCGCCTATACCTAGTGGATAGGATGGTTAAATTGTGCCACACGATAGGAGAGGAGGAGCGGACCAATTAGTTTAACAAATATGTACTTCTTTCCTAACTGAGTATAGATTCATTGGAGAAAGTTAATATAATTCATAATAAGAAGGCTTCCTAATTTCAGGTGTTTCGGTAGGACTACAGAATCATTCTATACAGGGTGTAAGGGACAGGTTTCCGAAAACTTTAAGGGCTTGCTCAGTAGACGAAACTGAACAACTTTCCATAAGAATTTTTTCAGGAAATGAAAAAAAAATCGGCTTCTCCATACAAAATTATAAACTTGATTGGACAGTTTGTATAGAGAAGCCAATTTTTTTTTTCGTTTCCTGAAAAAAATTCTTGTGGCAAGTTGTTCAGTTTCATCTACTGAGCAAGCCCTTAAAGTTTTCGGAAACCTGTCCCTTACACCCTGTATAATTTAGGTGGTTATAAGTCAATTCATTTATATTTTGTCACATTTTTAAAAGAATTATTATTTTTATATAATTGACATTAATAATAATATAAATACTGATATCAAGGATATATTGTTGTAATAATATTGAACTTGGCGAACAGCACGTCAAAGACTTGGCAAAGATTTCAGTTCTTACTTTTTCTCCGAGTGTACTTTATAAATTCACCACCAATTTAAGATAGAGACTGATTTTCTTTTTCGGGATCCACTTTTATTGAAGACTATCTGCATATTTAAAACGTGTTCATGAAACATCAAAGGCCGACTTCCAATATAAATTGTACGTATAACCTTATTTATAAAAAAACAGAAGTGCTTAGTGAAAATTAAAATTTTATTTCTGTCGATAAATTATTAATTTTATATATTTTTATTTTATATTTTTATGTATTAATACTTGTCCGTAAATTTTTGCATACCATTTATGTATGGCTAAACATGAGACACCAAATTTTTGTATGTAAGATCTTCAAAACCATGTTGTTTACAGCAAATAAATATTTCAGTTTCAATTTCAATAATTTTTAGAACAGCTTGAATAATCCACCAACAACGACAAAACCAATAATTTATTTCTAACAATAAGCTTTATTTATATTTGTTACATATCATATACTATACCAGGTAAAACATAAGACCATTACTAGATTAATACTTAGTTATAAAGAGAAAAGTTTTAGGGCTATCTTGACTCTCTCAGTGCAAAATTAAGTACGTATATCCATACAGCTCAAAATAACATCGCCGTAGTAGTATCGTATTCCATTGGAGAGACATCAACGAGTGTGTACTGTGGAGACTGGATAGGGTAGTGATTAGGTCTTTGTAGGAATGTGCGAAAAGTAAATATCAAGTTAGTTTAAATATTCGAAGAAGAACAATAAAACAATGAAATGACACTTTAAGTTGGTACCTCGCCCTTAGCGTATCTGTATCTCTCTCTCTCTCTCTTATCGTATGGCACAATTTAACCGTCCTATCCACTAGGTATAGGCGGCGGCGGCGGTTGCCTGGTGTCGCACTCATCATTACCCTTGGTCACGTGTAGGGCATTTTTAAGATTTACACTGAATTTGTATCTGTATGTAAAAGCTTGAAGAATAATATACATACATCAAAAATACAGGGTGACTTTAAATTAGTTCTTGATACGAAAGGGTATGCATGTGCTCATGATAACAAACAACTTTCCCTAAGGAACCCATAGTCAAATCGCAAAAAAAATTTTGGAGTCTCCATACAAATCGAGCAACTGACCGGCCAAATTAGTATGAAGAGTCCAACAATTTTTTTGCGATTTGACTATGGGTTTCTTAGGGAAAGTTGTTTGTTATCATGAGCACATGCATACCCTTTCGTATCAAGAACTAATTTAAAGTCACCCTATATATTAAAGTCTTTTATAGGTGCAACTAAGTGAACGACCGGATATTTTAATGTAACCTGTATATAATTAAACCTTATTCTCATGTAAGTGACAAATGAGTATTTAAAAGACAACCTTTTAAATACTTATTTTAAAATACTAACATAAACTGAATCAATCAACTTTGTTTAGTAAGTCCAATTATTTGATGTTACTCAGTATTATAAGTTTAAGGACTAGTGACACTTAAGTTTGCTGGTTTGGGTGTATAAAAAAACGACAGCAAAAGTATATGATTAAAAATTTTATACCTATCGCTAATCAAAGAAATCAGGTAAAACATTACTGAAAGAAATTGCGCACAACAGATAATTGACCACGCTGAATACGTTAAAAACAACCGACTTCAATCGCAACAACTCCAATTTCGCTATGTTTTTGTTGATTTTCTCAAAAACCGCTGAATCGATTTTGATAAAATTTATATGGGAATACCCTTTTAAACAAAAAAGAATTTTCCAAATCGGTTCAGGCGTCTTCGAGTAATCGATGAACATACAAAAAAAATCGACGAATTGAGAACCTCCTCCTTTTTTTGAAGTCGGTTAAAAATGCAGAAAAAGCTATAGAAGAAAACAAGACACATTGGGATTTCTCAAACAAGTAAGAAGACACAGAGATGATCCACGTTTTTACTCAGAATATCTTCATTTCCCTATATTCTCAACTAGCTTCCGCCCGCATCTTCGTCTGCGTGGACTTCAGAATTGCGTCCAGAAAGAAATAAAATATTAAGGTAGCGACATCTAGTGACAAAGTAAATATTTCAGTTTTTAGCCATTCCTCCGGGAACCGTCGAGTTTTCCGGGATAAAATATATCCTATGTGTTAGCCGAGTGCTCTGTCTATTTACCGACCAAATTTCTCCAAATCCGTTCAGTAGTTTCGGTGTGAAAGTGGAACAAACAAAGAAACGAACATCCATACTTTCGCATTTATAATATAGGTCGTATCAGAAGTCCTGAGTATAGTATCTATCATCCTAATATACTGGCTCGTTCCTAGAATTCTTGTCGGTTCAACCTCCTGTCTCTCCTATCCCGACTGCGAATGCCCTACACTCCTGATCGTATCTACGTGGCCACTGGTGTCTTGGGTAGATATTAGCCGCATAACGGTCGATCATCGATGTTGGCCCATCACAGATCTTTACAGTGTGGCCACCGCCGGACGTGACTAGTAGGCGACAACGGGAATCTGAGGCAGCAAACCGCTACCACCTCAGAACACCGTCGCATGCTAGCCACCATAACGGGGGCCACGCTCATATGACCGGGTGGCCCAACCTGGACGGTTCTCTTGTATGCGCTAATATCAATGCCCTTGCAGAAGAACTTCTGGTCAGTGCGCCACCGGAATGGAACGGAACGGATAGGTCGTACCAGAAGTCCTGACATATTTTGTTTTTTATTTATTTTAATTTATGTAAATGATAAAATTATATATATAATACATGTAAAATTAGTCAGTGGTTTCCTGCACTATAAATGAGTCCTCTCCAAACAACTGGAATTTTAGATAATAGAAAATAGATAATAAATAGAAAATAGATGTTTCTGAAGAGAGTGTTGTAAAACGGCACCCAAGTCTCATCTGCACATCACAGATTTCTCCTTTTCGAGCGAGTGCTTATACCAAAAAAAAGATTACAGGCAACTTCAAGTCGAAATTGAGTTTGATTACCATTCAGTCTGTATAAAACCCTGTATGGATTAACTTATTCACCAACCCCAAATCTTCTGATATAACTCTTTGCGCAGTAGTTTGAGGAACTCTTAGACACTTGACAGACCAGTTACGTATACGTCTTAATGCTTCCTTAATTTAGTCGTCGGTTTCCAGTCTAGAGGCGGATGTCTGTCAAACTTCCCACGGCAAGTCTTCTGCCTGCACTCTTTCATGTTTGTGAGACTAAAGCTATTTTATCAACGTACTTTTACTGATGGTATTATGGCCTATCCAATTAACTACTAAGACATGCGAAAGTTCCGCCAAGTAATCCAAAAGAACATAAAATTAAAAAAATACACATCTTTGCTCTTGCACCCATAATGTCTTTTTCAAACTTTTCGTTCTACAAAATGATTTTATGAACACGCTAAACTTCTCAAAATCGTCTACTCTACACAAAGCATGAAATCCGGGAGTTGACTGCATGAAAAATAAATTACGAAATATTACTGACTAAATAGCTCTTTAATTGAAATTGTTGAAAACCTTAATCACTTTAATTTTCATTACATTTTCAGTTTTTAATTTTTAAAAATTTCCTAATTAATATGCATACTACTACTTTGAACAATGACGTCATCGTACAAAATTTCAAACATTTTTAGAACAAAATGCCGTTTTTGACATATGATAAAAAGTAACTCAAATGACTAGCAGTCAACTACCGGATTAAATTGCTAAATTTAAAAAAAGGTAAGACTTGTCAATTTTAAAAAAGGTGTCAGGACTTCTGGTATGACTGATATTAGTGAGATGAGATTCAATGGCGAAAGTAAATAAGGATATTTTTCCTTGTATGTATCTTTCATTGAAAGTCCCTTTATCAAAGGGTACATATTATCTTATTAAATACACTATTGATAGTATACTATTGATATTTTGGGGACCCTATCGAATATAGTAGAGCGGAGTCTAAAATCAATAAAGTGGTATCACAGGATATATATATGCTTCTGTTATACATGATGGAACAATAAGGATTAGCAATATTTTCGGGTCATAAACTGAAATCGAACAAATTTATACGATGATTTTGTGGAAATCCCAAAAAAGTTTGACTTGAAAAGTATACTTAATTTTTTGTGATTTCAGAAAAGTCGAAGAACAAAATCTATTTGTTTATAAACCATATCTGTATGTTCGTATCATCATCAACATCAGCCTAAAATTAAATCATTTCCCACCACATTGGTAGTCGGGTATATACGAAATACGTGTTACAAAATGCCTACGACTAGAATAAGATAAGGAGAAATTCTTTAAAAAAATCCCCTTCATACTTATCTAACCGAGTGCAAATGACAGGAGATTCGGTATAGAAACTTCACAAAAGAATTATTGTTGAAGATTGTTTTTAATGGCTTTTCTTTTGGAGTCAACTTTTCGACCCTCCTGTCCGCAGTACAGAAGTAAAATAAAATTTTGTCTTTAAAAAGTTTTTATTATTTTTGGAATATTTTTTGACTGAGTAGCCCCAGTTTTGTGAGACCCATAAAATGCGAGGTTTATAACTAGCATAGGAATACTTAGAAAATAGAGACAATCATGCTGCTAAGCGTCAGATTTATGAAGATACAAGAAGTACCAGCTTCTACCTCTTGACCGCATTCAACGAAGGGCAACTCGAATCGTCGACTGCCAGGATATTTCAGATCGGCTTGACTCCCTGGCGCTGCGTAGAGATGTAGCCTCGCTCTGCATTCTCTATCGCATGTACAATGGGGAGTCCTCCGAGGAATTGTTCGGATTGATCCCTGCCGCCTCTTTCCGCCATCGTTCTACGCGACAACATATTCATCCCCATCACATAGATGGTTGGCAGTCCACAACTGTGCGTTTCACTAAAAACTTTCTGCCTCGCACAACCAAACTGTGGAATGAATTGTCGCCTGCGGTATTTCCGGACCGATACGACATTCAAACCTTCAAGAAAAGAGCGTACTCCCAAATCAAAGGCCGGCAACGCACTTGTGACTCCTCTGGTGTTGCGGGTGTCTATGGGCGGCGGTAATCGCTTACCATCAGGTGATCCGTCTGCTCGTTTGCCACCTCTGCCATAAAAAAAAAAAAAAAAAAAAAAAAGAAAAAATAAAGTTTGCACGAATTCAGTTATAAAACTATACTGTACTATTACCTGCAAAACAAACTGACAAGATTTCAGAACAATAACCCAACCAATGAAACAAAAAAAAAATACTCAATTGGCATAAAATATATCTTATGTTAATCTAACACTCAGACTCAGACGAATCTGAAAATAAAAATACCATGTACTCCGAAATCTATCAAACTATTTAGGCTGGAATCAGTAACAATAAAACTGACGACGGACGTACATACTTAAACTTGAAAATATTACCCTCCACCTAGGCAATCGGGTCAAGTCAGTGTTTCTCACATTGTGTATCGTCCAGAAATCTCTTCAGTAATAAAAAACCAACTTTTTCGTTTTTTTTAAGTCAGGTAATAACTAAGATTCATTATTTATAAAGTTCAGTAATTCCCGAATTATACCTGTTATATGAAAAAATACTGTTTAGGAAGTCGAAAAAATATATATGTGCCTTGATATTCAAGTATCTACGCTTATATTTTTGCCGAAAGCTCATTATAAACGCAAGGCATTTATTTGCATTCGTTATGGAGGCCTCGAGGAAAGAAATAATTAAAGGACTAGAGAGGTCACGTGCCGTGGTCCCCCGATTTTCTTAGGTTTATGTAGGTACGATTGGCATGTCAAATAAGTATTTTTAATAATTGTTCATTTTATTATATTGTTATATAGTATAGTGTTTATATATTCTTAAATGTATTGTATTTTATATATTTCTATGGGCTTTGTGCCTGAAATAAACAGATAAATAAAAAAAAATAATAATGATAATATTACAGATATTTAGAATAGGAATTTGCTATCGACACTTTGCAAATATTTTCAGGAATTTGCTATCGACACTTTGCAAATATTTTAATTTTGTCATTAACGGGGATCAGATTAATTAATTTGTAAAACGGTATACAATTAGATAGATAAAAGCATTTATTATTATTGATGTGATCACACACAACAATTAAAATAATAAACATTAAAACATCATAAATCAACAGAAGCTAAATATTAGCAAAAAAAGAGATAGAGAAATATTTATATTCATAAAAAACCATTTAAATCTGTTTCTGTTTAAAAAAAATTATTGTATTTTAACCGTATTGAAATTTTTAATTTTAATTAATAAAAATTGAAAACAATTTATTTATTTTGCATATCGTTTCAAATAAATTAATAACATTTTTGGCAAATGTTTTCGCTGACCGTACCAAAATTAAGCTGAAAATTATTTGACTAAAATCACCCCCTCTTGGTCGCCGAAAAAGAGCATTTCTTTTCTCAATTTTGTATTGCAATTTATGGAAATCAAATACTTACCTACTGGGGTGAATTTGGCGCATACTCATCTTGACTTTAAATTTTTTGATTAATTAAATGGGGGACATTATTGATTTCTTTTTTAAAGTTGTCTTAGGTACTTTATAGAAAACTGTAAGTAAATAATTATGTTCATGCTGTTGGAACTCCTTTGTCCAATGTTAACACTGGCTGCAAATAAGATGTTATCTTAGAAACAGGTCCCAATATGTTTTTTTATCAAAGGAATTTATATCGATTCCACAGATTCTGTTATTTAAAATACACGCGATTTTTTTTATATCATACTGTGTCAAAAATTAACGAATACTTAGGTGTTTATGATTAAAAAATAATAAATATGAAATAAAAATTTGTATAGGCACTTATAGTTTTAAAACGGTTTTTATATAAATATTCTCAATGGGTTTAAGGGTAGGTACATGAATGCTAGTCATTAATTTCTTTTTGTCGTATTTTAAAAAAATATTTGAAAGACTAAGCAATGACGACATAATTGAATATAATCGTGTCCAAACTCATAACAGATATTTTATAATTTAATAATTGTATACATATAATGAAAGTGCTAGAAAGCAAGTTATTCTGTTATTTAATTGAAAGAGCTATTTAGTGAAAAATATTTATTTTAATGCAAATATTTATTCCTATATTATGACAGATGATTAAGACAAAGTTAGATTTTTTCTTATGAAAAATCATCTCCTACTTCATATATCTATACTTTTCATTTCCTATTTTCTTATTAAAACTCTTGTACATTTTGGAATTTTACATTAGAAATTGTACATTTAGAAAGAAGTTTGAGGTTAACATAATAAAAGGTAAAGAGTCTCAAAGCTGCGTTAATGGAGCTATAAATAAGAAATCTAGTGAAACAAACATTAATTTATTGGAAATGTTGAAGTAAAATTTCAAAGTATGTTTTTATACCTATTAAATATGCCGTGCCCAAATCGCATAATAAGCCAGTTCTGAAATAATTGGCCATATCATTAAGGAGCTCCGAAAAAACTCTAGGTTAGGTAAGTTACTGATATTACAGATTCCAAAACCTATCACCAACAGTCGTTTCTCCGTCGAATGGCTCGTCGACAGAACGTTTCGTTTATGAGCGATTCGTCGACAGAATCTTTTAGCTACAAACGATTCGTCGACAGAATGTTTCGTGTACGAGTGATTCGTTCACCGTATAAAGGAGCCCCGCTTCGTGATTGGCTCAATGTTCTCGGAGCTCTTCGACGATATTGCCAGTCAATTAAGATGATTATGATCTGGCCAATTCGGTGTTACAATATTTATACTATTGCTTTGCTCACAAAGTAAATAATTTTTCAGCTCTTTTATCTATATTTTATTTAATAATTTTTTAACCCTCATTTGTTAAGCCTTTGGCATCATCTCACCTGATGGTAAGTGATGATGATGCCGAAGATGGAAGCGGGCTTACCAAGATTTCCCAACGCAATCTGGGACTGGCTATCTTCATTCGCGCTGTTAACTTAGATAAGATGGAGGTAGCTAGCCAAACCGAGTCCTACAAAGTTGGACCCCGCCGGGAATCGAACCCGCGACCTCCTGATGTGAAGCGAGTGGACTAGCCACAAGGCTACAGAGGCGGTAAATGATAGATTTACCAACGCATACAAAATCGGCCAATCAGTCTGATTGGCCGATTTTGTATGCGAAGTACACATTTTTTTGAACTTGCCACAAAGTCCTCACTAAGCAGAAGTCCACCCTTATAACTGCTATTTTTTTTCTACTCACAGATCATAAAAAATAAACATGCAACAATTTGTATTCTTTTAAATTATACAGGGTGTAACAGAAAGGTGTGATAATACTTCAAGGTGGGCTTTTACCCATCAAACTGAACAACTTTTGTTCTACAACTTTGTTGAAATCGCAAAGAAATTTTCGGACTTTTCATACAAACTTGGTTCGCCACCTGATCGATTTGTATGAAAAGTCAAAAAAAAATTTTGCGATTTGAACAAAGTTGTAGAACAAAAGTTGTTCAGTTTGATGGGTAAAAGCCCACCTTAAAGTATTATCACACCTTTCTGTTACACAACACAACACATATTGATGTGTTGATTGCTATATATGTATAATTTAAAAGAATAAGTACAATGAAATAAAGTTTACATACATAGGTGTTTTATTTACATCCTGTTATTGTATCTACATTTACATAATTACTTTTTGTTAGGTATTTACATAGTGACCCCACCCTAACTTAAGACATCGAAAACACGCACCGAAAAAATACGCTCGAACAATTTCAATTTTCGGGATATCTTATTTAAAGCGGCGACTTATTTCCCACCCCCGAGCGTGCTATGCACCCTTATATCCAAACTTCAAAGGGGGTGTCTCACCCCCCTTGTTAACAAACTTCTACCTATCCGAATTTTTATTTAAGTTTCGACAGAAAATTTTCACCCTTAAATTCAATTTTTTCCCTAGAATTAATTAGCGAACAAATTTCGCTTCTCGCTCGTGCGCTTTTTGTGATGAGGGAGGTTTTTTAATAAATTTATTTTTAGGTACCTATATTAAAAATAAATGCTATATTTGGAATGTTATTTCCAACAAAGATACATGACTAGACCGGAAACTAAACATGAACAATCTTACAATATTTTTGAACGCTTAGTTTTGTGTCATTGTGTATTTCATAATGTATTAAAATATTAAAAAGCAGACAGGAATAACATAGAGTTCGCAACAAAAATGGGGAGAAATACTTTTAGCAATATTTCTACTACTAAAACTAAAATAATAATAAAACTTAAAAAAATGTGAACTTTTCATTAAACATTCGTCAAACAACTGATCGATTTGTATGATTTATTTACGGGTCAGCAAAGTCACAGAACAAAAGTTGTTCAGTATGTTTTAGGAGCAGTAACCTACTTTACTTTAAATCTGGTTCTCGAACTTATGTATATATCTATATTTTTACAAAAAAACGAAACTTAGGTTTTGAATCGTTTTTAATTCCAAAATATTATCGTAATTTCCCTTTAGTCTATACTTTAACAACTCTTCCCCACTGCTGCGCTACGAGTCTCTATAGTTTACGAGTATTAGGAAAAAACGCAGAAAAAAATTCACCTTACTACAATTAAAAAGTCCCTATACAAAAACATTGCTTTCAAAACGCATTTACCGTAAGCGAGTTAAGTGGCAAACATACAAAAAATACGTCAAAAAATGATTCACATCATTAAAATTCAGTTCACACAACACATCAACTTCAACAAAAAGTTGAATGTAAAAAAATCTCGCAAAAAATTTGCGTAACAAAAAACTTAAGAAGATCCACGTCTTTTTAGTAGCTTTTTTTATTCTGGATCAATAGTTGACAAAAGGTGTCGATTTATTGTTCAATTGATTTCACATTCCTTTATTTGAGGCACGCGCCACGGTTTTTATAGAGTTTAGAAAGTTTATTCAAAACTGTGGTAAAATTATTGTATTTTTTTCTTAATACGGGTGCGGTCCGGCTCCAAAAATACTTTTATATTTTATTTTAGAATAATTTTATTACATGAATATTGCTTAAATTTCTATCTAATTTAAATCTTCCCACATTTTACAAAAGGAGCATACACTTTTTAAATATTATCTAAGCAAGTACAGTCGTCACAGAATATTAAAGACGCGGCAGAGGGGTACTAACAGTAATAAAAACAGAAAGTTGAGTGAATTATATCTCCCTGAAGTAAAATGAGTAACGGGGCTACAAGATAACCGTTTATATTAAATCCCTGTTTAATAAAATGCTCGTTGAAAAAAACTTGGCTGAATATTATCTTTTCCCTTTGCTTCAGAGTTGGCCGTTATTAAAAAGTTAAGTGAGAAAAAGTTTAGTTTGTACAAGCTCACTGAGAACAGAATCCGGTTTCCAGACATGAAGCTTTGCACACAAAAAATTGGTAGGGTAACTTACTTATAAGTAAGAAATTCTACATGCATACAGTCAAGCTTTTTCGTCCATATTTAGGAATAAATATTAACAGCCGTCTTATTTGGAAAACAACTAAGTTTTTCTTTTCATTCATATCACAAAACGAATGGCAATAATTGACAACGCTGAAAACGTTAAAAATAATAATAACTACAATTTTGCTGTTTTATTTGTTGTTGTTGATTTTTTTTAAAGCGCTAAATCAATTTCGATAAAATTTATATCTGAAGTATGACCTACTAAGCAAAAAATAATCATTAAATCATAATTAGCGGAGTAATCGCGTAACAAACATACAAAAAAGTCGGTTAAAAATATTACCTTGCCACTTTAGACATTTTTAAAAACAACTAGGTACTCTAAGTGACATATTGTGTTCAACAAAATGCAGGAGTATTTTTAAACCAACACCTAATCTGCTAAGTGATTAGTTACACACTTATTATATGTAAATATGTAGGTACAATTATTTATACATTGCACTTCTATGTATAAGTCTATTCATCCATATATCGACACCCCAAATAAATACACAGACTAAGATCCCACAAAAGAATAGGCCGAAAAGTAATAACACAACCCCCGAAAATCAATACTTATTATATACCAATAGCAATGAGAAATCGGTATAATGTGGGGTGACTGATGGCATAAAAAATCGTGGGGGTGGCCATCCCTACCCAAATTTTTTCATCCTTTTTTTTCGTGAGGGGCGCTTAACAATGAGTTCAATAAAGAGACTAGTTATGTGCTTATTTATGGCATTGCCGATGGGAGTCCAAGGAGATTTAATACTTGTGTATACGTACCCTAATTTTTACAGTCAATTTGGAATATAAATTTCTAAGGCTTCTCAACTGTTCCTCGAATTTTCAAGGTTACCCGATTGCCTACTCAATTATTAGCACTCTCCAAGATTTAAAAAATAATAACAAAAATATAATTTTACAGTGGATACCGTCCCATTTTGGTAGCTTTAGAATTCTGAATTCAAAATCCCTTCTTAAAATCATCAAGCTCAAGAAAGAGAGTGTAAATTTTTTTTAATAGGTACTTAAATTATAGGTAATTGTGTATTTAATAGATAAGGCTAGTCGATGTGGCAATAGAAAGGTCATTCAAGCTCGCTGAACTGAATAGATAACGGATGGTTCTTCAACTTTACAGTGTAGAGATGTAAATCTCTAAGCTGAACACTGCCATCTTTTCAGCAACAATGCTTTTTAAATTTAAAAAAAAATATTCGGTTTTAACTGTTTGAAATACTATGCGATCGGCATTCTTCGTGGGTTTGCCTTCGAATCATAGTAAAAATTCAATAAATAAGAAGTTTGCAGTATAACAGGTTTTATTCTAGGGCAATCCCCAGGTGGTGGCAACGACCATAACAATAGTGACCACACGAAGCCCTGCATTGATGGAACTGATGATCTGATTCTGAAAACCGCTGCAGCTGGATGACCGTGACTCAGAATCTGGTGGAATATCTTATCTCATAGTAGACAGGACATAATTATCGTGGATATTGTTATCTGTGTGTTTTAGCTTGTATGTTTTTATAACTTTTTTTTTACATTTTGCGGTTAAAGGCTCACATAAAAAAATAAACCATTCCTTTTTTTTAACGACTAATTCGTGCTTAAGACCCGATTTTAAAATCCACCATACATTTTAAAAACCCTCTCATGGTGTTTGGAGTCGAGTTGCATAGGGTGTAGGTGTAAGGGGAGGCAAGAACAAAAATAGGGTTGTAAGAGGACCGACGGCCATGTTTACTGCCGAATTTTTGAAGGGTAATAACAATTTTGGGATGCAATGATGGATTTGGCAAAGTGAAAATGTAACGTGTAGATTGAAATTTTTAAAAAAATACTATGTATGTGCTGTTTTGTATGTCGTTCTTTAAATAAAATAATGTTTTAATGTAGGTGAAAAAACTGTAACCTTTTAAAAAAGGTTGAATGACATTTTTTCAGTGACTGTGTATTTTAAATCGTCCTTGAAATTTTATGTTTAGAATTTTTCGGATATTTACTTCCGAGTAAAAAATTTCTTATGGCACAAAATGGTATCAGACAAGGCCACGTTAAAAAATGTTGGGCTCAAGTAATTTTGAACATTACATAAGTAAAGGTCAGATAATTAACAAAAAAATATATTTAGACGACTTGAGAATTTTAATTGTGAATCGAATATAGTTCAAATTATTATTATATAAAATATGCATTAGAAATATTTAATAAAACTAACAGCTTAGAAATAAACTAGTAAAAATAAACAACCAAGATAATGAGAAAACCAATAATAGTACTAATGTTATCCGTTGCAAAGTAGGAGACAGTTCTAAATCTGTGTTTTGACGTTATCGAGTAATGGACCAAGATCGATGCGACATCTCCTCATCATACTTTGTACTATTTGGTGGAGCGTTCCAACGAAACAGAAGACTTGTAAGTATACAAAAGTAATCTAAATTTATCTAATATTTTAATGTCCTATGACTTAAAAATTACACATTATATCGACGGTGAAAGTGATACATGAAACATGAAAATGATATCACCAACAGTGTTTTATATGGCACATTTTGTACACCATTTAAATACATAATTCAAAATGAATAAATAGAACTGTGGAAACACGAATGGAAAGGAAATACTGTAGAACTATTAAAATAAAAATATTAAATTCGAAAAAAGTTCACCTATTTCAATAGGTTTAAAAAGCTTCAAAAGGTATAAATACGTGACTCATATATATATAGAACTGCGGAAACATGAATCGAGATAAACATAAATTGGGATAAAATAGTTTGGTCACCCACTTCAAAAGCTTTAAAAAGCATCAAAAGGTGTAAATACATTAAGATTACAAGAATAAAAGAGCTCAACAAATAGTGGATAAAGTTAGAAAAAGCAACTTCATACATTTTGTACTATGCCAGTTGTTTTTAAGAGTTCTTCTAAGACCATTGGAATATTGTTCTACAACGAATCTTAACAATGTAATAAAAATATTTTACTACAGTTAGTTTCACTTGTCCAAGCTACTGCCTGTACTTACATCAGTGCAAACGCAGTACGGTTTCAAACCAAGGGCACGTGTAGGGGCAATTGTACCCCCTCCTCGGGGGTGCGGCCGACGGGGAAGACACACCCCACGGCTCGCAGTGCGGTGCAGCAGCAAAAATATTTTATTATTATTATTTTATTATTTTTTATTTTATAATAACGGCTCTGTGACCAGGTGAAACATTAGTTGGTATTCGGTACTCCGTATGTGAGTAGGTCTGTAGTCTGTAGCAAAGGATGAGTATTTACGAAAAAATATTGTGAGTTCATCAGTGTTTATATTTTTATTTATATTTGTATGTTTCATTGAATTAATATTTTTATTTATTTTTCTCGTACTACAAAGTTTTCAGATTAAAATAGTTAAGGGTCGAAACAGCTCTATCCCAAAAATCATAATTTATAGTTCATTTTAGAAAATGACTTTATTCAGTGACATTAAGGTAATATTGGTGTATAATTATTGATTCATTTCTATCGACTAGTAAGCTTTTTATGAACTGTAATTTACAGTATATATTAATACAATAAATAAAAATCTATTCTATGAATTGTGTCCATACTTCAAACCAGCTTCAAACCGACCTCCCTCTTTCGGCGAGTCGGTTAGCCACCCACGCACACTGCGAGCCCCTTTCTCCGGCGCGACCCCTCGCAATTTCTTTCTCTTATTTCCCGCGTTTTTTAGTCGGCCATTTTTATGACGCTTGCGCAGTGCCTCTGAGGCGACCCTTGGCGCCCGTCGAAGGAGATCGATTCGCCCCCGATGAGGTAAATAGAAGGAGGGTGTGTAGGGAGCAATGCCTTGTGAAAGTTTTTTTAAGAAACCATGTTTTTGTCCTTCGATTCGTTCAACCGACAGATTGGGACGGATGATTAATTGAATGTTAATTGTAGTTTAATGATGTTAATTAACTTAATTAAGAAGACCTTTGTGTTTGTAGTTAATAGGTTTTAATGTTATTTATAGATTAATAAAATTATGTATATGAAACTACTTCATGAAGAGAGACCCATCGCCATTAACAAGTTAATCAAAATGGGACTACGTTGATGGAGGTCCAAATGGAGCCAATATCTACATTATAATTTTGCAGTGATCTAGTAAAAATATTGATGATTAATACCTATGGCTCTTTGGACTCGTCTAAAAAAATAATGTACATATTTAATAGGCATCAAGTGGGCCAAAGAAGATTCTATGTCTGATAAACAAGAACTATTTTTAGGCGGATGTAGGACATTTGGCGTTGAAGCCCACCTGTTCCGAAATATTATAAAGAAGTGATTTTTTTTTATATGAAATTAAAACGAAATAATTGAAAAAAAAGGGAATAAAATATGTAAGCTAAAGAATCAGATTTTTAGTTTTCATAACTTACTCCCCAAACACAATAGATAAAGTATAAAAAGTTTGCTATTTTTAATAAAAATTGGTCGATTAATTAACGAGCTTTATTACATTTTCTTTTCAATTTTCGATTAAGCCTCACTAATCCACATTCAGTTACCGGTTACCGGAAGAGCCAACGCGCCGCCATCGCATCGCCACCGGTTGAACCGGTACCGGTTTTAAACGGTTTTACACCGGATATTATAAGATGAATGCAGTACGTCACAGCTTGCTTACTAAATTTTGTAGTGGAATGGAATTTAAGTTTTGTAGGTTTGTATTCTTTTGCAGTGGTCAATTTTAAGACCACTGCAAAAGAATACAAACCTAGTTATATAAAGATTTGGATTGTTTCCGTTTTTTGATAAATATGTAATAATTATAATGGTTTTTTTTTGTTTAGGCAGTGGACTGCTGGACAAAGGCCTTTCGGCTGATGATCGGCTGATGATGATGATAATTTTTATTTCAAAGACATACAATATGATTTAACATTCTAGTTCCTTCGCTTGTCTTATGAAACAGACCAGGAGATTTAACTAATATGTCACAATAATTATTATGATTTTACATTCTAGTTCCTTCCCTTGTCTTATGAAACAGACCCTGAGGTTTACTAAGTCACAATAATATAGTGGCAATATCTATTAAGAGACCTTCAATCTACTTCGGGATATCTATTTTATAGACAAAAAAGGAAAATGGTGATAAAATTTGCACGAAGAGCAAGATGTTTCTATTACAGACGTCATCTATATGAACGCGATAGTATGAAGATCTGAATAGTTGATGTCGATTTGTATCCATCATACTCTGGACTTTATCCTTGGTTTAATGAAAATCCCTGCGGGGACTACACCCCCGAGCCACACAGTCTCTCTTAGGGGAGATAACGAGATTTTAAAAAACATACTTCATCATAGAACTAATAAGTAAGGAAAATAATGCTTGCCTTATTTTTTAAACCTCTTGCCATAATATATTCTTCTAGATTTTTATAATAAAAAAAAAGTATAAAGAATCAGATAACACTAGGATAAAGGATCAGATTTTCAGCTGTGAGAATTATTTTAGTCATAACAAATCAAAATTATGTTTCTAAAATTAAAAAATAATTATAATCAATCATTTTTAACTTCTTTACCAAAAAAATATTTATAATTACATGTGCTAAAGGTCCAGTCTGTCGTCTTAACAAAGTTAACTTAGTTCAAAGAACTTGTAGACCGCCGCCAAAGTGAGTTAGACTCCACTCTAAACATATTAAGTTAAAGTTAATTAAAGTGATCGAGTAACTGTTCTCGTAGACGATACTCTCCCTGTGAAAAGACCAACCTGATGAAAATTGTATCATAGTTACCTCTACAGGTGTCGCAAGGTGTAACGAGAACGGTTGGGCTTCTTCTAAAAAAAACTGAACAATTTGTTCTAGATTATGCTGAAAAAAGTAGTTTCGTTATATTACTATCAGCTGATCGTTTAAAAACAATGATAACTCCATTCTTCGGATTTCAGCAAAATCGTGGGACAAAAGTTGTTCAGTTTTACCATAGGAAGCCTCATCATCATTATCAGCCGAAAGACGTCTACTGCTGGTGAAAAGGCCTCCCCCAAGGATTTCCACACCGACCAGTTCTGTGCGGCTCGCATCCAGCGGCTTCCCGCAACCTTCACCAGATCATCGGTCCAGCTACACTGCCTACACTGCGTCTTCCGGTGCGCCTATATTAAAGACTATAATTATTAAATAATTGCTTCACAATTTTTGATACATAAAACAAATAAAAAAGTGTTTAAAGGACACCAGAAATAAAGTATACTTAATTTAGTCTATTAAAAATGTATTCTGTTTTGCATGCATTTTTTACACGTCCCTTAAACGTTGTATGTCACACCGCTTGAAAGCAGTATCTACCACTAACACAAAATTATTTCTTGGAAATAACCTGCACCTTTTTCCATTTGAAAGGTTTTCTTAATTTTCACCTCAATAATTATCGGGACCTACAACTAAAAATTATCACTCTTCATTTAACAAAGCTCCCAACATCAAAAGCACACAGAATTTCCTAAAAGACGGCTATTTTAAAACTACCCTCTTTTAGTGAAATCTTTTTGGAGAAAGCTCCGTGAGCAGTGGCTAGCCTGTTATCCCTTACTTTCAGTAGACTGTAAAAAAAAAAAAAAAAACAAATTATTATAAGTACTTGTCCGTGTGTTTGTACTAAGTGTTTTTATTTTTAGTAGAACCCACAACAAACCCAATGACTATATTATTCTGCTTTTATCTAGTCGATGATATAAAATGTAATATATTCGTATTAAAAAGTATAAAGACATTCTTAAATACCTCAAAACTATGGCTTCTCTCATGAAATTAATACATTTTCCCAAGCAACCAATACACTACTGATATTTTTTAAATTTTCAATACAAAGTCCGTGGATCAGTTGATCAATTTTGTATGTTTTTTTTAGATATTTTTTAGAAGGACCATATAGTTATATTTGATTTTCTTTTGCAAATTAATAGTTGAGCTTATCAGGAAACGCATTAATGCAATATTGTATACTTATGACACTTCACAAACGGGATATCTACGCGTGGTGGAATATAAGTAAACCTGCTTCCATCTTCGGCATCAAAATCATTTAAAATTAGGTGATATAATGCCAGGGACTAAACCAAAAATACTTATTTACTAGACACGAGTAGTGACTCGCTACCTATGTAGATTCGATACCCCAAAACATCATCCATGTACAGGGTGATTATGCGCGGCAGGCTCAACGAAAAAGAAAATTCGAATGGCGCGCCCCCAACTTGAAAGATCCCTCGCAACCGCGCTCTTCCTTATTACGGGATTGCGTACGGTGACTCTGTAGCCTTGATACTTAATATAATACTTGGCAGAAAAGAGACAACAAATTATACATGTTTTGGCAACCAAACTCCCAGAACTTTTTCCAAAAGTAGAATGTTATCTGCGAAACGTAAAAATATGCATGAGAGGGCAGTATCGGTTGCAGTTTCTTTTTCATACATATGCTGACAGATATCTTGGTTACATTCACAGTATTCATTGATATTAGTTGACTCCTAGTCATTTGAGTTAATTTTTATCAAATGTCTTAAATGGCAATTTGTTGAAAAAAAATTAAATAACAACCTATAACGTCATAATTTTGTAAAGTCCTTTGCATACTCATTACAATTTTCTTCATAAATAAAAACTTGCTCATGATGTAACGAAATTCCAAGCTAGTAGGTTTTTAAAGAGTTTCATTAATAAAGCGATCTAGTGAAAAAATATATTGTGATGCTGACACACAGACAGCTCGCAATAGAATACTTTTGAGAAAGCATAAGCGGAGGGCCGACCCCAAGACTCGATTACCTGACTGCGAAAAGCAGAAGAGCGAAAAATGTTACAGCGAAAACGTTACTGCGACGAATGTTATTGCGAAAAATGTTACTGCGAAGTAAACTAGAGTAAAATGTAACGAGACAAAACGCCAGGAGAATGATCATAAAAAAAAAAAAATGATTTTCTATCTATCTATCATTGTAAAATATTTCATAAATTCATAATTGATGCAGTCAACTACCCTATTGTCAGTAACAAGTCCTAAAAACAAATAAGACGCTGTTCTGTTCCTAAATGACTACATTTAAACATATTTAACGACAAAAATTTCAGAATTTTGAGGTTGTACTATACATTTTTAGTTTCATCGAAATTCCATTTTTGGCTTTTTGGCAGCGTCAGACTTCTATTTACATTATGATGTCACAATCAGACTTTTCATATGCAGTTATAGTATCAAAATAGTGAGTAAGATTTCAAAATATTTGTAGTTCCATCGAAATTCCATTTCAAAATTCAAAAAAATTCATAATAATTTATTTCTTTACGTAGGTACATTAAGCACTCTTATAAACGTCATATCATTTTGCTGTAGGAATATTCCAAATGTCATTATCATTAAAATAATCTACAGCCTTATAGTATCCTCTTGAACAAATACAGCGTTTTATATGTTTCTTAAATTTACATTCTGGTAGTTCACACACGTCATTCAGAATTTTGTTATAAAAGCTTTCTAGACTTTTTGGCAGCGTCAGACTTCTATTTTCAATATTATGTCGCAAACATACTTTTTATATGCAGTCTGTCACAAATCTAGTATCAAAATTTCGTCTTCCTTCATCACAGGCCAAGTGCACGCTACGCCGCGCTGCGCCTACAACTTTTTTTTTTTTCTCTGCGAACTACCGCCCCGCACATAATGAAGCTAAGTGTGCATAATAAACAGGCAGCGACGCTTCCAGCAATAAATACCGACCTCTTTACCTGGTTAGTAGGTACGGTGGATTTAGTTTTTTTTTTATGTGATAGCTTTTTTATTTTGTTAGTAAAACAGGACACTATATTAGCTATTAGTAAGCGCTTAGGTACGGCGTGTTAATTTTTTATTTTTATGGAATCTGGAGAAAGCTGGTCACCATAATGAGGAAAGCCCCAGTCGAAAGGTCATAGGTAGATCTATTTAGTTCAATAATAATAATAATATCTGGGACAAATCACACACGGTCATCTGGCCCCAAACTAGGATTCCCTGTATCTTGGGAACTATAGACTGATATACATACACATATACTTTTAAATACATACATATATAGATATAATACACCCAGACTCAGAGCAAACAATTCTGCTCATCACAGAAAAGTTTGCCCTGTGTGGGGATCGAACGGCTCTCGGATCAGAGGTCAGGATCGCTAACCTCTTAGCCACCGAGTCAGTCGAAATCAATCAATCAATCAAATGCCTCTACGTTTATTACAAACTATACCTATTTACTGCAGTGTTTTGGCGCAAAGCTCTTTATTTAGTTACTTTCTGTATCTGTGTATTAGGACAGTCGATAGTAACTTATGCGTAGCTTAAGGTAGGTAAGAATCCCATAAGGCAATTAGAAACTGCTTATTTCATTTATCGTACAAAACATCAATTAATAACGTAGGTTTTTGAAAAGGACACGCTTTTGTGAAATTAAAAAGTGTCATGTACATATTGAAACTTTTATTTTACTATAACTTTATATAAATAACTGCAGTTTTTCATACTACCAAGTTCATTATTCAACCGTAAAAATGTAAATAAGGTTTATACCTCTATATTTTATAAACATTATTATGCTACTACAAATTAATTAAAATGTTAACTTGTGAGTCAGCGCTATAACTGACAACATTATATTTTTTTATGTGTGTTTTATGTAGAATATGCAAACATCAAAATCTGACTTTTTAACTATTTTGAATGATTCGATTTTTCAGGATTTTATTCTGTCAGTATTTTTTTAGGGATGTAAAGTGTAGAGATCACAATCTTGTTTTAGTTAGTTTTCAACTATCATTTTAGGCACGGCACATAACTTTGCAGCATGCAGCACTCCAAAGCCTAAAACGGAGGAAAATATAATTTTCGCAAAAAACTGTTATTAAAAAAAATGATTAAAAATGAAAGAGTATTTGCCATAGGCCATACAAATAGTCCAAGAAAATTGTTTTTTTTTTTATGTTTATCAGATATTGACATAGGATGCTCTTGATGCAGTAAAATATTTTTTTATTATTACTATTGTTATAATTAAGTTTTAACTGACAAGTATAGTACATATAATAAATGACTATTAAATTACACCACTTTATTATTATCTATCATCAATTATTACCCTAGCAAGTTGTAATTTTCCGTAATAAACTTCTCAAAATGTCAAAAATAATTATTTACATTTGACAAACTGATCATGTTCTTTAACGCCCGACACAGTAGTAGCATATTCATTCAATAAAATACGTGAAAGGCATAACTGACTACCAGATCCACTAATAAACTTCTTATTAAAAAAAAAAAGAATAGTATAATGTTGGTAGAATGCAATAAATTTTATGTTTCTATGCATAATAAAAGGGTTTTTAAAGAGTGTAATTTCTCATTGCTGTCCAACAGGTGAAAGTATATTTTATGGGACGGGATCGTTATCTTTAGCATAGATTAACCATTAAATTTTATTTCTTGGTTATTATAAAGACTACTTTTTTACGTAGGTATAGATACGAATTCACTACCTAAACTAATTATTGTTAGTTTTATATGTAATATTTAATTTCAAGTGAATTCTAACATAAATAAAATGTCATATAAATAAGTTACTAAACAAATTCTACGACCACGTTATTCATAATTTCTCGCATAATATTACATATATTACTGTTGCTTATAACATGTTCGAAATTTAAAAAAGGTTAAGGTAATCGGGTGTCTATTCAAAAATAAAATAGCCAGCTACCAACACGGCGGCAGCTGGCTATTAGAATTCAAAATCCCCAAAAAAAAACAAAAGATTCTACGTCCAAAAGGGTCAAAAGGGTCAAAAGGTCTTTATCAATGCAATTTCTTTGCTGACCTACCCCTCTTATTTACTCGAAGTGAAAATAAATAAAAAACTATTTTGGGTAATAATAGTCCTTAACCTTGAATAGGGAGTAGATACTGAATAAGAGTATGGTAGTAGGTATTGCTAAATTTAATCCAGTCCAGTTCATAATGAGCGATTAATAATAATAATAACATCATCACGGATAGGTCTATTGATCATAATACACCTGATATCGTGTTGATGGATCGGGCGCAGTTAATGGTGTTTTTGGTGGATATCATTATTCCACACGACGAAAACCTCATGCAAGCTGATGCCGACAAGACGATGCGGTAACTTAAGCTAGCGCACGAGGTTAAATGTATGGCAAATGCAATCCACTGAAATCATACCTGCAGTCCTGTCCGTAAATGGTTTGATTCCAGCTGACCTGGATCGTAACCTTAGGTGGGTGGGACTTTGAGGCAGACCGATAATAGCAGTTATACACAAGGCAGTCCTCCTCAACAGTGCCCGGATTGTCCGACGCTTTCTCTCCTCGTCACACTGACCTCCAGCCGACGCTTCTGCTGGAGTAGCTCCTGCCACTACGCGTAGCGCCAAGTGCGCAGAGTAGCCCAAATTCATATCCAGCAATAATAATTTATTTATTGAAAATAGCAAGATTAGCTTTTAGTAGTTTATGTACAAAAACATGGGTATGTATATTTTTTAAGTCTTAAAAACTAACTAATTTTATGCTACACTAACTCTCCCACTAGGATTCCCTGTGTTGGGAAAGTCAGTCTATTCCCAGTTACAATTGATTGGTTAAAATTTCACATATCAAGAAAGCAAAATAAAATAAGTCAATATACCTATCTTAAGTATGTAGTATGTACTCAAAAAATCTATAGTGTAAGGTAGAAGAACTGTAGATTACGAAAATCTTTTACCATTTTAGTTTTCTTTAAAACTTAACAGGACGCTGTTTACTTGTTAGTTACTTAGTTGTCTAGTGTACTTATCACTACATAAGCACTATGATCTTTCTTTCTCATGTCTGCCTAAAAAAGAATGTGTTGTTATGTTACCTTACCACGCATGAAAATAGATGTTACTGTTATCTAAGTTGCTGCTCCGTATTAGATGCTGCATAAAATTGATCCTGTATCAATTTGCTCTTGAAAATCCATCGACTTAAAAACGGCTTGTTTTAGCCACTGGCTGTAACATTTAAACGAACATTCGTACATCCGAAAACATTAACGTCCACTTGACAGTTGAGTAAACATTATATTTATAATACATTTTATATAATATTTAAAATTCACCCACGACTTTTTAATGTATATTCTGTATAGTTTGTACTATATGTAAAGACCACGCGGGAAGAACAAGGAATGTCAGTTAATATTTTCTATTCTATTCTTTTCTTTAAGTGTTTACGAGAAAGTAGATTTTCTCGTTCTTCCCACTGACATTCCTTGTTCTTCCCACATGGTCTTTATGTATTTATGTATGTCCATTATTAAAACTTCCTAAATTCCCATAAAATCATCTCTAAAGTTAACCTTCGAACCATCAAAAGGGTCTTGAAATAGAACTGTCTATTGTTGGTCGTGACCCTTCTGACCCTTCCTGCCTAAGCCTATTGACATAGTACCAACAATACAACAATAAGCAAAAAACTATTATAGGTAAGCCGGCTACAGAAACAATACAATGGTCAGATATACCAGCTGCAGATTTCTGTGCATATTTAATTTGGTTTGACGTTTTTTAGCTCACGAAGGTAACCCCTGTCCTGCCGTAGTGCAAACAGATATTATTAACAGATTTTAACATCTCATATCGTCTTTGTTTAACATATAAAATGTTTACATATAAAATCGATCAAAACAAAAATGGACGAGTCTTGATATTCTTGTAACGCCGTACCTAATAGAAGTTAATAGCTAAGAAAATTGGTGAGTACACCTATTTTGATGATGAGTACCTATGACCAATTTTTATGGAAGCCATTAGAAAAAAGTTGTTTCGTGGGATAAGTAGACTGAAACACTATTTTAGTGTTTTAGACGTGTAGAATTTAAGAGGTGGAGAGTTTAAGAAAGGAGTGGCATTCTCATTTTGATAAAACCCCTTAAATAAAGGTTTAAAACGGAAAATATATAAAAATATATTTCTGTTCGTGAAACTGGATCTGGACAGGATTTCCTATACAAAACAGATGATCGATCCGTAAGCTTTCAAAAATTTTATAGTTTCAATCGCATAGTTTCTTTTATTCGGGGAAACCAGTTCCATGAGTAGAATCCCCAAAGATAGGGAAATGTGCGGAAGTAGAATTAATGCTGCCATCTGTAGAAAATTTGCAACAACATTTGAAAGATAATTTGCCACCATGACACGGCGCTCGACTCTACCGCCACTACCTACTATGACCCAACTCTGTTAATATTAATTCATTTGAAGTTCAGAAGATGGCGCAGCACGCTAGTTTTCTGTTTATTTATATTGAACATTAGTTTAGAAAGTCCTTAATTTTCCAAAAGTTTTTATTATTTATTAGTTTAAAAAAGAAGTTTTATATCGTCGCTCCACTCGTGTAAGACTGTGTTTTAAAACATCGTTCAGTTTAAAAAAAAATTGTATGACCTTTATTATATTATAATTATTTTTAAAGTTAAAATATCTTTATTCTAAATCCAGAGTAATTACATCCTCACGGTTTACCGCCTCTAAATGCGATCTATAGAATTCATTCTCCTTTTTAAGACCCTTTAGGCCCAAACAGTAAGGAAAGTTATTATCGGTTGCTAAATAATATATGCCTTTTCTGCTTCTATTAACTTTTAACCCCATAACATTAGTCACTTGTTCGTTTCTATCATAGCATTTACCTTCCCTCGCTTGCTGAACAGAATCACACTGAATTCCTATGAACGACATCGGGTTTTCCAGAGCTGATAACCAAAGAGCGAAAACCTTAACATGACTGGTTAAGGAATCGCTGTACAACCATTCTAAATCGAATGGCTGATACTCCCCTCCATTTACATAGAATTGCACATGACCTATTGGGAGCGCTGTACCTAGTCCATCAATGTTAGTTGAGATGACTTGGAGGAAGTCAGCGTCTGATCTATCCAGTCTGTTTTCAGGTGGCAGGTTCCTGAAGCAAGGCCCGGATGGGTCTAACCCGACAAGTGTAGATAATTTCCTTCCAGTTAAACGGTAGTAGTTCTTCGCTATAAAGCTCATGGTTTGAGCTCCGAGGCTGACCCCCACCAGTTCAAGCTTGTTAGGGTCGAGCCCATGTTGGGTCAGGTTGACCAACATTTCGGCCACATGTTGTCCAATGACTGGTACGAGGCGGGCAGCGCTGAAATTTAAATATAATGTCTTTCTTAAAACCATATTTGTTGCAATATAAAATAATAAATAATAACATAAGGTATTTAAATGTAATTGTATACACATAAGAAAACTCGAAATTATAGTGGTACGTACACAATTTATTTTTCGAAAAATATAAGTGTGGTATTGTAGCAAAGTGAATTTAAGTTTCCACAGAAAAAGCATGTACTTGTGCCTTTTTCTAAAAATATTTCCAAAATTAAAATTGTACACTTATACAATTTTGAGTTCATAAGGCGATTCCTATAAACCGATCCTAATACATATTCAATAAATAATTTAAATTCATATGGCCAATAAACTCTCGTTAGGACCGTAGGGTTGTTACTGGTCTTTAAAATTAGGACGATAGTGATGATATCGATTACAATGGTGATGATTTCCAATATAATGATGATAATGATGTGTACTGCAGTAGTTACGTTTCAAATGATGATGATACTTACATAGGATAACTTATAGCAGTAAACAACAACGTGTCCAACAATAGAACGTTATAACCAAGAGCTTGGTAGTGAGAAGCGATGCCGTTCCCCGATATTATCTGATGATCCAAATATCCGGGAACGTACATCATGGTTTTGCGTCTGAATAACAAAAACACTGTCAAAATCGATAACCATTGAAAAATCCTGGCTCAGTGAATGAATTATTGTAGTAGCAAGTCTGAATTTTAATGTAGGTTTGAGGGCTTTTGCAAATCCCAGTTTTAGATGTTTCAATCACTTACATGCCTCTGTAAAAATCATAATGACTGCCAACTATTGATAGCAGCCAGAACAAATTTTTGCTCAGTAAGGAAGTAAACGGTCGAGATAAATTGACTAACTGACTTGGTGGCTCAGTTAGTGCTCCTGGCTACTGATCCGAGAGTCATGGGTTCGATCCCCATCCAGGGAAAACATTTCTGTGATGAGCAGATTTGTTTGCTCTGTGTCTGGGTGTATTATATATATATATATATATCTATATATATGTTTTTTTATGGCAGAGGTGGCAAACGAGCAGACGGATCACCTGATGGTAAGCGATGTATGTATGTATTTAAAACGAATATGTGTATGTATATCACTATCTGGTTCCCATAATACAGGGAATCCTAGTTTGGGGCCAGATGGCTGTGTGTGATTTGTCCCGGCTTTTTATTTATTCACTAAATATCGGTATGATCCCCCCAATAATAGTCAAATTCATTCAGGCTATGGAATTGTATAAGTGCAGTCCAATGATTGAACAATTTGTCACCTGAAGTCCAAAAGTTTATCCTTAGCGAGACTCTTGACCTGAAAGTAGTTGTACTTGGCTCGTCGGTGGACATTGCCCTTGCCGATACCTGCAGCTGTTATGGTCATGTACTTCAGACTCCTTTTTGTGATCCTGGCCTCTTTGGTGGAGCCTGGACCTGTAGAAATGATCATAGGCAGTCGTAGTAGACCAAAATGACTATTATTTTAAGATTTTTTTTTAAATGAAGTCGTAGAAATGATATTCAGTTTCTTTAGTAGAGTCTGTACTAAGCCGCACAAGTTTAATTTCAATTTCATTTCTGTACCGATTCGCAATGCGTCGTAAAAAATGCTTCATAAAAATCGATTTTTTACGACTTTACCCAAATATGTAGTTTATCGCAGTAAACAGTGAATCAAGTTGTTTTTTCAAGTGTATTATTTGTGACAAAATTATGACGCTTGACATTGACCATTAATTGACAGAAAATCATCACCTGATGATTCTTAGTACCTACTTAGAAACGCGATATTCGATGAGACGTTTGCGATCGATCATCTGTCTTGTAAATAGTGGCTAGGAGGGCAAATCTCGGGACAAAGAAAAAGTTCAAAATTGCTGTATTTCTTAAATACGACCGTTGAATATTATTTTGTATTACTTGTTACATTATACAGGGTGTAACAGAAGTGTGTGACAATACTTCAAGGTTGGCTTTTACCCATCAAACTGAACAACTTTTGTTCTACAACTTTGTTGAAATCGCAGAAATTTTTTGGACTTTTCATACAAACTTGGTTCGCCAGCTGATCGATTTGTATGAAAAGTCTAAAAAAAAATTTGCGATTTCAACAAAGTTGTAGAACAAAAGTTGTTCAGTTTGATGGGTAAAAGCCAACCTTGAAGTATTGTCACACACTTCTGTTACACCCTGTATATACAGTGGATTTCGGGTATAGCGACGATGAAGGGACCACTGTAATTTTGTCGCTATATCCGGAAGTCGTGACAGGCAAAGGTAAAGAGACACAGACACGTTTGTATAGTTAACATTCATTTATCGTTTAAAATATTTGCACACATAGTTATTCACAGTGTTAGGTTAATGCATATTTCAACTAGTTATTTCTAATATTTACATACCTAATATGCTATTTTACAATGTTATCATAATATATGTAACCTATTTTTATTATCTGTCACTGCTATAACTGTTATTTCGAGTAATATTTGTGATTTGTAAAATGGCAACACTGAAGTGGACAGTTGACAGTAATTTGATTTTGACGTTTATCTTTGTGATTGTAACGAACGAGTTGAATATTGAAATACAAAATCCAAGTTAATCCGTAAAATCGTTGTTTCCTTTCTGAGATTTTGAACTGATTCATTATCTCAGAAGTGGGATACAGCTATCACACCCACAATTTGATAGAAACATCATATTATTTTCAAGTAACGATCTATGAAAAACATCGAACGATAAAAATCGCTTTTAATCGTGTCAAGTGATAACGATAGCTACATCTGCGCAATGAACGAATGCGAACCTGAACGTGATCGAAGCAGGAGCCATAGAACGCCATCGTTGGTGCTACCAGTAAACATGACTCGAACGAACCACTGTGAGTCACAAAAAACGAATCGGGACCGTGGCCGTAAGCATACCAGGAGCCCGTCGAGCAAGGATCGACGTAAGAAAAGGAGTAAAAGACACGAATCCAGCAAGCGTCGCATGAAAAAAGTTGTGCCCAGAAGTCGATCCAGGCCCAGGAATCGGACGAGCAGGTCTCGGGAACGGCGTGATCGCTCGCGGCATCGTACCAGAAGACACAGTCGCAGGCGGCTGCACGAGCATCGGCCCAGCCGCAGCAGCGAGCGGAGGAGTCGCAGCAAACGGCGCAGTCGGCGCGATGCCAGTGTGACGCGGCACTCCACTTCCAGCGGAAGCGATGATTCGAGACGGCGGCGATCGCTGAGCTCGGAGGTTTCTACCTCGCACCGACGTTCTTGTCGAGACGTAAGTCGATCCTTTATAAATAATGACACGCGAGTGTTCCTTAAGGAATTAGTGAAAACCATAGCCAGTAACCGACCGGAGGGAAATAAATTTCCTATGTTAGGGAATATTATACCAGATTTCGATCCGATGGTTAAGGGACAAACAATACACATGTGGTTAAGCAAGGTAGAAGAATGTGCTAGACTTTATAACTGGGGAGATGATCAAATAATTCACTATGCCCTACCTAAGCTGACAGGTGTGGCCAGGGCTTGGTATCAGGCTTTACCGTCTATGTCTTATACATGGCGTGAATGGAAGGCTAAATTAGTAGATTCTTTTCCTAGTAGCGATGATTACGCCGAGATACTGACGGAGATGCTTTCCAAACGCGTTAGGTATAACGAATCCTTAGAGCTCTATTATTATGAAAAGATTAATTTACTAAATAGATGTGAAATTAAGGGTAAGCGTGCCGTGGATTGCCTTCTGTATGGCATAGAGGACCGATCTCTTAGGTTAGGTGCAAAAGCGGCTAAATGTCAGGAGCCTGAGCAAGTTTTAGAATATTTCCAATCGATAAAACAACAACCTAGAGATAGTGACAGGAATAAGGTTGTTACAGACAGATCTCGACCGAATAATCGGATCTCGGTAAATAATGCTTCTAAAAATAACTTGAGTGATTCTAAGACCCACAAACCTCTAACTAATAATCCTATTGTTTGCTATAATTGTAATGAGCAGGGACACTATAGCTTCAAATGTACCAAGAAAATATTAAAGTGTACTTTGTGTAATAAGTTAGGACATACTGCAGTTAACTGTCCAAAACTTCCCGGTGATTTAACTAGTAATGTGGTCTCTAAACCAGCTGAAAAGAGCGTTATGCAAATAGATACAGAAAATTTATCAAATAATAAATATATCGTCGATGTTATTTTAAATGGAGATTTACTACAGGGCTACATTGATTTAGGCAGTCAGTGCACCTTAGTTAGAAGACAAGAGGCAGTAAGATTAGGTATAGCTTGGAGTACTAACAACTTACCCACTATGAGAGGGATAGGTAACAATATTGTTATGCCGCTAGGCTCCGCAAATGTAGAATTAGAGATACAATGTATTTCTGAACAGGTAACCGCTCTAATCGTAGATGACGATGTCATAAAGTATCCAGTTTTAGTAGGTCATAGTTACACGGAGAAACCTAATATAGTTATAACAAAGACCGCAGACTCGCTGATATTTAGTAGGAAAGCAAACAATAAACTAACTTTGAAGGCAATTTATGTTGAAATTCCACCTCATCAAATGGCAATAGTAAATGTGACGTGTGGAAATGAGTACTCGGGGACAATTTACGTTAGTGGGTCTCTTCGAAACGTGAAGGACCATGTCTATTACTTGATGCCGGGAGAATATGTTTTAGAAAATGGACGGGGAGGGGTAGTGGTGCAAAACTTATGTGAGTCTGTGATAAAGCTTGATGACAACGTATTACTGACGCGTGCTATAGCAACTGACAAAAGCATTAATGTAAATATTTTAAATTTTGATGAAAATGATCAAGATGATCTTAATGTTGGTAAACAACTAAGTAAGGAAGAAGTTGAAAGACTAAAAACTTTTCTTTTAAAGTATGCGACATGTTTTTCCAATAGCCTAATAGAATTAGGATTTACTACCGTGGCGCAAATGGAAATCAACTTAATTGATACTCAACCAGTTGTTTATCGCCCGTATAGGCTATCATACCCTGATCGTGAACTGGTGCGATCCATGGTAAAGGAAATGATCGACGCGGATATCGTATGTGAATCTAGCTCGCCCTACGCAAGCCCAATTTTACTCGTTAAGAAGAAAACTGGCGAGAAGAGGCTCTGTGTGGACTACAGGGCCTTAAATAATAAAACTCGCAAAGAACATTACCCTTTACCATTGATCGATGATCAATTAGATCGATTAGCAGGTTACTCATTGTTTATTAGCCTTGACCTCGCGTCAGGATACTACCAGATTCCGATAGCAGAGAACTCCCAAGATAAAACCTCTTTTGTGACCCCCGACGGGCAGTATCAATTTAAGCGAATGCCTTTTGGGCTAGCGAACGCACCCTCTGTTTTTCAGAGGGTCATGAACAAGATATTAGGTAAGATCAACTATGTTTTAATTTACATGGATGATGTACTGATCCCCGCTCGATCTTTTGAAGAAGGCATAGCTCGTTTAGAAGAAGTACTTACGTTGTTGAAAGAAGCCGGTCTAACGCTGAAACTTAAGAAATGCCACTTCTTCTATACAGAACTAGATTTTTTAGGCTTTGAAATTAGCTGTAAAGGTATACGACCGGGCACGCGGAAAACTGTTGCTATTTCAAATTTCCCATCGCCTAGAAACGTTCACGATGTGAGACGATTCATAGGTCTAGCGAGCTTCTTTAGGCGTTTCGTTAAGGATTTTGCAATAATAGCTAGACCCCTTACGGACTTGCTGAAATCCAAATTCGAGTGGAAGTGGTCCGATGAACAAAAGGAAGCTTTCGAAACCTTGAAGCAAAAACTGATAGAACGACCAATACTCGCGTTGTATGACCCAAAACTTGAGGTAGAGTTGCATACAGACGCTTCTAAGTATGGTATTGCGGGAATTCTTATGCAACATGGGGTAGATGGTATTCTTAGACCCGTAGCGTACTACAGCCGGAAAACGACAGTTGACGAACAAAAGTTCCATTCATTTGAACTGGAGACGTTAGCTGTCGTTGCTTCACTTAACCGGTTTCGCGTTTACTTACTTGGTATAAAGTTTAAGATCGTGACTGACTGCAGTGCGCTGCGTACAACACTCACGAAGAGAGATTTAGTTCCTCGAATCTCAAGGTGGTGGATACAGTTCCAGGAATTCGATTGTACTATAGAGTACAGACCTGGAACTCGTATGGCACATGTGGATGCTTTGAGTCGAGGCCCTATTGATGAGTCACCCTCTGATGATGAGAATCGTGTATTAGACATTTTGAAAATAGATGTTAAGGACTGGATTGCTACGGTACAACAAAATGATGATGAAATCAAACGTATACGAGACATATTATTAGATGACGAAACAAAATTTGTGGCTGATGTACGTAATAATTACCAATTAAAAGGCGATCACGTTTACCGAATTCTGGAGAACGGCATACGTTGGGTAGTTCCACGTGGGGTTAGATGGCAGGTTCTTCGGATGAACCACGACGAAGTTGGCCATTTCGGGTTCGAAAAGACATTGAGCCGTGTGCAGGGTACTTTTTGGTTTCCGAAGATGCGCCGCTTTACCAAGAAATATGTTGCCGCTTGTTTAGAGTGCGCACATCATAAAGCACCCGGTGGACCGAAGGAAGGTATGCTACATCCTATACCTAAAATAGAAACCCCCTTCCACACCCTGCATGCGGATCACCTAGGTCCGTTTGTTCGCTCCAAGAAAGGCAATATGTATCTGCTTGTGATTATTGATTCGTTTACGAAGTTCAATAATATACGAGCTGTTAGGGATACAAAAACTTCTACCGCTATCAAGGTGTTTAAAGATCATTTTAGTTATTTTGGGGTTCCATCGCGATTGATTACTGACCGTGGAACGTGTTTTACGAGTGCTAAATTTAAAGAATTTACTGATAAACTAAATGTAAAACATATACTCAATGCTGTCGCTACGCCACGGGCCAACGGTCAGGTTTAACGCTTCAACCGAACCATTTTAGACGCATTGGGTACAAAATGCCACGACAAAAAGGATAACACGTGGGACGATTATATCGGTGATGTACAGTTAGGCATTAATACGACTGTCAATAAGACTACTGGCAAGAGTCCTTCGGAATTATTATTCGGTTGTAGGCTAGTGAATGCATCGGAGAATATATTAGGAGATGTAATAGTTGAGACTGCTGAACGAGTTAGCG